>JAGSMT010000027.1:668282-1336564 GCA_029286875.1 Lamproptera curius | reverse complement strand
ATTGTATACAAATAGTGAAGATTGATTCTTTAGTTTTACAAATTAATAGAATTCATTAGTTAAATATGTTCGCGCCATTTGATAGACTAATAAGTAATGGTGTTTGCGAATCTTTTACAATAAATAAAACTGAATGAAAATCTATTAGCATTTACGCACACTTTACACGCACATAGTTGTTTGAATGTTTAATAAAGCAGTGCAATTAGGATAACCTATAAATTTACAAAAATACTAACAGGGCTTGATGCACTAGGTCACTTTGGCATGAAGTAAATGTATCTATTTTGAGGTTGTTATATTAATTTAAAAAAAGTGTTCTTAGCGTAAGCCAGATAGCGCGGGTGAGTTTGTTTCGAACATTTTTGTCCAGTACTCTACTATATATAGTAATTAGAAAAGAACTAACAAACGACACAATATATGGCGTAGCTAGTATTTAGTTTTATTCCTAACAAAAGGCTAGAAAAGACCTGTCGCAAATCAAGGCTTCGCACCACTCGAGTGTGTTACCAGCCGCATGTCGTTACCGGTACATTTGTGTGCGCGCGTGTTTGTCCAACGTACGGGCAATATCATTAGGAAGGTACACACTCGAGCGGGTGACGGCCGCCACTCCCACGAGTCGTCGGGGCGCGACACTGTTTGCACTGCGTGGTGGTACAACCCATAATATGTTTGTGGGACAATCGATCAATCAATGCTCTTTATTGCGCGTCCCGGTGTAAGGAAATATTGGTGGAGTGTTGTGGAGGTGTTCCCAAGTGGATAAACAACGGGTTTTGTGTGTTCGATCGAGTATCCGCTATGTTAGTCATTAGTCTGTCAAGTAGTCTAAAAGTGTATATTTTTGTTTATTTGAAATTGTATCCGAGCAAAGGTAAGCGAGGACTTAATCCATAAAGGTCGAGTACCTTTAGAAATAACATTAAAAGTAAAATGGTACATTGAAATTTATTCATATTTTAATTCTCTCTGCTCCTAATCCTGTACAACTATAAAATATTTTAAATAAGACTGTTTATATTGCAGGCTATGTTATCATAAAACGGTTTGTTTCAAGTGTTTGAAATGGTTATATGTGCGTTTGATTCTTATGAAAGAAATATGAACTTAAATAAATATTTAATGCATATATGCCTTTTTGAATCCGACAGTAGACAGTAGTGTAACAAATAACCTACGCATAAAAGATCTATGAGGTTATGTAATATGACTAACAGGATGCGCCAGTATTCGTATTGAATATTAGAACGATGACCACCCCTAATTCGCCTTTTCTATTGAATTATAACGTTGGTTTTCTTGGATTACACACTTACAAAGACATACTTGTGACAGCGTGCTAATGTTAGTATATAATATATCTATGCAGTATAGGTAAATAGAAATGATTACTCGTACAAGATATTATATATGATATTACATATTACCTCGCAGCCAAAAATATGATCAGTGTAAAAGATCTTTTATGTTCTAGCAGCCCGCTTAAAGATACGCCCGCGTTATTACTTTTTTGAGCGTACGTTCCTGGGCTATAGAGTCCGATATTAGTCACTATGTAACCCTATGATTACTTAGAAAAAAGGCTTAAAAGAAAAAGACAATAACTATAACAAAAAAGAATGTTCTTAATTATTTTTACAATAACATACTTCAGCAAAAGTATATTCAAGGGCACTGCAGCTGAATTTGAAGGTATAATACATATAGAAAAGAATGCGATGTAAGGACAAACTCTAAAAACATTCAGTTTCGGTTCGTGTCATCGTTAAAAACATCTGCGCTCTTATATAAAGGATTGCGATATCTATTCGAAACTAAATTGATGCCTTTACTTCGCAAAAGGCACAAGAAACGTGCGTACTTGAGTTCGGAATTTTAATGTCTAATAACTTTAGATATCGATGTCTGACAGAGTCTATGAACATATTAATAGAAATTGAAACGCGTTGTAGACGCCAATTCCATGATAACATAATTTACCTTAATAAAGTTACATCCATATATTTAGTAAAGTTAAAATATGCGTTAAGATACGCTGAAAGTTATAGAAGTATGCAACCAAATAACACAATCTGATACATTATCACCATAATTCGCACTAAAGTTTAGTCAAATTGCAACAAAAAATTTCCATTTTGTTGCATATTATTTGCATTTGTGTGCTAAATCACAAAAATAACATTTCACGATAAATTTCGCTATTTAATTTGATGTTCGCAATTAGGTTAATGCATGATGAAATACCATTTCCAGTACATGGTTCATGGCCAGTCCACAACCTTTCTGCCTCACCGACCGTCAGTTTTGCGTGCTATGTGTCCTGCCCACTGTCACTTCAGAGACATCTTTAGAGCTATGTTGGTGACTTTGGTTCTCCTACGGTTCTCCTTATTTCTTATTCGCTTACGTAAGCTCATTCCGAGCATAGCGCTTTCCATCGCCCTTTAATATCTTTTAAGCTACTTTATGACAACATTTGTAAGCGACCACGTTTTAGTTCTATATGTCATTGCTGGCAACATATACTGGTATATTAGTCCATTAGATATCGCACAGCTTCCGAACGCTGAATTAGTTGAAAAATCCAGGTACACATAATCGTAGACAACTTCAAGAGTCCCCAATTTTTGAGTGGAGTAGGCCTAGCACGGGAGTTTGACATGATTTTTGCCTTTCCCATATTTATTTTGAGACCTACTTTCTGAGAAGCTACTTAGGCCCTCGGGCGTTTTGCCTAGGTCTTCCAGAGTCTCGGCTATAATAACTATGTCTTCAGGAAATCGAAGGTTAGTGCTACTCACCGTTGATATTAATGCCATATCCATCCCAGTCCAGCAGCTTAAAAACATCTTCTAGAGCAGCTGTAAACGATTTGGGAGATATAACATCGCCCTGTCTCACTTAACGCTGCATCTATTCTAATAAGATTGTTTTGACATCGAAAATGTAGTAAGAATGTAAAATTTTAGTAATAAAAATAACTTCATTAAGTTTACTCCTTTTTTTTAATTCCACCTCACAAAAATTATCATCTGATTGAAAAACTGTGTTGACGACTACACCTTTCGTACACTATATTCTCAACCACTTTTATATATTTCCAAACCATATTTTCATAGACATGGCATATTATGGTTAAGTTAATGAACGCACTATCCGCACCCCAACTTAAGCGAACCCTTCGCTCAAGGGCACTGTAGTTAAGCACTGCATGGCAAGCGGAGAGCGGTGAGAGACTATTAAGTTAGGTGAAGTGGGAAATTTACGAGAAAATTGCTGTTTTGTTAGAAATAACGGCCAATATTAGGAGTTAACTATGTAATGGAACTTCATTATGCTGTCTACGTATACTTTACTAACACAGTTTCTAAACTTTAATACTATTTTATGTGTGAAAAACATCGATCTTCTATAATGTGGTTCCGAATAATAAACAAAAAATAAGTTACATCGTATATTAAAGTAAGTTTTCTTCTATATATTAAGAAGTCAGTAATTATGTAAAATCCAATTCATGTGAAGCTTTCAGTATATAATGCACATTTCACATTTTGTATTGTAAAATTTTTATATAGATTTTCACGCCAGCTGTAAGTATTACTTACCAATGCACCGCACTTTACATATAAAATTAGTTCTCTTCGGCTGGCTCTCTGATAAAACTCACTAACTTTATTTTGCAAAATTTAAATTTATAAACCACACGTTCATTTCAACATTCGTTCAACAAAAATCTGTTTAATAAATATAAAACGACACACACACATATAAAAGCGACTCTTTACTATCATACTTTATGGTGGAACTGTAGCAAAATACCTTAAATCCTTTTACGCGTGCCGTAGCCAATGGGAGCGATCAAACGACATAATAAAGACAGTAAGGGAGGTTTTCACGTTTTCGCGCGATTTTACGTTGCAACAAAATGTTTACGCGCGTAATTATTCAACCATCTTGCTTTTTATGCGACGCGAATACGATACTAAACTCATGTACACGAAATATACTGAATAACTATATTTCGACGAAAATTCGAGATCTTCTATTGGCCGAACATCGCGTGGCGATTGAGTACGGCATCTGTCGACCAATCAGAATGTCTTAATTATCGGCGCTATTAGTAATTTACATTAGACTTAGATTATAAAGGTGGAGGGTCTTATTTTTACTGGGGACCGTCTGAGGAAGTACCATCTCAAACCCTATTTCTGTCGTAAATCAGTAGTGTATAAACACTAATGTCTTTAAGTTTAAAGTGAACCGTAGTCAGCGTAATTACTATGTAAACGTGTTATATCATCAAAGTTTCTGGACCTGTGTATTACGTAGCTTTTCTAGCGGGCAGAGCGTATCACCACAAAATTAACGTCCTTTTCATCTTGTCACATCAATCTATAAAAAACAAACCTTATTTATGTAAGTACATATACAATGCAGCTCTATCATTGAAGTTCTTAAATAAATTGGCTCCAGTATTGGCTGCAATAACAGATTTTACGTAAGACACTAATAAAGCACACGTCAAAACGTATCTCATTATACATTTTACGAGAGTACTGTTTATATACGGCTCGCACAGTGCCATTCGGTAACACAGGAAGTGTTTTACGCGTAATCGACGTGAGTTAACATCGAGTCACATCTGAGAGCACAATGAAGCTAAATCTCAGATGGTTCTTAACAGAGCGTGTGCAAAGTATCACGGTATTGCGCTCGTTGATGTGTGAAAGTGCGAAAAAATGGGCCACAGGAACGGCGTTAATACGACGCATCGTAACAAAATTCATCCGCACGTTACGCGTAATGTTTTACAGACATTACTTACGCGAATTTTATTCGGATTTTATGTATATTACTTGTAGGTAAGAAAATACTAAGTAACTTCCGCCGTTGTTCAAAATAGAAAATATAAAAAAGTTGTAAGCGTATTTGGTAACCCTCTCATGTTTATTACCCGAGCTATAAAACTCCAAAAAATTACGTGAACCAAGTATAGGTGAAGTACTTAAAATTCATGTCTTATTCGGCTCGAATATTAGCACAGCAGTAGGTAATACGGCTAGTAATTTAAACAGGAGGCTATGTGCTCGAATCTTTGGGAGAAACAATTTTGTGTTACACTTTTATCTCAGTTACTTACATGAATAAGGTTCCATTACAATAAAACTCAGTCATAACATCCACTAAGTCAAATCCAGAACCACTTTTAGGTAGTTTAGTGCCTTTGAGTTGAGAATAGATTGAATACTGTCACTCTGTCTAACAGTAACGGCTTAGAAATGAAAGGTAATCATCAAATAATTTAAAGAAAACTTGCGTAAATGACGTAGATAATAATCATTTTAAGCGAGCAAAATCATAAACTGTAATAAAAAGTATGCGAATACACGTCGACAAGGTGACTCGCTAAAATATCACTGTATGAATACGGCCACTGACAAAATCGTGAATAATTGACAACATAAAAAAGACCATATCTCTCCAATCGTGGGGACATTTAAACGTGTAACGAACGCATTCAACGCACGGGACCGACGCCCTAATGTCATTTGGCGTGCGCAAAGGATACAAACAGCGTAGCCCACAGTCGCCATACGAATCGGGAATATTAATACAGTGGAAACACACGCGCTAATCAACCAACCCCTCTGTCCTCTTTGTGTAGGTCTAATTGGTTTAAAATCTTCGAGTGTTCGTAGATTACGCGCGGAGTTGTAATAGGCTGATGGCGACGTCTTTTATGTCAATTAGAGCTCGACGATAGTAAGAAAACATTAAAAACTTCCTAAAGGTTTTGCATGTGAACGTCATAGGAAGTAAGTACCGCCGAGATGCCTGTTTCTGCCACAGAGCGATAATGTTAAAAAACTGATTCGAACCCAGGTTTGAGAGACTTAAACATAAACCAGTGTTTCAGAGTAAATTGTCTCATTTACAGTCGCTAGTTGGCGGTCTTGTCAGTTTCTGCGCTGCATTTCTTGTGGGCGCAGCGTGTCACTTACTATCGGGTGATGGTCCCGCTCGCCTTTTCGCTACGTTGAATAAAAAATAAATAGCAGAGTGACCGGAAAACGTATGGCGTTCTTTTCGTGTACAATCACGCGATGAATGGCATTCAGACGTATCTCGCAAGATTAAAAATAAGCTCCACATAGGAATGACACATGGAGTTCAGCGGAGAGTTTGTCACTTCCCGTCATGGTTACAAGTAAATTAACTAAGTATAACACACAATGCACATATATGCAATATTTACATGCGCCTCAAGATTTTTATTTGCATTCGAAACAGTACAATTTTCTTATTCTTATTTTGACAGCTGAAGAAAACTACAAATAGACTAAAATGCAAACAATGATAGCTAAAACGATATCGTTGTTGAGACTGCTTACCGTACGTCAAGAATGTCTAGATACGTGTAAGCTGAATAAATTCATACGTAATAAATACGTTCATTGAGACAATTATCTACGATTATAGCAACTAAAATTACGTAAACCAAACAAATACGAACTCAACAAATGCAGACGTCACCAACCTTTCTTTAAACGCATCTAAGCCATAGAAGCTAATGCACAACGGCTTTGCCCGCGAAGGCAATAAAACCTGAAGTCAACGTCTCCCGTCCCAAGTGACCAGAGACCAGGGAGGAAGGAGGAAGGGAAGGAGGGTTGGAGGCAGAATGCCAAATGCCCACTCCGCGAATAAAACTCGTGCGGTGTACATTTTTTAAGAAGCCGTACGTAACTGCGAACGAAATGTTTACGGCCGCTGTAAAGCATTCCCAGTTCACAAGGTTCGACGTATAATCTGTGTCGAACGAAATCGGAAGGTCTATTTCTCTTTCAGGTTACGATTTCATAACGGTCTTTTTATACTTTATATCGTTCCCCTGACGACGTAATAGCTACTGCTTTATCACCTTCATTTAGTGTTTTCGTATTTGGAATGAAATTAATAATTTCATGCATTTACTTGAATACTACGCATTATTTAACCTAATTCCTACGAATTTACGTATGATCTAAAACGAATAGGTAAGAAAATAAAAAAAAAATACATAAATGACGGTGCTCAAGAATAATTTGGATAAACAGTCGAACAACACATCAGTATACCAGTGGCAATGGATCTGGGGAATTTTGTAAACTCAATTAAACGCGATAAAATCGGTTAAGTCTTTTATTAAATCATGTAGCAGAATTTTTCAGAAAAAATGTTTGCGTCAATTCCCTACAATATTAAAATTATTTTAATGACATTAAGTATAGATATAACAAAAATCGCTAGTTTACTTGTCATACCTGAGCTTCGCACAAATTACGAGCTCTCTTTACAATTTATTATCCAAGAAATGAAAAATGTAAACTCACTTTAAGCACATAATAAACAATGGTGAAAACATTTGGTAAATTAACGGTTAATAATGTAAATGTGCAAAGTGGGGTTGACATTTAATTCCTGATGAATTATTTATTTGCAAAGCTAACATTTTTGTAAATATTTGTGCTATAAAATGTATATTTAAGTAAACGTTAAATTGTATGCATCATTGTATTGTACACTATGTTATCACGTTGGTGCCAATGATTTGTCTTTGTCGATAATAAAGTTCTATAAACCTAAACCTAAGTATAACACACAAACACTATTTTGAAGTACAAATATATATATATAAGTACTAAACAAAGACTTGAAATAATTCGAAACATGTTACCATAAATCTTGTGTAGCATGCACGAAATACATGTGGTCTGCATCATAAAATATTCTATTAAACATTCGCAACTCCTAACCGTGCATTTACCACATAGAAGCTATAATTAAAGAGGTTACCTTTAGAAAGGCATTGCACGGCTAGAATAAAATTAACTTTAAAGTAATTAAAAAACAAACCATATCGTATTAACTAAATATCATTAACTAAATGTTCATCAATTAACAAAGAGATCTGATGCATAAATGCTAATGAATAAAGTATATACAAACGAAATAGGGCATTGCGTTATAGGATGCAAACGTGTATTCTTATCGGACGTCGGAATTAGTTAAAAATGGCGAGTCCATTGTAAAAAGTGGCGGTCGGCCAATAAGAATGAGTTCTACTATTGGGCCATGTCAAACTGCCTCAGTAGCCTAGGGGTAAGGGCGTGTGCCAGAAACCAGCGGTCGTGGGTTCGAATCCTGCGGAGACTGCGCAAGCTTTTATTGTTGTTTCCTAGCTGGTTAGGGCAACTTGGGCTAATCACCCAATTGTTTGATGAGTAAGATAATCCATGCGTCGGATGGGCACGTAAAAAGTCGGTCCTGCGCCTTACTCTCTCTGGTCGTGTCAGTTATCCGTCCCATCGGGCTTTGAGAGTATAAAGGAACGGGATCTGCGCCTGTGTTTGCGCGTACACTTGTGCACTATAATATCTCCTGCGTAGTTGGCTGATCTCTTATATAGATCGGCCGCCGTAATCGTATTCGACTGGAGAACATTATTATTATTATTTATTATTGGGTTATGTGTGTTATATTAAAAAGCACATATATGCTTTTTAAGACTGTTAATATAAATTGCACGTTTTATTTGACATGGTATAGTTGATTTGTTTAATTGCTTTTAATTAACGTGCTTGCCCAGAAATTACTAGGTCGATGTTAGCCTCTTAATAAAAGACGGTCTTACTGTACGATAGATAGAAGTGCTAATTTTAAATATTTCTTGCAACTAAATCATCTGCACTTCAGTAAAGTAGACGACTGCAAGTAACCTAATAAAAATCTTCTAAATAATTAGTGCGAGGCAAATCTAGGGCATTACCAAAGTTTCTTGATTACGTAACTGTATCAGGAAACTCGCTTTGCTATGCCACAAGACATGTGGCCATATTGCTCTGCGGTAGAGTGCCATAAACTTTTACCATCCGTTAAGGCATTAAAAAATCATTCAAGACGTACCAAGCCATGACCTATTTTCGAAGCTATAAAGATTGTTTTTTAGTTTATCACTTTTGATTTCGAATATACACAGAGTCGAATCGAGATTATAAACATTCTTTATAAACATTAAATTTAATTAGATTTATAAACATTAACGATACGACGACTTCTATAGTTATAATATAATATAGCTCAACTGCCTCCGTAACCTAGAGGTAAGGCGTGTGCTTTAGAAACCGGAGGTCGTGGGTTCGAATCCTGCGGGGACTCAACAAATTTTCATTGTTGTTTCCTAGTTGGTTAGGGCAATTTGGGCCGATCACCCAATTGTCTGAAAAGTAAGATGATCCATGCGTCGGAGGGGCATGTAAAAAGTCGGTCCAGCCACCAACCCGCATTGGACCAGCGTGGTGGGATACGGTCCAAAAACCACCTAATGGATAGGGGTGTATTAGGAGAGGCCTATGTCCAGCAGTGGACTATCACAGGCTGATGATGTAAATATGTATAGCTCAAATAAGTTTAAAACTTAGTCCTTAGATAAAATTGCTATTACTAACCAGCCGCACGAAATGCTTGTTAAAGAATCTTTAAAGGACCATATGGATACAGATGAATCTTTACTATACAAAGCATTACACAATGCCAATGCCACAATCATTCAATCTGTAAGCTTACAAATAGAAAAACGCAACAAACTAAGTATATTCGACACGCGTAACACGTCAATTATCCTCATAATAGACGCGAGCGAACACCGGCATACCAAAAAGATATCTATATATATATATACATATATAATAATTAGTAAAGGTAATATCTGAATAACAATTAATAATCCGGCGTCGGTAAATCGAGGAACTATTGCTTCGTTAGTGTTATTTGCTATGCAGTGCGGCACTCCTACGTAGAATTGGTGTGCGGAAAACACGGTAGCACTGATGCCATAGCCACGGCCGGCTGAAAGCGGAAGGCCGACCGAAATTGGGTCATTAGAAGAAGCTCGGTTGATTGGGCAATTGCTGAGCCTTGGAGTATCTGATCTAATACTTGCTAATATTAATAATATCGATGATTATATTGTGTATATATATCTGTCGGTCGGTCTGCCAACTTTAAAAGTTTTATGGATATAACCCGAGTCTTAGAGATAGGACGTGAGATAGGTTTTTGTGTCAGTCAGAAGGTTTGTGCGACTTGTTTTGTCTTATTTTTTTACTTTACTAGGTCCTAGACATGATTGGTAATGTTTCATACTTAAATTAATATGTACTACAAACTCCTGTATTCACGAGAAATTGGTATTAGTGCTGACTAGTTTTGGGCCCATCGGAGGTTCTTAATCAGGACGAGTGGGATATCTTGAAAGTCGCTACCCGTCTCGCACCTCGGCACCGATACCGATTTCACGTGACTTTGTAGTACATATTTTAAGTGCGAAGTCTCACGCTAGTTTTAATACTTTACTTTCATACTTACTTTACATCATAAGTTCAACTTTAAAAAACACACAGTTAAAATTAAATGTATGAGACTAAATTGTTGTAAATTAAAAAAATCTTAATGGAAAACCATAGTTAAAATGTACATATCTTAGAAATATATATTTAAATGATGAAAGGTCGAAGCTCGTCGTGTTACGTAATCTTGATTTCTGTGCCATCTTGTATAAGACACCGAATACTTAGACTTAGGTTAGTTGCCTAAACCTAACAAATTGCTGTGTTTAATAGATTTTTAGCGAACCGTATAATTAATAGCAATTTAATTTTATTACAGTAAAGATTCGACCTCGGTATCGTTGTAATAGGTCGTTTTAGATTACTTTGTGCCAACTAATCACAAATGAATTATTAATTCATACTGCCTTTTCGAATTTTCAAATTTCGTAATGTAGCCGAAACGACCCATTTTCTACTAAGTATTTGATCGACCTAACCAGAGAATTATTACCATTATCCTAAACAAGTAACTGCGTAACTATATAATATTTCAATTAACTTAGTTGAGATTCGTGTAAATATCAATATAGTCTATTTTCGATGACTCTGAAAATGATGACATACATAAACAAGCATTATCGTTCAAAAGAGCTTCAACGCGGCGTCCATTCGTTGCCAACGCGTGTTCCACTAGTGGACGCCGCGTCGTCAACCAGTGGATCCGCGTGGTAAAGGATGGACTTCACTTGGCCCATAAATTTTGGAATCAGTTTGTTAACTATCATCGGATTTGCGTAATGTTACATTTAAGAAACCGCAAATAGGCTAAATAAGCACGGATAGCCAGTGTTGGCAACGCTTTCAATGGTTAAAAGACAAAAAAAACTCTATCCTAAATGATCCGCCGATATCCTACTAAGCTCGATGCTGTGGCAATGACCTTTATGACCCCCAATGCCTAATGGCGTCCAATGGCGTTGAACTAGAGCGATGGGCTCTTGTGACGCCAATCGCAATAGGGTCGCCGCGCGGGCAGCGAAACAATGTTCGCGAACAACACAAGTGACTGCGCCGTTCTGAATCACAAGTGGCGTAGGGTTAAGGGCACGTAGGCACGCCAGAAGGCAACGTATCCATTGTTACATACGTCACGATAAAATTATATACAAATGAAATTATAAAGATAACGTGATACAAGCAAATATAAAGCAGTTTTTGCAAGCTTATACACTAAGTTAGGTCATTAGAGATACTTTTTAAATATATAATGCTGTACTATACTTATACATACTAACAAAAGTATTCCTAAAGACTAGCCTAATTTAATATTTTTATTGCTACCACTACAATTACTCCTTAATTTTAATCAAAATTTCAATTATTGCACAGTTATGTTGCTAAGAATATAAATAACAGGTAAGATCTCATCTAGCAGCTGGAAATCCTTTCAAAACTATATCACAGTGATATGGCGTCTTTAAGTTCTCGATTGAACTTATTGTAGGAAACATAACATTTATTAAAGATACTTAGAAAAGAGAACATTACCTAGATTCAATGTTTAAAGAAAGAGGTGTGCATTATCCACTTTCACGGCGAGTTTCTCACGTCACGTTATTAAAAGTCGATAAATCCGAAACATTCTCGTGGCACAATGGAAACGAACCGACGTGAGCGTGTCTCCTATCGATTCCTGGTCCGGGGAAAACAAATTAACAAGCCCGCTCCAGTCCACGGAAGTGACGACTATTACTCGTGCGTCGGAGCGGTTGTGTAACGACACTAGATCTTGCTGTTGAGTAACATGACTAAACGGTACCACTGTCTGTGCTCCGAATGAGAGAATAGTCATGCGAGAATAGTTTAGTTAATTAGTAACAGGCCTCCCCTACACCCTATCATTAGGGGTTATGGACCGTATCCCACCACGCTGGTCCAATGCGGTTTGGTGGGTATGTATGGGTGGTAAAATGTCGTCAAACTTGATGAAATTCTAAACACAGTTAAGCAAACACTCTCATATACCATTTCAATTGCCTCAGATTTATTTGAATAGAACTAGAACTACAATGAAACATGTTTTTAAAAAAAGTTTATTGTTAACAAATACCATCGCAACGATGGTATTTGATAAACTCATCGAATACTTCATATCACTTTCGATTAGGCAAAAGCCATATTCCCTCCTAATTTTGCTTTGGCTCCGTTACTTTAACTTTCAAAATACGCAATCAAAATATACGATGGCAAAAACTGTAATCAAAATATACCTACGAAAAAA
Organism: Lamproptera curius; assembly: GCA_029286875.1. Lineage (NCBI taxonomy): Eukaryota > Metazoa > Arthropoda > Insecta > Lepidoptera > Papilionidae > Lamproptera > Lamproptera curius. The sequence goes on along the minus strand of JAGSMT010000027.1, from coordinate 1,323,907 downwards.
TGTCACAATATAAGTTGATTTTCTCGTATCTGATTAAAATAAAAATAGAGATGATTTCAAGACATTGTGATGCATAACATAGATACAAGGAACAAATAATTTAATTCTTCCAGAACTAGACTGCGAAGAATAAGTAAGTCTTTATGGGACAATGTATAGTTTTTAAAAAATCTCTAGTAAACGTTCAGAATTTGACTCAGTTATTTAAAAAGGTAGTCAAGAACGTTTATGTTTAAAGTTTACGCTATTAATGAATTTTAAATGATAACACAGCCTGTAATGGAATCTCGCTCAGGTCCTGTTTCAAAATTGCATAATATGTATGTCCAATTATCAAAATGTTTGTTATTTTAAAAGATGACATAAAAATAGCCGCTGAGTTTCTTTCTGCCGGTTCTTCTCAGGTCTGTGCTCCTTTTCCGAACCGGTGGTAGTGTGTTGACAACCAACAAGCAAGTAACTTATATTGAATAAAGATATTTGATTTAATTGTTGTTATTGTAAGATGACAAAACAAAGGCCCGTTGAGTTTCTTTCGCCGGTTCCTCACAGGTCAGAGGCTTCCTTTTCCGAACCTGTGGTTTCTATGTTGAACAAAGAAAAATATTTGAATTCGAAACATATATATATATATATATATAGCTAATAGTTATTACTCTTTACTCGATAACACCATTTTCCTTTAACCGAGGCTTACAACTCACACATTACAGTTAAAATTACCCGTCCTATGCTCCAATGCAAGAGTGAAGGCCCCCTTGCTAAGATAGCCCCTAATCTGCTGGCAAAATCTGGGTCAAATACCTGGTCAGTGTACAACTACGGCTAAATTATACGCTGTGCCATAAATTGCACAGGCCGAGGAATCTTATAATGAAAGCCCTATGTTAGCCATGTATCTAAGGACAAAGAGTACTTTGAATAAAGATTGGATATTTAATATAAACATTATTGAGATATTCTTATTCAAATTCGAAATACTATTTTTTAAATATTATTCTTATGAACGTCAATTTATCACTGGTTCGAAGTAGTCTAGAGAAAAACCTATCGGTGGTAGGTTCCCTTTTTACAGGTGACCGTTTGGGTGGGTACCACCGCGGTGCCTATTTCTGCCGCGAAGCAAAAGTGTGAAAACACTGCTGTGTTCCGGTTTGAAGGGCACCGTAGCCAGCGTATTTACTGGGTAAACGAGACTTAACACCCTATGTCTCACGGTAGGCAGAGTGTTGGTTACCACTGGTATTGCTAATGTCCATGTGCGTCGGTGACCACTTCCCATCAGGTGGCCCGACTGCTCGTCTGCCTGCGTATGCCATAAAAAAAAAACCAGTAAGAAACTCTGGGGTCGTAATTTTTTTCTATAAATGATAATCAATAATTTACATAATTTAAGAGTAAATGTAAGTGCAGGCATCATGATCTTCGAATAACTTCCACACATCTTGATCCTCAAAGTAGACTTTAACAGAATAACAGTTTCTTTTGATTAATCTTGCCTGTACAGTATTTCTGAAAGCCGAAGTCATTTAGCAACATCTAAGTGTCATTCAACTTACACTGTGGCCCAGTTGTACAAAAATGTTCTAGCCAATCAAAACAACCTGAGTAACTCTAAAGACTCCTTAAATAATTTTAACCATATATTAGTTAGTTTTATAAATATTATAATTTAGAAAGAACTAGGTAAAAGTATATAAGGTGGCGGATATTCGCTGTGAATCCGTGTCAGGGTGAATTTAACTTAACACTACATGAACTCCTCAAACGAATAGTGGATTAAGTTTAAATCAATAGAATACTTCAAACGTTTCACCCAAAGGTAAAGTTATAATTATTATACGGTACAAAGTCTTTACAATAAATGTCATAGCTTCGTGAGTTGACATTAAACATTATTTAAACATTAAACTTTTCCATTCAAATGGTATCGCCTGAATTTAATCTAAAAGCTATCCATTAGGAGCGACGATTTATTAACAATTTTACGACACGCGCCGCGGGGCAGACAGCTATTAATATAATTTAATTCAGAAAACAGCACGACATGAACGTCTACGTTGTACGGGGACTACCGAGAAATACAAAACCGTAAATTAATACGGTAAAACACGGTTCACTATTCACTACATAGTATAACACAAAGTCGCTTTCTCTGTCCCTATATACCTATGTACGCTTAAATCTTTAAAACTACGCAACGGATTTCGATGCGGTATTTGTTAATAGATACCGAGTGATTGAATAATAAGGTTAATATGTATAACACATGCTTAATATTGTGTGTATATTTTCTATCATCATGGCCCCCACTAGTGTATAGTATAACAGGCTGATGCCCGCGACTTCATGCGGTAATATATAAATATATCTACATATATAAGACATTTTTTAAAATAAAGGTAGACTACATCATCATTACATCATCAGCCTGTTTTTAGTCCACTGCTGGACATAGGCTCCCTAATACACCCTATCCATAAGGGGTTTGGACGTATCCACCACGCTGGTCAATGCGGGTTGGTGGGTGGACCGACTTTACATGCCCATCCGACGAATGGATCATCTTACTTTTCAGACAATTGGGTGTCATCGGCCTATTGCCTAACCAACTAGAAACAACAATGAAAATTTGTTGCGTCCCTGCAGATTCGAACCACGACCTCCGGTTTCTAAAGCACGCCCATACCACTAGGCTACGGAGGCAGTTGGTAAGGTAGACTAAGTCGCTCACTATTAGAGTAGCTATTTTCCCGTCAATAACTCGTTAAAATAAGATCAGCCGTTCCGCGGATTGGTCAAAACAAAAGGACAGACAGACAGATCAAAAACAAATTGTTGGTTATGTGTCGGTACACATAATAATAATTTACAGCCGGTATTATAAACTATTATTTCATTCATTTTCAAACGGTTATTTAAATGTTATAACGAACGCATCAATGTCATATATTTGTATAGATACAAGATGCTTAAGCGTGGGTTTGTATGATTGATTGAATACGTATACTGTGTTACTTTGCAGCGTTGTAGTACGTACTTTGCACGTCATTTGTATATTAGGTAACTACAAGATGATTGATTTAAAAGTTACATAAAAATAGTGTCGATAGCTAATTAACTAATCATTTAATGCAATAGTATTAAAAGTGCCTTGATCATCGCCCTTGAGCCAACTAAAGTGGAACATTGATAAATAAAATTTAAAAAAATACATATATTTTCAACGTAGACGATGCTAAAAACACATCCAGAATATATAATTTCTACGTTAAGATAATTCACAGCATCTCAATAAAATTAATTACTTTTCGATGAAAACTATTGCAAAAGTACTACAAATCATCATTAATATGCTCATATATTTACAGCCGTACTAATTAACATAGCCAAACAAACAACCCAACCCTCAATCTCATCGGATCGAACCCGGTACCCCGCAGTCCGAAGCTGCTGGAACGTGGCCAACCGTCGATGGAATCTATTAGTTGCACTAAACGCCACCGCACCGTATCTGACTCCCATCGGATGTGGGACTCGAAAAGCTGACACAATGTGGGTGCTATCTTAACGCTGCATCTATTTTATTGCTCGGATGCAGTGGCGTTGGTTCAACGGCGCATTCCCCGAGTACCATATCAAACGATTACATTGTAAACGGGCTTGAATAACGTTTACACTTTAGTTCTGCTAGGTAATCGTTACAATAATAGCATACGTTTTTTCAATTATTGACTACGGAATCATTTAACTTCGGCTGCGTCGAGCTCTAGGGAATGTCAATGTACCATTCGAAAAGCGGCAACCTATCCAGAGAAGAACTGGCAAGAAATAATGTAGTCCTTTTTTTAATATTTAAGCAAAATATGTCTTTGGAATTTGATAAAAAAAAGACATTTTCCGTAAGTTAGATTTATATAGAAATCCTGTACAGATAATTACTATATTACAATATAATAATATTACTCAAAATAAAATCACTCTTATCATCATCATCATCATCAGCCTGTGTCAGTACACTGAGGGGGGATATGGACCGTATCCAGCCATGCTGGTCCAATGCTGGTTGGTCGCTGGAGCGACTTTCTACATGCCCATCCGCATGCAAGATTCGAACCCACGACCTCCGGTTTGTAAAGCAGGGGCCAACACCGCTAGGCCACGGTAGGTAATTTCTCTATTACAATAAAATAAATTACCAAAATAAGTTTTACCCAAGTTCCCATTAGTGAAGCCAGGCATTTTTAATTCCCCACGAGATTTTCAACCAATAGCAGAGCTTGCCTTTGGTGCTAATAGAGCTTGACAACTCACTTTGTTTACGTAAATTCTTCCTCAAATTTAGCGAAACTATACTGACGGGTGGTGGGGTTATTCAGAACATAGAAAGAGGGACATAATCCCGGCTCAACGAAAGGATTTCACCGTCCGCTAGGGGTCCGAAAGACCGCATACAGTTGCGGTCGCCTGCTGGTGTACTAGCAAAGCGTATATGGATACTATTACGTGACCTCAGATAGTTTGTAACACCCGATACGTTAGTGATTACAGGGAAAACCTAAGCACTGAACGATTGCGAGCGATTTGAATTTACTAACGATAGATGTTTCGAGCGAGATTTAAGCCATCTACGTATATTGAACCGATATAGAGGAATAATATACAAATTTTATTTATTCTCTGTGTTTGATAGAATAGACAAAGGCAATCTTGCAACTGTACATATTTGTATTAAAGAAACTTTTCCTTGGTTTGGTAAATAAATTACGATTTAGACATATGAAATAATACTTATGTATGTAACATACTTATAAATGCAAGTTAAAACAACATGCTAAATAAAATTTTGATTTTCAATTTGCTGTACGAATCCGAAATCAGTATAATGTACCGATTTGTTATGATGTAATTTTTAAAATCTTTGGAAATAAACACCACAGTAACGTTATAAACAAATATTAAGAATGTTTTACAACGAATTAAAGAATTTTAAAACTCACGTGCCTTGTCTTGCCTTAATCGTAAAAGAAGCCGAATTACTTACCTGAAAAGAAATTTAATATATTAGTAATGGAAACTCTCATATATCCTGAACGATAAGATTATTTTATGATGATAGTAAATATAATAACACAGCACAAATATTTGTTTATGTATAACTTTATCTCCTATTTCCCTCTATGTAACCTAGTGGCAAATAAAGGCTTGATAACTAATGTCTTGTCTGTTCAAACAAAAAATACATATGTATGGGTAAATAATATTGAATAAATAAACTCAGAAAGACAAATTTTTAACATGGAATGGGTAAGAAGTGTGCTAGGCGTGATTTCGACTAACATTTTAACTATGTATGATTAGACAAACACAAAATATATATCAAACCTAACCTATAGAACAAATACTGCTACTAAGATGCATCATCATCATAATCAGCCTTTATCAGTCCACGGCACAGGCCTTTTTCAATGAACGCCAAGACGACTGATCCCCCTGCTATTCGCTGCCAACTTGACCGGCTACTGCACGGAGATCGCCATCCCACCTGGTCGGGGATCGACCAACACACTCTGTTTTCCTAAAGGAGGCCTCCACTCTAGAACCTTATTAGCCCATCGGCCATCCGTTCTTCGGACCACGTGACCGGCCCACTGCCACTTCAACGAGCTAATCCTTTGCACTATGTCGGTGACTGTAGTTCTGTGCCGGATTAATTCGTAACGAGATTTTGCTCCACAAAGAGACTCCGAGCATAGCGCGTTCCATAGCACGTTGAGCTACGGCAAACTCGTGGACCAGTCCGATAGTCAGAGGCCACATTTCTGCCCCGTAGGTCATCACGGGGAGTGCGCATTGGTTAAAGATTGATTTTACGAAAATTATTTAAGGGATATAAGGATATATCAATAAATAAATCTGACATAAATAACTGAATAACTCGATATTCATAACAGTAACCAAAAACTTCAAATTTTTCTCATCTCCAAATTGATCTCACGTATACAATCCAATAAATGATAATGACAAAATAACATTGCAAGTACAATAAAAGATAAAACATAATAGCGTTTCAAAGTCAATATTCATTTAATTTTAAATATCAATATTTATTGTTTAAATACGATAATGTGCGATTAATTTAATGAAGAACGACTTGTTCCCTCCCACACAACGTCGACGAGATGTCGATGCGTCAATTAGAAGTTCATGCAAATATCATGAGGGCAGGCGATGTGTGAATAATTATGTGGACGTGGATTGTGACTTTATTCTAAGCCAAACGTTGCGATAATTTATCAATTATCGATATTAGATTGTCTTAAAATAATTGGTGGAGGGACGTATTACTTTTTTTGCGAACAGGAATCTTTTACCGGATGGTAATAAATTCCGGTCATTGGAATTGCAATACGATTTTTTTCTTTTCTCCTAGCCATTTTCTGTAACTATAAAAGGGTCGGATTGTACACTTCAATATCATTTTTAGGCATATGATTTGACATCTGAGCACCACAACCAAGATGGCTAAACTATGGTTGGATTTGATGGCAGAAATTTTTAAAGACATTAACTTCCTACAACATCCGCCAAAGATCTTGACAATTGTATCCGACTTTTCATATCCCAATCTCGAGTTCAGACCAAACTCTAATCAATTTGGGGTATATAAAATATTCATACGCCGCTACGATTTTCCTTACTTCACCAAAACATAAGAAATTACAATCTTCTAACCCTAATTGAGTTACGTTTACTAATACTCTATAGCGGGAATTGAAATTTAAAAAAAATGTCGGTATTAAAAAAAAATATAGAACCGTAATTAACATATATAATATCGTAAACGCAAATCAACCTATGACACAGTCGGAGTCGTCACGTGAAGTCGTGACGTGGTCGCCGTCGTCACGCGAGGTGTCAGCGAGCTGCAGATAGGCTGGATAGCCCGTGGGGGCGGAAGCGATGCGACGTCATCGGCGGAGCTATTTCCGGGGGCCATTATCCAATAGTCGGTGGGGGAAATTGTTGCTGTACACGTAAATTTCGTGTCGAACACGGGGGCACAAGTATTAAGAGGAGAGTGCCAAAAAGCGATCGGATGGGACGCGCGGTGTACACACGGGGACAATGGGCACCAAGGGATTGCCAATTCCGAAGCTGAAAATAGAGTGTTTCTCTTTCATTTTCTTTAAACTAATTCATCTATCGAATTTTGTCTACCTTTTAGATTTTATAAGTCAGATGCCGGTCGCGCTATGTCAAAACTACACAAATAATTTATTCTGGAAAAAAAATTGATGGATAGGACCTCACGATTACTTGGTAAAATGATTAAAAGAAAGAATAAAAGACAACAAGACCGTTCGCAGTAACTTCTAATTACAGTGGTACACAGACAGACAGTTGTGTCAATAAGGGCCGGTTTAATTAGACGGCCGAGTTCGAAAAATAGCTCCGCCTCGCTAACGGGTCAATTAAGTAATTGAAGCGGTAAAACACACTTAATTGCCGCAATGAATTATAACGTGTCATGACAACGCCCGACAACGGCCAGCCGCGTTCGGGATTCGAACCGGTATACTTATATTTACACGACAGAATGATTCAGTGAAGATAATTTTGACACATTTTATAACTTTCGTGAGCATACAGCAGGTCATTAAGGTTCTCGCTTCTAGTTCTTATTACAGTGACAAGACTGGGGATTACCACACCGGTCTCTATTTCTAACGCAAATCACTGTCTTCCGGCTTAAAGGGCACCGTGGTGGACAGGGTAATATTTTGGCTTATTTTAGTATATAGTGCAAGCCATTCTCGACCCGTCGCGTCATTCATTAAAAGAAAATAAGATATTTCCGTGACGTTAGTGGGTTGGTCCACATTATTAATTTCATTAAATATATGCTTTACACCTAATTTATGACGAATAAACTGTGCTCGTAACTGTCATTATGTGTTTAGCACATCTCAACTTCTCATTCGTACAGTAGGATCATCATCATCATCATCAGCATTTGATAGTCCACTGCTGGACATAGGCCTCCCCTAATACACCCCTATCCATTAAGGGGTTTTTGGACTGTATCCCACCACGCTGGTCCAATGCGGGTTGGTGGGTGGACCGACTTTTTACCGACCGACAAATTATACTGCAGGCACTAGCATCTAGTCGCCACACTGGCAATATTCTTAATCTACATCTGACATATTAGATATTATGCTACATAAATAAAAATTACTATAATACCATTGAAAAAGACAAAACAAAATACACAACGAATTGTAACACAATACTCCTACAACAATAACATTTCAATTCGGATTTCAATCCTGTACCGTGACCTAAAGATAAATTACCAATTATTTTCCATTTGTTTTGTATCCCATCGGTATCTCATTACATTCCTTGGACTAAATTAGCCGTTTGTTATTGTAACTTGAATCTTGTCCAATCGCAGACGAGACCGTGTTCATCCCCCGGGCGAAATTACTTTAATACTACCTTCAGATTTTCTAAATATCCGTTACAGTACAAACGAATCGTCATTGTCTAGTCTTGCGTGCTGCCTTTTAGTAATGTACATTGTGAGAAGTTAATTTTTCTGAAGACATTATTTTATATATTAATGTTGATCATTATTTCCATTTGTCTCGTAGTATCTCTTTGAAACAAGATCATTTTTTTCTTTTTATACATAACAATACTAATACAAAGCTTTAACATGATTCATCATCATTAGCAGCCCTTATCCGTCCACTGCTGGACATAGGCCTTTTTTGCAATAAACGCCAAGACGGCCTATCCCATGCTACTCGCTGCCATTAACATGATTATCAAAGTAAAAAAAATACTATTTCATCAATTTATGCTGTACTGAGCAGTTATGAAGCATCATAAATAACTTATAAATAACTGGCAAAAACTTTGTCTTTCTTTTTATATATGGTTTTTCTCAAAAATAATAGTGAATACATCAACCATGTAGTTATGAAGCAATCAAGGGATTTGCTAGAGCAGATTATGAAGTTTTGCCATACATCTTGATGCTAAATGTAATATTTATAATATAATTTGTAACCTTTGTTTGATATTTCTTCTAATAATGTCTTTTAAGCCACATCAGAAATATTCATGGCGACTTAATAAGATTTATTCACTTTATACATGTTGCACCGTTAGTACTTAACAGCAGGTAAATTATAAAAAAACAAATCAACTCATCAATCAATCAATCAATACTATCATCTGGTAATAGGAGCGTTTTTGAAACTAAGAATAACTCCTTAAGTAAGGTCCTTAAGGACGTAGCAACATATGATGGTGGATTGAAATCTACATCTCCTATATACATTTTATATGTCATTGCCACAATTACCGAGGCTGTTAATATGCAATCATTTCGCGTACGGCCGGTATCAAAGGTGGTTTAATCAATTTAGCAATGATTATCTCAACGGTAACTCTACATTGCACATTAACACATGAAATCAACTAGAAACATTCAAAATTTGCCACGTCATAATGACGTTTATATTTACATAAATCATAGAGCAACACTGGGCAAAAAGGAACAATTCAATAATGATATCATAATAACATTAAGACACCCACAACTCGAGTTCCCCATCATCGTTCTTCATCAAAGCGCATAATTGACACTCTCTTTACTAACGACAGACAACGGTAGTAACAAGCCCGATGACGTCACGCGTTTGGGGGTCCAGAAATGGCGTCGGGAATCCAATCTTCACCTGCGCAAAATGCATAACGGAATGACATTAGCCCCAACAACCCACGGGGAAGTTTCGATTATGGCCGAATTAAAATATCGCACGCCCCAGCTTGCGGAGTTATTTCAATGGACCCGTCCGTTGCTGCTGTCGTATTAGACCCGGTTAGAGCATGAATTTGTGATTGTTTGATTATTTTTTTAGGGAGTGCAATTGCAAAATATTGATAGCAATTCGCAATGTTTAATTTTGTCAAATTTATATTTTTATTGTCTGTCACGATTACGATTATATACACATGTACAAGTCTAAGCAATCTAAAAGATTTCTTATTACTTCGTAGCAATTGAACTATTTTATATGACAATACTGAAACGATAACAATCACAAAAGCTCATTAATTACCATCCAATGATAAAAACTGCCTCCGTAGCCTAGTGGTAATGGCGTGTGCTTTAGCAACCGGAGATCGTGGGTTCGAATCCTGCGGGGACTCAACAAATTTTCAACGTTGGTTTGGGCAATTTGGGCCGATCACCTAATTGTCAGAAAAGAAAGATGATCCATGCGTCAGACGGGCATGTAAAAAGTCGGTCCACTCACCAACCCGCATTGGACCAGCGTGGTGGGATACGGTCCAAAAACCACCTAACGGATAGGGGTGAATTAGGAGAGGCCTATGTCCAGCAGTGGACTATCACAGGCTGATGATGATGAATGACATAAACGACAATAAACAAGTCTGAAACAGCGTCCAACGAGAAAACATCAACGGGCACCGACAAGGACAGCCCTCGGCCGGGTTATTATAGAGTTTTTCGCCCCGACTGCGCTCGCACGCGATAATCGAATGGCTCCGGATCCGGCCAATCGAGAAATACGCCCCTAATTCAATAGCAATGGCCGATCCAATGAACATCGGACGGCGAAGACGGCACTATAATTCCTAATACGCTAATTGCATTCCCTCCTTATAGGGGAGGAACTGAAATGAATTTCACCTCTCCCGTTTTATAAAAAAACGACGCGCTCTTCATTAACGTCCAACGGATAAGTGCTTCGTTACTTTACGCCAATTACGTCACGTCTTCATTGGTATTAGTAACCCAATTGCTGAATTGAAACGGGGTCATTTTTAAATAGATAACGTTATTAATTGGTACGTAGACGAACGATCAGTATTACAATCGGCTATATTACTGCGATCGAGATTTGAAGAGTTTTGTACAGTATTTGAATGTTCATAGGTAGAGGAGCTAAGTCCCGTTTAACAAGGCCTATTTCTACCGCAAGTAGTGTGTAGACATTACTGTCTTCCGGTTTGCCGGGCACCGTTGGCGGTCAGGTATGGTCATTATCGCTTAAATAATAATTTAATAATGAATAAAAAAAATATTACAAAATTTCAATAATTATAGTATGATCGCATGCAAAGTTAGATCATTAATGTACCAAATAGCCATGAAAAAGTCACTCTGGATTGTGCAGAACATCCACAACATTAAGCCAGATATCTAATTGCTATATAGATGCACTTAGGGAGTGCTCAGTTACATTTAGGACTATTAAGGGTAGGGAGTTCAAATAATTAATATAGTTCGGATATCTGATGATGAATCGAAGCCCTCAAATACGAGTAAGATAGAATAATAATAAAATAGATACACAAGGAACATACAACTGGCACAAGCAGAAATGAAGCGGAATGATACCCATGTTTTAAAGTCAACTATAAAATAGGAAAAGTATATAAGCTTTTTTTTAAACTATAGGTTAGGTTTCACTTAAGCACACCACCAACTCACACTTAGGTCTTACTGCACACGACCTCCTCAACACCATTCCATTAACAACGATGCATCGCGCGAACCGCAATGACTTTCCACACGATAAACCATCATGCGAGTTCAAAAGAAGTCTCTCCAGCGCCGGAAGTCGAGCAATCGCCGCGACATTTAAGACCTGTCTCGGGCTCCTATTTACGAGCGATGCACACTTAAAGTTGACGATAAATAAAATTAAAAAGTCCCGAAGTACTGGAACCTTACGGATGAGTTGGTTATAGTGGTGTGGAGAATTTATTTGTTTCCTTAACGTCCCGTATCCAGCAACGGGTGATTCCTACGGACCCAAGTTGTCCAAATCTAAGTGTCTCGTGGGAGCATCTGAATTACGGTTACGTGGCGACTTCAGCAAACACTTTAATGTCTGGTTTAAACTTACAAGTAAGCTCTTAATTTTTTCACCTAAATAACATAATTTGTTACTAAAATGCATTATTCAAATAATTTCTCAAAGACTCAACGTTGCAATAGACACGCGGAAAAACACGGTAACATATAAACAAAAGCAAAGCTTTCATTAAATCAGCTTATTAAAATGTGTTGCATGACCGTCACTTATTAAAAAACCTTTTTAACATTTTCAGTACCATTAACGATAAAAATAACAGTCATTAAACATTTTTGCCTTCACAACAATGGTTAAACGAATAACGGAACGTGGAAACCTCCGATGCACGAGCGTTATTGCAATTACGCACAAAAACATCGGACAATTAACAAATCACGCGCAGAGAGTGTAAACAGTTGTTTGTGGTTTCGGCAGATATTTTTAATTAAAATGCCAACGTTGATTAAAAGAGCCACTGTTTGCGAACCCTCAACTATTTAACGTTCCACGATTTCAAGACTCATCTTGGAGATAAAATACCGAAGCACGAAAAAGTTTAGTGTATAGTAATTTTTAATTGAATTAATATAAGATTACGTGAGACCTCGAATTAATTACATATTGTGGTTTTGTATACTTAAAGAATATCTTTACTAGCAAAAGTTTGGACTGAAAATTTGCACAAGGTGCCGTTCGTGTTCACGTATACCGTAAACTTCATAATTCACAGGAAAGCCGAAAAAGAAAAATATTATAATAAGGCTAATATTGTATAGTTAAGCGACAAAACAAACGTCATAGGTAACATTTTTGACGCTATTGAACGATTGGCAACTTTAAATGAATGCGTTTTCAAATCGCACCCTATTCCAACAATGAATTTCTAGTTTTTTATTATTATTTATTTGGAGTGAGAAGCCAAGCGGAAACACCCTGCCCATAAAAAACGCAGCGCGATCGGCAAAAATCTGACCGCTTAACGCTGCGACAATGGATGTTACTCTCGTTCACCTACTAATTACGCTACCTACAAACCCTACAAACCGGAAGACAGTTGTTTTTACATACTGCTGATTTGCGCACTCACTCATTATCTGTGCCGTACAATGAGATAAGTGTTTTAAAAACATAACGCAAGTATGACGCCGTGCGTTCTTTAAACACGTGTTCGTTGTTCAAAATAACAAAAACCATTCTTCAAACGTTACATCCAAATATACTGAACCGGTGTCCTACCTACTCTACCTTTATATCTACGGTCAGGGCTGAACTAGCGTAAATTCAAGCGTTTCATTTGAATTATTTCAAAACGAGTGAAACGCAATTCTTTTGATCCCTTCATAAACACTTTAACGGCCTGACAACAGTGTGCGGAGCTTGTGAGGTAATTAATAACGGGTTATAAACATATAAATCTTTTCAAGCACAAAGGCTGTGCGGTGAGACGGTTGTAAATTGTTTTTAATCTGATTAATATTAAAGCATTCAAATTATTTAATATTTATAAATTTAATATTATTTAGGAAGCTGAGCCACGTTCTCACGTCACCGCCGATAATGCAACGTTCAAAGACGAATATCTACAAACAATGCGTTCTCCTTGTGATGACCTGATACTTTCACACTTAGGACTTAGCGAACGTTAATTTGAGAAAATGGCTAAGAGGAAGATAAATGTTAAGAAATTGAAACTGTTAAAGCTATCTTGAGAGATTGCACGTGAAATCGGCATTGGTGTCAACACCACAACACCGATTTCACATGAGTTCAGCCTTTTGTAGTACATATTTTAAGACAAGATTTTTGTGAGCGTGAAATGTCCTTTAACGACCATCAAGAGCATTCATTTCACATCAGCCAGAGATAAAATTAAAGTAAACAAAGCCTTATGTCAATCTAATTTGCGACAAAAATCCGATCTTTTATAGTATAAACATCGTGTAAATATTAAAAATGGGCGCGTTCCACAATAAGAACGCGTACGCTTTGCCGCCATTACTGTTTGTCAACAAGGTTTCTTTACTATTCCTTGTACAAATCGGCTTAATTTCACAGTGAAACGTCATTGAAATAGACTAGCAATCGCGCATGTAGCGCATCTCTATCGAATCGCATCGACACGAATCATAATCTGGATGCAATCGCAAATCCAATAGACCCGAGTCGCCAAATGAACTGCTGATCGAGCCTATAAGTGAGTTACCGTGACCCAGTTCACTCGACGCGCCGTATGCACTGCGCTGCGAACGAGTTTAATTTCACTCCTCGCTCTTGCGTGTGCATATTGCGCGACGGAAAACAGTTTTTTTTAATTAACTATTTGTTTATTAGGCTTTCACCCACCAACCCGCATTGGACCAGCGTGGTGGGATACGATCCAAAACCCCCTAATGGATAGGGATGTATTAGGGGAGACCCTTGTCCAGCAGTGGACTATCACAGGCTGATGATGATGATGATGATGATGATTATTAGGCTTTTATAAATACTGATGTTAGAAATGCGAAATTAACTCTGTCTGTCTCCAAGTAATTACCGTCTAAATCATTGAAAGGATTTGGACGAAATTTGGTACATACATAGAATACATTTCATGAAAGGACATAGACTATAAATTGTTGAGATAAAACCATTTTTAACTTTTATCTTCATTTCAACCCTTTATATCACTGTAAAGGTTGAAATATAGGACGAAAGTTTATATAGAGATTTGTCATTGTTTAACATAAAACGATGATGTTTTGTGTTAAGATATTTGAATCGAGCGGTAAGGTTTTTTTCTAGCAATTTTTTTGTTTCAAACTGTACGGGAATAGAACCATGGGTGGAAATGGGGATAAAAGTCAATGCGGAAATCCGTCATCGTCGAAGCTAAAGCCAAGAAATGTTGTGTCTAGTCTATAACACTTCATTAATACTACTATATACAGGATATTTAAATACACCTCGCCGATATTCTTTTTATTTCACGCGGGCGAAGGTCGTCTTGGTGACAAATTAAAGAAAAGTTTGTGTGTAATAGGATATTATTACGGTAATGACTACTTATCATCATCATCATCATCATCATCAGCCTGTGATAGTCCACTGCTGGACATAGGCCTCCCCTAATACACCCCTATCCATTATAGGGTTTTGGACCGTATCCCACCACGCTGGTCCAATGCGGGTTGGTGGGTGGACCTGACTTTACATGCCCATCCGACGCATGGATCATCTACTTTTCAGACAATAGGGTGATCGGCCCAAATTGCCCTAACCAACAAGAAACAACGATGAAAATTTGTTGAGTTCCGCAGGATTCGAACCTACGACCTCCGGTTTCTAAGCCACACGCCTATACCACTAGGCTATGGAGGCAGTAATGACTACTTATACGTTAACTTTTTCTAAAAGTGAAAATATGTTATCCTCTTGATAAACAATACAGTTTTATTACTTTGCGGTTGTTTACATTACAATTATTTAAAATCATACCCGACGTTATAAACCCCTTCCAGGATCCATGGCAGCAGGGCCGACTGTCAGTCCCTAAAACTGTATTTTTTAACATGTATAGTATTCGCATAAGGAACAGAAAGTCCTGTTGTTGTCTTTTAAATTTTGCTCTTAGGTTCTTATGCCGGTCACTTCTTCTCAGGTCAGTGGCTTCCACTTCCGAACCCGTGCAAGTTTCAGTGATGATCAATAAGAGAGTGTAAAAATTCTATATTCAATAAAGATATTGAACTTTGACCGTGTTCTATTTCATTTAGATACGAAAAAGATAGAATTGTGCAAAAGTGGATATAGATGTGATTACTCAAATTGTACTCGAGCAATATTATAATATAAACACGAACAAATAATAGGCGTAATTTTTGTACTGTTAATTTTTTATTCGCTCTTCGAAAGATTTTATTTTAAGCTAAAAAAATCAACTACAAAACTGCTACTGTTCAGATACATAGTTAATGATATTAATAATAATTTATATGTATAGTATTACACACAACCTACACTTACTTTCGGTCACAAAAGGTTATTGTCTTACTGAAATAATATAGTTAAAAATAATATTTCTACCTTTCTCTAAAATATAACACTAAAGATAATCGATTAAAAGATAAAAAATCGAATGCTATTGAAACACACGATCAATTACGAGAAAATTTTAACCGGAAAAAAATAACAATAGTCAACGCACTCCATATTTAAAACATAATTCCTAAAAGCAAATTACAATAAAGCATTACTGGCAACACTCACTGAACAATATAAACCAAAAAAAAAAAAAAAACTAATAGACAATGTTCCAATTTCAAACGGCTCCTAGCAGCCCGCGTTTTTCTAACACAATAAAAAAATATATTCTAAAGAGAAGAAATCAAAGCATCCAGAGCGACCCATTGTCTGGATGTGCGCCATTTATTTATATATATATATATTTATACGTAGCCCCTCTCCCCTTAGTATGGTCCCCATGAAGTTTCTTTGTCGGTCACCGTATTGTGGAATAATTCAGAAATTATTTGCACCCGCTCGAGCGTTTTTCATTAAGCCTTTATTATTGTCCAAATCGTGGGGACGGTGCGGGCTTTATTATTTTTAATCTGTGGTGTTATTACAGATAAATAGAGCGGTGAACGATGAGAGCGCTCTCTGTGAGGTACACTTGTCTAATGAAATTAACGTCGCCCACTCTGCGAACGAGTTGTGATTGTTTCTTTGTTGTTTATTGGAACTGTGTGTAAGCTAGACAAATAAGATATGACATATTTTATTAATACTTTGATAAGGGTAAGTTTTTGTTTCCAGCTTCACGAGTAATAACAATTTGTACTATAGGATGCGTAAATAAATGTGAAGGCTCACTTGACGTAGTGATTGCTAACAATGACTCAGGATTAAGGTTAGATTCCTAAAAGATTTTTTTTAATACTGATTGTTCACTTTATATTTTTCACACAAGACTTGTACTTTTAAAAAAACCTCGTCAATTATTACAATAAATTTTCAATATCCCGTTTAAACAAAGTAGTTTTTAGAACCGTAGCGAACGCTGTTTCACCACAAAATTCGAACCGATACCCCCCGATTTGGAAACCAAGAGACACTTAAACACGAAGGCGACTCATTCATTATAGCTTCTAACGCAGTTAACGATAACCCTATGATATGATGTTTCATAATAATATATTTTATATATGTCGCGATCGGCTGATGGATCGATATGTGATCGATTATCGAAATTAGATTAAGGATTGCGTTACGGTCGCCCAGGCCGATCCGTCAACGTATATGGCAAAATAACCCAGCAACGTGGGCCAGTGGACACCCCTATTATCTAATTTAATATAACAAAGCTAAAAAAAAAATTAATTGGATTTAATAATGTAACCAATAGCAACCAGATAGCGTTTCACGTCTAGCTCTCTTCTTGATGATTCGTAATCAAGATGTCACTCGTGCCGACAATGCACAATTTGCTTTTCAAAATCATTCATCATCAGCCTTTGACAGTCCACGGCTGGACATAGGCCTCCCTAACACACACCCTATTTATTAGGGGGCTTTGGACCGTACCCCACCACGCTGGTCCAATGCGGGTTGGTGGGTGGACCGACTTTTTACATGCCCATCCGACGCATGGATCATCTTACTTTTCAAACAATTCGGTGATCGGCCCAAATTGCTCTAACAACTAGGAAACAACAATGAAAAATTGTTGTGGTTCCCGCAGGATTTTAACCCTCGACCTCCGGTTTTTGAAGCACACGCCTATACGACTAGACTACGGAGGCAGTTTCAAAATCAAATATCTTTATTCAACATACTTATTGATTGTCAAGAACCACCGGAAAAGGTGATACTGACCTGAGAAGAACAGGCGAAAGAAACTCAGCGGGACTATTTCACACATGCGACTTCACCTTGTTGCTATGGGATACATTGTCGACGTCAAATTTATCTTTAATCTGGGGTAGGTATAAATGATGCGACCGTTATTCACGACGAGCTTCCAATACGCGAACGGTTATTGCGGCGATTAAACAACACTTCCCTGAGTTAATAAAAGACATCTGCTGGATCTGATGGATTGATTAATTGACAGGGGGGCTGTGCTCTTCGCAAAGTGATGTGCAATTTTAAATTTATATAACAACAGTCTGTGTAGCCTTATTTCAATTCTAGTAAAGATATTTTAGAAAAATACTTCACGGGTAAAAGTTTAAATATCTACAGTGAATACGCAACAATCAAGGGCCTCTATAAAAGCGAGCAATCACTACACTTGAAAGCAGTTCTACGAAACAATATATCCCAGCGCCGAATAAAACCTAGCCTCTAGTTTTCATTGCGTCCAGCATTCTTCAGGTCATACCGAGCATGCGAATCGGCAGAGACTACAATCCAGGCATCCTAAACAATGCGTAGACCTACCTAGGCTTTACAGATAACCTGAACTGTACCGTTAACGAAACAAAGTGAGGAGAAACGGCCGATGGGGTATGGTGCGTTTTGCAATCGGCATTGTGCAGCAACTCGTAAGATTTCGAAACAATACAAAGGAAATTGTGCTTGCACTTTTTCCACAGCGGAGTGCGGAAACGGTTCTGTTAGAGTTAAATTTCTATAAAAAATGGAAGTGAACGATAGTAATATCCTCATTAATTAAAAGTTTTTGAAACAATATCAGTTGTATTTTTAATAAGAGTTATCAGGTTGAGTTAAATCAAATCGCTGTGCCGGTTTCCGATTCATAACATTATAAATCATCAATGAACAATTTGGTACTTATATTCAATCTTAATAGATAAGGATTAATACATTATATTAATCTTATTATCATATATCTTTTCTTGTTATCTCATATATTATGAACATAAAGTAATAACTTCTATATAGATATGAAAATATAATATAATAAACTCTGGCAACGATATGACGTTTACGAACGGCGTTCTACCTAAAAGGGTCCCATACATTGAATTGTTATAAAGACTACAATTATAGCAACATCTCATTAAGTCCAAACGATAATCGAACAAAAGGCTCGTTTTTAATATTTATTTGGCTAACATTTGTTTCATACCACAAAAACACGCTCATAACACAATAAACATTACAAAACAAATATCAAAGTTTTCATTAAAACAAATAACAACGTTTACTTTAAATCTGAATACCGAATTAAAATGTTTCATAAGCCTATTACATATTTGTTATATTATATTATATTACTAGCGACCCGCCGCTACTTCGCACGGGAGCTATGCATGTGCTATACATATAAACCTTCCTCTTGAATCACTCTAACTTTAAAAAAAAATGCATCCAAATGCGTTGCGTAGTTTGAGTAAGCATATTTAGGGATATAGGGACATAGAAAGCGACTTTGTTTTATACTATGCAGTGATAATAAAAATAAAATAGTTTCAGCACTTATTTCTCTTAGCCCTTTTTCTAACATATCATGGGTATAATTTTCCTGATTATTGTTCAAGAATTGAAACACAGGATGATGCACTCTAAAATAGATTTAATACGTAAGTGAACCTAAACAGTTAATTTATGCACGAGCTATAATTTGTATTTGAATGCTACTACAGCACCTATTAAAAAATATTAATTCCGTTCTAATATTTAAGCTACTTTTCTTTGAATCGCTTTATCGTGTTGTACACATAATTTGTAAACCTCAGAAAGTAACCGCTATACATCATCAGCCTAGCTATAAACAATGAAAATTTATTGAGCCCCCGCAAGATTCGAACCCATGACCTCTTATTTCTAAAGCACACGCCCTTACCACTAGGCTACGGTGGCAATACCGAATAACAGAACACAAAGAGATCTATCGACCCGAGCATAACAAACACACTCGAGAACATTAAAAACTTTGCAAATTTCCCATACCATCAACTCAATGACGACCCACGAGTTGGTCCGACGGGAGACTTGTTGAATAATTATCAAGATTAAAAGTTACCGTGCGCGGGGCTCGGTCGCAAATCGCTTACGGCGGTACAACGGCGTTGTTACGATATACGTCGTCGAGGCCGGACACGGGCAGAAGTTGCTCATTTTGCCCCAGTTTTTTTTTTTTATTTGTAAATATTTTGCGTGGGATTATGTAATTTCGGGAATGCGCCCGAGGGTGAGAGGTCCGAGACGCCGTTCAAGGATTTGTTGCGGACATGTTACGTTGTGAAATATGGTATGCGAATATTTATATAAACATAATAAGAACGGATAAGTTTTGGTGGTATTTGGTGGGTTCGGTGGCGCAGTGGCTGAGCGGGCTTTCAATGCTATAGTGGCTTAAAGTAGCCCTGGGTTCGAACCTCAATAACAGCACTCAAGTTCTCACTCATTTATATAAAATATTCGGGGATTGGAATTGGACGTATCGCCCAATTTTTTGAAAAATAAGATGGTCCATGCGTCGAATGGGCATGTAAATAGTCAGTCCACCCCCAACCCGCATTGGACCAGCGTGGTGGGGTCCAATGCGGGTTGTACGGTCCGAAAACCCCCTAAATGGAGAAGTGGTGCATTAGGGGAGGCCTATGTCCAGCAGTGGACTAACACAGGCTGATGATGGTAATCATTTCAAATTGTTACCTATTATTTTTTTTTTCGATTCTAATTTTGAACTGAATAAGATGAAATACTAAAATAACTTTTAATCCTTAGCATTTTGTTCTTTACATAACATAAGTAATTCAAAATTACCATTCAGGTAAATTTCACTGTCGAGTTATAACAATGTAACAGAACTTGCCCGACGAACGCGACTTATGAATTTTAAACATCGGTAACTGTTGCGAACATGTTACTCTCCAAGAGGAAGGGTAAAGAAGAAGGGGCAACACCCTTCTTCTTTTCTAAAATACTCACCCTTTATCCTTCAAAAACAATTGCAATATCAAATCGTTTAAGAAGTGTTCCTTCCATTAATTTTGCTAGTTGTAAAATTCATTTGTATTATTACACTAAGCGTATGTCAAGATTAGGGGCTCCTTTACGTAAAATAATACGTCATTAACGGAGATGTGTTTGTATCAAACCTAAATTTTACTATCAGTTGAATGCGGTGCTGGTCCCGACGCTGAGGGCAATAAAAAAACAAAAATAAAGTGATCATTAGATACATAATAACTAGTGTTAAATTATTAACAACAATTTATTTATTATAACAACATGTTAATAATACGGATAACACGCTTCAACTTATAGATACTTACAGTATGAGTAGAAAGACATGTACGATAACTATATCCATAAAATTATTATTAATTGCTAAATAAACACTGTGAAAAGAAGAAATTTTAATTTTGATCTCAAATTTTAATCCAATAGACACATAACCACACTACTACCACAATAGAGCAATTGAAAGGTGTACAAAAACGTACGTAATAGATTTGTCTAATAAATGTGTATTGTAAACACACTGTCCATCAGATATCGTCATCACATTTCGGGTAAAGTGTCTGCACACTACTACCGAAGGGTACGAATACAATTAAGGGTAAGGGGCCGGCCCCCTTCCAGTCGCCGGGAGTAAGCACATTGTCGTGCCTTAGCACAGTTAGATGCAATGTACACTTATCATTTTCACAGAGGGAACGTCGTAGAGTTGCGTTCGTGTGCGATCATTTATTAACAGCTACCAGTTAGTCGTCTTACACTGCGTATTGCCGTGCCTACAGACGATTAGCTGGCAGTGGTCGATCGGTACGCAATATTAAATCAAACGTCTTGTGTAATAAGACCGGCAATAAAAGCGTTCATTTAAACTTTATCTTGTATTCATAGTTCTCTTTAGGGGAATATTTTGTGCGGGCCTTTACACTAAAACTTTAGTCAGTCTTTACACATTTACGGTGTAAGTATAAAATCATATGTGATTGTTCATTAAGTTTAATTGAGCTTGCTAATTTCATCTAATAACTTGTACGGTTTAGACAGAATATATAATAAAATAACAAAAATGGTTCATAGCCCAAAGAAAACGTCTTCATATATTTCTGCAAAACTGTTAGCACGCCAAGGAGTACGGAGACACGCGTGTTTCCTAAACTTCATCCTCTGTATATCCCAAAAGCCAGTTAGCTTTGTTTTCGGCATAAATTCGGCAACAACAGCACAATCTGGCCAAGACCCATCTAAGCTCTAAATTAAGGTTTAACCCCGTTAATTGCCTCGTAAGCGAGTGCATAAGACGTTACAAGGGGACACGATCTGCGCACTAAAACGTGATGAGAATCTAGCGAGAGGTGTCGTTAGTTGAAGACGCTGCAGTTGCTTGACGATATTAGTTGGATCGCACATGTTGCTAGTCGTTGCTGTGTCAGAAATAGGTTGTACTACCCATTGTTTCTACGCTTTTAACAAAGGGCCGTCATGTGTTGTATTTCTGCGATGCCTAATCAGTAGTGTAAAAAATTTCTGTCTTTCAGTTTGAAGACCGCCGTTGCCTGCGTAATCACTGGGTAAACAAGACAAAACATCTAAGGACTCAGTGCTTTGAGCGAATTTGTGGGCCTTACACTGCTTTTCATATGGGAACGGCAGATGTCACATACCATCAGGTGAGCGTCCTGCTCGACTCATCGCTAATAAATAAAAAAGTAGGTTATAAACGCATTGGTCAAGCCAAAATCGTTACTCAACATGTTATGTCAAACTGAGGATCTGGAAATCTCTTTGGAAATTAAAAACGTTGTTTTTTTTTTGACTGGATCTCGTGCTCTGTGGAGTAAACCTATTAGAACATACCGGATGTGAGGGTTCCAGTTGTTACTGGCGCGTCTCCCCACGGAGTGACTTAACTGCACCGAGGGCCCCCAGATGGGGAGCCTCGGCTTGGGCCGTCACTTTATGGTTCCCGTTAGCATGCTGAGTCGAGGGCTGCCCAGGTAAGCAGATGCCTCGGCTCGATTCAGACACTATCTAACTTACTATCACTTCTTAAATCGTTAGCGCTGGGAGAAAAAGTGACGCAAGAAACTCCACCAACGCTTCTATCTAATTTAGTGTTAAGCTACAGCGTCACATAGCAAAGGGGAGTGTAAGTTCGACCTCACCGGTGGAGTCGATGTCGTGATGCAAGGCATTGTGTTGTAGGTATTGTGTGCGTGTGTGTGTTTGTGTGTATAATGTGTAAGTGTGTATATCTGGGCCAATATAGACGCGGAAATAATGTAAAAACCTATTACGACGATGTACTGGCAGTCAACTAATAGAAACACCGTGCTTACGACGCCACTTCGTTGCTATATGAACAAAGAAATTAGTCACATTAAATCAGAACTCTAGTATGCTTAAACTATTAATGTTTCGATATAAATCTGAACAGTCGATAACTACTTAAGACGCTAAGTGTTTACATCTCTTATGTAATGTAAATTTAACAGTGGTTTAACTAAATTTAGGTTGATATTCAAAAACCAAAACCCTTCGCCTGATACGTACTCGAAACTATATCAAACAGAAAAAAGTAATCACAGCACCGTACAAAAAAACTCGCAATACAAAATTAATTACAGTAACCCAGTTACAATAACGAGATACATGCGATCGCTGCAGGATCATTAGTGCAATTAATAATATCGATTTTTTTCTTCCTCTCGTTACGCTACAAACGCTACATTTGTGTGTCAACGACCCACGGGGAGACAAGGGAAGAAAAAAATATATACATTTCACTAAAACTACGAGAGCACTCCCGTTCGAAGTGATTAAAAAACACTGACCCGATTCTATATCTGGAGAATCTTCGTTACGTTTCAAAATGAAATTGAAAACGAAAAAAAAAAAAATAGCAAACCTTGTTTCGTTAAACGTATCGAATTGAGCAGTAACATGACAAAATCGATTAGACCTGAGTGCGAGCTCTCGGAAACGTTGAACGTATAAAGTGGACGAGTGTAGAATATATAATGAGGAGATTAGTATTCGAATGTCTTTTTAATAAGCGATACATCGATAACTTGCAATGTTATGTTTAAGACATATCCGATTATTAATTATTAATAAAATGTTTACAATTACACTTGGGAGTGATGTAAACATTGCCAAGCACGGCAACAAAATATGGTGATTTTAGAAGCGCTGTTATTAAAGAACTAGTTGACCCGGCAGACTTCGTACAATCGATAAATAAACGATCTATACCTATGTACAGATTTATCAATCTACATATAAAATAAGTGCTGAAAGAATAATTGTTTCAACTGTATAATTAGATTCCATTATTTAACGTTTAAACCTTGGACTAACTTTATAACTCTAGACAAATGTTGCAAAGATACAATATTCGAGTTAGGAGACTAAGAATAAATGATTTATATTATTAACCTTATATATAATAAATAGTATGTCTTAATTATCAGTGAAGTATCAGATAGTCTAACAACAGACTTACGATGACTTTCTTTATTTACGATTTTGAAACATGACTGACTAGGATTAAGGCAAAGATGTTGACTCATTTACCTAGTAATAATTGACGCTAGATATCTGTTCAGAAACAGAACGTAGAACAATATCTATTGTCGAATTAGATTATATATATCAACCTATATATAAATCAGTTGTCACTTAATTAAACAGTGAATGAAAGAGTGAAGATAGTGTCCTAATAACAACACCAGACTTACGAGTGACTTTCTTTATTTTACGTATAATTTGGAAAAAGTTAACTGTATAGGCGATTAAGAGGCAAAAGATGTTACGACTCATTTACCTAGTAATAAAACGACGCTAGATATCTGTTCAAAACGAAACAAAAACCAAAACAATACTTTCTTGTGTTCACGCGAATACTACACATCTGTACATGTAAAAGAGATTCCCACCTATATATTATTGACTCATCACGATATCGCTGGAACCATAAGGCATAGCGACTTGAAATTTGATAGGAATATTTCTATCGCCGAGTAGAGGTTAGTTAAGAACGGATTTTACGAAATTCCGCCCACGAGGTGGGTTAGGGGGCTGCTAGTGATTTAAAAAAAAGACTACAGATTTTATCGTGTTTAATTTGGTTTACAATTTTCCGACGTTTCAGACACTTTACAGGATCCATGGCTCCTTAGGGTCTTTTATTAAATCAAAAACCAAAATCTTACGATCAAAGCGGTCCAATAGGGATCTGTTAAGTACCTTCGGCTCAGACCGATGTTTAAATACAATGAACGTTTCAGCATAATTATAGTATGGCATTAGACGCAATTTGCGTTGTTTGTTAAAAATATGTTATATAGTGTATTAAAATAATAGTAGGTACAACAGCGGTGCGTTTATCAGCGACCAATCAGTCGTGTGTTTTAGGGCAACCAACAGACTTGTACCATTACTATGCATTGCCAAGACAGAGCGTACCGCTTACCGCTATCAAAAAAAACTACAATTTCATTAATATCAGCGGTGCTGCTATCTTACAGGGACAATTACATAAATAATAGCAAGTTTACCTCTGTAGTTTACACCATATATGTGGTATACCACAAAGACCTTGGCGGACAAGTGGTCCATAACCACGGCCCAGTCGAATGCCAATTACACCGAAGCCGGCAATCGGTACGGCCGATATGGCCAGCATATGGCGCTATTGGGACCGTCCTCAAGCGCGTATAAGCGGACGGACGTGATACGCGAGTCAAAGAGACCTCCGTTCGATCGGGTCGATCTAAGCTGCGAGGACAGAACGCTCGTCGCATCGCATATGACTAATACTGACGTAGTCGATGTGTTACGAATGGATTGAGAAGTTATATTATATCAGGGCTGAATGTAAGCCAGAATGCGTGTTAATATGTCTGATATAGATCTGTAACGGCGCAGATACGATTGGAACTTCTATTGGTTAAACGGTCGATTGACGCCAGTTATCTTAGGCTTGGTACGATTACGATACGACTGATACTAGATAGATAATAAACCTTATAATAATCTTCGAATAGTTTTCTTATTGCCTTGATAATAATATGAAAAAGTTATCCAACCTCAATTTATTTTAGTCACTAATTATCCCTGACGATCGATCTAGCATTTTAGGTCGACCAAAGTGTACATGATTCTCATATCATTAAGTCCAATCACTTCATCACCTTAAGTTATAAGGCAACATATTAGTAAACAAAATACACACGCAAATCTCTCTAGCTGCAAATTACACAAAAAAATCTCTGGAACGTTTTTCTCGAAAAGGGCAACGATTTTTGCCAAGGGGCAGAGATCAGCTTGTACACACAAAATGGCGGCATCGTTTCAAAATGGCCGCCGGCCGCACAGGGGATTCCCCTGCCGAGTGCACCCGTCGACGGCAGGTGAACTGCCCGGGGCAGAATACGCCCCCTTACAGTAAAGGAGCCAGAGGGAAACTGATATTGCGAATTCTAACAGACAGTAACCCGAATTCGAGTTAATTACTTAGTTTAGGTGATAGAGTTTGCATATAGAGGTGAAAATTTACTGGTCTGAATCTGCCGTGGCGCAGTTGAGATGGCCTGATGAACCGCGGGTTGTGGGTTTATACCCAAGATCCGTTTCCTGCATAGAGAGAGTGCAATTTCATTGTTCATTACGTATTATATGATCTGGCTGATCAGTATACGTCCTAGTGAATAAATAAATGTATTGGTATCTAATGTAACGATTCAGCTTGCCTACTTAGATTTTAGGGATCAGTAGTCAATCGCTCTGCGTAAATTATTCGTGTAATTAAACAAAAACCAAAGAACATAATTATAAAGTACAAGTCATATCAGTGGATAAACAGTGAGTATTAGAACATAACACATAATTTATGATTCATCGAAAGGTTATTTATTACAAGCAAACGTGTCGGAGACGTGCCCAATGAATATTCCGGAAATAAATTTTCACATGCCCGTCCAAATGATGATGATGGATGAATGATGATGATGCCCGTCCAGCTTCTACAGCATCTTAGCTGTTGCAGCAATCGAGACGACTTCCCTCGCATCGTTTCAACCCACGACCTCCGTTCACAGCTGGGGTCAACACCACCGTGCCATGGGGACAGATGTCGTGCCTCACGCACTAAAGCGACGGGGGCACGGTACCTACGTTCCGGCAATTATTCATGAATTTTTAAAGGCGACCACCGCATCGGATGACCGTCTAGACGATGGGTACATTCACAGCTATCGACTCAGCGTAATGTTCTGGCCGTTTTCGTTTTGGGGGAACGTCACCCCACGAACGGACAAGTTTACGGGCATCTTGAATATTTATACGCGTATAACACGAACATCATCGGTGGCGACATCATCATGGGGTGACATTATGAGCAATATAGATGCAGGTTTGTGCCGAAGTCCCTGTTGTGCAGTTCAAGACGTAGGGTTATTGCAAAGTGGTTGGGCATCGAAGTTGTACATGATAAATAATTTATTGGTATTGGTAAATTATTACTATTTCGTCATATATATGAAAGGCTGGGGTAAGTATTTAATTTAATTTAAACTTTGGAGGTGGTATTTCGTAAAACCCGTACTTAGCTCTTGATCTCTACTTTGGCAAAAGAATTTTTTATTTTAATTTCAAGTCAATCAGCCTTTAGCTTTAGAAATATAAGTGATTTCAAAAACGGGATCTCCTAGTGACGGTGGGATGGGATGAAAATAATATTTTACGGAAACTAAATTTCCTACGTCAGAATGCAACAGTTCATAAACAATTGAAAGTGTCACAAGACACAATCATCATCACATCACATCATCAGCCTTTGTTAGAACATAGGCCTCCCTATACACTGCTATCCATTAGGGGTTTGGACCGTATCCCACCACGCTGGTCCAAAGCGGGTTGGTGGTGGACCGACTTTTTACATGCCCACCCGACGCATGGATCATCTTACTTTTTAGACAATTGGGTGATCGTGCCCAAATTGCCCTAACCAACTAGGAAACAACAATGAAAGTTTCTTGCGTCCCGCAGATTTGAACCCGCGACCTCCGGTTTCTAAAGCACACGCCCATACCACTAGGCTACGGAGGCAGTCACAAGACACAATACTAGTTTAATGACAACATTAAAATTTCTATGCAAGTTTCCAGTAAAGAATATTTGAAAAGGCTTGAAGAGATGCATAATGATTTGTCTACAGTAAAATGGCAAAGACAACGTGCCGAATTAATGTCAAGGCGAAGAAAAAACGGTTGTTACTAAAAAGGCCAAAAATTGTTTTCTGTTTTTGAGTCCCGTTGGTTACAAGTGATGGTATGTAACTAAAATGATAGACAATTAAATGTATCTGACATATAGTATTTAAACCCATCAAAGGAGTTATACTCGTTAATCTGGTGATAAAGGATTTGCCCTACCAATAAGACACGACAAATCCGCTCACCGAAATCAGACATGTGTCTCTTTAGCGACAAAATACTCTAAATGTTACAGAAAGTACCATACAAATTATATAGATACAAACACCCAGACACGCTAAAACATAATGTTCATCATATATTTTTTTCCGTGGTGGGAATCGAACCCACATCTACTGACGTAGCAGTCACTGACCACTATAGCAATCGGGTCGTAAGAATACTTGAACGTCATAGCAATATGCCATAGAGTAATTACTGCTAACAGTCCGATAACAGCATAAGAAGTGATAATAACATCGTCAGACTTGCACAGTCTAAAGAACAACGTTGAAGATCAACGTATGATTAAAAAGTGCTTTCGACCTGCCTCGCCGTCTAGGGAGAGCGCTTTGAGATATTGCTCAAAGAGCAGACTGGATGCGCGATTCATAACTCTTAATACACTTACGCTTTCTCCCATCTTGTTCCATTACGATGTTGTTTTGTGTAGGCGATTTGACGCCTTCTAGGCGGCTTGGTGGTTGGAAGGTGGACCGCGGGGAACGGGATCAAATCTTGCAGAATATTTTTAACATTCGGTACCTTTTGAGAAAAAAAAAAGCTCTAATCCCCCGTAGTAACAACTTTGTGTTATCGTTACCTCAATTTGAGTCGATCACCCAATTGCCCGAAAAGTAAGATGATCCATGCGTCGAATGGCATCTAAAGAGTCACTCCACCCACCAACCTGCATTGGACCAACGTGGTGGGGTACAGTCCAAAAACCCCCTAATGGATAATACGTGCATTAGGGGAGGCCGAGGATGTCCAGCAGTGGACTAACACAGGCTGATGATTGTGAACAAAACCTAAAATTTATAAATAAATTAAGAGTGACACACAGTCAGAAAGACGGATCGATGGACAAGAGACCGATATTTTAAAAGGTCGATGGTAAAAAATTTGATGCACGGAAATGATTAGTTTTGCATGTAACCTTTTTAGCTTATAATTTCTGTTAATTTGACTATAGTTAGTGTAATGCATGGATGCATGTTACCTATAACGCTAAAACTACATAAAAATTTTAAACCTTAATCGTAATATAGTTTTTACACCTGAATAGATTTAGACTTTAAATTTTTCGTTCAGGTTTTTTTTAAACATGTAATTAGGGAATAAAGCCTTTTCAAGTCGTAAAATATGTATTTTAGCCATAATAAATTAGCAGCTTTCGAACGGCCAGAATGTTTCAGGAATGAAAAAGAAAAAAATCAAATTAAAGTATTCACAGACAACACGTCTCATTCTGTTTCTTGGTGATGATTAGTTTCCACTGCGTTTTTCAACACTATCTCTCCCATGTCGTAATACACACGTTACCTAAGACAACTTGTCACAGCCACAGCTTTCACGCATACAGCGTCAGTCAATAATCTACCAATCCGTCAATGCTTATCTTCTCACAAAACGGCTCTCGTCGCCTCCAATAATGCCGTCGAACCTGTGACCTTCACGGGACCTTCGTATCCTGATCAATCCCCTCCCCCACCCCTTTCCGTCCCACGCTCACCGATCCATAATAGCAACTCGACACGATAACCGATACTTAACCGCTTCCCCGTGGCCGTTAAAGCGTTAATGTAGCATTCAAATTGCAAAATTATAAACGATATAACGGCGCGCAGTTGTTTACGCTAATGGGGTAACGGTTGAGAGACTAATTCAAGCGAGGGATGCTATTTCATAGCTATTGATACAGACTGAGAGAGATTAAGATAGAATTGAGATCTTTAAACTGCTGTGATGTTATAGAATCTGGGCATGTCCACGTTCTAACTAAAACTGTTATACGCTAAATTATGTTTGTTATATTTGAATTTACGAAGAATCATCGAAGTTTTGCAGTGGCGCTGATTCATCATGGTCGAGGTAAATGCATTATTCAACGCACCACAGACACCCCTTTCCATCTTGAGATATGTTATATCAGAGCTAGTTAACAAAGCAGATTTTACAAGTCCTGGACTTATGTAAGTATATTACAGCGCAGAACAGTCCAAAACTATCTAACAAGACCTTAATAATAATATACGCGCAAAAAAAGAAGAACGCTCGCCGAACGGTAAGCGATTCACTAAACCATTGACTACTAGGAAGGCATTACTAATCCGCTCCGTTATAAAAATTTATTACTCGTCCACCAATTAGTATATATACTTACGTGAATAAGAATATAGCGGTGTTGGCGTACTAATGGTTTGCATCAGAAATACGCATTCTTAAAACTTCACTAGCCGCCAATAAAAATACCACTGTTTAAACGTGTATTTCCTACCTACTTCCGTTTTACACCTTTAGCTCGTTTATTTCCAGCCTAACGTCATCTATTAAAACATTTTCCTTTATCTCAAATATAGTATATCATACAGCAACTAAGCCTAGATTCATTACTGATCGTCGGAGTCGCTCAAGCCAGTGCAGTGTTGACACAGGGGCTACACCTACCACTCGACTAGGGCGGTCGATACGACGGGATTAAGCCTAGATCCCGCGCCGCACTCCCTAATCCCGGGGATTATGACGGAAGTGTACCCGCGACGACAATAACGGGATTAACAGAGACGATTGTTCGATAACGAATTAGCGCGGACCCGGAGGACGGACGACGATATTTTATAGATAGCTCCTTGTCTCGGTTTTTCTTATTATTTAAAGCGATAAGACTAACATGGCGTTTATCTGCTGGTAAGTGATACGCCCTGGTCATAAGAAAGGCGACTTATAACGCCACCAATTCGCTACACCTTTATAGATGTGGTATTACGTTACGTTTACACGGTAATTACTTAGGCTACGTTGCCCTTCAAACCGGATAACAGACGTGTTTACACACTGTGGATTTGCAGCTGGAATAGGCAACGCGGTGGTACTATCTCAGACGGTCGTTAAGGCCTGAACGTACGAGAACCAGGGGTTCAATTTGTTGACACGGAAATTCAGTGGAGGTCACGCAGACATGTTTATAGTGGAATATCATCTTGTAAATATGTCGGCCTTGTGTTGTTTCATAGTAAGACTGAGATCAGTAGATGGTTATGATAATGTTAACCGATTGTATTTTATAGTTGTTTGTGGCCGTGCTTATCAGATGTCTCCGCGTGTTTAGGTTATCAAGTGTTAAACACACCTCCGTTGTATCATTTTGAATCAAATCAAATTAGAATTTCACTTCTTTATAGTGGTAAATCATATTATAAACCATCAGTAGTTTCTACTAGTATCCATTACCATATTTAAACTACGTAAACGCTTTGCATGAGTAGCTCACAACAATAACACAAGGATCTACCTTTCGGACAAATTAATAAATCACAAACACTGAAGTGGCAAGGTGTATTTAATCCTCAAACATCTATAAAACGTATATATCTCCAGATGACCTGTCATTTCGTGCGACGTCCGAACAGATCACGCCGTGTTCATTTCCCGGCCTCCCGCGGGGCCCGGTTCGATCCCGGCCTAATCCCGTAATCTGGCCGCAGGACAGTCCATCCCGTACCCGGAATCCCGGACGCCAGCGATTACTCGTTTCACGGGATTTCTGTATGTCCACGCGACACTAATTCATCACTCTAACAGTACAGGCGGCGAAATAATACACTATTGCTAAAATGTTTTTTTTTTTAAATATAATCAGATATAAGCATCTTAAGTAAAGTAAAGGTACTTTAAGCGACCTAAGTGTGTATTGTGAACGTGTATTACATAAAAAGTGGGATAATGACTTGAAACAAAAACTTTTTACCCATAGTTACTGTGTAATTAAAAGTGAACATCGAAAAGTTAGATGAAACTAAGGAAATGTTAAAATACCACAATCCATGAACAAAAGATTGTTCGTTCATTACATTTTTATCTTCTTAAATTCTATATTTAACATCCCGCCTATATATTAACACATAGTAATGAATATAACTAACAGTTATTATCTTCGTAATTTAGAACTATTCAATGAACCAAACAATAAAGGCCGCGTTAACTCTTCAAGGAGCGAGTGTCAAACTCATCATCATTCAAAGCGATTCGAACCCAGGCCCCGAGCGATATCAAATTTAGACAGACACGGCGTCCGTCCCGAGATGATTGATGGGGACGCCATAAACTTAAATCTGTACACACGAGTACAAATTGCCAGTAGGTGTACCATTCACATGTCATGCAGCTTATACGTCATCTGCTAATCTGACGTTTGGCGTCTACGGGGTGATCGTAGTTGCGTCCGACAGACATGTAAAGACTAGGTTGTCAAGTCTTGCACCGGCTGATGCTGGCCGTGAATCTTTTGGTGATGAATGATTTTTTTTAATCAAACTACATTAAAATCTATAAAACTGTCTAATTGATAATGTGTGTTTGATACTACCTTAAATAACCTCATAGGTGAAGAAGGCTCCACCAATATTTTGCATCCAACTTCTTAAGATTATTGCCTTACCTGAAACAATAAAAAAACACAGTTAGATTATAAATAATTTTATGCATCATAACATATCTTATTACAACATTACATGAAAATCTTCAAGCATGATCTTTATAGCTCCCAAAATGTAAAATCATTCTGATACACAATTGTTAACCACGATCAAAATCAATTCGTTCCAGACAAAACAGAAACAACAAAAAGAATTACAGTCTATCCCTATATAAAGTAAAAAAAAGACCCGTTCAATCTACGCAACATTGTCCACCATTAAGCGAACAACAATGTGACCACAACGGAAATACAGATTTTCGGGGAAACAAAGTATTCTACAGGACAAAGTTTTCCGGGCACAGGACTGTACTAAGGGCCAGGCAGGGGTGCCCCTTGCCGAGTCTCCTGGGAGGGTCAGCACAAAAACACGGGAAGCCACTCATAACCCGTCACTTTTAACGGTACTAAAGGGTGTGATACTTCAGCGAATATATAAAATATATTTCTATTTCTAGACGCGTTGCCCGTGGAAGATAATGTAGGGAAAATTTTAAAATATAGTCACAAAAGACCTTAGTATTTTATAGCGGTTATATTAGTAGAGTACTCTGACGACATACAGTTCATGATTTTTGGTTAGGTGGTGTAAATATACATACTAGAGGCTATAAATACAAGTGATATTAATAGAATATTTCAGGTGAATGACTTAAAATTTCAAAAACAGGAACCATTTTTAAAAACAAACCAATCCATGTTAGTTTTAACACCAACGATTATTCGGTTCCAGACGATAAGGATTGTTTGATATATAAATAACATTCAAAATTCCTCTGACTAATTGTTAACGATAATAACAATTGAACAATTCTAAAATAAAATTTAAAAAAATAGTCTGACGTGGTATTAACTTAACGTTTGTCACAGCGAAAACAAACAACTTAAAAAGTAACTATTATGTGTTAATAAAAAATCATTCTATGATACGATACCCAGTATGCAACGATTTTACAAAAATATCACATTTAAATTTTGTTCAAAAATGTTTTATACGATTAGATGACGTATATATCATATATTTAGTCTCTTGTCTATTGGTCAATTAATATGCAACAGCAATTATAAATTAATAATACGAACAGTTACAAACTAACTTTCATATCTGTCGCAGCAAAAATAGCAAGTATCATAAAAAATCGTCCAATATCAGAGAATGCATTATTTCGCATCCAATGACTTACAAACGAAACAATAAAACCATTTAATAACACCATATAAATAGCATCACTTGATCACAGCTGTTAATCCAATTAAGGGCAAGTTTACGCGTGTTTAATGAATACGCAGAGAGAGGATTTCGATGCGCTAATTAAACGATTGTTAATAATCACAGCAACACCGCATTAATTGTTGCGTAATGTTAGGAGGGCAGGATGAGAGAACTTAAGTAGACTCAAGGCTCAGTTGATCGATAGAAAACTATTTTATGCAACAGAAAACGATCGAAATTAATAATTCGATGATTTTTTTTAAAATAATTCATTTAGATCGTTTTCTGTAGAATCGTTTATGTACAATCTGTATTTATCAACTTAATGTAGGAGCTTGGTGAAACTCGCTAACTCAAACTCAGTTGATCATAACATTATAATATTTAAACGATATATAATAATTCCAGGCTGGAAAGGCTTCATTTCGATGTTTCTAATCATCTAAATTTTATCGTATTGGTACTTGGCAATCTGTAATAGTAGACAATTAATAACAAAATTGGTAACATTCACTGATTATTAAGATTGTCATTTAAAAATTAATTCTTTTCATTTGTAAATCAGAGCTAGGAAAACTTCTAATACTAGCTTTCCACGTCTAAGATATTGCACAGTTTTGTTAGCCGGTCACTAAATATATAAGAAAAAAAAAAAATTAAGCACTCATATAAGCAAGTCGCATTGCAGAACGCTGTAATTTTAGTTTGTTAGACTTTAGAACTGTACGCCAGCGTCCGTCGATATTATTTAGAGATGTAATCCTTTGTGCGTATAATATATATAATAATAAAATTTAACGTCATCAAAGAAAGAAAAGCTAAGAAATATTAGGAAAAATGATTTAATGAGTTTCATCCTCAATTTAGATGAGATTCACCTGAATCATCATCAGCCATTTGTACATCCTGGACATAGGTTCTCCTAATAACTATCCATTAAGGTTATGAGGGTACCACAATGCTAGGTAAAATGCAGTTGGTGGTGATGAGTTAATATTTATTTAATGTCGATAAAGGTTTAATTAAATAGTTATAGAATATCAATGGTAATATTATATATAGAAAATACAACAAAACGATTATGGTTTAATGGCAAAGACAGTATTTGATTTACAGGATTACCCTGTATACATAAAAACGAGCAATTTTAATAATATTTCATTAACAAGTAATAGAACTAAAGTAAACCCTCAAACGTAATGGTAGAGCGTTACATTTAAGGGATTCAAAGTTTTATATCGTATGGAATAATTAGACTGACCTTATACATCTTTTTACTCAAACAGAATATGAGCGAACCAACCTCGAAAGAAACACAGAAAAAGCCACTAATAGTTGGTACATTCCTTCGTAAAAGACATACACGTAGTACTAACGAATGGCAAAGAGGAAAACTAAGGACAAACTGTCCTACTCACTCACTATATGAGCACAAAACGCGAGAGGAAGCGCTCATTTCCCATAACTATTTTTCTCAGTACAAGAATTATGTGTACGAAAATACGAAACAGAAATATGTCAATATCAAGCTTCTTATGAGCTCCGTGCGAAATAAGCTTATGACATATTCGCTATGGACTTCGGGGAAATGATAATTTTCGTACGCACGCATTCATCATTCGCATAAAAAAGGAAGTTAACATTAATATAAAGTAACGCATATATCGCTTTGATTACTTATTATATTATGTATTCTTTAAAAAAAAATATACATATATTATAAAAGTGGCTTTTAATAATAAACAAACATACAGCTACTTACTCTTTCATGCAAAAACTATTTATTGGATTTTAATAAAACTTAACAATAACACAGCTCGTATATTAGAATAACATATAGGTTATTATTTATACAGATATTGTGCAACAAATTCTAAATATAAAACAAATATCACGTATCGTGAAAGATATCTGCCAAATGCAAGTTATTCCGCAAAAGCCTTTGGGCCTAAGGTATAATCATCATTACCACACGTAACTATTTTAAAGTCGGAATGAAGTTAGTGTAGTTAAATTGAAAAAAAAAATCAAGTTGACTCTGAAAGCTGGCCGTGTAAATAATTAGAGAGAAAACCCGCAAATGTAACCTCGTTTCTCATCATTACACTAACACTTGAAGCAAAGACACTACTTTATGAAGCTGTTCCCCGTAATTTTATCAGGTCGGAAGTTTGGCACAAGCGAGGCTTATACAGAGAAATGTGAAAGATAATTCGCTCAAAGTGAAATAAAGAAGTATATTAAATAAATGAAAAAACGCGAAGTTGTATATTTTTTTCACAGATAAATGACTCACTCTTTCGTTCAAAATTTTCAACACAATTACAAAACAAATCGGTGGTTGTGTGTTCGTGTTGTGGGTGGAACATGTTTGTGTTATCGTAACTTCCTGGTTGGTTAATGGTCTGTAATCTGGACAATATGAGCCAATCAACCAATTGTCTGAAAATTGAGATGATCCATGCTTAGTACATGAAAAAGTCGGTTCCAGATGTCAAGACGATATTTGTATCGGGTCGTTACTGCCTTGAATTTCACTGACAAGTAATCCGTAAATTCCGCTAAAGGTAGATTAATTTTCGGATTGTTAAGATCAGGCACCAGTCGCCCTGTGTAAAAATCGTTATCCAAGTTGTCATCAAAAGTACTTCTACGCTTTGTTTAAAGTCAAAATTTATCCATTATACAATACAGGAAAACAATCTGCCACTGTCAAGGCAGTGGTCGGTTAACCGGGTTACCGGACTCGAAACCTAAGTGCATAGTGAATTCGATGTCCTGTGAAGACGAGCGTATTGTCTCACGTGAAAGGAGGGTTCGTGGGAATGTCGTAATTCGATTTTTCAATTTTCTTCCCACTTACATCCGGGACATTGGTTCTAGGAAGGCAATCTTTACTACTTTCCAGTACACTTTGCGTATTTTAAATTCAGCACGTGCATCGTGTCGCGGTGGCTAAGTGGTTGGACGTCTAGATTTAACTCAATATAATACATACGATGTACGAGTTCAATTTAGTCCTCGCCTTTAAGGTACAATCATCCACATTACTTGAATAAAAAAAAACGTAATATTTTGATGTCCGAATCACAAATTAATATGCTTAAATAATATATAATACCTATCAATTTTATTTAACTTTGGACCAATTAAAAACAATCATGTAAATACGACTTATAATATATTCTACAAATGTGAGTACAGCCGTTTGCAGAATATAATATTAATACAATGTCTCACAAAATTTTTAATTGTTTAATCAGTATTAAATAAAATTACTTTACGGATTTTATCGCGTTTATTTTACATTTTTAATTCCGATTTCGAATTTCCAGCGGCCGTGGTCTACCCCGACCACGGCCGCTGAAATGATCCTATATGAAAAATCCTAAAGTCAATTTTTTTAATAATGTTAATATTCGCCAAGCAATAGAAATAATTGTTTAATCAGGCTCAGAATTAACAATATCCCGTTTTTTAGTAAAAGAATCGACCAGAGCCCTTTCGCCTAATAGTAAGGGATATTTGTGTTTACATCATCATCATCCTGTGATAGTCCACTGCTGGACATAGGCCTCCCCTAATACACCGCTAACCATTAGGGGGTTTTTGGACCGTATCCCACCACGCTGGTCCAATGCGGGTTGGTGGGTGGACCGACTATTTACCTGCCCATCCGACGCATGGATCATCTTACTTTTCAGACAATTGGGTGATCGGCCCATGTGCTCTAACCAACTAGGAAACAACGATGAAAATTTGTTGAGTCCCCGCAGGATTCGAACACACGACCTCCGGTTTCTAAAGCACACGCCCATACCACTAGGCTACGGAGGCAGTTGTGTTTTGTGTTCACATAATACAGGGTAACTCGTCTATTTGCATAGGATGTTACACCAATGCCGTATTACAGTACAGTAGGTACACTTGATAGGGCCGAGATGATGCAAGCAGGACGATCAGCTGATGTTTAAGTGATACATCTAGCCTATAGGAAAAGCGACGTAAGACGCCGCCCAAGCGCACAACGCCCTAAGACAGGGGATGGTGCACCTTCCACACGTTCAAACCAAACCACTGAGTTGAGTGAAACCAAGAGACTCCTAAATGTATGTAGATCAAGCTATATTTATTAATTAAAGCTGTAGCAATCGTAAAATTATACCGTTACACGTTATTGAAATAAAATATTACTTTATCAGCAACGCCCACTTCACTTAGGTATAATAAAAGTTACTTTTTAATAAACTTTACAAGGGAAAAATGTAATAATTTGAACCTGAAAAAAATCAAATGAAACCGAATCAACTGAATAATAAAAAGGTTGAAAAACGAGAGCTAACAAACAAAGACAAGATATCAAATCGGAGATTCAAAAGCTCGTGGATATTAATTAAAGGTATTGAATTGATTTCTTACAGAGTTATTTAGTTCACCATCATCGTTAATCGTTAAATTTACATTAAATTGATTAACAATACGAAGGTATATAAATTGAAATATTTATTTGTTTAATTAGTCACCATATTAACAGAACATATCATTACAAATTTAAAATTAGTAGAGAAAAATCCAGATTCCATTAGTATGGAAGCTAATGCAATGGTGCTATATACACGGAAACAATATTTTATTCAAAAAGCACTACGAAATATTTTAGCTTCTTGTAGTCCACTTTTCAAAGCCTTTTATTCGTTGTTACTTCGCTCTATCTTTGAAACGCAGTAAACTAAAACATCGAATCAGCATCGCAATAAAAGAATAATTACATATCATATAAACATATTAATACATAAAAATAGTTAACAGGTGTTATAGCATACATATATATGATATATAGTGTTTCGTAGTTCCTTCCACGCTGTAATTCCGACGTGCCTTAACGACGACTTGAATTGGGCATATCTGCTTAAGATTATCACATACATCATTCGCCGGTACATTCAGATCGCTATCCGGTCGTATTTAGAGACGAGCCGCCTTCATATGTTTTCGTTTTAGTCTTAACGGGGCAATAATATCATTTGTTCCTATAAGGGCAATATTAAAAGAACTGTTTGCTCATAGAGAATTGAATATCTAATATATATATTTAACTTAAGTTTGTATAGATCACGGAGTTATAGAAAACTTTAAGATCTGTTTTAATTTAAATTACATATGTATGGTTGTATATATATATATATATATATATAGAATATATACACACATCACATCATCAGCCTTTGTTAGTCCACTGTTGGACATAGGCTCCCTAATACACCCCTATCCATTAGGGGTTTGGACCGTATCCCACCACGCTGGTCCAATGCGGGTTGGTGGGTGGACCGACTTTTACATGCCTATTCGACGCATGGATCATCTTACTTTTCAGACAATTGGGTGAACGGCCCAAATTGCCCTAACCAACAGGAAACAACAATGAAAATTTGTTGCGTCCCGCAGGATTCTAACCCACGACCTCCGGTTTCTAAAGCACACACCCATACGCTACTGGAGGCAGTTATATATATATATCTGTAGTATAACTTAACATACTACACATGAAAAACATTGTTACAATCTATTAAAAGCAATAATTTGAAGCAAGCTGACTACAACTTTTCGTCTATACGAAGTCGCCACAATGTTGGTATGGTTTTATGTTCTGAATATAATACAAATTTGTATTTGTATTTGTATTGTACATTTTGTATTTGTATGTGTATTGTATTTATATTGTATTTGGCTTAGGTGTTTTATCCTCTTTGGTGCATTTAGTATTAAAACCGTCTATTCAAGATTAGACAACACTTTGTCTTAGTATACGGTCGGAAAATTCACTGTCAATTTAAAACAGTAGTGTCACAAATTATTAGAACCTAAATCATAAGCGATTTCCGATCTCGCAATGACGTAGCTGCGTACAGATATTGTCGCAATGAAAATCTGAGATATTTAAACTGCTCACGAGAGCTCATTCATATTCGTTTATTGCGTATAATATCCGTCAGCGCTTCGGGCAATTTCGCTTCGGGAGTCATAAAACTGCATCGCTCATAAACGTCCATATCACGCGGCGCACCGATATGCCCACAGTTTAGCGGAACGTGCGCACTTTAAACGAAACATCCGTTATTTTAAGGAACGGAACATATGACGTTTCGCGGAACATCTGGAACATGCTTCGTTCGACGGAACATGTATTTATCGCTTGTTACTCCAGGCTCGATCTTTAGAGTCGACAATAGTTCTAAAAGCGACACGTAACTCGCGTTTTATGCAACGTCATAAAGTTTTCATAATACAAAGGTAAAAGTAGATTTTAGAAGAATCTTGAGTTATTTTTGTGTAATAATATATATAACTAAAATTAATATAAATGAACACAACACATTGAATAAACAGTCGATTAGCTACTGACCGTTATTGCCATACGTCTTTATTGACACGAGGCCGTGTTCACTTGACCTAGTATAGTTTTACCATTCGAAGCTTGTTTCAAAGAAAACCCAATTTAATGTTTTATATACCTGTTAAGAAAAAGTAAAGACAAAACAAATATAAAGAAATTAATGTTCACGATGCTTATACGTTAAAAAATTAAACGGATTTTCTTTTAACGATATTTAGCATTAATGAGGTAAATATTAAAGAAATCGGCATGAAAAAGATAATAATATAATCAAGTTATTATGACTCTACAGGTTACCGATTTAATTTTTAAGTAGGACATTTTTGTCCCAGAATCATTGAGATTAAAAATGCATAGTAACAATCCAGCAATAAACATCTAATGTCACTAAAGTTAATATATACACACATTTGTACCTAC
The DNA here is from genome assembly GCA_029286875.1 of Lamproptera curius. Classification (NCBI taxonomy): domain Eukaryota; kingdom Metazoa; phylum Arthropoda; class Insecta; order Lepidoptera; family Papilionidae; genus Lamproptera; species Lamproptera curius. The sequence goes on along the minus strand of JAGSMT010000027.1, from coordinate 1,283,112 downwards.
ATATATTTGTCGATATAAACTACATTCAAATAATTTATTGGATAAACAAGCGTTAACGAGATGCAGTCCCGATACCGTGAAACTGTTTCCATTAAACCATTGACGTGAAATGCTGATTCGTCACGACAATTGTTTGTTATCTCAATCACTTAGGTGACTTGCAGTTTTTTGGGCCCGTATAGAGAGGGGCTTTTGGGCCCCCATGGGCCATATGTCGGCGATTGGACCTCCCGGTTCGAAGAATATTGCATGCGGTATTCGTATGCGTATTCCGTCTTTTACGATAAAGTTAATTAAATAATAACGTGATAAATATTTACATTTAACAGCAACTCTCAATTCAATGTGCTCAATATGCGAATGTTGAAATATAATCTATGGCTAGAGCGAAGACTGCTTTCGACAATATGCTATATTATTTTATTTACGCAAGTATTATACATATCATAACTACTTATTTATGGATTTTTCACATTAAATATTTATATTCATTCCTGACCTTTCGGACTCTTTCCAGCGTCCGTGATCATGGATGCTGCAAAGGGTCCATGTGTCTTTGTTTCAAAGCATCAATGTGTATTGTTCATTCAAATTCTTTTTTTTATGGCATTCGTAAGCAGACGCATCAGGTGGCCGATGCAACTGATGGTAAGTGGTCACGACGCCATAGACATTGGCAATACCAGTGGTATCGCCAACGCCTGCCTACCGTGAAGACATAGGATGTTAAGTCTCGTTTACCCAGTAAATACGCTGGCTACGGTGCCTTCAAACCGGCAGTCAGTGTTTTCACACTTCAGGCGTAGCCGCGGTGGTACTCCACCCAGACGGTCTCCTGTAAAAAGGGGACCTACCACCGGTACCAATAAATATGGAAACATTGTCGTAAAAATTGTCCGTTTGCTCTCGCGTTCACCAATGTATTGACATTTATACTACTACAATTTTAAATGTAACACTGTTGATAATATATGCCGATAGTATAAACCCTAAAAGATTCGAAAAGCAGACTTTATGTGGAAAATTTGTAACTTAGTCTCTCCAAACATTTTTCTAACTATAAACACATATTCGAATAATATAAGCTAAATAGTGCTGATGGAATAATTTATTAAATTATATTTATAATTTTAAATCCTCCTTGTATTTTTTTAAATCGAAAGATAAGAAAAATGTTGTCTTTACCGATTTATTTTGTTATTTATCGAGCAGATTCTGTATAAATTTAAACTGTACGTGTCTTCTGGAGCTTTTGGGATTTTATTGAAATGCTTAAAGATAAAGTTGGGGCCATCTTATTATGAGAATGACGAGAACTTGTGATTTTATTCACTGGCTACTATGTTGGACAATGTAAAGAGTGTATGTTCCGTCAAAATTTCAGTAAACATTGTACGACATATCTGATTCAGACGCAGCACTAAAACTATGCAAGTAAAAACGCCATAACCGATGCAAACAAATCTAGAATTTGTCAGTTTGAGTAAAGATTTTCGACATTTTTCGTGAAAATATGAAATTTCCTTTTTGACTTGTGTGTCAGCTGAATTTTTTAGATAATATTTATTAAATAGTTCAACAATGTAATCCATACAAAAAACTAAAGTTGAAGGGTCTCTTTTTACCGTAATCGTTTTTATTTATATATACATAACTACTAGGCGGGATTTTACTGGATGATAGCCGACGTAAGCACGAGTAACTTAGGCCACCTTCAAACTAATAATTTTTTTATACAACGTGAACTAAATCGCGCTCTAAAACTATTTTTTTTAAATATATGCAGATTGGCTTCTGTGTTCGAACCCGTACTCCGTACGATAAGGCCACTTTCCAACCACACGGCGGTCGCGCACTCGACCCCCTAAATTCTGCCGAACAATTACATAAAAGAATAACTCAATCAATTTATCCAGCTAACTGTTATGACGGGGCACTTTGGACCCCTTGGGCCGAACTAAAGCAGAGCTGCAGGCACGTCCCGAGTTCGATAAATCACGTTTTTGTTAGAGCTACATTAGCTTTGAGCAATTACATTAATTTCACGGTTTGCTTAATTGGTACTGCTGGCTGCCTAGATTTTTTGGTTCAACTAAACGGGACCAACTATTCTAATACCGACGTTTCGGACCCTTGTTGGCGTTATTGTATTCATAATTCGTAAACCGACTGAATAACCTCGTTGTGTAATAGTTTTACCCGCAAACGTGGGAGTGGAAAATGCTACATGGACATTTGTGTAGGTCTCGCATTATATTTATTACAAATCAAAACAATACGAGTATAAAAAAATAAAACGTTTGTTTAAAAATATTCGTTTGTGTTTGTTTATTAGGACCTAATGTAAATAAAGAACACTGACGGAACTCAATAGCACTAGCTATAGAGAAAAGCAGTATGCCGGACGCATAATAACCGAAATGAAAAGTTTTAACTTTAAAGCGACAAAAGTTAAACGGGTCTCACTGACCCAACGCCATGACGTCTAAATTAACGCTAACATAGAAACCATACTCTAGTTCCAGCACCGCGAGTGCAAAACCACCCCACTATTTGTCGTTGATTAACAATTTCACCACGACGCAACCCAACGATATCATAATAGCTTCCATTATAAAGCGAAACTTGCACGCCATTTAGTAGCCGTTGCAACGCATCTGTTTACAGTGACAATGCATCCTTTTGTGGTTAAGCACTGATTGCGTGAGTGTGCACTTTCGTACGACCCATATTTGAATGCTGACAACGACTGATTGCGATGTAATAAGCTTGCTAAGATTTCTTTAGTATTATTATATACTTGCAACCCCCCAACTGCCCAAATGGGTAGAAATTCGTAAAATCCGTTCTTAGCTGACCTCTACTCGGCGAAAGGAATATTCCTACCAAATTTCAAGTCGATATCGTAATGAGTCAATATATAGGTGGGAATCTCTTTTATATATATAGATAACAGATGTATGTTACATTGGAAAGTTATGAAGTAAGATATAAGTAATTATACGGTTACCTTTTTGTGGTTGGTGGGGACGGGAGCTTCCCAAACTTTGTGTTAGATGATGCTTACCAAAGACATGAGTCTGGAAGCGTAGCATTCGAGTCAAATAAAAAATTACACGAACTGAGTCCTAATCGATGCTTTATCAATCTTACGTTATAGATTTCTGGAGAAGTATTAAAAATGTAGTGTAATTTTTTGTAGAAAAGTACCAAATAACATTACTGTGTACCAATTTAAGCGTCTGCAGCGAGTAAAACAATGGGTATTTAAAATCCTCACATATAAAATACGGAATCACTTTAAAGACACAAAAGATGTCTCTAAATTGCAACGGAATTTGAATCTTGTGTTAAAACAATGTCTATACTTTGGTAATTCAAAGATAACAACATGCAGCGTGTCTTGCTTGTAAATAAGATATATTCTTACACGATATAATAGTTAAAATCAAAGTTATAACAACGCAAAATCATAAACGACGATCAGACCTAAAATTTAAATATTCAAGTTAAAAATTCAGATATTACATTAAATATAAAAATACTTATAATAATCTAAGAACTAGATCACAAGGTACACTACTCTATAGATGAAAGCAATTATTACATTAATAAATCACCTAAAAAATGGATCATCCCCGGACAGGCTTCCACGTAATTAACATCGAATTGGAAATTAGCTTTGTTGCCAAATGAAAAAAGATCGCTGCCAGTTGTTCTGTGAATATAAGAGCTTTTAGAGTAAAGTAATAGCGCTCCATTAAAACTGTTATATCTCGGCTTAGTGTAATTGATATTAATTTCACTCCACGGCCCCGGAGCGACTTTTTTCTCTGTGATGTTTGAAGCTATCTGTATTCACGGCAAATGTGACACCAAAATTAACATAAACAATATCCATACAAATAAATAAAAGTGAAGTATTTATTTGTAACGTCAAAATAACCTTTTTTAAATGATTAAATTGTGATATATTTCCGTTACATATCACATAGCAGTATATTTTTTTTTAATTTTGGTCCATCCGTCTGTTTGTTCTGGCTAATCAGTTCACTGGAGGATAGCTGATGTAACAGGGAATAAGTTCTTTAAAATTTTTTTTATGTATTACCACGAAGGCGAAATTGCAAGCAACAGCTCACTTATTAATAAACGGCGGCCGTGTTCACGATACTCACGGGATATTCAACCAATACGAATGCCCGAAGTATTGTTGTCGATCAATTTCGACATTATGACTTAGTTTACTTATTAACTCCATCGTTTATTTGGCTTGGGTACAGCGGAGATTAATTTCAATTTCAATTAAACTAACCGTAAGATGAAACATGCATTAAATTCACAGAATAATCTGCACGATAATATTGAGCGTTACACAACATTATTAATACAGCAATAATAACTCTTTCACATACAACATTATTAATACAGCAATAATAACTCTTTCTGAATAACTATATTACGTTTCATTATGTTAATTAGTCAGTTAGTTAGGGCCTTTTGTCTTGAGCATTCTTGTCGTGGCATCTCTTAGTTTAGTCGACTAATTAAGCTGGCACATATTTCAATTTCGCCTTATTATCCCTTAGTTGGCAATAATTGCACTTTGTAAGACGTAATAATATCAAAAATATTTGTATATATATATTATATTCTTCCCCTATATTAACGACATAGTATAAAACACAGTCGATTAATTTGTCCCTATATCCCTATGTAAAGTGAAATAAACTTTGAATCAGCGACGGTCTATGATTAGGTTTTTATTTTAAATTTAAATGGACAATTCATATAGCACAGAAACGCTTATAAATTTACATATTTTTAAACAGATTTTACAGATATCAGTATAGTGCCCGTGCGGAGCCGGGGCGGGTGGTACAGTTATAATTCTGTTATATAATTATTTTAATATAGTTTTCTTTCATATCGTTATTACTTTTGTACTTTTATTAAAAGTTATTTTACTTCAATGCCATAATATGAGGTTAGTACCTGGATCTGTATATGCACAATACGCTTCATAGATAAGAATGCGATTCAAATGCACTCGTTCGTTAAATTCTGCATAGCAATACAGAAGGTTACCTTTTGTAAAACTAAACGTTGCAACTTAAGTAACTTAGAAGTAAAATATGTACATTACCTCGGTAAAACTGAAATTATATAATATTACACATGCTACTTTAACAATATGAAAGTTCAAACGTATATAAAAGATGGTCTTCTTTCTGCAAGGGACCGTCTGAGGAATTATTACACGTGATTGTTTATGCCGCAATTCAGTAGAGTATAATCACTACTGTCTTTCGATTTAAGGGTCAGCGTAGCTTTTTCGATTGGGTCTCGTATTCTGTGGATAAAACCTATAAGCACATACCCTGGGTGCGTTGCCATAGGCGCGTCTCCTCACCGAGTGGCTTGACTGCACCAAGGACCCCAGAAGGGAGCCTCGGCTTGGGCCGTCACATTATGGTTCCGGTTAGCATGCTGTATCGCGGGCTGCCCTGGTGGGCCGAGCCCTCGGCTCGAATCAAACGCTTTCTTAAGAATTACTTTTTATAGCTTGAAGTGCTCTAACTAACATTACTACTGCTTCTTAAGGCGTTGCCTGGGAGAAGAGAGATGGTGCAAGAAAACTCGAGCAGCAGCATGCGTTTTATCTGGGCAAGTCTTATCTCATTGCTCAAATTAATGCCGTTACTCGTTGTACCATTCCAATTGCCTATTGTTAGACCATTAAAACGAATAATGTTTTGTTGAATTGACATAATTTAATAAGGCACTTTACGGATTTCAAAGCGCTTAACTTTGTTTACAATATTCCATGAAGTTATAGATCCTTTGCAAGGGTATGAGCAGAACCGAATCAATCTGCTCGTATAAACAAAATTAAGCTCGATAAAATCCGTACAACTTATCTTTATAACGTGTTATAAGCGTATACGTAATCAGCAGTCACACCAGTATCACAAAGTATTGATTCACTTTCTCATACATCGCAAACCGACACGATCACTAGAGACGCACGTACGACAAAGCGCTCCGCCGAACGCGTGTCCTTAATGACAGCGTTATTCGGCCAAAGGTGCGTATGCACTAGCGAACCGAACATGTCACTCTATCGGCAGACGTATTAACTGTATATGTTAGCCTCCTCCAAAATGCAAAATATTCAAAAACTCTGATCGTTTAAATTAACATTCTTAGTCCAAATTAGACATACAAATTTACGTACACAAAGTCTAATGTCAACCACTTATGGCGCCAAAAGTGAACGCGTTGTTATTGGTCAACCGCCGCCATGTTTGTTCCCCACACGATGTTTGACCAATGAGTAAGCCTGACGTTTTCGCCCCCATTGTGTATGACATGAGATTTTATTATCGTTAGTTACATCTTATACTTGTGTACAACTTGGCTATAAATTCACGTTGTTAAAGACTTCCAGTTTACATGACTAACATTTGAACACGCTTACACTTTGCTTAATAAGAGAATCTCTCCGCTGCATACTTTATCAAATGATAAACTTCAAATTTATAATGATATTTCGTATCATCGCCAACGATACAGCAGCATTTCGTCAACATCATAACGTCATCGAAGGCGAATTCACCGCCACATTGTTTTGACATCCGCTCGCGTAGTGTGTACGCACCTCTAAGCCAATCCGACATGTCGCCAGGCCACATTATTGCCGTTACCCTGCGGCAGTGCCCTCTGCCCACCCCCCTAGGAGAAAGATTAATGATAGACGATCCTCCCCCGCCCGTGACGCTATCGATGTAGTAGGTCGTCCACTACATTCATGCAGTGGTCCACCATTTTTCTCTTTTTTGTTACTTTCGTGTCCGCTAATGAATGTGGGAAATGGTAATGTCTGACGTCGAGGCTTTGTATGATTGATTGATGTTAGGGATACATCGAATTTCCTCGGTGAAGTCACAGACATTCTTCGGAGTAGTTTGAAAAATAATCACGGTTTGGAGAATGTTCATGCTCGAAGAAATTTTCCATGAACGTAACTATTAGAATAGAAGTCGCTCCACTATCCGCGTTATAGATAGTGAAGTGTCTACACATATATCATAAGCCGAATTTCTCTAGGCTTTGCTTTACCTATATTAGGATCTATTTTTCCATCCACTAAATTTTGTGTAATTTTTGTATGTGTAGATTTTAAATTGACTCTCAACAAAAGATGGTGAAGAACTGCAATTGCAAAAACATAATAATAATAATGCAAAAAAAAATACTGCTAGCCTAGTAAAAGTTTTAAAATGTATGCTGCTGTATATTAACATTTTAGACAAAAAAGTAATACTTGAGTTGTTTAAAATTATTTGTTCTTAATACTAAAAAACCCGCATTGACCCAGCGCAGTGGGATACGGTCCATAAACCCCCTAATAGAGAAGGTGAGGCCTATGTTTAGCAGTGGACTTACACAGACTGATAATGATGATGATACAAATACTATCAATAACCAATTAAAATATTATGTAGTAATAATCTCAATGTTACTTTAACACTTTCATCGAGTGACATCTATTAACATAAAACTGTGACGTCATCAATCTATTCGACTCAATAACTAACCAACAAAGTGCTTATCGTATAACCTATTACAAATACATTTCAATAGACCCACAGATAATTTCTTCATAAATTAGAGCGTCATAAACCAAATGCACCGAGCGATACGGACCCGAAGCTTAATGACGTCATTTGTACTTCGTTTCAATTATACGGGGAAGGATCGAGAAATAAAAATGGCGCCATGAATAAACAGCGGACATCTTTGTTTTAATCATTGAGCTGTCAGGGCGCAGGGGGGGTCGGATTGGAGGGCGTTAGACGTAACGCGGATAAATGGGTGAAAGGTGTACTGTTTAGAAAAACAGCGGGCTGATGATATTGAACGCGAGAACAGCCAAGCGGAGGATTGATGGGTAATAATTTACCATTATGGCGAAAAGACGTACTTTGTCTATAACAGAGCCTGAAAAAACTAGGACTTCCAGTTCCTATCTCAGTTTTACGTTAGACATCGTTTATATATAATCCGGATTTCGCTCGGCGTTCATATTATTGTATTATTAAATAATAAGCATAATGTAGAATAGAACCATTAATATAATAATATTTAGAATTAAACGTTCAAGCTATACAAATAAATATACTAGAGAACTATATAAATTACACGTAGTATGACTAATTATACAGCTCTTTATTAAAGGTTATGGAAACCCAGTGCAGCAGTTTTCATATCAAATATTTAATTTTCGCTACAAAGCAAACTACAAGCTAGCTAGCTCAACTTTACTTCCTTAATAAGAACAACTCGTAAAAGCTACAGCTAACCAGGAACTAAAATAATAAAACGTGACGATTTTTACAATAAAACGTAATATAAATAAAACCAAGATAAAGTTATATTATGAGCTCAAACAAGTTATATATATATTGAGTATATATATGTTTTAGTAATTCATTTAATCAACAGCTATAAAATTACATTATTTCATTAACATAATAATTGTTGTTACTAAAATTAAGTGTTTACACAAAATAATTCCTTTCAATAAGCTAAATGTATCAATTGAAGCCGACAAACTGTATTAAATTCATAACAAACCTTAATATGTTCTAAAACTTTCGACACTGAATGTACAAATCCATTTTCACTGACCTGAAGATGAAAATAGTTCATCCATAGGTGGCGATAATCACTTAAAAGCCACCATCAGACACTTTAGTAAAACGAAAATAAAACAGCACCGTATTTCCTCTTTACATTAGTTGAAATGCAATATAAAAAGTACATCTAGATCAAATGAAATTTCTAATATGAAAAATATCACAATTGTAAATATCGACTACTTATTTCTAATTAACAAATCTGCCAATAAAGTACTTTATTAGAGACGCTGATGGAGTGACAACATTGCAAAGTGGCTGGTGTGGCTGGATGAGAATAGCCCAAGATCGGAAGCGGTGGCGTGCATTAGGCGATGCCTATGTCCAGCAGTGGACTGACACAGGTCGATGATAATTATTAGAGACGCAATAACGTATCAATGGTTCATTTAATTACATCACATAATCAAAACTTATTCAGTTAACTGTTGCAGCAAATAATAACATAATGAACACCTTATGCACCTTTTCATAAATTCATATTACATATCATTGCACATTACAGGCCTCTCCTAATACACCCCTATCCATTAGGGGGATTTGGACCGTATCCCATATAGATGTACATGAGAGTAATTGTAAGCGTTATGTGTAAAACTGTTTCGGTACAATTATTACGCTTTCCCGCCCTAAGTACATATGTTTGTATTCACTGTGATAATATGAACTTGTGTAGTCATATTTAATAACGGACTTCATGACATTGTAAAGAAGGGCTGAGTAAAGATTGCTTATTCCTTAAATATATTCTAAGTCGGGCCCTGGACAAGGCGACCTTCGCTATTTCTGTCCTAAAATTATTCTCTTTCCCTTTGACCAATTTTCCTTTGATAGTTATTAACATGAATGTTGGATATTTCGTCAGTGAATATATATGAGCCGGATTTTGTTTTTACAAGAACATTATCAATTTCTTTCGTGAGTGTTTTCCTAGAAATATTTCTGTCTATAAGAGCTTTAATATTTTGTCCAATAATGGTACGTTTTGCGTTGAAATAATTTTGCTTTTAGGGTCGGTATTTAGATAATGAGTTTGAATGTGTTTTAGTCATCTAGGTTCAATAATACAGGGGCTATGCTCAATTTTGAAGATGGTAGTTCCCATTTTTACAGGAGAGCCATCTGGGGCGGTATCACCACGGTGCCTATTTCTGGGACAAAGCAGTTGTGTTAAAACACCGCCGTGTTCCGATTTAAAGGGCACCGTAGCCAGCGTGTTTACTGGGTAAACGAGATTTAACAACCTATGGCTCACGGTAGATGGCGCATTGGTGACAACCTGGTATTGCCGATGTCAATGGGCGTTGGTGACCACTTTTTATCGGATGGCACGACTGCTCGTCTTCGTACACCTACGATTTATAAAATAGAACTAGTTGCGCAGTGTTTAATAGAGGCCACACTTTTATGTATTGTTAATTTTGTTTATGTTTTTTAACATAGTTATCATAAAACCATTATTCAATTGTTTCTTCCAATCTGCAATAGTATACTTTCCCTTGGTCAATCTAGAAATGTGTTGTCCTCTCATGTTGAAAATTGGATTTGTGTGTGATTCGGAGAGAGAGATACATATTTTTCCTTCTGTTATTTGAGATATTGATATACGTCAAACCGTACATTGACATATTGTTTGCTCGGCCAACATAATATTGTACCGGATTATATGTTGAATTAATAACGTGACGTTGGCATAAGCAGTTTTGCATTTATAGGGGAAAAAAAGTAATATTTTAGGTAGGTTATTTAATTATGTTATTTAATCGTAAAATATATATTATTAGTAAAATATATATTATTAGGTTATTTAATCGTCGACATATTCTGTTTTTTTACTCTATAAGCTACGTATTGTATGTGCATTTTACTCTTCTCGTTGTTAATATGGCCATATATATAAATACATTTGTGGTCGCTTAGGAAAAACATATACTCTGGATTCCGCCCGTCCCAAAGGCCCGGGGCGATGCGATGGAAGCACAAACATCAGCGCCGTCCTAGAGTAATTACTGTAATTTACTTCAGTCATACTTATTGAGACAAATTGCGTTTTAAGATGGCTCGTTATTTTGTTCTTCCAATCGAATGCGCTTATATTGTTGTCGCAATATAACTTCAGCGGGATTTAGTATTCAAATTAGACGGTTTTATTTCGATTACTTGCAGCAAAGATGCATTGCATAAATACTATCATCATCATCATCATCATCATCATCAGCCTGTGATAGTCCACTGCTGGACATAGGCCTCCCCTAATACACCCCTATCCATTAGAGGGTTTTTGGACCGTATGCCACCACGCTGGTCCAATGCGGTTGGTGGGTGGACCGACTTTGTACATGCCCATCCGACGCATGGATCATCTTACTTTTCAGACAATTGGGTGATCAGCCCAAATTGCCCTAACCAACTAGGAAACAACAATGAAAATTTGTTGAGTCCCCGCAGGATTCGAACCCACGACCTCCGGTTTCTAAGCCACACGCCTATACCACTAGGCTACGGAGGCAGTTTATGTATAAATAAATACTATAGCCTTCGGGCTTGAAGGGCAGGGTTTACGAGACGTAACCCCATCTAACACAGCAACGAGCGTGCTTGCGGCGATTTACACTGCTTTTCTTATGGCCGTATAGTTAGAACATAGAGTGTTATTAAATAACATTGTGAAAATTAAATGTGAGTGTGTGTGTATTTATTAGTCTTTGATTGTGTGATACTAATTATTTTAAAACTAATGCGCTCACTTTGTTTGCATCATAATACCGCGTTACGGAATACCTACTGACAATCATGAAATACAAATAGAAACATATCCCTTACAAATAATCGATCGTTCGATTCGTGACTTAGTCTTAACTCTATGGATTTTTCCCCAAGCAATAGCAGCCATTTTTGTTTTATCTACGTTAACATCTATGTATATTATTTGGCCTCACAGCCTGATTTGGTACGTGGTGTATGTTTAGATTGGAACCAGTAGTTTGTAAGTTTACAGTTGAGCTGAAATATTAATAATTAATATCTATAGGTGTTACATTGGTTCGACGAGTTTTAAAAATTTTTAAATGATTTCTTATAGGTGTTATTTTAGATCATTTACAGGACATATGTAAGCGGATATATAATAACGGCTTTTGAATTGCAGTTTCCATTTTAATTACCTTTAAGTGGATGTTATGTGCAATGATATGAATAGTTATTTGTACTATTTCTGCGTGTTTATATTAAATGTGTAATGGATTTAAGAAAAGGTGTATAAGGTGTGCATTATGTGGTAAATATATCAAGTTTGCTCGTTTCAGCCATAAATAATAGTTGAAATGTATTTGCTGCAACAGTTAACTAAATATGTCTTGATTATGTGATGTAATATAATGAACCATTGATACGTTACTGCGTCTCTAATCATTATCATCAGCCTGTGTCAGTCCACTGCTGGACATAGGCATCGCCTAATGCACGCCACCGCTTCCGATTTTCGGCTATTCTCATCCAGCCCACACCGGCCACTTTGCTAATGTCGTCACTCCATCGCGTCTCTAACAGCGTACTTTTATTGGTGGATTTGTTAATTAGAAATAAGTAGCTCGATATTTACAATTGTGATATTTTCATATTAGAAATTTCATTTGATCTAGATGTACGTTATAATATTGTATTTTCAAATAATCTAAAGAGGAAATACGGTGCTGTTTTATTTTCGTTTTACTAAAGTGTCTGATGGTGGCTTTTAAGTGATTATCGCCACCTATGGATGAACTATTTTCATCTTCAGGTCAGCGAAAATGGATTTGTACATTCAGTGTCGAAAGTTTTAGAACACTATTAAGGTTTATTATGAATTTAATACAGTTTGCCGGCTTCACTTGATACACAAAGCTTATTGAAAGGAATTATTTTGTGTAAACACGTATATGGTAGTAACATCAATGATTATGTTAATCAAATAATGTAATTTTATAGCTGTTGATTAAATGAATTACTAAAAACATTTACATATATATATATTATTTCCTTTGAGCTCATAATATAACTTTATCTTGGTTTTATTCATATTACGTTTCATTGTAAAAATCGTCACGTTTTATTATTTTAGTTCCTGGTTAGCTGTAGCTTTTACGAGTTGTTCTTATTAAGGAAGTAAAGTTGAGCTAGCTAGCTTTAGTTTGCTTTGTAGCGAAAATTAAATATTTGACAAATATTTGATGAAAACCTTATTTGTATAGCTTGAACTTTATTTTATAAACTATTAATGGTCCCATTTCACATTATGCTTCCTATTTAATAATACGACAATATGATACGTAAAACTGAGATAGGAAATGAAAGTCCTAGTTTTTTATTTCGATATAAAATTACATTAACTTTCAGGCTCTGTTATAGACAAAGTACGTCTTTTCGTCGCCATAATGGCAAATGATTTGATTACTCATCCATCCTTGGCTGTTATTATTTTTATTGGCTTGTTATTGTGTATACACACATACATATATATATATATATATATATAAGGTTAAGCTTAAATAACTTAAAAAATAAATAACATGATCACGCCCACGTGTTGGTGCTCTTATTGCCACCTGGATTTCATAAATGTAAGTTTTAATGCAATAGAATGTCTAAATAGATGCTTAATGCATCCACTAGTTGGCACTGTCGAAAAACGCTTTTAAAAATTTGTATAAATATGATAATAATGCGCTCCAAAAATGCCTAAAAAAAATTAATTTGTTACTGAAATGTTAACTAAGCTAAATATAAACAATTCATAACCGTTGAATCAAAAAAAAATGGCGCGTAACGAATAAATGTTACACTACATTTTTTTCCAACCCCGATAAAGAAGTTTCACTTTAAAAATGATGTTATATAATTACATTTTGATATATAACCGATACATACAAGCAAACATTTGTTAGTATTTTTGCCTGTCATTTTTTCAAACTCTGGAGTGGCAGGTCTGATTTTTACAGGATTCTTATCGGAAGATAGCTACTTTTTTCTAGAAAACATCGAACAACCTTTGTTCCTAAACGGAGTAGTCTACAACAGCTAGTACTCGTATGAAATAAAAGTAACTTTACCAAGAGAAGCCTATAGAGCGAAGGTTTTATATATGGTTTCAATATATCTTCACTGTAAATAGTTAAGATTTATTATTAAGTTATTTAAAGAGTAGTATATTATATGGAAGACGGATCATCCAAGGTAAGAACCGAATCGAGGTCTAACGGAATACTTCATTTTGATTTCGATTGTCCCGAAGGAACGACTATGTACAGTTGTCGCTTCTTAGGTAAAAAGGGCAAAATGGGTTGATCTCCAATCACCCAAAGTAGATTGAACCATCAGTTGGATGAGAAAAAAACATACAAGTACGACTGCCTCCGTAGCCTAGTGGTATGGGCGTATGCTTTAGGAACCGGAGGTCGTGGGTTCGAATCCTATGGGGACTCAACAAATTTTCATTGTTGTTTCCTAGTTGGTTAGGGCAATTTGGGCCGATCACCCAATTGTCTGAAAAGTAAGATGATCCATGCGTCGGATGGGCATGTAAAAAGTCGGTCCACCCACCAACCCGCATTAGACCAGTGTGATGGGATACGGTCCAAAAAAACCTCATAATGGAAAGGTGTGCTGGGGGAGGCCTATGTCCAGCAGTGGACTATTACAGGCTGATGATGTGTATAGTAAATGTAGATGTACTCTTTCATATGAATCGTATTAAGGCTGTTAGTAACTTATCCCTTTTTGGACCCAATAAAAAAGAACTATTCTGACCTAATCTGATCCAGTTTCTAACCAACACAAGTCAGCCTTGATTGATATAAAACACTTTTAGCAGTCGTTAAAAATGCTTCATTAGATTCAAAAGATCTGATCACTGTTGGTGAATAATTATAATGTTCAGGAAGCATATAGTAAAAATATATTTTAAGACGTCCTCTTAGTACAGTGGGGCGCCATATACGGTACTACCGCAAAGCAGTAGTGTGAAAACACTTCTCTGTTCCGGTTTGAAGGGCACCGTAGCCAGCGTATTTACTAGGTAAACGAGACGTAACATCCCATGTCTCACGGTAGGCAGCGCGTTGGCATACTGCCATTGGTGTTAACGATATCTATAGGTGTCGGTGTTACGACGACTGTTTGCCTATGCGATAAAAAAATAGAATCAGCTGGTTCTTGTAGTCTTTTTTTATCTTATTATATACACTTTCATCCCGACGTAAAAATAATAAACGAAATCAAGCACAGGCCGTGTAAAAGCCGCTCAATTACCGATCGTGTCATTTGCCTAATCCACTTAGCTCTGAAGCGTTAGTGTTTTGACGGCCCGAGTGAATTATTCACAAAATCATATACCCCTCTACGACCCCACCATTACGTAAGCCGCCGGCTTCGCCCGTTCATGTTCCATCAAAGAAAAAATATATATTTGAGACAGACAATGGCCCGAAGGTCGCTCGTAGGCGCCTCTAGTTATTTACATTCGATTAGGAAATTATAATATTGTAAAGATTTATTCGCCTCGCGTCACGAGACAGGCGCGATTCGGGGTATTAATTTCGATTTAACTTCACAACTTCTCGTCTACCCTTATTCTAAGAAATCGAGTAAACACCACTTTCGTTACTTTGATGGCGACAAAGTCCAAGATTCATTTATGTATCGCTAAAAGGAAACGTCTCTGAGCCCTTGATATATGTATAACTTGCATCACCCTGCGGTTTCAACTGCGTGTTAATTGAAAGTTGTTATAATAACGTATATTATAAATTTGTCATCGTATATTTATAAGCAAAGATTTTTGCACCTTTCGCACTTTAATATATTTCTTTTACTGACGTGATACTTTTTATTATATTTTGAGTTAACTACACCATATCCTTATATACTTAACCTGTAAGTATTCTGATTTATAAGTTATATTGTAGTAAAGTTTCATTGGAAGCCATGAAGTTTTTGAGTGAACAACCATTCACCCATACAGCTTTCGCTCTTATTATACATACGAGAAAATATGTGCCAAAATAATCTTAATATTAACACACATTAAGCATACTGCATGCGTCAGTACTATAAACCTTTCTAATAAAAAAAGGTTTACCAACAACAATGTTATGTGAATCATTGATACAATTTCGACAAGATTTAATTATTCGAGAAATGTAAAACCTCTTTACAAATTATAAAATTGTCTTATACTTTTTTTACGAGGACTTATTATACGATATGTAACTTCAGATCAGCCACTGTACAACCAATCGATAGAGAATCGATTAAAATTGGCAAATACAGAGCTAGTACTAGTAGCTAATGTGAATTTTTAAAGTTATTGCAATTCGATTAATTTTTAATAGATAACAAACAAAATAAAAAGTTATTAGTTCTGCCAGCGACTATAACAGCAAAAAATATTGCTTTTTTTTTGCTTAATTTAATTTAACTATATCAATAATTTTAATTGTAACCTAATACAAACTATAAAAATAGGATATGGACGTTCAAAAAACTAATTAAATTAATAAATGTAAACAAAGGTATTAAAAAGTCTTGCTAAAATTCCAATCAACTTAACATTACCTAAAGGTTATCAAGCGAGCTAAAAATCCCCCCATACAAAAATTTATTTATTTCATATCAACTTTAAGATAATACAAGCTAACGATAACTTATCAATACTATAAGTGGGATATACCACAAATTTAACTAGTCTGAACTAAATTTATGACATATTTATAATTGTTTTTCTTCAGTCTGACAACTACTTTTTTCTTATATAGGTTTTGAATTCCGAAATGTAAAGATAACAAATAGCACCGATAATAGTAACAGTTAGAAGAACAGATAATAAATTATATAATATGATTTCTACTGGACGAATGACACAACATCATCTAGTCCCAAAGCAAAGCTTGTACTATGAAAACTAGATAACTGGTAAACTTACATAGAGTTACTTTTGGTTTGTAAATAAATTGATATTACATAGGTACAAACACTCGGACACGAGGAAAACACCTTTGTCATCATACAATATTTTACCCATGGTGGAATCGAACCCACACCCGATGGCGCAACAATCATGCTCACTAACCACTGTGCCAAGCGGGCCTTCATTTCTGCCAAATGTCACAGACTCGCTGCCACAACTTTAAGTTACGCGGTTCCAGAAACTTCCAGATGAAATATTTCCTTCCAAAGAAAACCGGGCGCGTTGTTCTCATAATTCTTTAGAGTATTCAACCGCATATCTCCTTCGAAGATGGCCTCCCGGTGAGAGCAAGGAGCTAGGGAAAGCTGTAATATTGTTATCTCGACTGCGGATTGCACCTTTTTTATATTTACAACACGATCTTTCGGAATTGCTTAATTAATTAAGCGTCTTACAGCGGCGTTGCCGGCCGACCTTTGTTACCTGATAACCTCGAGAGATTTGAACGGTCCGTGTTTTTATTGAGAACACGTTTTGAGCATGGTAACGCTTATTGGAATCTTTTAAATCGCTGGAGAAGATACTTTAAAGAAAGTGTTATTTAAACTATAATACATAAAAAAAAAAACTTAGTACTCGTGACTGCTCGAGTAGGTAATATTGTTTATTACATTAATATATTTTTTCCCAAGTTATCATAGGGTCGGCTTCTAATCTGTAAAGTATATAGTATAATAAGATTCACCCCATCAACAGTTTTTACGCAGCGACTGGCATTTGTCCTCCACAACCTGAAGGGTAAGCTGCATTCTAAAGATGAATTGGTTGTCAGTAATTTAAACACTCTGACATCTTATGATAACCGCCAAAGATGGACTTGACAACCAGGACAAACTTTTCACCGACATGCTCATACGACGCGTAATATGAACAATAAAATAAAAAATGTTCTTAACATAGAAGCGACCCTTCTAATACATAAAAAACTTGTGACTTGCAAAATCTTAGTTATCATTATGTCATTAACATAGATTTATAAACGTACCCTGATAGCTAGGTCAAAGATAATTATCCTAACCTTTTTGTATAGGGTGACGCAAAGAAAAAACCCAATCAAAACATAAAATTCACCCTGAAACTAGTATAATAATAATATTTCTAAAGGAATAACACAACATCATCTAGTCCCAAACCAGGCAAAGATTGCACAAACTAGAGGACTGATAAATGTATAATCTTACTTTACTTACGTAAATAAACTCATACAACATGAATTCAAACTCCCACACACGAAAAAAACCCACAATATTTTCCATGTGGAGTGATTAAACCCCACACTCTATAAGGAAACTATCAGGGTAGCTTACCACTACGCTAAGCAGGTTGTCAAAAGTAACAAACAAATACAGCTTCACAAATCAAGCTGAAAAACATCACAACGCCTCAACTAAATCCATCTAAATCCCAACCTATCTATCTATATAACAGAAGTTTTATAGATAGATATAGGTGAGGATTTAGATGTATATATTTATCTATATAACAGTAGTTCATACAAAATACGCGGCCATTAGCGTGCAAGAGAAGTCAGTAGTAAGGCGTAACAAGGGTTGCACAAGGCAACTGCATCGCCGTGGGCGCCCGTTTTAGCCTGTAGCCTACTTTCCAGCAACGAGGTCGGACTCAGACATTGGGGCCCAATTAAAAGAACGTAGGCAAAAAGCCTTGTTCGAAAACCGTCCCGAAATTGCGCACCGAAACGGGGAAATGTCAGAGAATTTCGGTCGGTTTGTGCTAAAAGCAAAATATATGTATTGAACAAATGAAAAAATAATTGGGCGAAAAAATATTAGAGTTAAGCATTTATGCAAAAGTAATGTAAAACTATTTTTACGAGTTTATTCTAAACTATACTTTAGTTAGCTTAGTCTCGGAATAGATGGAAACAAAGTAACCCATAGCAAATGTTGTATGTCGTTCTCGTCGTCTCCCCCTATAAGTTGTACGATCCTGTGCCACCTGCATCAACCGACCTCCTGCACATTTGCACAGGTCGTCCCTCAATCTTGGGGTGTTGTCCGACACTGCGATGGCCAGTACGAGTCTGCCACTCGAGAACCTTTCTTCCCCAACGGTTATTGGTACTACGAGCTATGTGACCGGCCTATATGTATGACTTTGTTATTGGTCGACTGTCATTCAGTGATCGATATGACGATGACTATTTATTAATAAAAAAATATATATATCTACAAATTATTTGTTGATGAACCATTACCCATAAATTAATTAAATCGCTTGTGCTACAAGCAAATAATCTTGAGAAAAAACAATAATAAAACAACACTATGACCATTGGAGCAAGAGAAAAAGTTTCAAACGCACAAATAATTTATTAGACGTAGACAAAGCATGGCTAGTGTAGATATATTGGAATAAGAATGTATAGAAATAATATCTAGTATTCTATACTTTTTATATCAATTAATTTTAATATCATATTGAAGGTTAATTTTTCTGATTGTCTTGCTGTACTAACATAGTTATTTCTATATAGAACAAAAAACGGTAATATTAACTAACTATTTTATCTCTGCATCAATCCAAGATTGACGGGCAGAAAACGCCTTTGGCATTAAATTCGCCTGTGTACACTTAAACGTAAAGTTTAAATAAATAAATAACTGTATGTCTCGAAAGTTACAGCAGGGCCGCATTCTTAGTTTAGAACGAGTTTCAGTAGGACTCTGATAAAAAGGCTTTTTTTTAGTACGTGACATTGATAGTAAGCAATACGCTCTGCCGGTAACAAACGGATCGTAGGACGCTAAAATCCACTTACCGACTTAAGACAGAGGATGGTAACATCCTCATCAGTTCACCTATCGTTCATCCAGTAATTACACTGGCCACGGTGCCAGAACCGTAAGACGGTAGTGTGGTGTACACTACTGATTTTGGCAGTAGTTCTCTAGATGGTCCACTGTAATAGGACCTTCTAGACTGATATTTCGAAATTGAAAGACCTGAAAACTGTAAATATACAGGACAATTTAATTGAAACGTATAAGATACGCCGAAATAATTACAGTAAACGTGTAACGGGTTATCGAGTCTGATTACAGTACGCGAGGCTTTAACGGATTAAGGTAATTATTCATTAGAACGGATGGTTATCTGATTGCGTTAGTTGCTTAAGCAAACAGTGTAGTTTAGTAGAAATAAATTAGCTAGTGCGCTTTTAATATGTTAAAGCTATTATTGGTTGTTTAGAGTTTTTGATTTAACCGCTATTTTCGATGGAAATCAATTAGGAAGCCCTAGTTATTACACATTGCATTACGACCAACACTTTTAACAAAAGTATTGGTCACCCAGTTTGAGCGAACAGCAGCTTCCCCTTAACAGCTTTAGCATAACTTTAAAGTTACACAAAAAAAATATAGTTCGACATTACATTTCCTTTCATAAGTATATGTAAAAGTATTAAACTACACTTGCTATCAAATATTGCGACTCTTATTAGTGAAATGTATTTGAGTAATCATTAACCTTTCAATGATGCATGGTAATTCGCGAATTTTAAGCTATTTTTTTTTGCTTTAAACATCCTCGTATTCGATGCTGACATAAAGTTGCAAAAAAAAATGTAACATTTTATAACTTATTCATAATCAATGTTTCCAAACGAATAGGAGTTACGAGGTTGCCTTAAATATTTTTACTCTGATCCCATTTCCATTAAATTTGTTATTATAATGAAAGTCAAATTTTATGTATGTTCGCCTGACGCCCCCCTGAAGTCATGCGATGAATGTTTAAAAGTGGGGAAGTCCTTGATTTAAGGTTTAAGCGTATCGTGATATAAAGTATTAGTAGGAAAGGTTTTACAATAAACTAAGCCAAGAAATTATAATAATAGACTTATAAGAATGACTTTAAATGCAGTACAATATTATCAACAAAAAAATGGCATGCATAGATTTAGTTTTATGATTTCTTTGGCAATAGGGACAAGAAGGGACATTCAATATCCTAAATAATTAAATAAAAACACCGCCTCCGTGGTCTAGCGATATTGGCCCTTGCTTTATAAACCGGAGGTCGTGGGTTCGAATCTCGCGAGGAAACAACTTTGTGTTATCGTTGTTTTCTAGTTGGTTAGGACAATTTGGGCCGATCACGAGTTATTTGAAAAGAAAGATGGGCATGTAATAAGTCGGTCTACCCCCAACCCGCATTGGATCAGCGTGGTGGGGTACGGTCCCCCTAATGGAGAAGCCGTGCATTAGGGGAGGCCTATGTCCAGCAGTGGACTAACACAGGCTGATGATGATAAAGATGATGTAATATTTAATAAACATAAAATAAGTATTTTACATAATTTATTCTGCAAATTCTTCACGAATCAACACATCTATACCCAAACAATGCAATGATATGACTACATACGTTACTGATAAATGCAATATAATTTGTTTAATCTGTATTTATCAGATAATATTTCCAGTGAAAACACAGCAGTATTCGTACCATGGTTTAAAACAAAGTTTAAGTACAAATGTATAAAATAAATACAAAAAAGGGGCGGTATAATTTATCTATTTATTCATCATGTTCGACTAGGTTGCCGTATAATTGTGGAAACATGGGAGACATATGCCGGTCGTGATTGCCATGAGAAATAATGTCCCATGTTTAATGGTCCAATGAATGCGTTTTGATATAAGGGTGGCTACGGGTCAAAATATACAACTACTGAACAACTGTTTCTGATTTTTACATTACAACATTAACGGCCTGTGTTAGTCCACTGCTGGACATAGACCTCCACTCATTACGCCATTGCAATTAGGGGGATTTTGGACCGTGTCCCACCACGCTGGTCCAATGCGGGTTGGTAGATTAATCGACATTTTACATGCCCATCCGACGCATCTGATTTTTAACTATCATTAACTTCTAATAATCAATTGGGACTATAAACTAACCTCCTTAAATTCAATGTGTCTAATAAAATAATCAAAAGAAAATCCTCCGAGTCAATCACGACATCTACAGCCGAACTATATTAAGATAATGTTAAGAAAACAGAGGAGATCATACATTTTGGGGTTACAATAATATATTGCAAAGCGACGTACCTATGGAATGGTGATAACATTAAGACGGTTGCATGTGAGTTAGCAATATCCAGAACGTAAACGCACGTAGGACGTGTGTCATAGAATAATATTAGGATATTACATGTGTCCCAAATGTTATTTTAGACGTCAACCGGAGAACGTGAATCACGTTGTTTTACGTGATTGCATATAGATATAGATATCGAATGAATTTTTCGCCTCGAAACATCTCGACTATTTCTATTCAGATATAATAATTCCATTAGAAATTGGTATTATTATTCCCCAGACTATCACATTACGTATACCATATTACTTATATAGATAGAAAATTTGTACAATCAAACGCATTTATAACTTTCAACGAAAGCCAAAAATATCACGAAAGCACATCGCCACATTAAAATCACGCGACACATATCATACGTCAAAATACCGTATCGTTGAATTCATACAGCAAATAAAGTGTAATAAGGAAAAAACCCCGCCCAATCGTTCTCGCTTGGCGTAGTCCGCGCAATGAGACTTATTGCGAATTATAAATAAACACCTTCGAGTGGAGAGGGAAGGGGGAAAAGTAACGCGTACGTATCACGTAACTGCTGTCCAACTTTTCGAGAGCAGGGGCGTCCCCTGGAAGGAGTGTACGTGATCCCGACACGTGTACACGTATAATGTTTTTTTGTACACAGGACAGGAAGGGGAATAATTCATCGACGATATATTAACGCATGAATGAAAAACGGATATAAAGATAGTGTTACGGTTGTATCCTCGGGAAATTCTTATATTTTCAAAACCTATTGAGCGATTCGTGGAAAATGTTAATAAAAACGCGACGAAAAGTGATTTCGTTAGATGGATATAAACGGTATTGTTGTCAATTCATTTCTATAATAAATTTCTTAGATAGCGACCTTCATAGTTCATAGTAATTCCTAATATTGTACTGAACAAAGCGTTTTCAATCGCAACATACAAATTACAATATTTAACTGCTTAGTTTAACAATTAACATCAAGTTATACCCTGTACGTGACCGGATAATTGATAGCACTTAATAAATGTACAATGATGAAATACATGTGTTCATGTCGTACATGTGCCAAAAATCGTGCTACACTTGTTTATCTATAAATAATATAAAACAATGTCGCTTTCATGTAAATAATCGGTCCTCCCACCAACCCGCATTAGACCAGCGTGGTGGGATACGGTCCGAAACCCCCTAATGTATAGGGGTGTATTAGGGGAGGCCTATGTCCAGCAGTGGACTATCAAAGGCTGATGGTGATGATGAAAGTCGCTTTCGCTGCCTGTCCGTTACTAAGTATGCTTAAATCTTTAAAACCACGAAACGGATCTAAAATAGTTTTTTTAATAGACAGAGTGGTTCAAGAGTTACATGTGTTATACATATAAACTCCATATGTATAATACATATATTTTCGAAGATACTACAATATTACATCTCAACGAAGCCGGGTCGGGTCGCTAGTTCAAATTCAAAATACGTCCAAACAAAATTCCCTCTATGTAATCAAACTCGCAGCGCCACAGATACGATAGACAAATAACATTTAATTACAAATCGAAATAGCATTACTCACAACAGCAGCCGAAACATGTTGTTGTTCTGTAACAGCCAATTAATATGGCGAAACTTCCCGTCCCTAACAAACGGTGTGAACTTTCCGAATGCGTAGATATGACGACGGGGACAACCCCAGTTAATATTAGTACTGCAAGTAGATACGGTCTCGGGTGGCGAAATTATGAATAAAGTTTTGAAAAGCCATGAATACGTCAACGCGACGCAATAATGTGTACTAGGACTGCATATGTGTCCAGACGCAATAAATAACCGAATATTTAGGATAATAAGATGATAGTTTAAATCTCAACCATCATCAGCCTGCGTTCTTAATTAGGGATTTTTTATACCACCACGCTGGTCAAATGCGGGTTGGTGGGTGGAGTGACTTTTTACTCTTCTTCTTTTGAGACAATTGGGTGATCGACCCAAATTGTCCTAACCAACCAGAAAACAACGATAACACAAAGTTGTTTCCCCACGAGATTCAAACCCTGTACCTCCAGTTTATAAAGCAAGTGCCGATACGCGAGACCACGAAAGCGGCTCCGAATACATACAGTTGGAGAAAATGGGTCTTTTATTTACAAATGACCGTCTGAGAAAGTACCGTCGCGGTGCCTATTTCTGCCGCAAATAAATTGTGTTTAAACACTATTGTCTACCGGTTTAAAGGGCACCGATAGCAAGATAATTACTGAGCAAATGGAATACTGGCGTCTTTCGCTACGACAAGAAAAAGGACTAAGGCTACATAAAACAAAAATAAATCCAATTACAAACGTAGAGAATATTCGAGAGTTTGATATATACATTATTTCGTAATTTATTATGAGGGTGGAATGATTAAAAAAACATAAAACAATACGCCCTTCAAAAGTCGGGAAAGGGAGGGGCAATTCGTTTGAAGATTAAAAGTTTGCAAAGTTTCTTAATTATATTCCCGTCATTATTAAAAAAGGATGAGATCTACCTAAACTCCAATTTTTTTCGGCATAAATTCAGGAAGCCAATTTGTTAAAACTCAAACGACGTTGTCTATGTTTTCCGAGTTAAGAAACATTGTAAATCTTATTGCATAATTTTTTTTAATTAAAAAAATTGGTGTCCTGTAAAATCGGAATACAGGCGAAAGTTATACGTGTCAACGTCTTTTAGTGGTAGAATGATAGGGATGTGAATATTCATTCGTGTAGTAGGAAGAACGATCAACCCCTTTCTCTCTGTCTCTCTTTCACACGAGCGAGTTGCGCACGAGTAAGAGAGACGCGTGCCTCTCACTAACTCTTGTGGTTGCTTATGAACAGCGTTACGTGAGCGACGCTGCGACACAGTTTTCGAAAGTGCCTTCCTATTTTGAACCAATTTATAAGACGGCACGTCAAAATACTCAGGCAAACGACTTATTTAACAAATGTTTTTAATATTTAAATAATGGACAAAATTGCCCTTTTAATAATACACTTAATTACTACGCATTCTTTATTAAAACTATTTTTAAAGTTTTATGAGCGTTTAAATATGTTTACAATATTTCGGCTTTGATTTTGTAAAAGAACGCTCCCGTTACCATTTCTTCATTTCAATATTGTCGCTTATCTTCCATTTTTGGAACAAAAATGTTAATTAATTGTAAGAACATAAGCACATGTTTTATATACTCACTAAAAACATAAGCTAAAGAAAACAAGGTATAGGTGGACACAATTAAACCCATAGATTTACATCTAGGTAAGAATTCATCAATAAAACAGTAGAGGTGACATAACTTCGTTGCTACCGGTTACACTATTCACATTAATTTCGTTCTTTTGATTCGCTACAAATACAGAAAACGATGTTCAATTACATTAAATACTTTACACGGCTTTGTTAAAAATATTCCCGATGTTTTAGATACTCTGCAGGTACCGTGATCACGGACAGACTGGATCCTGTAAATTATTCAATCAAAGCCCCTGGAATATTGTAAACAAAATTAAACGCAAATAAAATCCGTTAATTATTTTATTAAATAATTTGTAGTATTTGCGTAAATGCATAAATTATCGGAATACGTTCAATAATCAGAAAAGATTGCACATCAAACGAACGCAAGTTTCACCAGCATCCACCACGACTCTTTCCCGCACTCAAAGGGGTTAAAAAATCGCCGAAATTGCGTATCAAACATTAATTGCCGTCCGCCCGTGCAAATGGATTAATTACAAACTTCGGTTTCATGCAACCGCTCGGTTAAAAAGGATCGGGCGACGGGGGTGGAAGGGTTGAAAAACAAACTGTGGATTGGACGGGGCCACCGTCGGGTGAGTCGCAGTTAAATGGAGTTGCAAATTGGGCCTGCGACCAGTCGACACCGCCGGGGAACGCCGTTTTCGGTTCACGCTCCGCGACTTGAGCACACGGGTTGTATATAGATGTAGTGCGGTGCACCCGTCGCCGCAAACCGCTTGTTTGAAAGCCGAAACGGGATGGAATCAATAGAGCGCGCTCGCTTCGTATCGGTCGAAGTTCACGCTGGGATTTTAATCTATGGTCGTATCTCTCGTTTAGTCTGGTAGACGCGGGTCTTGAATACTAATTTAATTTTGTGGTTTTGTTGATTTAATTTCGAATTAAATCGTTAGTACAAAATAAGCTTAAAACTAAGTTAAGTTAAGGTAATTAATGACTGGACGTAATCATCAAATGAAAAATCAACTCAAGTTTTATATAAAACTTTCTCTTTCTCACATTACTTCCATACGGTTTTAGTTACAACGTCGTGTTATATATTAACTTTTATGTTCATATATATACTCTAGAATTCTACATACATATATAAATATTCCACGTTGCTTACCAATGAAAACGATACTTTTAAAAGAGACCTGATTTAAGAATGTGTATTCAGAATAAGTCGATACGTAGGGCCCTTATAATACGCTCTTTTCAATCGAGCATCGCTTATACAATTTACTTTCGCTTCATGCCCCCCTTATAAGAAGCATCGGAGAGTTTCTTACGCCGAATCTTGACGAGTCATGAGTGGTTCGTTTCAATAGACGGTGTAAGTATTTGACAAGCGATGAAAAATAATTTAAAATTTTTACTTTTATAAAGTTAAACTTTTGCACCAGGTGTACACTACTTATTGCCAAAGGCATATTCTGCCAGTCAACCTTGGGGTGATTCGGAGGTAAAAAGTGGGGAGGTGCAAATATTTGTAAGTTAGAAATAGAGAAAGCAATTTAGATATATACTAATACATAAATATATTAAAAGTTATTCAAAATTATTTTAATAATTATCCAATCAAAATCTTAAATGTTTATTTCGGACTAGTAGAGGCAAGATGGAGTGACGACATTCGCGAAGAGACCGTTGAGGGCATGATGAGAATAGCCGAAGATCAGAGGCGGACCCATGTCCAACAGTGGACTGACACAGACTAACGAATATAAGGGAGGAAAATAAAAAAAATATCACTTTTAAATTTACAAAAAAAAAGCAAAGCAATATTTACAAAATAAAATTTAAAAATGACAATAATATCGACTGCATTATATGGTTTGACTGTCTCGAAAACATTTAAACCGCACAACACAAAGAAGTAAACTTCTCTCAGTGAAATATTTCTCCAACACAATTCGAATCCACTACCCTCACTTAATAAGCGAGCGCCTGTACTACCAAACCAGTTAAAACATTCTTTTTCGGTGATGTTCTTAATAAACGCCCCTCGACAATGCAAATAATCTGTTTAAAGGGGATTTTACGGAGAGTTCTTCAATTTTTTTTTTTAATTTTACGACTCCTGTTTACATAGAGGGTCGCTTGCACAATCAAATCACAAAATTATTACAGTTATATCAATAATACGAATAGGAAATCGTTCAAATTAATTTTCAGGACCATCACACTCTATCAAATGTAACTAAATCATTTTAATTGAAAGCCTAAACAGTACATATTATTTATTAATTATAAAAAATACATACATTAGTATTGAACTTTACCTTAATTGGGTACAAATTGTGTGTTCACATATATGTGTATGTTTGTATATGGATATTAGTGTGTTTATTTATATGTATATAAATAAAATGTGATAATCTTTAATATAATGGGTGTTTAATTAAAATTTCCAATGTGTGTAATTTTTATAAAATACCTGTATTCTCATCTCATACCATTGACATTAAGCCCGCGTTTGTATTATTTTAGGCCTGCAATGTAATGATAATAAAGTAATTAATAAATAAATACAGAATATTTTCATATCATGACTTACAAAATGAAAATAACGAGAGTAATAACACACGACGCTAATCTCCCAAACGAATGCGTGTAATAATATAAGTCAAATTAGGTATTAGCACCTATCTAATCCATCTCACCTTTAGGCACGTCGTGGAGGTACCAGATTCGATTCTTTTACCCGAGAATGTATGATAAATAATACATGTATACCGATTTTACGGCCTTTAATTACTATACAATTATATAAAAATATACCCGACAGCTCCAACCATTCCCAGGGTCAATAATTTGCATAATTGTAAAGTAATTATACACGATTAAATCATGTACAGTATTCGCGTAATCGCGCGTAAGCATCAGAAACTATTTCCAAAAATGTATGAAAATTATTTTTTCATACATAACAGCTATTTAAACGAACATAGTAACTCTGGTAAGGGTCTGAAACACATATATTGTACCCTAAGAAGTTCTTCAAATGTTGGGTATTGCTTTTAACATAACTGAAAGATCATTGAATATGCTAAAACCCCTAAAAATGTATTATATATCACATATACTATTCATATATGTTATCCGAAAAACTTAATGACAAAAAGGTTAATGACCCTTTGTTCCGGGGCGGGCCACTCGCCCGGTAGACAGCTGGCAGACTTTTGAGAGCTTGTACGTACAATGTGAGGCGATGCTTTGTACACAATGTACAATAACTCGTTAAAATAGTAATGCATTATATTACTGTACAAATAAATGTACAGAAATAATGTAATGTTAGGATGATGATTAAAAAAATGGCTATTTCATTGTAGGTACAAAAAATACAATGCACAAGCAGTTACGCATTATATTACTGTAATATTTTAATACGATGTGATGAAAAATTTATTGTAAAACAGTTGTTATATAATTGTACACTGAACACATGAATGGTTTTTTTGCAGAAACTTTTATATTTCGAAATACTATTAGATATTTATGTATGTAATTTATTCAATTATTAGATTATTAGCCTTATATCATATAATAATAAGAAAATAGTATAATATTCTTTAATCAGCCCTTCTTATTGGAAAATTCAATCTTTTAGTAGACGCCTTCATAATCTGTCAAACAGACTTTGTTTTTTTTTTATTTAATAAAGATTGCGATCAACGCTAATAACAATTAAGCCCACTCAATCAACGTCAAGTAAACTTTAATACACTTCAACGTTCTAAATGTTATTATGTAAGTATTTTTAATATTCTTACGCCGGCCACAACATTAATGTTACGATTATTACTTATTTTACTTTTTAATATAATTACTTTTTTCTATTTGACCTAAAAACTTTACAATAAATTTCAAACCTATATTTTTTCGTTTATTTGAAAAGTTAAATTCATTTATTTATTATATTTATCTACTACAACAATTAATTCTAAACAAAAATAGGACAAACACATGAAACAGCGTTTTAAAAATCAACGATTTATAGGTTGCTTTATGAATACGATTTTAGTCTGGCACAATACAATAATCAACGTTTTATAGATTTAAAAAAAAACAATATTTATGATATTAAAACGGCGAAAGCATCTATAACGGTTACAAAACGGAACGGCTCTCAAAGAGTACAGCATTAAAAAAAAACATAATCTCACCCAAACCTGCGACTCCCCATAAAGTGAAGATAGGTGACGGGAGCCCGATTCCCTTTATCGATCCATTGTTCCCGTAACCGACGTTCCACACTCACCACGATCGATTTTGACAACTAATTCGTACACTTCACGGTCCGTTTCACCTTAACCGAACACGAGTCGTTCCCGGTAACTTCGGAGCAATCTCGGTCAGTACACGAGTAAATGTACCCTTTATTTTTATGTACACCAGAGTCCTGTTCCGTTGTGACGGTCAAGGAGATGGGCCGTTTGAATGTGTATCGCGCAGACCGACCGACTCTCCCCGTTCCCCCACAGTTGGCATTGTAAACAAAACGCCTATTATAATACGTAGACGCTGCCAAAGTGATGTTATCGTAGTGTCGAGCTTGATATCGATGAATTATAATGTTTTCAAAACAAAACACCAGTCGAAGACCAAACAGACTGTTTTATAACTTATTGAATAACAGCTCTGAATACTCAAAAGAAGAGGAATATAATAAAGGAACAAACTCATCAAAGCTGACCAGCGTAATATGCATATTAATAAAGAATTACAGACAGCATTAGCAAGTTCATCTGTTCAGTGACTTGGCGGACTTAAAAACCCTATATAATGGGCAAAGTTGATATTCTATAAAATCCAATGGTGAATTGATGTTACGCCGAGGTGCGTATACAAAGGCAAACGAAGCTAGTAACGAACGGTCCGTTAAACGTTCGGAGTGACTTTTTGTGAACACTTGCTGATGAGCATTTTGATCTCTAAATCTGTGTCAGAGCAAATAATTTATGTAAACACAAACACGTATGGCCTTGATATTAGTCAAAATTGCTACATGATTTGCAGTAGATATTGACCCAAAATTCTATGTTTGATATTTTGGAGTCTCTTTTTGTCTCTTCTTTGTCTATATCAAATCCATAAGTTTTTCTGCCGATGCAGTGTGACGGCACCTTAAGAGTCTGTCGCCGCTCGGACGTCCATTATTATTCGTAAAGTTAAAGACCACTAATGGTTATTCATGTGGCTTGTCATAACAAGTCCGCCCGGAGCTCGGGGACACGCTTAGGAAACTGTGTCGAGTGCGAGACGAGACAAAAGTAATTTCTGCCCCACCGTTGGAGTGGAATGGATCTGCGGGGCAGGCACCGGTGTACTTACCAAATCGGAATTAGTTAATCACGACAAAGTTATAATTGTAAGATGGATGGCGGGGAACACGGCCGCTAATCACTCGGGCGGCGTCAACTTCGAGGGGGGGGCGAAGTCTTGGCGATATTTTGTTTCAAAATCATTATTTCGTTTGACAATTTTTGGTACGAGTCGTCCAAAACGTTTACCATAATTAACTACTAACTTTTGGATCTGTACAAGGTTGAAAATTTATTTTTTGTCAGTCGACACAAATGAACAAATAACACAAACGTTATAGCTAAGTTAGTAGGAAAACATATGACAATTTAAGACATAATTAACAATTCCCTCGCAACTAAGTATAGGAAGTAAACTATTATAAAAACTTCTACTACTCAAACAAATTGCGGTAATACTAGCGCATAACGAAACAAACGCCAAAACAAATGACCGAGTCACTCAGTAACCATGCAAAAAACGCGCACTCAACGTAATAACTTAGCTGTACATTGCACCTGCACCCAACGTATTGGTTCCGGGTAAGTTTTAATCGATGCAACGCCATTCGCCACGTACAAACACGCCCTTGTTACATATTAAGCTCCCGTGTAACTTTATCCTGGCTCCAGGAAAGAGTGAGCAGGCAATCTTGAGACGGGAAAAAGGGCGAAAGGAAAAACTCCGTGCACGGGACACATTCCACTTTGAGCTGAAAGCTATCTAGACTCGAAGGGGGCGTGCGCCATCGCCTGCATTTTAATCAGTAACTTGAGTCCGCTAACTAACACTGCCCTCGCAACTTTAAGGAATGATAATGACCTGATGAAAAAAAAGACAACCTCCAGTAAGGTAGAGTTGACGGTGCGCTTAGAAATTTCCTTCGACGCGGGCGACCGTTTGAAATTGCATTAAGTGCCTTAAAGAGCCGTTTAACAGAAATATTCTCGTTAATATAGTTTACAAAAGGAACATCTATTTAAAATAAGCTATAAATAACTCTTTAATAAGCGCTTTTTAATTTACTGAGCTGTATTTTTCTCATTTTAAATCTATTTGCTATTATTCCGCCATATTTAATGCAATAAAACATTAAAAGTAACTGAATGTTGGGTGCTTCAGGAAAAACTCTTGCACTCTTTACAAAATTCTATTAAAATCGTTTCCAGGCAAGTTTGAGAAGAAAAATAGACTTTCGAGAAACAAAAAACATATATAAACATCATCGATAACTTGTATATCAGTCGGCACATCACTGCCACTAGAAATCGTCGTAATCCGAACCGTTAGGTTAGGGCCGATGATATATGAATGCATTATTTGATTGCCGCGCGCTTCTGTCCCAATAATTGTAATAGCGTGCCGCCGCCGCGGGATATATTAAGTTCGAGGTTCCACTTACTCTTCATAAACAAAGATTAAAAATTATTCTACACGTGGGACATATTATGTATACAAAAATATATAAAAAATTTGGAGTGTCTGTGTGTAACATTAATCTAACAGATTTTAAATTATTACACTGTCTCATATAACTGAAAAGTATAACAAAACAACATTTATTAAAATATTTTGTATGTCTGTCTGTTTGTTTCGGCTAATCGCTGGATTGGGTGGTACGATTTTGACAAGACTTTCAATGGAAATTAACCGGAAGGAACTGGGAGTAACTGAGGCTAGTTTATTTAAAATTTTTATACATATTAAAACGCAGGCAAAGTTGTGTGCAACAGCTAGTACGAAATTAAAGTAACAACAGAAGTTACCGAGTAAAAAAATAAATTGAAATCGTCAAACAACAGAGACACACTAACGGTATAATTTTTATTATTAGGTTTCAATAAGGAAATCAAACAAAGAAAATAATTATAAATTGAATAAAACCGACTTTTGAACAGAAAAATAACACAATATTACAATCCTAACTCCTAATTCCGTAACGTGGCTACCTACTAATAGTATAAAAGTATAATTTTCATATCAATGTGCCACACACTGACATCCTAAACCTAACCCACGTATCATCATCGTCAAATACAAGCTAATTAGCAGAAGCCATACAAGTTCTTTAACCAAGCCATAGCATATCATCGACAGTCAATCGGTAGCATAAGTAGTGAATGATAAGCGTATAAAACCATGTCTCTTATTACCTGCATCGCACATTCTTATACAGGTCTGCTTAATTATTTCGTTCAATTAACCGAACAGTTTCTCTCGGCTAATGAATGCGATGATATCAATAACGAAGCGTTGTCTTATAGCCCATCTAAAGGTGCGTATATTAATGCCTTCGTAGCCGCGTAGCCTGAGCTGGCTATTTAAAAGCCGGGGTATTGGGTTTGATCCAGTTTTAACTCATTCGTAATTTTGTCGAATAATGAAGTAATTTAAAGGAAGACAAAGATAAAAAAATGGTTAAGCGCAACATCTTGACATGTGCAAACGTGTATGAAGTCAGTGTTGTTGGTGGTGCAGGCACCTTTTGGCGGCTCATGGGAGTAGCCTATGTCCAGCTCTGGACAACAAGGAGGAATAGATAAATAGAGCATGTTATATCGTTTTAATGAAATGCGTTCTCGAACAATTAATACACTACATACTCGGCTCGCTAGTGTGTACGCACCTTCGGGCTAATCGATTATTGATTTGTCATCATCGCACCATAGCATCGCATGGGGAAAGCTGTCTCGGTCGTCCCCACGTTTATAATCAGTCAATTGTGTTCTTTATAATTAATGTACGCGGGCACGATGACGATACAAAATCGATATGGATAAGTGGCTATATCGATTATCGAGGATTTCGTCAAGCAAGTAACATTATGAAGCTTAGATGTCACGAGAGGGATCGTGAAGTCAGTCTTAATATCGAAGTTGAAATATCGTTAACAATTTTCTTTTAGTACTCTTATTGGTGCAAAACCGTAGCTAGATCATCTTCCACTGTGCAATACATACTGGTTTACAGAGTTCTTTCTGTAAACATTGACTATGAACAAATAAATAGATGATTAATATAAATGGAACTCGTTTGAAGCGAAGATTTATGTGGTAATGTGTAGTGAACATGGCACAATTTTGTCAAGCCTGCTTCATCATCATCATCATCAGCCTGTGATAGTCCACTGCTGGACATAGGCCTCCCTAATCACCCCTATCCATTAGGGGTTTTGGATAGTATCCCACCACGCTGGTCCAATGCGGTTGGTGGGTGGACCGACAAAGCCTGCTAATGTCTAACAAATGATAGTTATTCAAGAATCATGGTACGAAAAATTATTAAATAATACGCCTATGCTAAGAATAATCCGCACTTTATAGATAAATGGAAAACAGTGGCAACGAAATAATAGGCCCCGTTTAAGCGATCCACAAAAGGCAATACCAAAGTTTATTAAAAGAAAAGAATTTCTTCAAAAAATCTTATTTTCTGTCTGGACTTTAAAATTCCTACACCGAAAAATAAAGTTAAATAATATTGAAATGCTATTCAATTACTAGAAAGCTATTACTTTACTCTGTTACCGTTGATCAAGACACTTCTTATAAACCCAGAAAAATTCATTGCGAAAATCTAAAAATAACACAGGCATAGCCGTATAAAGGTCTGATATTGACTTCGACTTTAACGTTCGGCGTCCATAAGTTTTCAGATTCATTAGACCTGTTCGTATATAGACTATTACAAGTCTAGATTATATAGTATCACGAACGTTACCTTCAACGTAACGCGAGACGCGACGTGCTCAAGGTGAATTTCGTACGAAACGAGCCTTCGAATATTTGATATTCAAAGTAGACATGTAAAGTATGGGAGCCAGGCAGCGGTCTCGGCGTTATTGATAGTGTTTACATTATGGCGTATTAACATCGGGCGAAGTGGAGTGGGGGTAGAGAAGAAGGGGAAGGAGAGGGTTGTAAGGAAGGGGTGGGCACGTGACGTCGACGAAACGCAGGAGACAAAGGAAGCATCTCCTGTATCGAACTATGAAATTTTTAATTAACAACAGGTAACTTTATATATACGATGCACTTACTCAAAATTCTTTTAACAAACTTTTGGTGGTTTACTGGTAGAGAAGGCATTTTAAATCCGCATTTGTACTTGTCTTGTATATAAATAAACAGATAGTAATAGAACTTCGTATAAGGGCATTTTCTACTAGATGGATCTATATAACTCTTAATAATGTAACCCATATAAAGGTATAAGCCGCACTTGACAACTGCGAGATCTGTATTTTTACTTTGCCAAGTTAACTGAATTAAACTGTATTCAATTTCATATTGTACATCAAATCATCGGAAAAAAATTTAAAAAGGAATATATTATAAAAAATACGTAATTTATTTTCAACATTTGTCAAGCTACATTATGGACAATCTCGACTGCGCAAAAATCCAATAAAACCTGGACACCATTTTAAAGACTGAGGTAAAGATTGCGTTTGTCCTGGATAATTGAAAGCAAAGTAAAAATATTCAGTAATCACTGAATAAACCGTAAAAACTGCAACCGTATTGATACCTTTGTACATCTTAATTGACTTCTGACTTCCACAACACAAAGGGTTAAACTGCATTGTACGGATTAGCTGTCAGTAATTTTTTAGTTTGAGTAAAAAAAAAAAAAAAACTTTTTAATAGGAGTTAAAGAAAATCATTATTAAGTTAAAAGGATTTTAAGATCGAAGTACTGTTAGTGTTAGTAATCTAGATTTCTTTGATCAAAGATAATAGAGAAGAAAACAAATTACGTCTAAAACATGTCAAAAAATTTATGAAAAATACGGTTCTTATACAAACGCTGTTAAAATTATAAATGTATATAAACGAAGAGAAAATGACGCTTATACCATTCCTATAAAAAAGTCGGGTTTAATATATTTTAATAAACTGTAACAACGCATCCAACCGTCATTCTGCCACTTATCGGGCCACCGGATGGAAAATGGTCACCGTTGCCCATCGTAATTGGCAATACCAGTGGTTTCACCTACCTGATGTCTACCTTGAGATATGGGATGTTAAGTCTCGTTTACCCAGAAAATACGCTAGCTACTGTGCCCTCCAAACCGGAACACGGTAGTGTTATCACACTTCTGCTTTGCGGCAGAGATAGGCACCGCGGTGGTACGGCCTCAGATGGTCCCATTTAAAAAGGGGGACCTGCTACTTTTTTAGTTCCTTATAGTCTAGCCACTCTACTTGGAATAAATGTAAACCAAGTCACTTACAGCAACGAAATGTCGTCATACGTCTAGCGATCTCATTTATGAAATGTCATTGAGATGTTAATCACCAAATGATAGTGGATAACCACATATTTTTTTTAAGTTAATATTTCCTCCTAAATAATTTAAACTATAAGTATTAATTACATATCGATCACCTATCAATAACTTACACGTGTTAACATACATATTAAGTTTGCATGAAAATTGTTACATCTTTACAAAATAATCTACTTTGGGTGCAGTAAAGTTTAGAACTTTACCCTATCGAGATTTCGAAGGAAACGAATATCGAAACACACCAAACTGATCACCCCAACGTAGCATTTCCAAAACCCACGCAACACTGAAGCTACATCGCAACCCTAGCCGGTTATTGTAATCGTCACTTTTCAATATGCGATATTACGTTGGGGCGCAGTGGCGATACATCAAGCGTAATCATATTTACAATAAACATTACCGTGTTATTCGATTTGTCCGTTTAAAATTCAAACGCGCCCCCCCGGTCGCATTGTAGTGTGCCACCCCACGCACACGTTCCT
The DNA here is from genome assembly GCA_029286875.1 of Lamproptera curius. NCBI lineage: Eukaryota > Metazoa > Arthropoda > Insecta > Lepidoptera > Papilionidae > Lamproptera > Lamproptera curius. Next base: position 1,246,944 of record JAGSMT010000027.1, on the reverse strand, counting down.
TATTGCTACGTATTATTTACAATTTCTATTGGCAACCGGGCAACGCTCTTAATTGCGCGAATTGTGTTTTTTCTTCATAAACATTTCCATCTGACATATATAAAAAATATATATAAATTACAATTGCACTAAAGAGTATAGTTGCGAGGGTCGTAAGTTTTGGTGCAATTTAGGTTTGGCATTCGATAACGTGTATGTATGACCTTGGATGGTAGTGATTTCGACGGCGATAGTATTTGTACCAGTAACTGGTGGAAAAATAGGTTTGCTAATAGAGTTTGTATAATAATATGACATAAAATAAGAGTTTGCATCTCGAAAGGACGAAGAGAATAGCCGATACTTTTAGCAATCGTTACAAGGCGTTGGAGGAGGAGTTGTACATTTATTTATTAAATGCATATGTGTGTATGTTATTTATATCTCTAAGCCGGTGTAGTTCTAGCGCTAGTTATTATTCAGTTAGGTTCACGTGATGGTTCGTCGCCTTCGTCATAAGAATATTTCCCCATAAAACGTATCTCAAAATGCCACGTAGATTAATAATGCAGTTAAAAATATTCATACGGATTAAGAACTTCGTAGCTTTTAATTCACAAATGTTTGTTTACAAACCATCCAAGTCCGCCAAACGTCCAACAGCACGCAATTTAAGTTTCCAGCGTAACATCCGTCTACCTGCTGCTGCGCTAAGCGTTTGTAATACATCAAATCTATGAATACATCAAGCGCACTTCTTGAGAACTATGTAACACGCCTTGAGGAGCACGCTCATGCATATTTTGTGCCAGCTGCTGATGGAGAAGGAAGCATTCCCGCGCTGGAATGATTGATAATGCGTTCCTGGCGAGCGTTAGGAAACTGCGCAAGTTGTACGAGCTAAAACTAAACGGGCAGCATAAATATGCTGTTGCCTGTTGTGTGCTTTTAAACGTATATGTATATACATAATATATAAACAGAAGGAATGCTATTTGTTTTATAACAAATGCTGTCATATGTTTGTGCAAAAAGCTTACATGTACATATATATTCACACATATGCACGATCTCGTCATCATATTCCTTCGTAATCACAGAAGCGTATTACGCTATTTATCGGTTAAAATTAACAATTCTTCAACATACTACTTTTGCAAAATGAAAGTGTCTCAACCGAAACTTTATCAACATAAGGAAAATAGAAAAAGAGGCGTACATTTATGATACTATCAGGATTAATCCATAAAAATATTGAACAGACGTTATTTTTACCGCAAGTATTTTCACGTATTAGCCGCTTTAAAAGCTTACACAAGTGTATAATTCGAAATAAAATTAAAAATCAATTTAAGAAATGAGAAGTGGCCATGGATATGAAGAGTCTACAAAATCTAAAGCAATTATTAGGATCAAAATTAACTTCCAGACATAGAGAAGGAGGATAAAACCCTATACAGTTCTGGCGCTGGCGAAACCACAATAATAATAACTTTAACGAGACGTAACATCCTGTCTCTGTGCAGAGAGAGGACTTGCAATGTTTCACGCTGTTATATTATTATATTAACTTACTCAAAGTCAAATATATTTATTCGATATGGAAGCATCACACTTTCTTATAATTGTCAAATAAACTAACACCGGTTCGGCTCCCATTTCCGAACCAGCGATAGTTTCTGACCTCAGAAGAACCCGCGTAAGGAATTTACCGGAACTTTTTTTCCGTTTTTCAATTAGTTTTACAAACAATATCACATATTAATAGTTTTAAATAGCCTGAAGCAAACAGATTATTACCAGGGCGTATTATAGGTAGCCATTACAAGAATAATATCCTTCAACACATAAACGTTCCTTTACAAATATTTAAAATTTATTTCCAGATAATAGTCGAACGTTTTCTGGGATTTTGCTGTAGAAGAGTATACATTGTCCCATGAAATATTTCATTGTTCTTCGGAGCCTAGTTTTTGGAATAACAAAAATATGCTTATTCCTAGTATTTACAAGGATGATTCGGGAAGCAATAGAAATTAAAAAATATCCAAATTTTAATAGAGAATATGGTTGGTCTTTGCCACCTTCCTGGGATCCAATAATTTCAAAAATTAAACGCAGAGTATAAAAAACTACAAAACCGAAGAACAACATAAATACTTTTTGTCAAACCAACATTAAAATTAAGAAATAGAAAAAATGTCAATTTTTAAAATAAAAAGTGACGGTTATTCGAAAACATACAGAGATAAACATACAGACATATACCAACTTAGTCTGCCCGTGATCATGGATGCTGAAAAGAATCCGAAACGTCGGGAATAAATATATTTAAATAACGTGAAAAATCCGTAAATAAGTGGATTTGATATGTATAATCGCGTAAATAAAAGAAATAACTAGTTTTTACATTATGTATATCACATTGTTTTACAAATTAATTTTTAAGTTTATGAACATACCTAATATTTTTAACTATGTATTGACAAAAAACAGTCATTACATTGATTTCAGTAAATAATTTTCTCAGCGATTCTTTGGGACCCAGGTTATAGACTGACTGCACGCTAAATCGCTTAATATATAAATAATTAAATGAAAATAAAAAAATTATCCAGCTCGTTGTCAAAATTACATTATAACAGACACGTAAAGCGTGTTATTCCCGAAAAGGATTTGTCATAATCCCGCGCATGCAAATGTAATCAGTGCGTAATCGGGTTTTAGATGTACGCGAGTACGTTTAACAATTTCAAAATACATTTGCATTCCGCGTTTTGTGGCGATGCGTGTATATTACGACACGCCCGCGCATTTGTTTTATTTATGCGCCTAACTAGAACGCGCCGTCAGCCAATTGATAGATTCGGTTATGGTGTTCATTTTAATTTTGCCTCAATTTATATCAACGTACAATTTACAGATATTTTGTATGCGACTAAATCGAACCGCTTTCGTGGCCTTGTGGTCTTGGCCGTTGGTTTTTAGACCAGAGGTCGTAGGTTCGAATGCTGAGGGGATACAAATTCATATATCTTTATTGAATATTTAACACTTGCGTAGTGATTGTCAAACACGCTACCACCAGTTCGGAACAGGACATCTTTGTGTTATCGTTATTTACTGTTTTTAGGACGTTATGGTTTTTATGGTATTAATGTCGGTCCTGGTGGTCAAAAACATCATTGGCAGTCGTTATGGTGTGTCAGTGCATGGTGGCTGAGGAGACAGTCCAGGGCACTCTGAAAGAGTGGTCAGCTTGGGTCAACCTTCCCCTTTTATTTAACATTTGATGAACTACTTTACTATTATTGTTATTACGCCCTTGATCACTGATCTTGGAGAAGATCCGCAACGACGAGACTAAAATATATATATATATATATATATATATATAATATCTTTGTTTACGTCCAGTCAAAAGAATAATTTCTTTTCACCGGTATAGACTGCCAATACTGTTACAAAGGTGACTTGTTTGTTCCTGCGCGGTCTTTGTCTGATATGAATTCCTTGTTGCATCACTAGACAAGATTAAATTTTAAATTACCAGACGGCAGGGACTCCTTTGAAGGCAGTTATGAGATACCGCGACTTATTGCGCTGGTTATGATGGAATCCACTTATAACTTTACCACGCAACGAACGCACTTGCAGGAAGATTGTTTTGTAAATTGCTTCAAATCAAATTTGTTTTAGTTATTTAAGTTTTATTAAAAGGGAATAAGTCTAAATGGACACCTGGCTTATGAGCGCAATGATCTGCAATTTTCCGATACTAAAGTTAAAGTATAAACTTTATTTGAAATTTGTAACATATCAACTCGTATCTTAGTAAGTCACTACAAAAAACATGGCTTAACCATTCAATAATAAACCATTTTATATATTGCATCATTAGTATAAATGTTGATTAGATTAAAAAGATATATGCAGTATATGACTGTACTTTAACGCTATACACATTTGTGTATACAAGATATGAAACAAACATAAATAACAATTCGTTTTCCGTTCAAACTCAGCAAATAAATGCACGATTTTAAATGATGAAAACTCCAAGCGTATAAATGTGAAACCTATCAAACAAAACCTCATCTAAGCTTAGTTCAACGGGTAGACGGTAGTTTTATAGTTTTTTTTTTTAATTTATTTCTCAAATAAATATTAAATACAGAAATTTTATAAGAACAGCCTAAAAACCATAAAAGTTTGTGCTAAAGCTAAATAGTAGCTAACTATTTTAAATTTAACAGTTTCGTTATTACTAAGGTTTTCTATTTTTAAAATAATCTTAAAAATAATGAAAGAAGTTCGAAGAAGCAAAGCCTTTATGCTCCGTTCCTTTTTATTATTTTAAAGTGTATCCAATAAATTATCTTCACTAATATTATAAAGAGGAAACATTTGTATTTTTGTGCATAATGTCGTCGTAGTCGAAACCGACATCAACGGCGGATGGGAGATATTATAGTGCACATGTGTACGACACAGGTAGGGTAAAGGGAGATATATTGGTGATATAAGTAATTTGATGATAGTTTTAAAACACTTTTGATGACCGCGTTAGCGAATTGCTTTGTTCGCCAAACGCTGAGACAAATTACCGGAGCGAGTGAAAAGGTTTTATACCGTTTACACTTGTAGCAATTCGCTAGCGCGGTCATACAAAAGTGTTTTAAAACATATCACCAAATTACTTATATCACCAATATATCTCCCTTTACCCTACACTCTCTATCACTAAAGCCCGATGGGACGGATAACCGACCCGAACGGAGATAAGGCGCAAGACTTTTTACATGCGTATCCGACACATGGGTCATTTTACTCTATAGGCAATCGTTTGATTGGCCCCCTTTTATTTTTATTTATATTTTTTTTCATTGCCCAACGAACAGGAACTAGGAAACAACAATGAAGAGTTGTTGATTGGAACCCGCGACCTCCGATTTCTAAATTACACGCCTTTACCACTATGCTAGGCTATGGAAGCAGTGAGGTATGTGCATATGTTTATACCGATTAAACTCAAAAATTACTGTGCCCGTATAATACGCGGACTAACGCGCGCAATAGCTAGTATCACGATAAACCGGGAGAGTTTGTGATTAAACGCGCTATCAGGAATTGCTAGATGGATTTCAAGAATTCTCTCGGCGTTGGAGAAGCCTTCTGTTGACGAAGGCTGTAATTCAATTGAATTTTAGAAAGCCTTAGCAAGCCACTTCGTGCTAAATAAAAAAAGAACGAAAAGATTTTCGAGGATATTCATTAAAAAAATCATAGATTCGTTATTTATGTGCTGCAATAGATAATTAAACATCACAAGATGTAAGGACAACGACAATCGGGATATTCGGAGCGTAACCCCATTGTCTCGCTTCGTACTCAGTCGTCCGGAATTGTCTATCGTTCGTTGTATTTGCATCTCTATGGTCGAATTTGGAATTGTAACAGATGGATTCCATATTCATGTAAAGTAAGCTCGGCGGTGTGGGATGTGAACAAATCTGTGTTACCATTCAAGTAGTGCGTTCGCTGTGATTATTACAGAATATATACGAGATTTGTTTATTTCATGCGAAAAGTAAAACAGCTGAACTGCCTCCAAAGCCTAGTGGTATGGGCGTGTGCTTTAGAAACCGGAGGTCGTGGGTTCGAATCCTCCGGGGACACAAAAAATTTTCATTGTTGTTTCCTAGTTGGTTAGGGCAATTTGGGCCGATCACCCAGTTGTCTGAAAAGTAAGATGATCCATGCGTCGGATGGGCATGTAAAAAGTCGGTCCACCCACCAACCCGCATTGGACCAGCGTGGTGGGATACGGTCCAAACCCCCCAATGGAAAGGGGTGTATTAGGGGAGGCCTATGTCCAGCAGTGGACTATCAAAGGCTGATGTTGTATGATGCCAAACAACTGGATAGGAAGGGTCACCTGTTAAGCGATACGCCCTGATATAACAATTGCGGTAAGACTACACAAGTTCTATCTACACGCTATGGCGTATAATGTTGACTTATGTCTTGTTTACTGAGTAATAACTTTACTTTTTTGTGGGACAACGTAGGGTCGTATAAAACAAACTATATTTACAAGTAAGTGGAAAATAAAATTTTGCTTTATTGATTTACAACAGAAATAGACAGTTAATTAATAATTAATCTGATCTTCTGGAGAAGGAAGATATACCTTGAAAACTGAAAAATAAGTTTGATTAAAGGCACTAACATTTGTGCATATATGTCGTAGCTTAAAACTATTAGTGTTCCAAAAACTGGCATTTTGAGAAAGTTAGCTTTGAAGCATCGAGTTATTATCAGGAGGTGGGCGTGAATAAAATTATTTTCAAGTAACATATTATCATGTACAAGTTGCGTATGACATATTGTTACGGATAAATAACTGACCGCATTACAATTAACACAAAACAAAAAAGCGTCACCCGCACGCAAAACAAAGAAAATTCAGCCTTTGAAATAGTTAAGTTCTCAGAGACAAACGGGGTCTACGCTAAAAGCATCCTTTGTATTGAGCAACGAAAAGAAACTGTGACGTGTAAACTGGGTTTGTCTCGGGACGCCGTGTCGAGAACAAAAAGGTTCACGCCCTGATAACGACGGACTGGTCGCTGGCCGTTCCAGGTTCCTATCTTGAGGGGCCGTTGTTGAGCGATGCATTAATAGGGGCGAATCTCTGACGAGATCGATTTGAAACACATAAATCATTATTAAATAAAATGACTTTACGGATTTATATCGCGTTTATTTTACATTTTAGTTTGTGTTTAGTTTTAGTTAAACTACTTTACTTATAAAGAACTTCTAGTGTTTTTGGATCAATTTGTATACCATAAATGTACACTATAAGTTATTATTGCTAGAATTTAAATCAATATTAAGATTATAGAAAAATATCAGCAATTTAAACTTTGACGGTTATTCAAAATACATTAACATGCAAAGACTGCCTAGAGGCAAAATATATCAAAGTATATGCAACTAAAGCTGTGAATCCGTAAAGTATGGACTTAATTCACATATTTTATCGGTAGTGATAATTGATTCAAAAAGAATAATGCAGTCCAAGATGTCTTCAATTAGAAAATAATAAGATCTTTATTTGGGCAGTGCTAAGACTGAGATGATACAGATAAAAAACATTTATGTTTCATTTTTGTAGTTTGCATGCTGCTTATTATTTTACATATACGTGCCCTTAAAATATAGTGCTGATACACTACGGTTTCTCTCGGCACTATATGAGTGAGTGGAAAAGTTTTTGTGTATTTCATATACACCTAATATTTCATTAATAAATATATAACTAAAAACCCGTAAAATAGTGGATTGGATAACTAATATTTCATTGAATTTCTAATTAGTACAGGAAGAATAAAACATATTTAAATAATAGAAACGTTATGGAAGTTTGAAAGAAGGAGCGGAGACCGAGGCTTGGCTAACGTAGTACGGGATATCCTGCGGCAATATGGAGTGACGACATTTGCAAAGTGGCCGGTGTTGGCCTAGAATAGCCGAAGATTGGAGGCAATGGCTTGCATTAGGGGAGGTCTATGTCCAGCAGTGGACTGACACAGTGACGATGATGATGATGGTGAAAGTTCTCTCAAATAGTACAAATTTTATTGTACACTCATCTACAACAACGCTTAACAGTAATCGTAATCAACGTCTATAACAAATCGTAATCATCCAAATTTCTTAACATAAAAATAATGCCACAGATTCCACAAGATACTGTCAAAGAGACATTCACCACAAAACATTACGAGTGTCACTACAATACTTCAACACTACTCCACGATAAGAGGGCGAACATCGATCGTGGAAAGTTATTAAGATGCAAATGATCCGGCAGTAAATCGACGCGGCCGCATAATAATATCATTTTACTTGTATCTAAATTATCAATCTATATTCAATTCCGACTGCGCAGTTTGAATGGTGCTTCTAAATAATAAACGGTCGATTTTTAACACGAAATATGACCAACGTAGAAGGCATCACACCCACATACGGTTTTAACGTGTAATTCTTGCTATTAAAGTGAACTGGTTGCGTCCGTGGTCTAGCGGTATCGGCCCTTGCTTTATAAACCAGAGGTCGTGGGTTCGAATCCTGCGGGAAAACAACTTAGTGTTATCGTTGTTTTCTGGTAGATGAGGACAAATGTCAGAAGAGTAAGATGATCCATGCATCGGGTGGGCATGTAAAAAGTAGGTCCACCCACCAGCCCGCTTTGGACAAGCGTGGTGGTATACGGTCCAAAAACCCGTAATGGAGAAGGCGTGCATATTAGGGAAGGAACAAACAGACACGCCGATTTTAGTATCAGCAAAAATCAAAAAATAAACACAAAATGCTAAATGCTATGCTACATGGCGAACACCGCCCTTTACGGCGTGCCCTATCGGAATTCGTGCAGCTGTTGATTTGCATACGTCTTCCTTACAAGGATGCTGTCGTGAGTGGAGAGTTGCCCGGTGCAGAGGGTCAGGAGACGGTGAGATCGTGCATCTACACTACCCGTGTACTGCCTCCGTAGCCTAGCGGTATGGGCGTGTGCTTTAGAAACCGTGAGTGGAGGTCGTGGGTTCGAATCCTGCAGGGCTCAACAAATTTTCAATGCTGTTTCCTAGTTGGTTAGGGCAATTTGGGCCGATCACCCAATTGTCTGGAAAGTAAAATGATCCATGCGTAGGATGGGCATGTAAAATGTCGGTCCACCCCAACCCGACATTGGCGTCCATTGGGGTTATGGACCAGCGTGGCCACCACGCTGGTCCTAACTAATGGATCGAGTGTAAGGTTGGCCTATGTCAGCTGGGACACCAGGCTGATGATGATGATATGGATGGTAGATTGGGAATAGCGATCGCTGCCCCCAATAAAATACATTAGCAGAAACACTACTGCCAAAATAACTGTGTGGATGATGCGGATTGGCGGATGTCAAAACATCTGTTTCCGATATTTAAATACGTAATCTAATTTTACTGCATAGGAAATATTGTTTTTGTTTGTTTTAAAACTAACGAACCGATTCAAAATATTCTTTCAATACTTCTGGAGAGTTATATTATGCTGCCTATGTTAAATAGGCTATTTTTTAACTCAAGAAAATCACAAAACCTACTAATAACACGTTTATGACAGTGGACATCCCTCGATGTACTAGAAGTACATAAAAAGAGAAAATCTTTAAAATGTTATATACAAAAAATAACTCTACGATGATGTTAGAAAAAAAAACTAAAGCACTTGATATATTAAATTACTAAAAAAACTTAAATCGCAGTGTCAAAACGTTGTTCATTCTTTTAGTGGAACGTCTATTTCTGTAACCACTGGTGTTAATTTAAATTATATCTTCGGATCACAAAGTTTAAATGCCTAAAATCTCACCACTAAACTTGACATGTTATAAATCTTGGAATCACAACGGTTATAATATGGAACAAAAGTAGCTTCCATATCGATTGGATTAAATCTTCACAACTTAACCAACTGATTCAGCCACCGATATAACTAAAAAAATACATCTGAACACTCAACTCGATCAAACACAAGCAATTTTCCAAGTTAACTGTTTAGGCGAGGCAAACTCACCATTATCAAGCAAGTTGTCAGTAAAGCGGGACAAAAGACACTCAACCGGATTGGCTCACTATCCGCAATTCGGCACAGCGTCCTCCTTTAATTAGATCCTCGAGTATCGAAGCGCCCCGTCTCGCTAATTACTGTCAAGTGCCGCTACCATCTCAGGTCGGCTTCGAACCTAGGTATGCTTGGAGGCGAAAAAAAATAGTAAAGAAGAGCTAAGTGAAACATTTGGATGTTATATGTGGTTTATATTTAACTCTTGTATGCACTTATGGTAAGATAGAGATACAAATAACGTTGGACCCTTTTTTGCCTTCTCTTCTTGCCCTTGATCTTCAATCGTGATATTTTGCAGAGTAGCTGCTACTCTGCGGTGTTACCCGCTCATCTCAAACTGTTAAGTTTTGACAACTTTTTTTACGCAATTTATAATTTTTTTTTAACACAAGAGCCTCCTCGTGATATTGACAACCGTAATAAAAAAAAAAGAATTAGCAAAATCGGTTCAGCTATCCTCGAGATTTGCACTTAGCAACACAATCAGCAATTGATTTATATATTATAAATTTAGAGAAAATATTTCAACGCAATAAAGAGAAGGGCCAGACTGACATGAGCGCAAAAAAATCGGTTTCATTAGTATTATTTATATGAATATTCTCGTGGTAACGTGTACATAAACAACGTTTTCTCATGTTCAATATGGAAACATATTCGAGGCACTTTCTAGTTAATTGCTTAACCGTATAAGAGGATTACCTTCAGCGAACCTTTACAGTATGAGCTCGTCCCGAGAGACATCACAACTTATTCGAGCATTCAATAACCGACTAGCCGAACGCGGTGTATATGAATTATAAATTGGATACCATCGGTATGGTAATAGTGGATAACTTCATAGAGTTAACGACAATTTCATGTGATAAAAAATATTCTTATCAAAGGTTATGATGAACTAAAATCGATAAAAAGCTACACGAGTAGATAGCAACAGAAAATTTATTTTTATAACGTATATTATATTATATTATATTAACTAATATTCTTTCTAATTATTAATCGCTTTTATTCAACTACAATATTATAATAAAATAACTGCTAATATTCAATAACCATATGTGCTACATCAATACGCGTCGCAACCATATAATCTTTCCATACTTCTCACCCATTAAAAAAACCTAACCGTATAACCATCATAAAAACGACATCAACCGACGCGGCAACATTTCCCATCGGCCGATCGAAAGCTCTAAGCACCGAATCTCCATCTCACAATAGCGTCCCATATTTACCTACACGGAGGAGATACCGCACTAAATCCCCTATTACCGAATTACGTATGCAAACGGCATTTTGATAGATACACAAGTAATACCCGGCTTCGTATCCTTGGAGATTTTGACACGGCAGCGTCCCCGTGGTCCATCGGGAACCTCACGGAAATTGTTTATACACGGGAGTTCGCCGTGAGCGTAATTATTGTTTGTGAGTTTTCGACTCAAACGACTCAAGTAAAGCTCGTTAGGGTTCGTCGAGTACTTAGTATATGTTTAAATTAATTTATTGTTTATTAATTATCCGACGTTTTTGGACATAGCCAGAAAAAATGGGGATAATTTAGAACAACTAATGGTTACTGATTCTTTCGAAGGAAAGAGAGGACGAGGCCTAAATCTGCCTTGGTAACAACTGTTTAGCAAGGCGTTGTCCACCCAGATTTATGCCTATATAGTGCCTTAAAGATCGCAAAGAGCTCGAAAATCCGGATCTGGAGTATCTGTCTATGGAATAACTTCAGCGACGCCCTGAACTCGAAGAATACGAAATAAGGAGGAGAAGGAATCTAGGTAGTCTTAATGTAAATAGTAACAAATAACAATTGAACCAATAATCCGAACTTTTTACAACTTAATCTAACTTTAAAATTGCAAATCAAGCTATTATATAGAGGCGTTTTCCTTTCCGTAATTAATGAACCGATAAATATTTTCATAATCTTAAAAATAACACCCTAACTACAGACTTATCTTTGAAACAGTGCAGACAACGTAACGGACGCGGAGATCAAATCCACTATAATAAATGTCGATGAGCCATTGAACTTACAAACTATTATTGGAACTATAAACAAGCTTACCGATGTTGTGAAAGTCGGAAGAATGCCGGAAGAGAAACTTACTTCGGCATTTACGGTAGATTCTAGATTTATAAGAAGTTAACACGTGAAACTTGAGAATAGAGTTTATAGAAAATATAATAGTATTATTAGTCTATCGTGTAAAAATTCTTATAATAAACTATTCAAAATGTATTTAACGCTTATGGCGAGATAGACAAACTAGAACGCTTTATTTTGGGTCGATATTTCATTTAGATGTTAGTATTTGATTTGATTTGGATACGGTTCAAAAAACCCCAAACGGAGGAGGTGTGCATTATGGGAGTCCTATATCCAGCAGTGGATTAACACAGGCTGATGATGATGATGATGATTGATTTGATTTGAAAAATGCTACGAAAACTCGTCTATAAAACATCATTTTCGTTTGACAAAAATTGCCTCCATTAAAATATGGTATAGAATGTTAATAAAACCATTTATAGATCTTCGAAAAGTGATGTAGTAAATATTAAAACTTAATTGTTGAATATACTGCTATACTATAGCATTCTTTTTCCATTAAAATCATATAATCTCAAGATGTGCTCGAAACTTTATCCGTTTCGTCGACTAACAACTTTTATTGCCGACTTGCTGTTAATTACGCACTGAATTTCAGTGCCGGAGTAACTACCTGAATCGATAAGCTTAATAAAGATCGTTGCCTAGCCTAATCTTAAGAATAAATTAAGCAAGCAGAAAATTTAAACATTACATCATCATCCTTTGATTGTCCACTGCTTGACATAGGCCTCCCCTAACACACCCCTATTTATTAGGGGTCTAATGCGGGTGGGTGGGTGGAATTTAAAAATACTATGACAAAAACGATCTCAACAAGCAATACACGACACATTAAAATGTGTTAATTTCGCAAACAGCGCCACGGATTTTTGTAAGAAACTTCTTAGAGACCTAAACATGAGTGAAGCAAACGTCCAGCAATGAGCCTTAACATATTGACATGACGATGACAGCCATATTTTTACATGCACGTATTTGTCACAGCGGACAATCAGTATTAAAAAAGCAATACAAGCTCGTTACCTATCAAAGCAAGTTACCATAGCTCTAATAAGCATTGACATCACCATATAATCAGCCCACCTTTCAACGCTTACCTACTGAACGCCGGGTCAATCAAACGGAGCCGAATTCGGGTCCATTAGTGCGCTCGGTGAGCAAACATCCGTCGAATTGCGGCGCGTGATTCACCGCACTGGTGGGCGTCACTTAGCACTAGCTTAATCCACTGTGCGGATGATAATCAGCGCTATCCGGCGATGCTGTGATGAATCGACGTGGCGCTTGATTAGCACTTTTAATGGGCGAAATACGGTATTGCCTGTACCGTTAGATTGTAGCGTGAACACGGCACAAAGATAATAATGCTTACACAACAATCATCTACAGACCATAGATCAAATTCAAAATAGGAGTGATACAATCACTCAATTGATTGTCAACAATACTACCACCGATTAGGAAAAGGATGCCTCTGATCTATGAAGAACCGCTAAAGGAACTCAGGGGGATTTTTTGCCATCTTTTACATTAAATTTGAAACAATAAACGAACAATTACAAGCATAAAATTATCATCTTATTAAAAACAAGAGGGTTATGTTAACTTAATAGATATAAGTAAATAAAGTTTAGGATATAAAGACTTAGATTTTGTAAATATATATATATATATATATATATAAAAACAAAACTACTAATAACATTTCTATTTCGATATCGGTGTTAAGCCTAAGTGGCTTAAATAATTATTTAACATGTTTACACATGCTCAGATCTACTGTATGTCTCGTCACAACCAGCGTTTCAACTTGGTATCGATGTATATTATCTAATTTAATGAGGAAAATACAAAATATAAAAACGACAGATATCAAAAACACGCACTAGATCTATGTAAGTACATTTGTTAATCTAAAACGTACTACTAAAGTATTTTGATAAATTTTCTCAGTAAGATAGCATTTACATCAATTTAACATATAAGTAAAATTTACTGAAGATTCAACACGAACATTTGAAAATGCGAGCGAAGCCAGGATGTGAAATCTAGTACGCAATAGGTCGACTTCAAAATAAGAGGCGACGTTTAGACAGCCATAAACACCTATCTCTACTGTTTGCAAACGAACGCGCGGACACAAATCCCCACACAAACAGATATATGGAGGTATGTGAAACAATCTCGCGAACGCTAACAGATTAAGCTAACGGGATACGGAGATTAAAATGCAATATTTATGCGCCCAGAACTAGAATCCATTAAACGAAATGTTCAAATGCTTCTACAACAGGAATTACAACGGAGCTCCGGTCGTTTAATGGTAAAGAGAAAATTAAATCTCGACATGCTTACTTCGCATTGCTTCTTTGTGAGGAAGATGATATCTGTATTTGCGTTTAACTTATTTTGTTATAGCATTTAATATATATTTGCATGCATATAAACAGTTAAGATATTTTAAAGAGAGCAGTAAAACTTAACATTGAAATTAAAAGGTTTTTTTCATTACTTTTCAATTGATATTAATCATACAGTTAATACTTGTTATGGGTTCACTTTAATGCTTAACTTGTTTATTTAACAGATACGCAGCAGTAAGCTCATCACAAGACAAATGTAGTTCTCCTAATTAATATGCCGGCAAATAAAACCAAGGTTGTATAAACATTTCTATACTGTAAAAGCTAAAAACTTTAATAAGCCATGAGGCAAACAGTAACTTTATCTGTACAGACATTCATAAAGATCTCTTATCTTTCAAATTATATACAATACTAGCAACCCCCCAAGCCCCCCAAGCCCCCTAGTGGGTGCAATTTCGTAAAATCTGTTCATAGCTGATCTCTACTCGGCGAAAGGAATATTCCTACTAAATTTCAAGTCGCTACGCCTTATGGTTCCGGATATATCGTGATGAGTCAATGTATAGGTAGGAATCACTTTTATATATATATACATAATAAGTTCTAGAAGATTGTAACTGAACCACAAAACCATAACACGCGCATACATTGCAGGCTCCAAAGCACCATTGCAAACGGCCGCGCCTATCGTGCGCGCAATAAAAACACGGCAATCGAAAACGATCTAACACTACGAGGCAAGCGTCGACGATCTACAGCCTCGCTATAACAGCTATGGCTGCTATAACCGCTATAACAGCTACAACTGCTAACAGTTTTAACGTTCGAAAACGGCGAGTTGCGTTTAAAAGCTATTAGATAAAACGCGGACCGTTGCCGTGGTCGTTACGCGTACCGATCGGATCGTAAACGGCTCGTGTCCGTTCCGTCGGTGCGTTAATCTAGTGCCCGGATAACTTATTGAACGACGGTTCAAGATAATTTTTCCTGCATCGGGTGAAGCTAAAAAAAGAAAACTCGATAGCGGTTTTTGAATGATTGTCCTACTGATTACGATTATATTTAGCATATTATAATGCTTTAATATTTTAGGGAAAGGGTGAAATTATATCATTACTTAGCAAAATGCGACTTTGATATTATTCGTGGAAAAATTTATGTACGATTTACTTACTACGTTCCGTTTTGTGTGCATTAATTTGATCCAGAAATCAGTTCGCCGTTCACTTTACATCGATTGGATGGTAAAGAAAGGAGCGCAGATTTAAAAGGGACGTTGCTTTTTAAACTTTCAATGGACTTTAGCCAAATGAAATCTAATACGTGCGCAAGATTCAATAAGACAAGATTCAACGCAGATATATAACGCGACAAGTAAGTGCCGAGGCTTATCAATTAATATTATAGACATAGGTTGTGTATTGATGACTTTACTAGGGGAAAAAGAAATCTTATTATTGCACAACCTAGCATTTCCTTCGTAACAAAACAAGACATGAAATTTACGTAAACGAAGTTCAATGCCAAAAGTAAATGTTTTTCTATTAATGGACAGACGCCACGTTTAATTTTAACCAACGATAAAGCCCGATGTTTTATAATGATTATTTATAACTTTTGCACATAACTAACCTCAGGGTAATTAGGATAAACTTTAGACTTGAAAGTCAAACTGTTTCAACCGACCATTTCCGTCACGTACGTTCCATCGATAATACGCATTTTATTTATAAACAAAATAATTACAAAAGGGTCGCATTACCAAAGAACACCACGAAGCAATCAAAAGCACGTCGGCTGCGCAATCGCGCCGCATTCAATTGCACACGGCGGCTCGTATTCGATTACGAGTGGTATTCAATACGAGCGCGTTGTATTCGATGTATTTATTTGTGTATGCCTACGTATGTACGTATTCAATACACCGATGAGCGTCGCGTAATACGATATTAGTCGAGTACCGTCGAAAGCGGACGGTGGGACAATCCACAACGTAATAATTGATCAATGTACATTGTACATTATACACAATGTACATAGCATTCTACAGTACAGATGTATATGAGCTGATTGTGTAAAATCTCTGGCTTGCACGAAATATCTTTGAAACAAAGCTTCACTATAAAATGATGTTCAAAACACAAGGTCTCTATATATGTACATATATATCATCATCATCAGCCTGCCATTTTAGTCCACTGCTGGACATAGGCTCCCCTAATACACCCTATCCATTAGGTTTGGACTATCCCACACGCTGGTCAATGCGGGTTGGTGGTGGACGACTTTACATGCCCATCCGACGCATGGATCATCTATATTCAGACAATTGGTGATCGGCCCAAATTGCCTAACCAACTAGGAAACAACAATGAAAATTTGTTGGTCCCTGCAGGATTCGAACCACGACCTCCGGTTTCTAAAGCAAGCCTCATACCACAGGCTGACGGAGGATACATATGACTAAACTTTTACAAAGGCGACCTTAATGCCGAAGGCATTATCTCCTAAATTTCAGGTAGTTCAGAGAAAGAAACGTAGGTATGGTATTGAATAAATTAAAAAGGAATATAAATCGTCATCATTATACATAGGCCTTTTTTATTAAACCCTAAAACGTCCGATCTTTTCGGCTAGCATTAAAAAAGAATTACTCATAATTACCACGCTGAGCAGGCAGATTGGCAATTGATAAATATAAATCCTTATATTTTATCATAATACAGACATTATTATAAAAAGTAATAAATAATAATAAAAACACTAAAACACACTGGGTCTCCAACCTGATAGTTAGCGGTTCGCCTTTCCCATAAGAAACGCAGCGTGAGACAAGTCCGTTTGCCCACTAGTAAATGTACTATATACTATTTAAAAAATTTCGCGCATTCCTTGTATTATGTAGACTATACATATAATCTTAATATCATAAAGATTATTGATTGAAAGACTTAGACTTTTAACGGATTTTAAATCCGTTAAAAGTCCTTTTAATCGCGTTTAATTTACAGTTTTGATTCCCGCAGATTCGGACACTTTCCAACGGCCGTATATGAATAATGAAAACATCGGACGTAGTCGTATGATGCCATATTGTTCCTAAAGATTTCATCACGTTTATTCCTTTAATGACGGTTTGGACCCTTTACAGAGTCTATAATCACAGTCAACCTAAGATGGAATATGGTATCCATAAAAAAATACTTAGCATGTATAGTATTCCCTTAAATAGAAATAAATAACTATATCACATCATCCCTTAACTTTCTATGCATGTTCATACTCGACATGAGTAATTATTAAAAATTACGATACATATTAAGCGAGCAAGTCGATGTCAAAAATCCTTTTTTTTTTCTCTCAATAAATATATACAACAACATGGACCACAATGTAAGCACTTGACTAGACCCCAACACGATAAGGCAACCGCAACTTATTTCATTACGGACCTCGGTCGCGGTTGACCATTTCTTACATCGATATATTTCTATCGGTTTTCATCGATATCGATATATTGGATAGTTGAGAGTATCGATAGCTTAAGTTGCAGAAATAACGTCCTACACTTGAAACAACAACAAGACGAGCTCGTTTTCAAAAAGTAACAATCAAAAGATATTAAGCCTGTGAGCTATAAATACTATATTAATCGATTTAAAACGTTAGTAACAAGTTTCGTTACATTGAAGTGTTATATCAGATGCTGCTTAAAGATTAAAAATCTGAAATAATAACATACATTGACATTGCGTAATGTACATTAGTAAGAGGTCGTAGATTGTAATCAAGTGCTACTGATTTAGGTATGTATTTTAAACATAACGACGAAAACAAAAATGATTACAGTATAACTGCAACTAATAATGGTAAATTAACAGTGATAACCAACTTTTTCGTGATATAAGATGTGGTTAGTCAACAAATCAAATAATTACTTTTACCAAGCATAATTGTTTAAGGAGAAATAAAGTCGTTGGTACTGTATAATTTCCAGCAGATGTTTACTGCAAATATGAGTCTAAATACTAATAATTACAGAACTTACGAACTTACTTAGACCCCTTTACCTTCGAAGCGAAAGTTACTTCTAAGTATAATCCATTCATAATATAATAATAAAATATTATTCAAAACTGGAAACAAATATTCGAATCGTCGTCTGACTATTGGCTAGGCACAGCAATAAGGAGGAATAACGATCACGATCCACTCGATATCGATAACAAACAGCGACCGCTAATACTATCGACAGGGACAACACTACTCGCCGGCGAGATTAAGGCGCGATAAGGCCGGCCTCAACTTATTTCATTACGTGCAGAGATCGCGGGCCAGTGTTGGCCCAATATCGATATTGTACGGAAGGCATTTCTCGGGCCTATCTCGATCCACCGCCGCTTTAATGTTATTAGAGCTGCGATGCAATAATGCTGGTACACGCGGGGTCTTTGAACCCGGCCGCGTCTACAAAATGGGGAATGGACTGGTTTCCTATACGCGATAATCTAGCAAATATATTTAACACTAAATGAACCGCCTCCGTGGCGTAGCGGTATTGGCCTTTGCTTTATAAACCGGAGGGCGTGGGTTCAAATCCTAGGAGGAAATAACTTTGTGATATCGTTGTTTTCTGGTTGGTTAGGACGATTTGGGCGGATCACCCAATTGTTTGAAAAGTAACATGATCCATGCGTCGAATATAAAGTCGGTCCACCCACCGACCAGCATTGAACCAGCGTCGTGGGATACGGTCCAAAAACTCCCTAATGGAGAGGGCGTGCATTAGGGGTGGCCTATGTCCAGCACAGAGGACTAACACAGGCTGATGATGACGATGAGATTTACCGAACCAGTCGTTTTGACTGGTTTTAGTAGAAAACTGACGTTTAAAAAAAGGCAGTATATGTGTCACCTAACTTCATCCAGCGATTTCACACAATAGTTATTGTAAATTGTGATAATAATCTATACACATTATAAACCTATTTATTAGCTGAAAAGTTATCTAAGCTCGTAGCGGATTAGCTTGGCGATAACAAATTTTTCTACATAAATGACACTTTTAACCTAAAAATCGTTCCGACATATAAGCTATGTTGTTAAAAAGTTTCATTTAAAACCCACGGATAAAACTTTCGCATTCAATAATATCAGTAGCATAATTAAAGAGTTTAGATAATAATAATTATTATTAATATTATAATAACATTCAATCAACCTCTGTACGGCTATTGTAAATTGATTTAATATTCAACATTTACAAAGTCATCTCGGGATTTTAAACGCTGCCAAGTGTCCGAAACGTCTGGAAAAGCTTCAAGTAAATTCTAAGAGATTTATTACAGTAAAATTAGTTTCATTAAATAATATTAAACGAAAACATGATTAAAATAATTATAAAAACTGTGAAAAATTTCCAAACAATTATTTAATATTTATATATCTATTTTGAATAAGAAATCGTTTTCAACTCGTCTTTTCATCGTCATCATCATCATTATCATGAGCCTGTTATAGTCCACTGCTGGACATAGGCCTTCCCTAATACACCCTTATCCATTAGGGGTTTTTGGGCCGTATCCCAACTCGCTGGTCCAATACGGGTCGGTGGGCGGACCGACTTTTTACATGCCCAACCGACGCATGGATCATTTTACTTTTCAGACAATTGGATAATCGCCCTAAATTACCCTAACCAACTTGTAAACAACAATGAAAATTATTCGAGTCGCCGCAGGATTCGAAACCACGACCTCCGGTTTCCAAAGCACACGCCCAAAACACTAGGCTACAGAGGCAGTTACGCCAAATCGTCTTTTAAAACATCGATACAACAAAACCCAAAAGAAAACTACTGGTCATAAATACATACGTTGCTCTTTTAATAAAAAAAAACCGAGTCGAGACCCGAACGGACCAGCTGTCGCGGTCGAATTCGAAACAAATCATACCGTTGGAAGGTCTCGAACGCAACGGAAAGTTGAAATTTCTTTTATTCCAACTCTGCGAAAGCGATCTGTGCTTTATGAAAGTTTAGACAAACTTGAATGTCTTTATAAAAATATACAGGAAAGAAATTGGTAATTTTTACTTTTAAGTTCACAAACAGTGTGGGACGCTGTAAGGACATTCGCGAAGTGGCTTCCGTGTGGGCTTGATGAGAATAGCCGGAGGTCGGAAGCGGTGGCGTAAATTAGGGGAGGGACTTACACGCGACGTATTGTATGTATTTCAATGGTATTTGACCGACCAAGGGCTGGTCCAGTAAATGCTACCCAAGCTTCAAGATCGTGTACCTGCAAGGTAGTGCATTGAATAATCATGGGTGTATAATATCATAAAGTAAGTGAGCAAACACGTCACGCAAATAAAATTATAAACACATTAATAACCAAAACTGTATCTTAAACATATATTTCATAATAACGCGAAACGAAGTAGCATTGTACGAATAGCTAGTTAATCGTCGCTCAGCGTTCAACATCGTGATTAAATTCATCAATCAAGTGATCAACTCAATAGTATTCTGTTTGGCTCTATTGTAATGATCTGTACTTTACAATTACAAGCAGCCGTTTCGCTTCACGTCTTTAAAGTTACGTTGCAAAATGTTTTGACACAATTCCTCGGACATGCGCCAATTGAAAGTTCACTATAGTCATGGCTCAAGTCCGTTAAAAGTTTTTAAAAATGTATTTTTAATAACTCTTTGATATAAAGTATGTATATAACAAAGAGTAAGCTAACGCTTAAGTGCTATATGTAAACTTATTTCGGTAACTAACATGCTGTAAGTACGCGGAGTGCCTGTGAAAACAACTGAATAGCGTACAATGTATAGAAAAATAGCTGAGAATGTTATATAATCACATAGAGGCCATCGTAATCATCTAATGAACCCGCACCAACAATCAGGTCTGTGATAGTCCACTGCTGGAACAAGCTCCCTAATACCCTTGACATTCAGGGAGTTTGACCGTATCTCACCACGCTGGTACCAATCCGGTTGTGTGGACACTTTACATGCCCATCCGCGATGATCATCTTTTTTCAGACAATTGGATGATCGCCCAATGTCTAACCAACCGGTAACAACAATTGAAAATTGTTGTCCGCAGATTCGAAACATTCGACCTCCGGTTTTCAAGTACACGCACACCACTGGCTACGAGGCAGTTTTGCAGAACCCGCATCTACTGGCACAAAAGTCGGGATTGCTAACCATTACGTCAAGCGGGTGAGTAATATCCACTCAATAACAAACTATGGGTCATGTTATAATTGTGTGTTATTAAAGAAACAACGACCCAGCTCCTACGGCCGGACTCCGAAGGAGTAATCTACTGCGGTTGAATTGTAACATAATCCACCTAAACACCACCTAAACACAACTTAAGTGTATACCGCGTTTTTATTACGGTTGGGTGTATAATTAGGCACTACAACCCGTAAATCATCTGTACAAACCGCGTATTAAAGAAATTTGGTTCAACAATTGTGTATATTGCATATACGAAAATAATTTGGATTATCGTTGTTTTCTAGTTGGTTACGACAACATGAGCCAAACACCTAATTGCCTCAAAAGTAAGATACTAGTAGATAATAGGCACCCCTATTATCAAGTTGCCTCCGTAGCCTAGTGGTAAGGGCTTGCGCTTTAGAAACCGGAAGTCGTGGTTTCAAATCCTGCGGCGACTCAATAAGTTTTCATTGTTGTTTCCTAGTTGCTTACGGAAATTTGGGCTGATCACCTTGGCGCTGTCTAAAAAGTAAGATTATTTATGCGTCGGATGGAAACCCTCTGAAGGAGAAGGCGTGTATAAGGTCCAACAGACTAACACAGGCTGATGATGACATTGTCAAGAACGTCATTTTTCTATTAATTTTTCACTTTACAAGAAGCCTAATGTGTATTCACCAAGAATGATCCCTAATATCTATAAAAACATAAAATAATACGCAGCTCTCTCTAAAAATTAAATAGAAAAGAACACGTTTAATAACGTCTCGAAAAGATATCACTGCAAACAATCGCAGAGGCGATTCCAACTTAAAAAAAAAGTACGCTGTATCAACATCTCTCACGTCGCGTCGTAACAAGACGGCTAATTGCGAGAGCTTTCACAGAAGAAGAAAAAAATGGCCCGACCAAAACGAAATCTCGCAAGAAAGAACCGCGCCCGGGGGCCGCTCATTTCGTATTCAAAACGCAATTCTTGCGAATGAACAAAAAAACACACAGTTTCCGCTCAATGTGAGTATTTATACAGGGGACCCTGGCTGCTGGCAGGGCGCCCCGAGGTGGGCAGGTAACAGGCACTTAGCTGAGCATTAATAATGAATCGAATACATCATTGTGGCCGGGCGCGTTACTTTCTTTAATCTCGCTGAGTGGCATTGATACGACTTTAAATTATTTATTCATATCTCTGTGCCTTAGCTGAGTGAGACGAGAATTGTTGTAAAATATGCAACCCCAGAGCGGTCTCGTTAGTGAATTGTGATTATCATTACGGAATTCAACTAATTATAGTGCCACTGGTACTACGCGTCTTCGCTGATAAAGGGTAACGTTGTGTACATAAAATCTATTATTTTGGCCCTGATATAACTTGCATTTACATATATGATAACTAAGTTAAGCGTAAACCGAATGCAATGGCACAAAAAAAGTAGTTATAAACAATTTGGATGACGTAATAACCGGAGTCTTGGGATGTTAGCTTAATAGAAAATAATCAATTGTATAAAAATCTATTTTTCTTAATTCTCTGTTATTCAAAAACTGCCTAATGGAGACTAATAAGAACGCTAACATTTTAGCACTTTACACAGGTCTTAAGCTGTCAATGTGTCGATGCACCCAAATCAATGGAAGTGACTTTCAATTACTAAATATTTCTAACCACGATTACAATATCATTGTTACTCAAGCTAATTAACACAACAATCAACTCGGGGGATGTAATGCGAAACCGTTCCCGAACAACCAGTCAGCCGTACCTTTATCCGACAGGAATGAGCACAAGCGCCGATGAACGGATCGGTTCAAAGGTTCAACCTTAATAGCACTCGCTAATCAAACGTCGTAATACAATTACGTTTGCATTCCTGCCAATTTAACTGCTCGCACGGACTTTGATCGACGGATCGCGTGTCGCGTGGTTTGAACGGTCAATGCGGAACGAATAATCCGGTCGATTGCTCAAACGTCTATGCTTTTGTAAGATCCCCAGTTATTGATAAAGTACTATAGATTTAATCGAAGTTATTTACATTTGAACGTGGACTTATCGAACAGGAGCAGCCGGTCAGGACGATAACTCCTTTCTAGCTAATTCGTCATTCTATTAAATGTAGAGCTTATGGAATAGTTTTTCGATTTAATCAGTTTTATTTACATTTTGACTACTACGATTATTTTAACGTCATATTCGTGTTCAATGAACATTCCTGTGACTAGTCATTATAACGAATATATAACGATGTATGGAATTGTTTCAAATCGTTGACGATGCATTTTGACTATCTAACGATTATTCGTCAATTTATTTGCGTTACAAGATCAATGACTATACAAGTATGCAAGGATGACGTTAACATCTTACGGCTTCTATCTGAGGACTAATGTATCCGATATTATTTGGAGTGTCCGATAATCAAGACAAGGAACAGGAGTGGTTCTGGTTTATATATTACTAGCTGTAGTCCGGCACTGGAGTCCGGTCCGTATAGCGACAAATGCCTGTTGATGGAATTTCTCAAATGTTCTTAGTATGCCTCACTGTCAGCGAAAGGAATATTCCTACCAAATTTGTCGGTAGGACTGCGTGAAACCGTTTATAATATAGATTACAGTCAACGGCATTTGCCTACTAATTTTCGATTTTGAAATCGGGAAAAAAGTAGTTTATGTAACTCAAGGTGAATGAAACTTTCAAATGGTGAAATTGTTTTTTAATTTTGTTACTTTGGAAATTTATTCCAAAATAACACAATTAAACAACTTTTCTTTTATATTAGTACAGATAGGATATTTTAATTTCGGGGCGAAACGGCAAAATGTGTACATATCTAGAAAAAGAAAATATAAAAAACATTTAAACAATATTCAGTATTCAGTATTTTTTTAACAAAAATAAATATGTACTACGCGGTATATATCGGCATTTAATAAAAAAGTTTGCCTGAAATAAGTACTGTTGTTAACTAAAAAGATTCCAAACAACAAAAAGACGTTTTACAATAAAAGGCAAAAGTGTAATATAAATTTCCAAGCAATTAAAATCGGCAACGCCCATTACAAATTAGCCTTCCTAATAAAATAACACTCTGCAAATTTTGCTTAAAATATTAATGATTTCAGCGTCAGAAAAACGCTTGTACGTTAACAGATATAAAACTAGCCAAAAAGAATTGAAATAACTAGGGCATCATTAAAAATTAACAACCAATTAGTCCATTATTTTTTTTATTGAGACGTCATAACAAGATAGAGATTTTTCAATATACAACTAATTGCACAATGGAAATTGCATGGCATTAATGCACGGTTAATATCGCCATTAAAAGCCTTCACAGCTATCATGATACGACAATCTGAGTTATTTGACGTAATTTAAAGGGACAGGGAGCCGACCGAAGGGACGTGGAGTGTTGGTGCCTGTTTCTGCCGCAAAGCAGTAGTGTGAAAACACTGCTGTGTTTCGATTTTAAAGCCACCGTAGCCAGCGTATTTACTGGGTAAACGAGACTAAACACCCTAACGGTAGGCAGCGCGTTGGTGATACCACTAGTATTGCCGATTGCTACAATGGCGTTAAAGCTTGTCATCACTTGCCATCAGGTGTCCAACACTGCTCCGCTCATGTAGGCTAAAGATCAAATCATATAATTAAAAACATTGTCAACTATGTAACACAGAACTATATAGTCATCTATAAAAATGAATTAACATTAAAAAAAATTGAAATATAGACCAATCGGGCCCAACGTTCACAAACAACTCCACGGCTCATAAAGTAAGCGCGTTAAAAGATCAAAATCAAGTATTAATTACGATTAAAAACATTGTGGGTCATGTTGTAATGTAAACCAACAAGTCAGAATCCATAACAGAACGTTATTAATCTAGCAATAACTAAACGAAAACCACTCTAGTTTCGCTCAACAAGCATAGTAACAGCTTCATGTAACGCGACGTGTAAAATCGTTGGAATAGCAGCAAAAAAAACTTTATCCAAACAAACACCAGGCCAGTTAAAACGGAACGGCGCTAGTTTTAACTAGTTCCAAAAACTGTTATGGAGCCAACGGCCAACGCGGCGATTATCAATAAAACTTTGAGCGCGATATCCAGCGGGCGCAGGCGTTACTGCTAATGGAACGGAAACGGAACGTGTTATCGTCCACGAATAATTAACGTAACGTCGACGGATAGCGTTATTTAGTCGGCTAACTAGTTTGCGAGATTTGTTGGTCTGAGGGTGGGAAAACAAACAAAGCCTGGGTTAGAAGAGCAGTTGTTAAAAAATTCTTTTGTTTTTCAAAATTGTTTTGACATAATTTAATCGATAACTTACAAAAGTTTTACAGCTAGGGAAATAACATTGCCGTACCTATTTCAGACGCAAAGCACTTGTGTACGAAACCGTTTCAAAACCGTTCTTTTGAACCGGAGTACCGGATTTTGACCTAAATCAGTTGACAGTAACGTTATGAAATTCGAAATCTTTGTTTAAAACTTCACAGCTTATTAGAATTTTTTATAAAAAAGCCAAAAATATACATAGTAGAATATTTCTTATATTTGGCCCTAAACATTTAACCTTAACTAAGGTATTACTCAGATAAATATTTCTTATTTAGCTTTTCTATACATAATACCTCAAGCCTTTCTAATCATCAGTTACTCTCCACACTAAAAGCCTACAGAAAGAAGATATCGTAGCACTATTACAGTACTAAAGCTACGAACGCCCTCTACGGGCTACGGCGTAGAGCACATGCTAGTAATTAGGGCGGGATATTTGGGCGCCGTGGGCGGGGATTAACATTTCAAAAGATATCTCACAAATCCCCGCCCGAGCGGTCCCTTTGAATTGTTTAATAGTTTACGTAATCTTCGTTGCGGTGCGAGCGATGAGAGCGTATTAGACAGGTACGTAAGCTTAGTGTTAATGTTGTCAATGTTCGTGATGGTCAAAACTTATCAAAGTACGAATAATAATTTAGTCCTGTGTAGAATTCAGTACAATCATTAAGGAAAACAGAATATTTTTTAAAACTTTTCTTACAGCTTTCTACGTTTGCTTTTAGCATTCCCTCATTTTATTTATATAATTTTTTGTTCTACTAAATAACTCTGTTGTTTACGCATACCAAAAAAAACATAAAAACACCTATTGAAAAGTGATAAAGATATGATCATGCTGTCATGACGCCAGAACTTCGTACTAATTCACGATTCATAAAGTATATAAAAAACAACCGGAATTAAAACCATCACTAATCCGTCAACATATAATCATGACAAATCAAAAAATAAAACCGACACACGCTAAGGTATTATTTGAGTGCTCACATGTTGCACTCGTATAATACAAATGATCACAACGAACGTTCATCTCGCACGGCACGGTGTAAAAGAGGCCTTCGGTACACGTGTAATCAGATTTACAAAGGTAATGCCGATCCGTGGTGCAGCTGCGAAAATGACCATGGCCGATGATATATATACGATGTCCATTCCGGCCTAGGCATCCATTAACCGGGATTGACCAATGATTAGAAGAACGATCCCACAACATCGAATAGAGCATAGTATTAACAACATAGTGTTAACTGCCTCCGTAGCATACGTTTTAGAAACCGGAGGACGTAGGATCAAATCATGCAACGAATTAGTTGCATCGTTGTTTATTGGTTAGGGCAATGCGAGCTTATGAAGCAATGAACACCATTTAAAACAAAAGTACAATTGATCATATGTTCAGTAAACAAAATATTAAATTGACAAATATTATATGGGTTTATTCGATGTAATTCAAACGAACAGACACTCTATCTTTATCTCTATGTACACATATAGACAACAGGAATCAAGTAGATTATCCCAGCAACGGCATAGGTTAGTAGTCAAATTCTATACCGTAAAATATAAATATATATAAGTTTTATACAGGTAGTTAAGGCTAGCCCCTAATATGTTTTGCAACCCTATATTTATAAAAAAATAAAAGTTTTTGATATTCAAAGAAAACCTGTTCAAAAACAACAATAAATTAAGAACTATGATAAACAAGAAAAACATAAAAATTAAATGTTGATTTTGAACAAGAGACGAAGATAACTGAGTCAGGCGCATCGCCCCACTTTGTCTCCCCATCATAAGAATGGTTAATATTAAAACAACATGCGCAGTGTGTATTCAGCCTAATTGCTGTCCATTTATTATGATAACAGAGCGAACGATGCTCTGCGACTAATTATCTTAATGTTATACAACCTGAACGCGTATTCGAAGACGTCTAATTGGTGAACGAGCTGCTTGTTTTAGTTTAACCTAGATAGGATCTAAAGTATAATAACCGCTTCCATAGCCTTGTGTTATCATTGACCTTCGCTTTAAAAATGGAGAGCATGGATTCGAATTCGGCAGGGAACAACTTTGTGTTATGGTATTTTTACTGGTTAATTAGGAAAATACGGGTCCATGACAAAATTTTCCAAAGGGCAATTAAAAATCGGTTTAGAATGTCAACATCAACGTACGCAGCTATCACGTCAGTGCCTTTAAATTTACTGACGATAAATCCACCCATTTAACGCAGTTTTCTTTTCGTGGAGGTCAGTTGAAGACGTCGAACCCTAAGTATCTTTGGGATAATGGCAATAATTGAGGTAGAATGATATTAAATATATTGTAAAGTTTTGAGTGTATATGTATTCAATTCTGATGTCATATAATTAAATCGCGGTCCAATGGCACTTATCTGTGCTGCCAACAATATAAATTTCTAAACAAAGCTTGGTTGTATCAAATTTACCATCCAATTTATAGTCGAATTATACCAAATCAGTATTGTAATCATACAAAAATATCAAAACTATATGTACGTATCTGATTTACGTACATATAATACATAGATACAAAGCAGCATTACATTATTATTGCTTCGTTAGACAGAACTTTCTACTAGTAATACTGTAGTATTAATATATTTTGTTTGATTAAAGCAAATTTATCGTAATAAATTTACTGATTATACCGTTGCAGTAAAGAAATAGAAGTCCAATTAATTTACAATATATAACAAAACATAATTTATGTCAAAACTCTTATTCATAGCGTAAAATAAACCTTCTGAAGTAGCAGTGGCTATAAAACGAAATCTATTAAGTTTGTTTAACACTACATTATTTTCTATTAAAATATAATTCAAAGCAAACCCAAGAACAGCTTTAACAACCTGTCGAGACGGTTATGATTCCACGATAGCCCAAAAGAAACAACTTGATTTCGTTCGTGTTTTTACGATATTTACCAGTAGTGATAAAAAGTGAAACGACATTTTAAAACGCCGTTAAGTTCGCGGTGAAATTTAATACCGAAAGCTATAATGTCCCCTTCGGAATTTTACGATCACGACCCCACCCGTGTACAGAACGAAATCAACGTAATGGCCAAATGAAAATTTCGAGTGTGGAAATACTGGTTGAAAGTGATAAACCGACAATTGTTTCAATAACAATTTGATCATATAAAATTTATATGATTTATATCATAAATAATAATAATATTTCTGGACGTAACACAACATCATCTAGTCCCAAACTAAGCAAAGCTTGTACTTGCTAGATGACTGATAAATACATAAACTTACTTTTTTTGTAAATAAATATATCTTATATAGATTCAAACACTCAGATACGAGAAAAACACTATGTTTATCACACATTTTTTACCTCGGGTGGGAATCGAACCCACACCCTTTGGCGCAACAGTCAGGTTTAGAAACCACTACGTCAAGCAGGTCGTCATATTGAAACTGATGAGAGAATAATATTGCAGCGATAAAATTCTTATTAAATCTTATTGCATTTAACGGGGAAGTAATAAATAAAAACATTTTTTTCTAATTTATAATATTAGGCTAGTTTTCAGTATGTTGCATATTTTTACGATATATACAATGAGGCAAAATGTTAAGTTATATTTCCAACTAAATTTACTGTAGTAGCACAAGCGTTCTCCCTTGTGCTAGAACAGTTAAAAGAGTTAAAAAGACCAATGTACAATTTTAACCAAAACTTGAAAACATATGCTATTGCATTCACAAGTATAGCACCGTTCGACTAAAACTAAATATATGACTAAACAATAGGCAAGGACAATAACTAGTTACAATGAAAAAATTAAAAAAATATAAACAACTCTCTTCCCACGAAGACATAACACGTGACCCAGATATAAGTCAAAGATTAAACAGTCCCCATAAGCGTGCGATAACTCAGAAGAGTAATACCAGAGTCGACACGTCAGACTGGCGGTTTACCGAGAAACATATTTTATCGAGGCGTTAGCAATAATAGCATAATGTTGGCGCGGCGAGCTAGGTTAGTTGACGCGTTATCGGCCATTACTCATAGGATTCCAGTGAAACCCCTCCTTGGCCCGTAATACGGGCGTTCCACGTAAGTTTCATTAATTATCGAGCCGTTAGACGTCTTACCATAAGAGAAGGACTCACCTGTGTGCCTGACAAATTAATGTGTGGGTTGCGAACGGCGCCGTCGCGAGTCAACTTTGACATTTGAGTCCACTTCAATATTTATCACTCGTTTCATTTCTAAAAGATACTGATTAACTATAAAACCACGTAAAAATTAATAATCGGGTGCGAACAAACCTCGGTCGTCACAAAAGCTGTCTTGGTTAGTTATCGTGTTGATGTACTCACCTGAAACAAAACAAAAAACATGTTAAGGCTTTTTCACACAATGATCAACAAATTTCGATTCTTTTAACGATTCCTATATAGTGACTAACCTAACCACCAACCCGCATTGGACCCGCGTGGTGGGATACGTTCCAAAACCCCTACTGGATAGTGGTGTATTAGGGGAGGCCTATGACCAGCAGTGGACTAACACAGGCTGATGATGATGATATAGTGACTTAAAATTCATCACAATAATATAATTATGCTGTATATTCTTTCACATAACTAAAGATAAACCATAAAGATAACTATTACATATCGCAGTATGTATTGATGCATGATAAAGGTACCCGTAACCCAAGCCAAACGAGATACGAAACTTACATAAGACAACACATCTTGTCGAACCAAGTCTTATCTTCCCCATCCAATGTGACTCATCATCATAGCAAAACTTTTCTCTCTTTTTAAAATAGAAGCTGTAAATTCATTTATCTAAATTATCTTTACTACGCTAATACATACAAGAACAAGAAGTACCCAAGGCTTTTGTATAAGTATTAGAAAAGGTTTGAACAAATAAACCACCTGTTACAGCAGGATAACGGTACGAACCATTTACTAAACAGGTTGAAAGGATAGCAATAGCGGCTTGGAAAATATTAAGCCCTTCATACAATAAAGAAATCCTTTACGTCCAATTACCGCGTAAACGCGAGTGTGTATTACCTAATTATTTTGATACACGTGTCGCGGTTTTTATTACGATGAATACATCATTAAAATTTGCGAGAACATACAATGGATTACCCATAGACGCTTTCACATTGTTCTGAGAAAATGCTTACATATAAATTACTTTGCTACCGTAGCCTAGTGGTATGAGCTTGTGCTTCAGAAACTGGAAGTCGTGGGTTCGAATCCTCGGGGTGTCAACTACTTTTCTAAGTTGTTTCCTAGTTGGTTAAGGCAATTTGGACCGACCACCCGTGCGAGCGTACATGCGTCGGATGGGCATGTAAAAAGTCGGTCCACCCACCAACCCGCATTGGTCCAGCGTTCCAAAGCGGTTACGGTCCAAAAGCCCCCATCGGAGAAGGTGTGCATTAAAGCCCATCGGAGAAGGTGGCATTAAAGCCCATAGGAGAAGGTGTGCATTAAAGCCCATCGAGGAAGTGTGCATTAGAGGGAGCAATGACCAGCAGTGGACTAACACAGGCTGATGATAAAAATGATGATAAATTACTGTTTTTGTTTTATGCAGAGAAAAGACAAAAAATTACGTTAGGACAATAATTAATAAGATCTTTCAAAAAAAAGTAGTGCGACTGGTTCAGTTTGATACGATTCCAATTGAGCCGAATTTCAGTAGCGTTTTCTTACTACAGTTTGTGGCGTCAATAGGCGTTGTTGTAGCACTATTCAATACAGTATCAAGTTAGAACAGGACATTTAAATAATATAGTCATTACAATGGGCGTTTAGAAAAATCTAAGTGGATTTTAAATGTAAATAACACCCTCATTACTAGTTAATCCATAAATTTAATATTATCAGCCATTTCGACTTGTTATTGGAAAGGTAACTTACATTTTAAGAACTAGTTTTTACTTTGTCTATTTGCATCCAAAATAAAATAGCAATATTTTTTTGCAACAAAACAGGACAAGAAGTAATTTTAGAATCTACATTATAAGTATTAAATCCACTATTTATGGATATTTCGCGTTAATTCTTCATATTTTTTTTCGGCTACGATGGAACATGTCCGTAATTCATACATCCATTAATATCTTAGGTATTGTAAAACCCGATCAGATCGAACATCGTAACATTTCTCTCTTATTCTAAACAGTAAATTAATAAAAATAATAAATAAATCATTCAAATCTGTACAAGTAACAAGATGAATAAACCTTAGTAGACGTCATCATGGTATCTAAATATCTATTATATATAACTACGATGTAGATGTGCGTCTGTTAGTATAGCAGTAGCTCGTAATCTGGTTCCGAGGGCGCCGTGACTGACGAGCTGCTGCGCGGCTTAGGCGACGGGCCCCTGTGTGCACAGGACTTTAGAGTTTGTACACTGGCGCAAGATAAACCTCTTTGGCACCCGACCGGCCGACTTGTTCACAAGTTGCATCGGAGGGAGAAACAAATATTTCGCACTAAACGATAGAGTACTGTCCGTAATTTCTATGCAATTTGCGTAAGATTCGATTTAAAAAAGCGTGTCACATGGCTGCAAAATTGTAGGATTTGTTTTTCTATTTACGAACCTATTCTATTTACACCCTTTTTGACTTTTAATGATAGGTCACTGATTTAGAAAGACAA
Source organism: Lamproptera curius (assembly GCA_029286875.1). Classification (NCBI taxonomy): domain Eukaryota; kingdom Metazoa; phylum Arthropoda; class Insecta; order Lepidoptera; family Papilionidae; genus Lamproptera; species Lamproptera curius. Next base: position 1,214,492 of record JAGSMT010000027.1, on the reverse strand, counting down.
AATTTACCTTTAAGATACTTTTATTGTCAATTATTTTTCTATTATCCTCAAAATTCGAAAACGTGTTATCTTCAACACCACTAATATCTATCATATACACTAAACAAAACCCAAAGAAAATATCATTTACGCTAAAAGCATAAGGCAAAGTTTGAATTCAAATCTGGCAGTGAACAAAGGGAAAACTCTCGCAGATAAAGTATTTAAAAAAATATTACTCGCATATTATTTCATTCAATAGCCAAGTATATGATGAAATGTCCTGGCAACATTCCTAAACGCCCTTACAACTGTTAAGGATAAGGGACTGCTTAAAAACACTTCTTAGCACGAGCAGAGAAAGACTGAATTAATCGCCCTTTGATTCTGCCCTATTCCCTATAATTGTTATTGTTGTGTTGCAACAAAATTGTGATTATGTAAGTGAGGGTAACTCTCCAAGTGGTACGTTATGAGACTTATGTTAACGTGTCGTATTAGATAATTGTTTTAAAGTTACGTTAGATAATTATGTCTCCACCCAGTTGATGAGATTACTGATAAGTACTGAAATTTAATTTTGTTTCAATTAATATATTACAGGTAGTTACAAACAGCCGTCCGTGGTCGTTTGTAACTACTTATTATATACTAACTAAAAATTAAAAGGCACTTAATAACAATTCCATGAGTTTTTTGCTATTCTTTTAAAATAATTTCTAATAAAAAAAAACAGTCGCTCTTCGAACAGTCGCTCTTCGTATCCTGCAAGCTACAAATGGTTATTGTATAATCTATAGCAATATTCAATTTAAAATAGAACTATAATTACGTAGCGAATATTTAATCAGATTACGAAAAAACGATGACAAAAGGGACATTATGTGAAAAAATATATTATTTTGTAAAAAAATCGTAAAATTTTTATAAAAAGGATAACATGGGGATTATAACACACATTGAACAATAAACAGCGTCTCATAGACAAAACGTTTACCTCGTCTCGTTGTAAAAGATAATCGGACCTAATCATAAATTCACAACGCCTTCATGTTTATCACAGAGGCTTTCATCATCAATGTCAGTCACCACATATCACGTGTCAGAACTTACCCTTTGCCAGTTGTTGAAAGATTCCGTTTGTAATGTTAAAACCTTTAAGCGTACAAGGCAAGGATTTCTGTGCTTAGAGCAAGACACTGAAATATGCGTTGATAAAACGTTTTAATTGAACAAACTCTTGTGTTGTTCATACCACTTCCTTAAAACACAGCAATGTATACTTTAAATGATTTTGTTAATTAATTTTGCTTTCCTTAATGATATGTTATTGCAAGTTAAGTGTTAGCTTTTTTAATTAAAACTATTTTCTATATAAATATATTTTTTAAATCACTAAAGTTTAATGTATATACGACACTATATAGTGATACAGAAGCATATAAGCATATGTAAAGAACAATTTAAAAAACAAAGCTTTTATAGCGTTATAACACTTTTTATTAGTGTACCTTCTTCAAACAAATTTCGCAGAATGCTTAAAACACTCTGAAAACAGGTGAGGACAATAAAAGTGCGGGTGAGACGAGAAGGAAAACACAAGCAAAACCAAATGAATCCGTCATCCGCCACACAGATGCGGTATTTCAGGGATCCGTGACAGGCTCATTCCAAACTGAAGCCGGGCCAATCCCGCTGTGACATTAAACGATTTTAAACGTTCGCGCCGAGGGATGATAATTATAATGGTTTATTTCCATTTCGGACGCCATCTTGAATGCGCACGACGCCCGGAGCGCGCCAAAACGATACGTCAAAAGCGCGTCACCCGAATTCCGTCGGCGATTTCCCGCCAAGCGTTAGGATATGGCGGCCGTGTATTAGGAATTTTTATCGTTTCCGAAGTGGCCGTATTATTTATTTAACGCGTCCTCGCCACGGATTTATTATCGGCCCGCCATTGATTAAGTTGGACAGTGTCGTGTGCGGTTTAATGAGGTTTTTTATGCGTTCGTAAATTCCTCGTGGATGCAATAAATCTACGGCGTTTTAAAGGCGTACCCGAGTTTTATGGGGGCACCGTAAAATGGATAGTTTTAATGGCAGATGTCTGTTCTTATATTAAGCTGGTTATATGTACTGCAATAGGAATATGGGAGGGAGGTGGATTTCGTACGGGGTATTCAATTTTATTTCTTATCACGAAGAATCTTCCCGCTTTCATGGGGGTCGTTAAATAGTGGCGTTTTACGATTGCAACTGTGTAGGCTGTTTATTGCATTCAAAACTACTGGATTTGTAGGATAATGGATACGGAGTTTAATGGGTGTCTCACGGGCGCGCACAATCTTAATGCTGAAAAGTTTAATGCCCCTGAAACTATTGAGAATGAAGAATAATATGTCTTGTTATGTCATCTGTATATCTTTAGTTGAAAATTTCATTTCAAGACTCGCAATAGTTATGTCAATATCAGAACATTGACTATTCATAGTCAAAATCAATTTGTCTGAATTTTGACATGTTTTAAAACTCGATAATGTAAAAAAGCACATTGAACATTTATGGTATGTTTTGATTTTGATTAATTTCTTAGTAAAAACCTGCATCTTCCGCTATCAATATCAAAGTTCACTTTAACTGCAGCATACAAGGTAAATTACAGGTCGAATTAGAAATTTGGAGCAAAACTCGCTCTTTGTCCATAATCTCGCCTGTACAGGATACTGTTAACGGTCATGCATAACGTATAATTTACTCAGGTAGCCCACTTACCGCTCGCAGCACAATCTCCCTATAGACAGCGTGTCCGCTGCACGATGCACTGATGCTTTTATATAATTCACCAGTTGTTGGGAGTTGTAGAATATATCATAATGAATGATAATATTTTCGACATGATTACGGACTTCATCATCAACCTGTGTTAGTCCACAGCTGGACATAGGTCTCCCCTAATTTTGAACCGTATCCCACCTCGCTGGTCCAATGTAGGTTGGAGGTTGACTATGAGCTGAAATGCCTAAAAATCGTCATATCGATTGCAAGGTATAATATACATTTCTTTTGGTTTATGTGTAGGGGGCACTAATGAAAAAATCAAATAATGATAAAGGAATCGAGGATATCCATATTTATGTTTCAACGTTATCATATATGTATGTAAAACTCATTGTGGAATCGATAAACTGAACGCTTTAATTTGGTAAATCTTAACGAACTTAATCCAATTTTCCTTTCAATTGTGACTTCAGTGACACACATACGGACACGTAACGGTTTCGTCACATATCAGGCTTCTTATAAACGACGTTTTCAATACTGCTTACGCTTCTATAAACTATAAAGTCCTTGCCTCCTGGAAACTAGTTACTCGGGCTTCGATATGATATTTCACCCTAGAATGCCTCCGAGCCCGTACTAGCTGGCTAGCCGGCAATTTCTACGAAACCCCAGTAATGCCGCATCGCTCGACGTATCGGATCCAACCATCAGCGTTTCAACTGAATCGCCATTAAATTATTACGATTGAAAACGTTCCTATTGCATTTAATTTTATGCAAGTCGCAGGTATCGAAGAAAGAAAGTTATTACATGAGACATTAACTTACAATACTCCACTGCTTTCCTTATAACTAACGCGACTGTCATTGATCGATAACAATCCTCTATCACGTTTTGAAATTTTGTGATGTTAACCGAAGTTACTTTACCAAAACAAAATTACACAGGTACCTGTAATAGTACTATTCGCAACTGCTTAAAGTTTTAATCCATTAACACCAGTGCACTTGTACTTTTATTAGTAAAAAAGAACAATCCATAGTATCAACATCTATACCATATTATACTGACGACTATAAGGCGACGTCACCGCGACACGGCACTACGTGACGCGGTGACATCGTCGCGACGTCATTCGGACACGACTACACCGACGGACGCGCCGTTCGTGCCAATTAACACTCGAGACGCGAGTGCACTAGGCCCCGGCTCAATCAACGAACGAGCGGACACCGCTATTAACGGTTTTAATCGGCCCTATGGCTATGTGCGAACGCGTATGATATGCGCGGAACCGGATAGTGAATAACCGGGGAATTTCGCAGCTCTCTTAATTCGGTGTTCGAGTGTTGTGATGCCATCAAAATGTTGTTTGGATGTCATATTACTATTAAATGTCATCAATCTTTTGAGAAAACATAACATAATAAGCTATTTAAAAGTATTGTTTAAATGGCTGAGTCATGACGTTAACCTTTATTAAGTTTATACAGTGATGAAGACGATTTGAAATGAATTTACGTTAGTTACACACAGACACGAATGCACCTTAATCGAATAAAAACTTTTAATAAAGCACTAAAACATTTCTTTTTAAATCAAGATGTATAAAACCGTAACAATGTTCTATTATCGCCGAATTGCCAGAAAACACTTAAATTAAATGCGAATTTTCCAATAACCCGTCTCTCGCCTCATTACTGTCTGATTATCGGATAATAACAAGATTTGGCACAGGTCCAAAGAAAACATCTTTAGCGTTTGCACCTTGATTGTTCAAAATAACATGTAATATGAACACATTTCAACATACTTTTATGATCATAATATCGTATATGTAATAATAATAAGGTTTTTATTAGTTACATTTTTCTCAACTTTCGTGGATCAAAAATTAAAATTTATCATTTTAGCCTATAAATTATTTAGTCTCATAAATTACAATTCACAATAAGTATCCGTAAACAGTTTTGGCGAAAAGGTTTGGTTGTTAAATTCCAATATTGGTAATCCGTACTCAGAAATCGGACTTAAACGTTTTCCATACATTTTACCATCGAAATAATCTCTCATAGTGTATTTAAACGGTAATCAAACATGACTGCGTAAAACTTTTAACAAACACTAAAGCTATACGATGCAGTATGTTTTACGGCGCAAAAACATACACGTTATTGTTAACGAAACTAATTCCATAACAATAAGTAAAATCGTGAAAGACATACTTCAAAATCTTCGTTTTTAGACAAACTGAGCAACATCAAAAAACTTGATTCAAACGTGCATTGAAAAATTATTTATAATAATTCAATACTGATCACTCTTTGAGATACTTAGTCTCAATATAAATTGCATTTACATTTAATGCATTAATATTGCAATCGATATTCTCAAACAAAGTAAATGAAAAAGATCTATCATCAAAGATCACTAGTTTTAGACAATTTACACAAGCATCAATAGTCTCAATCCTATTGAAATTTTTAACTAATGTCACTGATCACATTATTGATCCATCGTCACTAATCGCGTTTATCGTTATCGGCGAACTTAACAGTAATCATTCTCAAGCAGTTGTATACACGGGATGTCCGCGATGCACAAGAATGGATCATTGTCCAATGAACGTATGTAAGTAAACATTGAGGTCTAGTCTCTGCACTGATCTTAGACTAAGCATGTAGTGAAACTGATATCGTCACGTGACGCGTTTTCAGATGGCGACTCATATTATCATGCGTTTTTCTGATTTGAATGCGTAGATTTAAAATAACTTTCATAAAATGTCGAACGTATTTATGCTGTTAAAATTGACGTACTGTCTGATCTCACAATATTACGTACTGTTGTAAACAAGTGACCTGTTAAACTATATTATATCTGTACTTTTTGTTAATACGATCGTCAGACGATCTTCAAAATTCGTTAAACGGTCCCATATGTGTTGGCTGTGATAAGTGAATTAAATTCGACAAAATGCATATTATACTTTGTACAAAATTGTCAAATATATCGTTGCCTTTATGTAATAGATGTAAGACGATCTGTCAACGTTTATGACAAGCGTGAGCGTGTGATCAGTCATCTACGACTGACAAAACAATATGTCAACTATGAATAATTGTTAGTACGTTGAGTGTAGTAAGTGATAACATTGTATTCGCAGACTATCATGCATCTTGACGTACATAATTGTCTTATTTTGTTTGAGTGAGTACGAATATATTAGCATACTATTACAATTCTAATTAAAAATTACTAACGGCTCTTGTCGCATTTATCTACATTTTTTTGTCGACGTTTAGAACACTTTCCAGCGGCCGTGATCTAGGGACAGACCGAGATGTCGCGCGTATAATAAAGGGTTTCCTCTTTAAATCTATTTCAATTCTAACTTGGCTTATAGAGCATCAATTTTCGTGTTCTGTTTCCTATGACGGTTAGTCTGCGTTAATCATAGATTGAAACCTTAATTTAGGGGTAAACTGTACCTGGAACATTATTAAAGTCAATGATAGTATCGAAGTAACATAAGATTCAAGTTTATGTCAGATTGAACCTTATTTAACTCAACCCAAGTTTACGATACGAATCGGCTGACGGTAAACGTTATCAAATTTAGTAACAAATTACAAATTGTGCCGAATCATGCAACGACAGTTTGCGCGAAATGACAATGTGGCAAAATGATAACGTTATTCTATGTATAACTCGAAATAATCGACCAAATAATGTTTGGCTTACGATTGAATTATGAATAAAATTAACAAATGATTGGCAATAAGTTTAGTTTAGTACTTAGATAACATTTCCACAAGCAAATACGCATATTTATTGTAACTATCGACTTATTCTGTTTGAGATAATTAAAAAAAACATTATTCGGTTAAGTCGTCTTTTCTTGCGTTAGTCCACTGCTGGACATAGGCTTCCCCATTGGGGGGTTTTTGGACCGTATCCCACCACGCTGGTCCAATGCGGGTTTGTGGATAGATCCGATTTTTATATAGCCCATTCGACGCATGGATCATCTTTCATTTCAGCGATTGGGAATAGCTCAAATTGCCCGAACCAAGGAAGACTACGATGAAAATTTGTTGTGACCTCGCAGAGTCGAACCCACGACCTCCTGGTTTCTAAAGCATATATTTTAATGTGTATCTCATTTTAAATATGTAACCTGTATCGACTAGTATGCCAGGGGTTTTTAAACGAGGACTTTCATGATTTTAATATATATAATAAAACCTTTGAACGATATGAATGGTCATATTTAGATTTAAACCAAATAACATATATCATTAATAAAATTGATAAAATTAAACATATTCTATACGTTAACCCAAATTAATCAAATACATAAAATAAATAAATATAATATAAATATATAATACATATTGTAAATATAAATATAACATTGTTTAAAAGTTTAAAAAAACATTCGTTCCTATCCTGAACTTTGTCCGAAAAAATAATAAAGGAACCTTATACCAGGTCACGTTTTTTTGAGCAAGTGTTTGAATTTATTTTTAAAAATGAGGATTTCCCTCCTGATCTCGAGAGGTGCACCAAGAAGAACAGATTGAACAAAAGAGGGGCATGATCCGAGCATGTGAAGGACAAGAAAGTGGATTTGTGAAAGATTTTTGTCTTGGAGCAAAGAATTGAAAAAAGTTAAATAAGAAGGAGGGTAGCAGAACTGGGGAAAACAGCGTCGTCAAGCCTTGACCCTCTGGCGTATAGGTAACCACGACGTTTGGAACGATATGAAACGGTCATATTTCGAGATTAAAAATAATCAATGCAATTTTGAAAGTCGGTCAATTTATTGAACGTCGATTCAGGTCGAAAACAAACGTCACCTAGTCGATTATAGGGAAAATTAAAGAACTTTTTGGTCTTGATTAAAGGTTTTAGCCTGCAAAAAGTCCAAGGCACTGTTACTTTTGACTTACTTGGCATTTGACCATTCCAACAGGTTTTATTCCCAAAAGCCCAAATTTGTGACAGTTTTACTTGGGTATGTGGTTATTATATAAAAGTGGGAGAATTAAAACCTATACTGACGTTCCTGCCGCCAACTAATAGAGCTTACATTTTGATGGTTTACGGGTATTCCAAAATCATTAGACCACTTTTTTATTTTTGTCAAGGTCCTGGTTTATCCGGTTTAATGTTTGGAAGCTTTTCAGTAGACTGGCAAAGCTGAAGGTCATCAGCGTAGAGATGATCCCACTGGCCTTGGTGAAAAGTCGATAAAAACGGAAAAAACAATGGAGATGATGTTGCCGGGAACGCCGCGTGACATGAAGCCATTGATGATGAATCATCAGAATAAACGCCCGCTTCGTCCACGAAGATAAAGGAGGGAGAACCATTCCAATCACTGTCAAATCATCATTGTGAAGGGCCAAGGGATGTGGACTGGGCAAAAACGGTTTGAGAAATCAAAAACCATTACATACCATATTGTTCTTATCCTGCTCTAATGTCGCCGCCCCAGGGGGCGGTGGGTACGGACCTGGTCGAAACAGATTGTAACGGATTTATTAAATTGTTACTGTGAACAAATTGAGAAATTGTTTAAGCACGAGGACTTAACCGCAAAAAGGCAAATAGAATGGTCGGTTGTGCTGGAAGGGAAATTGGAACACTTGGGATAGGTCGGACCAAGGCCGCCTAAGGAAGGCTTAGATTTTCTAAGGAAAAGTTTATTATGTGATGAGCAGGGGATGTGGGTTGATGGAATTAATGCGCCGGTTATTTTTCCGCCAACAGCATTGGATTTTATGGTTAGATTGTTTGTTGATTTATGTGTGACTGGGAAAAAAAAAAATTTATTAGGAGAAACCAAAAAAGAAATTGTTTCTCTTGACCCAAATAATTACTTAAGAAGTGGAAATCCCAGGTCAGTAAGTGAATTAACTAGGATGGGTTTTAGAGGGCAATTTACCAATCCAAAGTTCCTAGAAACCTTTATTGGAGGGGAAGAAAAGAAATACTATTAAGAATGTTTGGGTTGGGTTGCATCCCCATTACCGATTCCTTGATGTTTGTATACAGACCGTTATTCAGGCTTTTTTATCTTTTGAAAAGGGGTCCTTCGTCTCATAAATCTAATGTCCTCAGTAATCCGGACCGGTAAACGCGGCTTAACCATGGGGCTGATCATCGTCTTATAACTGTCGTTAAAACCTTACCTTGCCATCAAAGACTAGCTTAAGTAATGGTGCCCAATCATCTTCTCCCATCCTCCAAAGTCGTTTGGTCGTTCTCCCAAAGAACTGTAATGAATTTGGGTTGGGGTTTGGGAGGTTTTGGACGAGATAGGAATAGAAGATCGTGGAAAACCCGGAGCGGGATGTTGTCCATGGGGAAACCAAAGGGATTGATGTAAGGATCAAATCAACCAAGGTCTTCACTGAGGATGTTGTGGTGGTTGGATGGGGGCAGAATGAAACACGACAACATATTAAGGAGTTTAAGGGGCGAAAAGAGGAGGAGATAAGGTTGGATTTCGCCCAGTGACGGTAAATTTGAACCAAAGATTCAAGAACCAATTCTAAATCTGAAATAGTCAGATTTGGGGGGACAATATATAACACCTAAGACCATTTTTAATTTTAACAGTTATTTCAATAAAAAGAAGGAAACTGAATATTTTTAAGGGGAAGCTAGACTTTAAACGGAAGGCGTGTCTAAAATAAACGACGCCTCCTCCCTTTCCAATGCGGTCGTTTCAACAAGGAACAAAACCAAAAAGAGTAATAGTAGAAGGAAGATGAGGTTTGAGCCAACCTCAGATATCAGAATGGATGGACATTGCAGCTAAAAACTTGGGACGTAAATGGTGGTCACTTTTAGATTTAAGGACAAATTTGAGATTTTGGTAACATTTTCAGAAAAAGTTTCACAAAAATACTTTTAGAGAGTCTAAGAAGTAAAACCGTCGTTAGGGAAGATTCAAAGGGAAAAGTACAAGTCGCTCAGATGAGTTTGACATATAGTATAAAATATATATATAGATAAAATATAAAAATAAGATAAAAAAAATATGATTTAAAACTTTAGGTTTCAAAAACTTGTACCACCCAGCAGACATTGAAAAGCCCGTAAAAAAAAATTTAAAAATAAAAACACTGCTAAAATAAGTAAATACCAAAACATGGAAAAAAAAATTAAAAAGTAAAAAAAAACAAAAACCCAAAAATAATTAGTGAAACGGAACGTTGACAGTCCAAAACTATTTTTACGTCAACTAAGGTCGAACAACAAAAACCCGAAATAAAAACAAGATGCACAGTCTTAAGTTGTTAAATATTCTTGGAAAAAAATTATAAATAAACGGTTACAGTTACAGTTTCAGAATAAACTATATAATAAAGCTAAACATTTCTAAGAAATTCCAAAAAGAGAAAAAATTATCATTTGTATGGGACTTACATGATAACTCCAGGTACGTTGTAGTTATGAATATTATGTAACAATAATTACTATTATAACATCTTTTTATCCGTAATATTGTATAACATAATATAAGACTGTTAACATAATATTAAAGTAATTAAAAAAAAAAAAAAACATTGAAACTAACTTAAAATTATGGTTTACTTTAAAGCTGAAGCCTTCTCTGGTGTCTTCGGAAATCGGGCTGTGAGAGATGTTAGCTCTTCATTCGTCGTCAGTTTATGGCTGTTACCGCACGGAGTTTTGATGTGAACTACGCCGTTCTGCGTCCATACACACCGCATCCCGAAGTGGAGACGAGCTTTGAGGAAAACCATCTGCCTTGGCTTAGTCAAAAACTCTTTGAGTGATATACCTGAACCCCTCAGCTTGGATTTCAGTTTCCAGACATTGAATTTAATATCAATGCCTGTAAATCTAACCAAGATAGGCCGTTGGGTTCCTTTATTAACTACTCCAAGACGATGGCACACCTTAATAGAGGACGTGGATACCTCAGTCAGGCCCAACTTCTTGTTGAGAACATCAAGCACCAATTTCGTGGGATCCTCCTTATCCTGTTCGGGTATGCCGAGACAATGAGTGCTTTTTCTGTTCCGCTATCAAGCTCATCAACCTGTTTAGCATAATCATGAATTTGCTGCCAGAAGGCTCAATATTCCGAAGATCAGCTCTCTAAAGTTCCGCAACCTCAGCAACTTTTGCCACTGTATCCTTGGAGGAACCAGCATTCGTAATTTGTGCCTGAAGATTATCCAGCCTTTTCGAGATATTCTCCTCAAGCCTGTGCTGAGTTGTCATAATTTGATCGATATTGGACATTTTTGGCAAGTTATCAGTGTTTAAATGCAGTGAAGTAAATCAAACAATGTGCTGGCAGGTGGTGTTAATTAAATAATGTAAACTACATAAATTTCACTATTAATGTAAGTAGCACACACTTTACACTTTAGGAGTTACTTTGCATTGAATTTAATAAGTCTGTAATGTTATAATTATAAGAATTTTAATTTTAAAATACAGAGCTCTTTCAAAATACGTCTAAACTTTTTTACACTACCGCCGAAAAAGAACACAGAAAATGATAACGTTATTCTATGTATAACTCGAAATAATCGACCAAATAATGTTTGGCTTACGATTGAATTATGAATAAAATTAACAAATGATTGGCAATAAGTTTAGTTTAGTACTTAGATAACATTTCCACAAGCAAATACGCATATTTATTGTAACTATCAACTTATTCTGTTTGAGATAATTAAAAATACATTATTCGGTTAAGGCTTTTTAAATATCTGGTGTATATCGGATCTAGTATAGGCACAAATGTTTTAAGTCGTCTTTTCTAGTGCTAGTCCTCTGCTGGACATAGGCCTCCCCATTAGGGGGTTTTTGGACCGTATCCCACCACGCTGGTCCAATGCGGGTTGGTGGATGGACCGACTTTTTATATGCCCATTCGACGCATGGATCATCTTTCTTTTCAGAGATTGGGTGATCAGCTCAAATTGCCCGAACCAAGGAAACTACGATGAAAATTTGTTGAGACCTCGCAGGAGTCGAACCCACGACCTCCGGTTTCTAAAGCATATATTTTTAATATGTATCTCATTTTAAATATGTAACCCGTATCGACTAGTATGCCAGGGGTTTTTTAAACGAGGACTTTCATGATTTTAATATATATAATAAAACCTTGAAAGCTGACATTAATTGTCATTTAATTTATTAAAATCATATATCGATTATTTATTAATAATAACTTAAACACAATTTTTGATGTAAGTTTTAATAACTATGAATCAAATCTCATATATAAAATTCTCGTGTCACAACGTTCGTACCTGAAGTTCTCTGAAACAGCTGGACCGATTGTTATAATTTTTTTTATGGATATGTAATAAGTCTGAGAATCGCCTACTTTCTATTTTTCAAACTTCTAAGTGATAAGGGGTGTCCACCCCAATTTTTGTTATAAATTTTTTCGCATTTTTTTTGTTTTAAATATTATTGTTACGTAACATTAAATACATACAACCCTAAGTTTTCACTTTTATATAACCAACACCTGCTTTTCAATAGTCATTTTAATAATTTAATAATTTTTTATCCCGCTCGATAACATCAAGTTATCCCGTCGGATGGGCATGTGAAAATTCGGACGACCCACCAACGCGCATTGGACCAGTGTGGTGGGATACGGTCAAAATCCCCCCTAATGAAGAAGGCGTACATTAGGAGAGGCCTATGTCCAGCAGCAGATTAACAAAGGCTGATGATGATGATAAAGTTATCACCTCCAACGTGTCTACCGGTCTATGGAGTTATTTTTCACATCAAATTATTTACATGGCAGAACAAAGTATGCGCGCTCAGCTAATAAGTATTATATATATTACTAACTTGATCGCAGTAAAACATTATTTCCATAGCAAATTTATTGTCATAACGAGAGTATAACCATTGTTACAAAGATCTGTTAATTTAGCTGTTTTTGCAGTCAATTAAGCTACTTTAAAAGGATTATTTGAAGGGCTTAATCCCTAAAATACTTCGTACAGCTTAATTAATATTAATTTCAGCTTCCCTTTCGTAGAATTTTTTTCAAGTACGGGAACTTGAGAATTTTTCGTTATAACTTGTAATCTCTAATGTTGGAATCACATTTTTCGCATGGATTTAAATACATAATGATATTCCGGTTGAAATGGCTATTAAAGTTATAGTATCTGGGTCGTCTTAAGAAGCAAATGCTAATTTCAAGAAACTAGGTCATGCGACCTTAAATCTATTAAATAGCGGTCGATGTTATGATGTAGCTACTTCATGAAAACACTATAGACAAGCTAGTTACGGATGAAAACTATACCGCACTGTGTATTTAAGCTCCGTAAAGGCTACAGAATTGTTATCATTAATTTTTTTTTCAAACATTCAACGGTAATGACCATAACAAAAATGATATTAAAACCTTTTAGTTTCGCGGACACTTCCGTTTCCGGATTGTAACACAATAACACATTGTTAAATGGAACTGGTGCCATTGGTTAAATACGCGATTGATATCAAACACTCATTACGGAAGCTAGTTAACGTAATGTTTCCGCTGTATTAATAAACAATTGTTCGCCCACACGTCAGCGGAGCGAGGTACCTCATTTAAAGGACAAACACCATATCGTGTATACTTATTTTATCTGTATGCAGCGTGTAATGAAGTTTTACACTTTTAAGGACAGCTAATAAAATCGCCGAGTAAAAGTTATTCCCTTCAACAGGGGTCCATATAGGTAGTACCGTGGTGCCTATTTATACCGCAAGTAGTAGCTTGAAAATCGATTCCGTTTATCAGTTGTAAGAAGCCGTAGCCAGCGTAATTACTAGGTAAACATAAATAGAAGCTGTTTTGTGGTGTCATGCTAGATTCGTTATGGGAGGAGCGTTACTTTTATTATTAAGTGAAAATCCTCTTTGCCTAGTTGCTATATTCACTATTAAAAATAACCGTACGGCACATCCCAATCATTTAACAATATATCGAGTAATTTACTTTGTAACATAATTGATTTTTGATAAGTAAAAACGAGAGCAGTGGTGATAGCACCCTGTCAATAAACCCTACGTGAATCTGTAACGTTAAAAAATACTTTTAACAATCGGAACCGAAATCGGACCACAGCTAAAAGGTTCCGCGTTTAATTTTGTTTAATTAATTATATTTTATTTGCACTAAGCGATATATTTTGTTCGAATATTTAGTAACTTATGGGCCCATCATATCAACTGTAAAGGAACGTTACTGTGCCACCTGCATTGCCACTGACTCCCTGCACTTTTGTACAAGTCGTCACTCTCAGACCGCATTGCTCCAACCAACTAGGAAACAATAATATAAACCTGCCACTAGTCTACGCGGAGGCAGTTACAATTACTACAAAAATATAACAAATACAATATTGTTATAACAATTGTTTACGTACGGAACCCTAAATGAGATGCTCCCTTATTATGTTGTTGAGTGATAATAACCGAAAAATACATACATATTTATGATATTCATCAAGGGAGGAAATAAAAATGTTTACGTACCATCGACTGACGGAGTATATAATCGAATGATCATAAAACGGTAACAAGAAAAACATCGTATTCACTTATAATAACTCCTCCCTCCACCGGCAGGCTTTTTGAGCGTATCTTCCTTGGTTACCCAATACGGGTTGTGTACATAAATATCGCATTGCTAATTCTATTCTCTAATTCGAAACGTTAGACCAATTAGCATGAATCGAGTACAATATTTACTTCGTCCAATTCATTGAGTACACTTAAATAAAATAACACTTAATAAACAATAAATAAAAAATAATTAAAGAAACAAAAACATTTAGGTGGTAGGTCCCCGTTTTACAGGGGACCGTCTGTGGATTTTATTGGGTGCCTATTTCTACCGCAAGCAGTAGTTTAAACGCTATGTTCCGTTTGAAGGCACCGTAGCCAGCTATTTACTGGGTAAACGAGACTTAACAGACCGACAAGTGCTCGTCTGCCTGCGTATGCAATAAAAAAAAACATTTATTAAATAACTATACTTTCGTAAAACTCGTTAAGAAAGTTAACGTAGTTAGTAGTTCACGATTAACTTTAGTTTCGTTAGTTTAACTAAACACTTTCGTTAGCTATCAATCTTAAACCGACCAATTAGAACATTTAAACCAAATCAAACCCATTTTATTATCTATTTTGCAACATAAAAGCTCAGAAAACCTACCAGGAGCGCATAAACTGAGTAGACGCTAATACCGATGTAGTCTCCAACGCGCCGCACATATTGCGCGACACTTAACAGGTGAACCGACTAAATTTAATTGCGAGTCAAGATCGATTTAATCACGTGTAACGAATGTAAACGACGGTTACCGAAACACGGTGTTTGATATGTATGTTTGGCGTTTCAGTGAGACCTCAACCAATAATCAATAATCCGTAATAAATGGATGGTATCGTGTGTCGCTTTAGATTATGAAATTAACATTGGTATTTAGTTGATTGAAAAGTAAAATGATCCATGCGTCGGATGGGCATATAAAAGTCGGTCCACCTACCAACCCGCATTGGACCAGCGTGCAGGGTTACGGTCACAAAACGAAAGGGGTGTATTAGGGAAGGCCTTTGTCCGGCAGTGGACTATCACAGGGTGATGATGATGATTTAATTTCTTGTCAACGTGCCAAATAAATCTTTCTTCTGATTTTTTCGTTAATTTGCTTCAAATTTATGTTTTTGAAATGATTTAAAGCGAACCGCTTTAAAATGACCGGGTGACGGTTGTCTGTTCGTTTCAGTCAAACGTACTATCGATTATTTAAATGCTAAGCTACTAAGTAATATAAAATATTAACACCAAACGTAATTAAAATACGAGTATTTGACAGCGTTACTCAGGTCAGTTTATTATTTCTACATTCAAGACTGAGACGACGAACGCCTGTAAACATGCCAACTCAATTTGAGCTTTTTTTAATTTGTTAAAGAGATAAGACGAGCAAGGCCTCAAGCACACAAGACAGAATTCCTCTTACCGCCCTGAGATGTTAAATCGCCATTACCACGTAATTACGCTGGTTACGGAGCCTTTCAAACCGGAAGACAGTAGTGTTTACACACTACTAATTTGCGACAGATATAGGCACCAGACGGCCCCGGTAAGTTATCACTACGTGGTGTAAAACAAAGTCGCTTTCTCAGTCCCTATATCCCTCTATGTATGCTTAAACCTTGCAAACTACTGGTTTCGGCGCGGTTTTTTTAATAGATAAAGTGATCAAAGAAGAAGGTTAATATGAATAACGCATGCTTAATATTGTAGGTATATTTTCTATCAGCATAGCTCCCATGCAAAGCAGCTATTAGATCGCTGTTAGATGATAAATAGAAGTTATAGAGTTATATCAGCATATTTATATCGATCGACAAAAGACGTACGATATTAAACAATATTAAAAGATAAGCAAGAGGCATCCGTGTCAGAATACAGCATAGATACGGCACTTAGCACGACAGTATAGAATTCTGATGGAATAAGCTTATTTTGATTCGCGTCTGCCGTTTCCCGTCTCGCATCTGCCTTCGTGGAGCGAAACATGCATGCATACATTGTTACGGCGTTCCACATATTCAGCATTGATACTGCAGCGTTTTTCCCATTTTGCGATGCGATTTATATAAAGATTTTAAAAACGCGGCAGATCAAAGCCAAGAGAAAATTAAAATGGATGACATTATCAACAGCTGTTGATATCTAATGATGAAAGCTCGGATACGAAATATGATGTTTTTACAAAATTATATTAATATGATTTTAGTGGAAAAGCCTAAGAGGCATAGATAAGGGTCAATACCACTAGCCCTCGGTTTAGGAATTCGAGCGAGTTCGAATCTTTTATTGTACAAGGTATGCATACGACCAATCATGGCTTATGCATGCCAAACTTTCGCTCACGCATCCTCCACACTCCTAAATCAACTACAAGTAGTTCAAAATAAATTCATCCGCCGCGCCACTGGGGCGCAGTGGTACCAACGAAATGTAGACTTACACAGCGACCGCAATGTCCGACACTCCGCGAGCACTTTAAAAGTTAACTCGCAAACACATGGATAAAGTAGTCAAACACAGCAACCCTCTGCTGGTAAAGCAGCAACGTATACGGCCGATCCAAACGCGTCTAGCCAAAAGCGTCGACCACGAAACGTTATTCTCGACCCGGACGAGGAAGGGTCGCCGAGACCCGGACCCAACGGGGTCCCTACATCAGACCCTACACACCACACGAGTAGGATAGCACACACTCACCTGTAGTTCGCCTTTGCTTACGAGCACAGCGACACACACACACCGCGTATACTAGATACACCCGCGTTCCAGGGCGGTTCTCACCGCCCCAGCAATCGATTAATACAGTCGCCAGACCGTCGGCGTCCCGGTCCGTAAACCGATCGTCGACGATCCTTAGGAGACATAAACTAATACCTAACTGACGTACCTTTCTGACGTGTGGCCCATTTTAGCAAAAATGTGGGCCACCTAGTTCGTGGGGACGGTAGCTTCTCGCGAACTCTGTGTTAGATGAAGCTTACTAAAGACATGAGTTTGGAAGCATAAATTCAAGGACAAAAAAAAAAAAAAAGAGTTCGAATCCTGTAGAGTCAATTTTTGTTTCGTTGCTTTATAGTAAGAGCAATATAAGCTGACCACCGAAATTCATGAATAGTATGATACTAAACAATATCCGCCTCGGATGCTCATACAAAAGTTCTGTCCTGAATGCCGAAACATCATTAGCAATCAAATGTACTGAACTATAATACATCGATTAAACAAAGTTTATTCAGCTTGAAACCTTATTACTTTAATACTATTTAGGTAAGATGCCTGTAATAACAGGCAATAACCTGAAGGAAAATAAAAGTGGATAAATAGTATAGCATACTTTTGCTTTAAACAGAATCGTTTAAAAGTAGTAGGTCTTATTAACAAGGGACCATTAAATTAGCACAATCCCGGTGCCTATTTCTGCAGCAAGTCAGTAGTGTGTAAACACTATTCTGTACCGGTTTTCTGAGTAAACCCGACGTACCAACTGACGAAAATATAACAACGCTACTCTTATGGGCTGGGCGTGTTACCATCTCGTCACATCATCTTCACTATCATATCCAGCCTTCGTCTCATCGTTTAACGTAATAAAAATAGATTGCATAATTGCCTACGGAATGAAACCAAAAACTAACAGGCCAAAAACCACACCATCATAATTATTTCTTTTGTTCACGCGAATGCTACACATTATTGAATAATCACATCACATCACATCACATCATCAGCCTTTGTTAGTCCACTGCTGGACATAGGCCTCCCCTAATACACCTCCATCCATTGCGGGGTTATGGACCGCATCCCACCACGCTGGTCCAATGCGGGTTGGTGGGTGGACCGACTTTTTTACATGCCCATCCGACGCATGGATCATCTTACTTTTCAGACAATTGGGTGATCGGCCCAAATTGCCCTAACCAACTAGGAAACAACAATGAAAATTTGTTGCGTCCCCGCAGGATTCGAACCCACGACCTCCGGTTTCTAAAGCACACGCTCATACCACTAGGCTACGGAGGCAGTTAGTTATTGAATAATAGGACTTTTTAATGATTTTATCGCGTTTATTTTACATATTTATCATACCACCATACATTACTATCGTGTTTAAAAAGAGGATATTTAACATCTTCGATCGCCCGCCGAAAGTGAATCTTGAATCGGGATTAACATTTTAAAACACTCCACGAGCGTCAGGGACGGAGGGTGGTGGCTAATAAGCCATTTTTCCCGGCGCCGTCGAGACGGAATTTAGATGAGGCCGGCTTAGGGATCGATCTGGAGGCCAGTGTCGAGATGTCAATCCGGCCACCGGTCGGCCGTTGCCCGTTTTCAATATAATCAAATCGACGGTGAAACACTTTACAGACGATCGGAACGCGAAACGGAATGAGGCGGGCAGAAAAATTATCCAAATGCCAACCGACGTTTCTAGCCGGGCCCCCATTTGAGCTGCCTCGGATTTGATTAATGGATTCTGACGGCAAAATGGAGCCTGTAGTCGTGCATAAAATTTTATTGCGCCATAAAAGATGTAAAGACATTCAGACAGGCATTGCCCATTTAGTAATATGGAACACGGCTATCTGGTGTAAGACACGCGTAAAGAATAAAACTCATTCTCTCAATCAAAGCATTTAACATTAATAAAAATCCTAAAAGCTAGTTTTAATCACTTGTTTATAATTGAAAAAGTTTGACTTTCCACGTCAGTGACAAATCCTACGTCTTCTTTTTAATTTCGCTAGTTAAAAGTTGCCTAAGTACGAACACGGCTCTTCAAATGAGACAACGGCGCTCGAAACTGTAACCAACTGTCGAACGTGAGGACCTCTTACGTAATGCACCGCACAAAGATGCGACCGCGCTGTACTAGCGTTGTTTAGAAACTTCCTAATTGAATGAAATCTTAAAAGTCTAGATATAAAGGCAGCGGCTAGAAAAGTCAGAGAAGTAACATGTGAATTAGAAAGTCGACATCACTTACATGTGAGAGTAATTGGACGACGCAATTGGTAACTTAATTTACTAAATTTCGTATCTTTTATTCGTCTTATCTATACTAATAATTAAAATTAGAATGTCTCTTTATAAAATTAAAATAACCGTTTCTAAAAAAGTACATTATGATATATAACTGGTACACATAACAAAACAGCATATTTAAAAATTTTTGTTCATCAGTCTAGTCTAACTAACTTCTGAAATGTCTAGTCCGTTTTTGACGGAACTATTGTAAAAAGATAGCTGATGTCTACTTTTAAAAAATATTTGAAAAAGTAATTTTTATATATTATTACCTCGTGGCCGGAATCGCGAACTAAATTTAGTTCAATATAAATTTAATTTTCTGTGCTACGGCATTATCTAGATTTAATTTTCTAACATTTACTTTTATATATTCTTTTGGCTAAAGAAGCAAATAACTGCCTCCGTAGCCTAGTAGTACAGGCTTGTGCTTTAGGAAACCGGAGGTCGTGGGTTCGAATCCTGCGGGGACTCAACAAATTTTCATTGTTGTTTCCTAGTTGGTTAGGGCAATTTGGACCGATCACCCAATTGTCTGAAAAGTAAGATGATCCATGCGTCGGATGGGCACGTAAAAACTCGGTCCACCCACCAACCCGCATTGGACCTGCGTGGTGGGGTGCGGTCCAGAACCCCATAATGGATAGAGGTGTATTAGGGGAGGCCTATGTCCAGCAGTGGACTATCAAAGGCTGATGATGATGTATTGTAAAACAGCGGTCTAGCACCTTCTTCAGCAACCACTTGCAACACGATGGAACGAGCGGGATATTTAAACATTGGCAAATGATACCTGCTGAGACAAGAGATAGTGTATCACCTTTACCCAGTAATCAATATAGAACCAACGACAGTTCGACAGTCGTCATCTAGTGATACCAACACACCTGATTCAGATCCACCACAGTGCGCAGGAAAACGCCTCGGCAACGAAGGGCGAGCAAAAGAAACAGAAAAAACAAATTCCGGACGTGTTTTTCCACTTCCGAGTCATCGCGTCTGTTGACGGAGACTAATGAAATGCTAACTCGCGGAGGCGGGCGTTCGGAAATTATAATTAGCCCGCAAATATTTGCCCTTTTGTCCTCCTGACCATCGCCCTACACCCCTAACCACCCTAGGGTGCCGCTTTTTATCGCCAGGAAGCGACACAAAAGAGGATGAGCATTTCGAATATGAATCGAATAAACACAATGTCCCAATTCTATCCTTCTCCTAGCTAAATACTCAAGTTTGCACACATCACTCATCATCAGCCTGTAATAGTCCACTGCTGGACATAAGCCTCCCCTAACACACCCCTATACATTAGGGGGTTTTGGACCGTATCCCACCACGCTGGTCCAATGCGGGTTGGTGGGTGGACTGACTTTTTACATGCCCATCCGACGCATGGATCATCTTTCTTTTCAGACAATTGGGTGATCGGCCCAAATTACCCTAACCAACTAGGAAACAACAATGAAAATTTGTTGAGCCCCCGCAGGATCTAGAAACCGGAGTTCGTGGGTTCAAGGTTGCATCGGCTTCTAATCAAGCCAGATTTATATGATATATATAATACCAGCTTTTATTAAGGCGACTTGCATCTGACTTCCACAAACTATAGAGTGTTAAGTTAAAGTTAAAGCTGTAAAAAAATAACGTATTGATGTACCATAAATAAAAACCGGTACGACTTTTTACATGCCCATCCAAATCATGGCTCACCTTACTTTTCAGTCATTTGGATGATCCGCTCGTATTGCCCTAACCAATCGAAAACAACAATAACACAAAGTTAATTCCAACCCGCGACCTCCGATTTGTGAAGCAAAGGACAATACTGGTGTTAAAGCCTCGGTCAATTGCAATAAGAAAGTAATGTTATTTCACTAAGAGACACTAGACCTTCATTATTTTCGTCCTTCTTTGGGCACAGTTTCGGCTGTCACTTATAGAGTGCTGTTTGCGAGCGAAGTAAGGCAATTTTGTTAAACGTATACGTCGAGTATGAAATTATCCTTCGCGAAATATAATGTCCCACGATTCGACGTATTATAATGCGACTCGGTGCCAGACACCGACTTATACGAGATAGCGTACTTGTGGAACAATGGAGCGAAGTTTAAAACTTAGAGGATTATCATCCTGACATGCCCGCTGAGCGTTTTGTGGTGGCATAAAACTTTTAAGGATTCAATTTATTATTTTCATTGTTCATAAAATTTTTTGAATTATATTAAAATAGCATATATATAACAATAACTAATCAACCGATAAAACTAAGCAAGTTTTCGCATATGTTTCACACGTACTCTTAGTGGAACACTATCAGTTATAGGAATCAGCCATGGACATATCATAAGCGCTTTATCGTTATACGTGTTCTGAAGTCATCAAAAGACACTGCTTGTCGCCTTCTTCTACACTTTTAACCATATCAATCAGTCAATATTTTATACCTAAAACGTGATATGTTAATAGCAAAAAGGAATGTGTCCAATATCAAAACACTCACAATAAGCGCAATCAAACAAACCTATACAGACATGTTAACATTCAATTACAGCACAAGAACGATACACTAAAGATAAAAAGGCAAAACAAACGGAAGGCCTCCTATAGACGGGGAACACCCGATCGGAGTAACATAAATACGCATAAAACGAGAGAACAAACAACCAAACGAACTCAATTAAACGGAATATCGGTCTTGCGTTTGTTTATTTAAGCGTTCGACCATCAAACGTAAACATTTCTATTTCCAAGTAATTAATTACCTACTTTATTAGGTTCGCTAAGGCGGCGGCGCGATTGCGAGCGGGGCGGATCAGTACTTTACGAGCGTATTAAAGAGAATGATATAACGAAATGTATCATGAGCAGTTATTTGAGTATATTTTGAATGGAAGTTCTCATTTTGATAAGAAAATAAGATTTTCTATTTAATTAAAGGTTTCACTTCAGTATGAGCCATGCGTATATTGAATGGAAAATGTGAGGAACAATCGGCCATAAAATTAAGTAAAATCGTCTTCAAGTAATAACTTATAGAGAACTTTTGTGAAATTGTGGCGTGTTTTGATAATATATTAGCGGATACGATACATAATTAAATAAAATACTTTAGGCTTTTTATCGATTTTACTTCCATTAACAAAATTTCCGAACCTTTAAAATACTTTAATATCCAATAAAGTCTTTTTTATTCAACCATAAACGAAATCAACCGTCCGTTTGCGCTAATGCGATCGAAACACTGCAACGGCGTCGGTCACAACCAGATTGAATTAGAAACCTGTCCGGTGACAGCTCATTCGTTGAACTCTATATCACAGCGCGTGATAGAATTCGCAGTACATACGCGAACGGTGCAACAGTGACCGACATAGCTCAAAGGATTAGCGCTAACCGGTACGGGTATCCTATAACGCTGAGTTGCTAGAATCGCCCGTGCGAATGGACCGATGACCGGAGCAAATATTTGTTCGTGTGTAGTGATTCGTGGTAGTGAACATTTTGTTTTATTTGCCACGAAGGCAGAGTAGTCGGGCCGACAAAACTTTAGTATCAAATTGACATGTAAAAATAAGTTAAGTAAATTTAACTACAAAAAATAAACGCATTAAATGCATGAAAAACTTTTTCGATTTAATGTCACTTATTTCGACACGAAAGTTGCAAGGCCAAGAATAATTGTTTGTTACTTTTTAACCACAAACAGCAATGAATATTACAACTTGAGGATATTATCATAGCTATTACAAACACGCGTAAAGTGACACCGCAATCTGAAAACTTCATCGTGTGAAACGCAATTGGTTCCGACGGCCGAAAAGCCTGGGAACGTTTCGATTCGAAACAACTGACAATGCTCGCAACAAATATTGTTACAATACAACAACAACATTACGATCGAATCAAAACCAAAGTAAATTCGGGTATATTTGTCTTAACGGTTATAGCAATATGGGGTAGCAATAAGGTCTTGAACATAATGTTGTACGACCACTTCGGTTTCTTGGAAATTAAATACTGACTCTGTTATCTTTGCTTAAGTCTTAGTGCACGTGGGAGGGCTATAGAATGTGATAAAACAATTTCAGCGAGGAATTGTACACGTTCCAAGAATAAGCTATTGCGTGAATCAATATATTCGGGGAAGATTTTTCTAAATAGAATTTATTTTATCAGTAGCAAGAAAATAGTAGTAAGTGAAAAATTCAACCAGGCTTGATATCATCCAAAAAACATGTCAAAAGGCAAAATAAAAGGATTTGATTTGATAGCTCGCGGATTTTGGTAACATTATTATCGATTTTTAATTAAATTAACCATTATTACTAAAAACAACAATTATGTAAAAGGTAAATTAGCTTATTTCAAATGCCATTAGAGACCAATTTAACCAAATCCCACAAAAGTTTCTTTTTTAAATTATAAATGTACATTTCAACATAATATATATTACAAAAATAACCTTTACTTTACAATAAATATTTATCAATTAACTAATAAATTCGAGGTCACTTTTTTTCTTTATTCTTAGGAAAAACATTTGATGATATTCTTAATGTAACAAATTAGTTGCTTTAAGAATAGAGCCTTTATCAGTCCACTGCTGAATATATCCTTTTTCTAATGAACGCCAAGACGATAATAGAAGGCATACATCTTCTATATATATATATATATATATATATATATATATATATATATATATATATATATATAATATATATATATAAAAGAGATTCCATCTATATCGACTCATCACGATATCTCTGGAACCATAAGACGTAGCGACTTGAAATTTGATAGGAATATTCCTTTCGCCGAGTAGAGGTCAGCTATGAACGGATTTTACGAAATTCCACCCACAAGGGTTGAGGAATAAAATCTACAGATACTAAATAAACAGTATGCAAACCGACCAAAAAATTTTAAACCGTCAACTCTATACAACAAATAATATTCGTCGGTGGTTAATTTAAACACCTTTACAGATATACTTATCAACATTTCCGCTACAGTTAACGGTTAAAAGTCATCCACAACCATTTAACTTCGTCCACACCGTAAGCCACTAACTGCTAAGCCGTAATAACATTAGGCAAATAAACGTAACAGTTTAACGACCCTAAAACTGGGGTCGAGTGGCGATGCGTGAAGACATAGGGTCGCGATTGGTTAAGAACAAAGCCGGGAGCGGCGCCGCACTGTACGCCCGGAAGGTGGAAGACAACCCCCGCCACGACACTTTTAAGGGTTGGCACTAACCCGCGGTCGTTGGGGTGGAGGAGTTCTTCACGAGTCTCAGAGACCAGAGACCCTGTAGTACATATTAATATTATGGCATATGGCACGTGGCAATTTGAAAATAATACTGCAAGATTTTACCTCTTCGTTGTAAAGTTATAAAATGAATCCATACCTTGTCAAGATATTCTCCAACTACTACTTTAACACTTTAACTACACATCCCATAACGGTATCTAACAAAACAACAAAATACTACGGAAAAAGAAAATCTTCTTAATCCATACAGTTTAAAACTTATCATGTTCACAGCTACCGTATTCACATATGAATATATTTAAAAAGACGATACACAAAGAACATCATCCAGCCTCAAACGAACGAAGCTAGTCGCGGCAGCCCTGCCAGGGATTGGCAACATTAAAAATTCCCTAAGAGGCATCATCCACGCGCTCGTACCGACTGATAGACGTGACAGTGCAGTGAATAATTAAATGAGCGGGCGTTTAATATTCATATTTGAAAATTCCATTCGAGACGAGGCCGTCACTCAAGACGGTGGGAGTAATTGGTTTAAACTGTTATTTAACGGCGCCCCAGTGTGTTGAAATTGACGATTCGTGATGAATATTGTTATTTTTCGCCTCGATATTCTGTAAATCAACTTCAGTTGGCTACATGTTGGTTACAAAGATGGTAGGTACTACGATACAGAGGACCGACTTGGAAAGCACTATCGCGGGGTGTATAGTTTTACCGCAATGCAATGTATTAGAGTGCATTATTGTGATCTGGTTAGAAGGACACATCGTCTAGAATGATTACCGAAAAGGCGATTTAAGATCTCACTACTACTAAGTACGCATGCGGCGTATCTAAATCCACCCAAGGGTTTGGATAAGCCGCGTTTTACTTCACAATCGTTACTGTTAATATACGGTAATCGCTTCTATCGTAATTGATGTGTAATGTAAATTGTTGATGTACATCCAATTGACATAATATTGTGGGCAGTAGAGAGCTGCAGTCTAAAACATAAACAGATACGATCCTATTTACCATAAAGTTAAGTGCATATCAAATTTTGACTATTGTTATTAAAATCTACTTGACCTACTTTACCTCTAGCATGCTTCTTATCATTATTTCAAGCTGAGATTCAGCAAGAAGTTTACCATCTCGGTGACGTCATCTGTCTTCGCAACAGAACCGGCGCCATTCAAAAACCAACCGCAACTTTCGTAGCGCCCGTCTTGTTGTTCGGAAATTTTGAAGCACTCGACTCTGTAGAGTTACATAAACAATCGCATTGTTTAAGCGAACTCCGGTGTCGGATGGGGCAGCGCATTTAACCCGCCACACGCAAATTATAACGCCTTCATGGCCTAGTGGGTATAGGACGTTGATTAGCAAACCGAAGGTCGTTGGTTCAAATCCTGCTAAGAAACGGCTTTGCATTCTAGTTGCTTTTTAGTTGGCTAGGGCAATATGGATTGATAACAGACTGATAACACAGATGCCCAAAAGTTTCGATTGTCCATGCGTCAGATAGTCATGTTTAAAGTCAGTCCCGTTTATTAAAATCATGTTAGACAGTCGTTACACAACGTCAGTAACTTCTAATTAATTGACAATCGTATTTATCAATCAAATTCAAATATATTCAATTATTTCCTTTATTTACGCGATTATTATACATATGAAATCCAGTAATTTAGGAATCTTTCGAAAAATGACGTTTCAGACAGACGGCAGACTAAGTAGGTACATGTCTGTTTCTCAATGTTTTTGGAATAACCATAAGTTTTCAATTAAAATCGTCATAGCTTTCCATTTCCCGAAACGTCGTGAATAAATATTTATAACTAACGCAAAAATCCTTTAAATTAGTAGATCAAATATCTTTATTCAGTGTAGAAGTGTAACACTCGCTAATTGATTGTCAAGGACGATTCGGAATAGGACCCCTCTAACCTGAGAAAAAGCTTTAGGTTGTCGAGTCCAGATGTCAGACGCTCTGCATCCAAACTGATAAAGTCATATAAGAATCAAAACCAGGTAAACCTAATGGATGAGAAGCCAACTCGATGATAACTTGGGAACATAGCAACGACAAAGAAACACGCAAATCGGGGCGTAGCTAGGCGTCGAGTCGGGTCGGTTAACTTTGAACCGTGAAGTTACTAACCCATTGATAACTCCGTATCTTCGCGTCTACGACACAGGCGGCCGGTTTGATCCGGTTAAAACTAACCGGGGCCAATTAAAACTGGCAACTAACTCCCGCTTTTCACCCGTCGCGTTTGTTAGCCGCGCACGAGGTTCACCTTTTGTTAATGTGTTACTTTCGGGGGGGGGGGGGGTAGGGGGCGTATTAGTTTCGGAGCGGGCGGCTAGTTAGTTTCATAACTAATAATGTTTTTTTTTATGTGTGTTACGAGAGTGCCGATGTGGTTTTCGGGAAATTTGCAGTTTGAAAGCGAGCGATTCATTAAAGCCTAATAGCTGCAGCATAAAGTTATCACATTAAAACTCTGTTAGCTATGTACTTTTTTATATCGATCGATAATATATCTATAGTACATTTTAGAGATTTTATATCTGTATCGTTGTTTAACTGAATCGGTTCACTTATATTGACTTTTACTAGTTTAGTTTTGTTTGCTATTTTTATTACTTTGTCTTCATATTAATTAAGTTTTGCATTCGAAAACAATCTATTGCTATGTTGTTTACTTAGAATATCGTTTAAACCTATATGTCTGCATTATTATACAAAACAAATACACATTTAGTTGGTGCAAATATTTCATATTTGTATACCGGTGCTTACGAGTTCACATTAAAACAATAAGTTAAGCTGCTAAAAATTCAACAGCCGGTGTTAGTCCACTGCTGGACATAGACATCCCCTAATGCACGCCTTCTCCATAGGACGGTTTTTAGACCGTAACCCACCACGCTGGTCCAATGCGGGTTGGTGGGTGGACCGTCTTTATACATGCCCACCCGACGCATGGATCATCATACTTTTCAGACAATTGGGTGATCGGCCCAAATTGCCCTAATCAACTAGAAAATTTGTTGATTCCCCGCAGGATTCGAATGCTCGACCTCCGGTTTCCAAAGCACACGCAGTTATCTATAGTCTACGTAAGCAGTTACAGCACAAAATTAGTAAAATTAAATAAGAATAAAGTTAACCTCTTTCAAATAAAATATGTATAACAAGTTGCTAAACCACACTCTTTTACTTTTTTTGGAGCGAGCGAAGTAATTGAATATATTCATAAATAATGAAGAAAAAATCGCTTTGCATATGATGTTTTAACATTTCATCTGTATAGTCATTTTACATCTGCTTTGCTTTAAAAAAAAAAACAAGACATAAATTTATTCAAATTATTCCATAAATCAATTTTCAGTGAAACAATATATATGACTTGAAAAAATAAGAATTGTAAAAATCCACGGGTTACACACCAATGTTATTCTCGACAGGGTTAAAAAATATAGATGAAAAATTCAAAAATAAACAAGTGGAACAAAAGAATATCATTTTATATTAAAAAAAAGAAAACCTTTGACAGACGCTTGACGATCTGCCTCCAAGATATAATTAACTCATTACCAAGCCACAATAATTATGAACAAAAAACTGCATCAATTTAATCTTAATAAAAACATGACATAAAACCACCAACTGCAATAATATACACAAGTAATAACACAAAGTGCAAACTATTTCCTCGCAAAGAATCTGTCACAATCGTTACTATACAAGCGAAAACTCATCAAAATCATCAGGCAAAGACTTCAATACAGAACCAACTCTATCACCAATCGACACGATTCAAAATCGCTAAAACCCTCATCCCGATTTTAGAATGCACCAAGTGCTATATCTGGGTCAAAATCCCGCGGGAGAGTTCGACGGATGCGAGAGCAAAAAAAAAAGCACGCTCCAATAAATGCGGAAATTTCGCGCGCAATCGACGCGCCCGTCTTGGGCCACTCAATTTTGTATCCGCGTTTTAATGAACGCTTCGAAATACCTAAGCAATATGTTTCTCATTAAATTTCGACGAAGCGACGTTTTAGAATTCAATTTCTGCCACGGCCTACGAGAGGTTTGGACACTTGATAGTATCGTCGGTTTTAACAAGGTCCGATTGATATCCTTGCATGTTAACAGTATAATATTAATGTACTACAAAGGACATCATTTTAAATAAAGGAAGAATTACCTTTAATTCAAACGTAATGTTCGTTTATATCTACTGGAGTCGGCGTCAGATTTGCAAGGGTAGAATTTCTATTATCTTTTTCAAGTATATTATGTATATTATAACCTTATGTATGTTTATTATTGCATTTTAATAATATCTCTTTATTGAACTTATTTTAGTATTTGAAAACATATTTATAATAATGATTGTATTTCGATTTGGAGTCATCCTTTCGCTCTTAAAAAAATTGTGATTATTATTTCTTTACTCATGCACGTACCGAACTATCTTAGGGTGGTCTAAAGTAAGCTGTTTGATAATGCTTAAGGCATTAAGCTTTGCTTGTTTAATTAGTTTAAATAAAGAAATTTATAACTGCCCTTTAAGGTGGTCAGTAGCTTTGATTTTGTTGAATTAAACGATGACACGCGAAGGACCTTCTGCTGATGCAAAGATATCGACCCGACCTTAACAATCGATTCCAAACCTTCGCCGCCCACAGATATGGTAATGGAGTGGTAATAATAATGTAATATGACAATAAACTCTTACAATAGCGTTTAAATATACCCAAGATGCTCCGGTAAAATGCTTGGTACACTTGTACTGATAAAATAGATATTAATTGAAACTACAAAGCATGTCGTATATATTGTAACGATCGTAAATTACCAATTATTATTAATAGTAAAACTACATCATTTTTAATACCAACAAGTCATTGCTAAAAACCTAATTATTATTATTCGACGTTTATCAACATTTAGAATCTCAACGTTAACGGGGATTGTGATTATGAAATTAATGGGAGTTCAAATTGAAACTTAACAATACACAAACTATGTAACATCCGTATCATCCGTGTCAGTCAACAATAAAATTCTAGGTATCTTACCTATCAAAACACTATATGATGTTTTAGAGCCCTTACTAGAACCGCAATCTTACGGAACATTATGCACCTACAATCCGGGATAGGGTGCACAGGAGATATGTTATACCTGATGGCGAACAACAATCAGGGAGTAGCGGAGAGCAATGGTCCGCAAACGCATTAAGTCCCGCTGACCAAACAGCCGCTAATGAAAGCCGCCCATCCCTGGGGATCCCTAGGAGGGTCCTGGAGCCCCCGTAATGTGTTGAGAGCGGTGACATATCCGGCCGCGCGTCTATTTGCGCACGCGAGTGCAATTTTAATTTTCTTACGCCACCCGGTCGAGTTAAATGGCAACCGCTATTAAGGTGCGTATACAACGGATGAGCGGGGAGAGAACGTATGTTCGGAGAGTATTGCTGATATATGGATATAGGCCGAACGCCTAAAAAATGCTACGCTGACGATCGCTCATGGAAACTTTATAATAACAATATTCTCAGACGAGTAACACATCCTCTAACCCTGTAACCCTAAACTAAGCAAAGCTTGTACTAAGGAAAGATCACTGAAAAATGCATAGATTTAATTTAATAAATACATACCACATAGATAGAAAAACACCCGGACACGATAAAACATTATGTTTATCACACAATATTTGTGGTGGGAATCGAACGCACGCCCTTTGGCGAAAAAGTCAGGCAATCAAAAGAAACAAGTGCTTTCACTCTATTTCTTTTCGAAATATAAAACTGAACGATTTTTTTTTTAAAAACTGATAAAGATGACATCAGAAAGTTTAAAAACCACCACAGCGGCACAAGTATAACTAGAGCGGGGTCAACGACCGCCACAACTCGGGCTTTGTACCACTCGATTTTCAGTCAGAGCTTACTTGCAAGCCCGAAGCCTCACAATTAAACAAGCTCTCATATCAATTGATTTTCAATACAGATGTAATAATATTGCCTTCAAGGCGCAGTTTCCAGTGCTGTAACGTCGCCTGAAGATAGCGGGTTGACGCCGACCTGTATTTGCACAGACTTAGTCACGAACGTTTCAATGAAACCTTTGTGTACACACGAGTACGTAAAACAGTTAATAACATCAGAGTACTGCGTACGTGTCGCTTCGGTTCAAACGAATTTATGTTGTAATTAATTCCTTTATGCGAGCGGATTGCTGTACCTACGAATATTATCGAATAATCTCGCGGTTCGGAAAGTTTTCGAATGATAATTGTAATAACATTTTCTTTCGTCACGTGTCTGTGTAATAATTGCATATCGTTGACATGTTCTGCATATACAATAAATTATATTATAAAGAATGAAAATATATTGCTTGTTTTAAATACATTGCCGTTTTTGGATATATGAAAATTAGTTATTTTAAAAAAAATTGGCGATGAAAGTAACTACAACATGTACAACTGTTACGTGACCTAATAGCCGGTTTGAATTTGATATTAATCTTTACAACACCAATGTATGATTTCATCAATACGTATTCGATTGACCAATTGAAATCATATAACCTAACTGTAGGAAAACTTATCTGTGTTCAAAATATGAACATGCAGGTTACGTTGTATTTTCTTCTATAAAACTCTAAAACATCAACATAGTATCATCATCATCATCATCATCATCAGCCTGTGATAGTCCACTGCTGGACATAGGCCTCCCCTAATACACCCCTATCCATTAGAGGGTTTTTGGACCGTATCCCACCACGCTGGTCCAATGCGGGTTGGTGGGTGGACCGACTTTTTACATGCCCATCCGACGCATGGATCATCTCACTTTTCAGACAATTGGGTGATCGGCCCAAATTGCCCTAACCAACTAGGAAACAACAATGGAAATTTGTTGAGTCCCCGCAGGATTCGAACCCACAACCTCCGGTTTCTAAGCCACACGCTTACCTATATACCACTAGGCTACGGAAGCAGTCATAGTATCATTGCTTACTATACTTATAATACTACACACACATACTATTGCTTCACAAAAGATTTAGGTGCATTGCTATCCTGGTCTATCGAAATATAGCAAAAAACTGCTTTCCAAAACAAAAGCAAGAACAAAACGAAAAGATTTCCCATTCCAATCACAAACACAACATTTCTATGTACCGACTTCTAAAAACGCAAATACGCGATTTTTTCCTCCAAATCCATAGATTAGGTTCGCTAAAAGCTTCTGAAAAAATAAAATCTCCGTTATTAGAATAGTTTCGCCCTCCAATATCATAGAGGCTTAGCTGATATGAATATCTTGATTATATAAACTTTATTATATTTGGAAGATGGTATTATTATATCTTACAATTTTCGGTCGTATTTGCCTTGGAATAGGCGAGGGGACAAAATGGCACAAATGTATATTATGATCCCAATGAACTAATTAAAAACATATTTCGCACAATCATACAATACAATAGCGGTACATTATCACAAAAGATACGTAGCCTCATTGGCCGAGTGGTATCAGCCCTTGCTATGCAAAGCGGAGGTCGTGGGTTAGAATCTTGCGTTGTCGTAACCTTCGCGTTATTCTTGTTTTCTGGTTAGTAAAAACAATATGAACATATTAACAAATCGCCTTTAAATAAAATTATCCAAGTATCAGATGGGAATGTAAAGAGACGGTCACGGTTACTGTTATAGGAGGTTAGTGATATTAGTTCCTCCGTAGCCTAGTGGTAACGGCGAATTCTTTACTAACTGGAGGTGTTCGAATCCTGCGGTGAGTCAACAAATTTTCATTGTTGTTTCCTATTTTGTTAGGGCATTTGGGCTGAACACCCAATTGTCTTAAAAGTAAGATGATCCATTCGTCGGATGGGCATTTAAAAATTCGGTCCGGTTCATCCTGCATTGTACCAGTGTGGTGGGATACGGTCCAAAAACCCCCTTGTGGAGTAGGCGTACATTAGGAAAGGCCTATGTCCAGCAGTCGATTAACACAAACTGATGATGATGATGAAATAAGTGTGTGTTAATCATTCCATTAAAACCAGATTAACCTTTTAGTTTTCCGATACTATTACCCTAAAAGTGTTATTTCAGTAAATCTGAACGTATTATAAGATAGGCCCATAATAACGTGGAAAATGGTAGGAGGGAGACAAGTATTTGACGTTTAATAAGACCACAACACGTTTCTGCGCAACGAAGCTTTGTGTTTGTTTTTGTTGCGTTTAAAAGATTCTAGTTCATTTAGAGTTCACATATAGAACACTACAATAAATCATGTCCTAACAATCGCATTGTGGATGATACAGTAATACAACGATTCAGTCTTCAAACATTCATAATCACATACATATCGATGTATGAGTCACTTGAATGTTATAATACAAGTTCGTGATAACGGCGGCACACACGGGAATTTTTACACGGCAATTCACTCACTGTTAGTGACTCACGAAGTTTCGCTTCGCCACATCGTAGTGATTAATCTCCGATAAAGCTTCACACAAGAGCCGGCGTTTTGCAATTATCTTCGTGGATAAATACCTGCATATGTGCAAGAATTAGGTGATTAAGTGTAGTTATTTTTTTTCTAAATCCTCCTCTCCCCTTATAAATTATCTGTAACTTTCTCACAAACCTTAAAACTTAACCATGGTATAGTGGTATTGGTTCTTAGAAACCGATTCGAAGGACGTGATTTGCGGGTAAGTATTGGGTTTTAAGAAAGTAATATTATTGAGGTGACAAATAGATCCATCTTAAAAGTCGTTCCTGGTAGCAAAGTTTTTGTCACTCGTTGTAGGACGACCTTAAAAATCCATCGAACGCAGATTACCCTTATGGAAAAAAGTCTCAAAAGAACACTATATGTTTTACACGTTTTTTTTTTTATGTAGGCTACCTAGGGATACAGTTTTTTACTTTATTATAAAGGGCATCGTAGGTATACCTAATCACTACTGGCAAAGCAATACGTTAAGTTTTAAGAAGCTTCGAGCTAAGTTGTAGCGTATTTGGCGGAATTTCTTATAATATTTCGGCCTTGCAGCTCAAGAACCCTAAGCCTACACTAACTAATTTAATTCAATTGTATACGTGCCTGCCTAAAAGATATCTTCTACAGTGATATTTAATTAAAATATCGACTACTATATCAAAGCATAAAGCTTTTGATCTACAAAATTGATAGCATATATTATTGTACAAAACAAATTACGTATTTCTTTTGATAAAATTGTTTGATAAAACATTACTTTGATTCGCGAAGTGGGTCAATTTGTTTCTCGTTAAAATTTAGGCCAAATATTATTAATGCTATCAGCATTTCTGCAAAAACACTGATTGCTCTATGATAAAATCTTCAAAGCCGAGAAAGGAGCAAAATATGTGAGTAAATAAGACTTTTTTTTCAAATTAAAAAACATTTCTTATACGAAAATAATGATCAAAAAAACAGATAAATTTGAAACATAAAATTAAATCCAAAACTAATATATTTAACAATCTATACAAATTCATTTGTATGTTTATATGTATAGGCCTCGAAATTATTTCACTACGAGAAAGGCGTATTATTGTTGAGTACCATAGACCAAATAATCAATTCCTGAAATCTGAATATAATTCAGACAAAGGCGCGGGCGGACTACTAGTCTATAATAAATAGAATTATGATCGCAACATAATCCAAGCGGTCCATCAACAAAACAATTTAAGACGGCGCAATACGGACAAACAAAAGAAAACTCTATTTGGCAACCAAAGACAATTAGCGCATTAAGGATCGCGTTGCATCGATTGTGCCCGGACGGAAATAGGCAGAGCCGGGTGGCGTCCGTTGTATTTCTCCTTTGCGACGAAATGCCTTTATCCTGTTCCTTTCTCCTGCCTTTTTGTGCAGGACTCACTCGTCCCCGGCGGGTTTAATTGGGAAAGGGTATTAAATCAGGGAAGA
The DNA here is from genome assembly GCA_029286875.1 of Lamproptera curius. Classification (NCBI taxonomy): domain Eukaryota; kingdom Metazoa; phylum Arthropoda; class Insecta; order Lepidoptera; family Papilionidae; genus Lamproptera; species Lamproptera curius. The sequence continues at coordinate 1,179,791 of JAGSMT010000027.1, read as the reverse complement.
TGTGCCGTATCTAATTGCCGAACGTGGATCGCGTTCCGTTTGGAATGATTTATATCGAGTCGTTGCTTGGAAATAACTTGCGTAAAAAATACTCGGTACCTCTCTAGAAGACTTTTGTAAATGGCTTACAGCAATCACCGAATAGATTTTTTTTACCTTACCGTTTAAAAAACTTGATTTACCTTATTTTAGAATAATGCTAATAAGGTTTCGGATTTCCTAACACATCGTCATATTTACTAAAAATCATATTGATAACTACAAGTCATGTATAGTTACCAATATGAGACGAGTCGGGACTTTATACGAATAATTTAAAATTAGCCGTATTTTTAAAATTACTCCGACATAATAAATATTTTCTAAGCAGTGCAATCCTTAAAAATATACTTTAGTTTTTAACTGGTACCTTAATTAGTAACCTTAATTAGTACAAACAGCTTAAACGTGAAGTAAAAATATAGAAATCACTATGGCAATGATTAAATAATATGGTTTACTTCATTTTAATGTGCTTATAATTGTATATTATTTTCTATTCTTTCCATCAAGTTGGTTAATATGTACATGCGCACCTTCTCGGTTTTTCGCAACCATCTTAAGTACGGCGGTTAAACCTATCTCTACACTATTTCTTTAAAAAGAATAAGTAAAAAAAGCAAATAATCAAAGCATCATCACAGATAACAGTAAACCAGTCCAGTTACCGTCAGCCATCGTCGCTCTTTGATTCAAAGTCATTCGATCTTTGTTCGGAGCACTAGGGCAGCGTCGTGAATAATTCACATCCGATTGCGAATCTATCGTCCGATAAATTTCAGATCACGGTCAACGGGACGGAATGGCGACATCACAATAGATTCGAATTGACCAATCTAGACGTTCATAAACAACCGCCTAACCAACTTCCAGGAACCGCATGCAGTGTTCGGGAGCTGCAATTTGCATTAGGCGAACTGCGAGACTAGCTCACCTGCATGTCGATAATCGGTCCATTATCGATATTAACGAATGAATCACCATTATAAATATGTCGATGACATAAGTAAGCTAAGGAATATATAAAGGTAACAGATTTTTTTTTTACTCAAAGGAACCAAATGCCGTCAAACGTGCATAAGAACGATTTAACTTTCAAGGCAATTTTGTTGTTGTTTGAGAGATAACAAACAGGCTATGTAATTTTCTGAACACACATAATATAGTAGGAAAACGGCAGCATTTAAATTACTGTTGTAAATATAAAAAGACGATAAAATAATGCACTTTGCGAGGCCTCTTTTTCTCTTGTACATAATAACATTAGTGTGTAACTTAATTGAAGTTGTTCTATCCCCCAAAATAAACCTAGCTCACTAAATTTTTGTTATGGTCCATATTTAATTTTACCCCGATTTCATAATTGAATTTTATGAAGACGCAAATTGTGCAAAAACAAATGGTTTAGTTAAGAGAAGCTGATCTTGAATATTGAGTTACAACAACTACTATCTATAAAAAGTTATTTAATAGGACAAGTATAATAAAGTCATAGCTAGCGCACGTGTCTATGGCAACATCATAGCACCGAATTGTCCTCAATTGCTTGTACCCAATCGTTACATTACCTAGAACCAATCTATGTCCTTTCATTCCACATTGCAATTAGTAAGTGGAACAACTTCTGCGTATCGTCTTTGTTAGCTATTTCAATAATTTTACTTAATATATACATTATATGTATAGATATTAGCAGAATTTATCCTACTAGTATTATAATATCGAAAGATTGGAAGAATAGATGAATGTTTGTTAATTTAACACAAAATTATTTAAAAGAAACTTTAGAAACTACAAAATATAGATGATTAGTTATATTTTAAAAAAATGCCTCGTAATTTATTTTGAAATATATAAAAAAGTGTCATAGATTTAGAAAAAAAAATGTGTAATTATAACAAATAACCATCATCCACGTGGAAAAACTGCCGGACAAATGTGATGAAAAATAAAGTATAAAATATTAAATTACAAACCATTTAATTTAATTTCCTTTTACTGTAAAGTCCTAACTATTACGTCACAAAAAATAGCTTTTCATTTCATTGAAATGCACACTGCCTAGAGAAATTGTTTAATGACTCGACTTTACACGGTTTTTAAATATTAACATACAGGTAACAGAACAATATAGAACAAAAACAAATCTTCACTATCTTAATGAACGAACCCAAACGCTCGCAATCTTTAAGGCTCTGCCACGTGTGGATAAACGTGCGGATATTCAAACCGAGCACAGGTCGTAATAGCTTAACAGGAACTTGTTCGATTAGTACGAGCAAAAGTGACATATCTATTAACACAACCGATCGGTAATAAACCGCATTGGCGAGCGACTTTCAAATGTTCGCCGATCTCACCACATTCGGTTCACCTCAAAAACACGCAGGAAGTAGTGTTTACAAACTACAGATTTGCGGTAGAATCAGCACCCAGATGGTACCTAGAGACAAATAGCTCTACCATCTATAAAATTGCACGTAATTCGCTCTCGTATAGTGTATTCGCACTTTACATCCGACGAATTCACTTACGCCCCCGACGACGGGCACAATGAGAACGTAGTGTCGTGCAAAAATACCGTGTCCGCATCCGCACCGCGTAAATGATAGCCTCAGGAATTGGATTCCGGTGAATTTATGTCCGCTGGCGATTAAAGTGCGGAGGGGCGTAGGGGGGGAAAGGGGAGCGATGAGAGGGGAGAAAGGGAGGGGGACGATTTGTCCCAATTTGTACATTACATTGATTGTGTCCTCCCCCACCGGCTGAATAGTTTAAATCGACACGCCGATCGCCGACCCGTCTCGCTTCGAATCCGTCGGTTAATGATAACGTACGACGAGTACCCGAAGTAATCGAGCAATAATGTTTGATTAGATAATGACCACTTAATCAGTCGGCCCATTTGTTTGGGAATCGACCGTCGGTATGGATACCCAAGGCCTCGTGTTCAACTTTAATGAATACACAAAGAGGGCATGGTACACAAGTAAAGTTTTATTATAGTGCAATTGATTTAATACAAGGTAGTCTTCAATCGATTACATACACTCTTTAACGACATAGTAAATCGAATCGAGGTAGCAGAACCATCACTTATATTACTGTACTTTAAACCATGTGGTAATTTCAGCCAGTGTCAGTCCACTGCTGGACATGGGCCTCCCTTAATGCACGCACGTCTTCTCCATTATTACTCAGATAAAATTTTTATTTTTCATCTGAGTTCAGTCAGAAATTCAGAAACAAGCTTTTATGAACGTTAATCTACCACTGAAGAATCTCTGCGGTAGTAATTTTATTTATATATTTTCTATATTTCATATGCTGATTCCTTACTTTTTTAGAGTAAAATATACATTCATTCAGAATTCATGATCATCATTTCCTTTGCATTAAGTCATATTGTTGTTGTTTTTCTCAGAGTGTAAATGAATAAAGTTATTACACAATTTCGAAACTAAAATCAGTCAAGAATATCGCCAGTGCAAGGCATCATCAATTTGAACTAACATTAAAGATATACTTGTTTTGCATTGTATCAGAATCGTATAATATCGAATAGAATATAACTTGAGCAATGAACAATGTAGTCGTAAAACAAAATTATAGTCATTCAGATCAGAGTACAAGGAAGAATATTGCAACTGTGACCAGTAAAAGTCAACTTTGAATACCTAATGTTAGTATGCCTCGAGCCAGTAATCTGCTAGAATGCTGAGGTCTGGAATTCGAATATGTCACTTTGAAGCAAATCTGACATCACCAGTGTGGACATTTAGTCATATCTTACCGATCGGAGTACAAAATCCTCTGACATTACTGTCTAAGAAGAAAGTTGTACAAGAAGTCGACTTGAGTTGTGCTATCCTTCAGATTGTATTTGCTAGTCCTGTCTCTTTGGCTGGCCTGCAGCCCGAGACTGCCTCGCAGAAAGAGTGAGCGGTGCATTTCGCATCAGACACCTGAGGCAGGAACCAGCAACCCTTTAGCACGCTGCTCTCAGAGATGGCTCCCTGTAGCTCTCCTGGCCGGTTCTGATCCTGCAGGACTCACAATTGTCTCTTGTTCAGGTTGGAAGGCACCATGCCCTGACACTCATGTAAATCCTGCGTCGACATGAAGCGAAGTTCCGTGCCTCCACGCATTGACAGCGATGGTGCATACTGTGCGTTAGCTCGACCCGGGGCTCAGCGGCACTCTTCATGCAAGGAGCGCAATCGTCTCTGCGCCCTTATTGTCTTCTGGGGCTGGCCTGCAGCCCCGAGACCTTGCCTCCTCGCGCCAGAAAAAGAGTGACACGAGGATTTCTGCATCTAGGTCCCAGGGCAAGGAACCAGCCAACAGGCACGCCGACTCGCCAGAGATGGTCCGGTAGCCCCGTACGGCCCGGATAGCCAAGTGGGTTCGAATCCTGCAGCGACTCAACTAATTTTCATACTTGTTTCCTAGTTGGTTAGAGCAATTTAGGCCGATCACCTAATTGTCTAAAAAGTAAAATAATCAATGCGTCGGGTGGACATGTAAAAAGTCGGTCCACCTACCAACCCGCATTGGACCAGCGTGGTGGGATACGGCCAAAAACCCCTAATGGATAGGGGTGTATAAGGGGAAGCTATGTCCAGCAGTGGACTGTCACAGGCTGATGATGATGATCACGATGATTTGATTTATTCGTTAATTGTATCCTTATCGCCTACATCATACGTCGTCTAACTTACCTGATTATAAGTCATCCCCTGACCATTTTTCTAACAAGAGACCTAAGTGAATTACTTAACTTCAGGGAATACTACACCAGAAAAGACATTGAAATATATTACAAGTTTCGGCACGCTCAATTAAAACATTCAAACCGAAAACGTACCCAAGCCAAATAAAGGTTTAACGCCAATCTAAAATCACCAAAACCACCTTATTGCTGGTTACTCAAGAGATCATCTTCCGCTGCCAAGCTTGTGTACATTTAACTACTTCTCCACAAGAGGAGGCAAAAGGCACATTTGGCACTTCTGCAGGTGGTTGGCAACTTGCCAGACGATTAGATAAATCCGACCGCAGGAATAAAGCAACGAAAGTAACTGACATCCCACGCCGGATTAACGGAGGCATAGGACGCAGTGTGTCAGGCGAAAATTACACACATACAGTTTGGAAGCAATCGTGTTTATGATAATACACCCAAGCCGAATAGAATTTAAATAGTTGTAAACCTATCGAGTTATGGCGCCAAAATGTGAAATGTTCCGATTGGTACACGGTTGCTAAATAATTGCATTGCAATGTCCCGCTATTAAGTACTGAAGACTGGACTTTTAGTCAAGTAGTTAAACGACATGACATATACCACCCGATTTGACTGTAATGTTTTATTTTTATAAAGTAAAAAAATATATGTGTACGTCCTCGGTGCGCTAGCTTAAGGACAATAAAGAATGTTGTTTATTTACGTATGTACCATACGAGTCACTCGCAAATCCGAACAAACAAATATAGATTATAAACGTCAATTTCTTTTTTAATTTAAAGATAATATGATGTTACATAGTTTAGATTCTCACGTGTATTTCTATAACAAACTATACTTTACATCTTTAGCACTTCGCAACTGCCCCTAATTAGGTATTATAATGGAATCCCAATGACAACCCTTGGGATATCTCCGCCTAACACCACGCAAGATCTATTAAACTCATCAATTCAACAATGTGTAATTACATCACTTAATAAAAATAATTAAGATTTTAGACATCACACAAACATAAGAGACAAACACGAATTAAACTAATCAAGCTATCCGACCGGGCGATGTAGCAAGATTCGAACCTTATACCTTAATCAGCCACGTAGTGTCGTACTCCTGAATCCGCCCCCTTGAAATATCGACGGGCGAGCACGTAGGGTACCGAATGCCTCTTCATCACACAACCACGCCTCCGCTGGGCCCGCGGCCAAGGCTCGGTGCAGCTACGAAGGTCTAACCTTTTATTTGCTTTCATACGTGGATATGTAAATATAGTATGACGCTACTGTAACGCTTTAAGTACTAGTAGTGTATGTCTAGATCTTAAACCATGGATGAAACCCTAATTTAAAATCTACGCCGATATCACAATCGGCTAATTCTAGGGAGTTTCCTCGAAACAAATCAAAGCACTGACGAGTGTGATATTTGTGTTGTAACGCGACGTAATGATCTAAAAGAATATACTGAAATAATATTGTCAACAAACAAGAAGAATGAGTGAGGTACGAATCTGATGGCAGCCAGCACACTCCGCATTCTGAGCTACATTTATTTCAACAGTTATTATTGCCTACACTTGGAGTCCCTACTTCAAGTGCTCAGCGCTACAAGAATAATTACGTCAACTGGTAACTTGGAAACAATTAACCAAATCGCCAGACAACTTAACTTTGCCAAACAATCAAAGGATAAACATTTTCCCATGACCCAGGATTTATACGAAAATTTGTATTCACAAATAATTACTTTAAAACTTGTATGAATACAAAGAGACAAACAGTTTCTAATGCCTTAATATGTTCGAGACATACTCAAATATGCCTCGAACTGACACCAGCATACAACGAAATTGCACTCCCGAGTTAACGTCAATAACATGAAATATTCAATGAACGCCTATTCCTTACAGTAAGTACTGTCAGACAAAATGCATTTGGGGCGATCTAATATTCTACAACCACAATATCTTGCTTGAAATCTATATTTCAGTCCAATAGACCAAGTATTATTTCATCTTTAAAATACTGAAAAAGCCAATGCATTTAATGAATATAAATGAATGAAGCAAAGTATATATTTACTTTTACGCCGAAAACATCAGTGAAAAAAAGATATTATAGGTTATTTTCAAGTTGCACATCATCAGCCTGTGTTAGTCCACAGCTGGACAAAGACCTCCCCAAATGCACGCCTCCCCCATTAGGGGTTTTTTTGAACCGTATTCCACCACGCTGGGCACACAATGCGGATTGATGGGTGGACCGACTTTTTACATGCCCGACATTTTACATCCGACGCATGGATCATCTTACTATTCAGACAATCGGGTCGGATCGGTATTAATAACCAACTAGGAAACAACAATGAAATATTTGTCCTTTTCAATATTGTCAATCATGTTGAACGAAAATATTAAATACTGTTATAATGTGTAAAAATATCATCGAACTAGAAAATTGCTTAATTTACAAAACACAAAACTTTTAGTTTAATATATATTTTATTTACATGTTAGATGACATGTTACTGGAATCGAAGGTACACTTATAACTGCTCCATTTAATACATTGATTTTCGGTTAAGTTTAAAAAAAAGTAACGTTGACAAGGGTTGAAAAGTAACGTTTATTTAGTGATTTTTATATTGATGTCGCCTAAACTTGAGACCTACCATGAACTTTCTCGTTAATTATAACTATGAATGGAGCATCAGTTAAAGTTTACGAAAACCTTGCTCGGAAAAGCCGGATAGTCGATACAAATAAAATAACAATAAATACTAAAAACTAATACAAAATATGAAAAGCTGACAAAGCTGAAAGAAAGAGAATCCATGTCGTAACCAATTAAGAGCTTAATAAAGCGGTCCGTTTTGTTTTGTACAAGCGAATCTGTCGGTAAGGGGCAACTTAGTTCATTGAATCGTCCCGCCGAATATACAAGGTATCGTTAGTTTCAGGCATCGTTATAAACAGTTATTGGGTGTGTCCTGCAGGCAAGGACTAACTTTCGGTTTGTTTGTGAACACATTCGGAGAAGGTATCGCACACTAGCAACGGCGCAACACAATAGTTAATTAACACAATTATATAGTTGGTTATGACACGCAAACAGTTAAATAAGTAACTTTTTGTGAATAATTGCAATTAAAATTATAGTTGTTATGTTTTAAAGTGCTGATGAATATAATAATCACCACAATGTCTTTTTACATCGAAACTTTCGTACGCATGTCTAAACCGATGACTTCGCGGAGAGAAAAAGTGCAGTTTATATTTCAAACTGTTTTCCCTGCATTTTTAAACATTAAAACATTATTTAATATTCAATTCTACACGACACACGACTATTAGAAAATTCTAGAAACGAAGAAAACTCAAGAGCCTTCGTTACGTAGCGGACCGACCCACTGGTGCAGTATCGATACACGCCCACTTCTAAATAATAAATGCGTCGGGGGACATATTGCGTTCCGTTGAAAGTGAAAAGGGGCAGGTCAAAGACAGTATGCCCGGAGTATCGCAATCCAAGTCTAGGCTCGCGGCGTATGCCCTGAATGTAGATAACGGCGATGGATTGTGAAAGTTTCAAATAGCTCAGTGTTGCTTTGAAGGTAACAAATTGACTTATTTTTGGTTAGGATCCGATATCTACTGGTAAATAAGCATAGAATAGATTAATATCCACACTACTTCACTCGAATGTTAGTGCATCCGACATTTTCAGGTTTCCTATCAAGATTGTGTTCGTTATAGACGAAATATTATACACTTTTTATCTGTACACCATATCAATGATTGTCAGGGACGTAAATGCTATTGGCGTTCACTGCACCATCATAACACAAATGTTAGTTAAATAAACATACACCCAATAGAGTCAGGACAATTACATACGACTGGAAGAATTATTTAAAATCAGACAAGACTCAGACCGCACTCACCCCTCGCATTTCGTCAAGCAACCGAGCCGTAAGACAAACATGGCGGCAAAAGATCAAACAGGGAGCGACTCTGGTACGCGGGAAATGAAAAAAAAAATTATAGCGCAATTTCTGCGGTTAAAATCGTGGGGTCGCGATGGTTGAATTCGCTCTGTTGACATCAAAGCGTCTAGTAATAAAATGCAGACGAGCCTTGTCTATGTCGATCCTGTCGTAGACCCTGTTTATCACCGGCTAAAACTAAATCTTCATCATCGTCGTTTCAGCCTGTCAAAGCCCACTGCTGAGCTTATATATATGCCTAGGTATATAAACCTAGGCCTATGTCTCAGTGAGAAGTCTCCAATAGGCCCGAACCTATACCACCAGCATTCCAACCTCCAACACACTTGCGCAGGTCGTAACTCAACGTAAAGCTAAATTTTAACTATTGTTTCTAAAGCCAGCCGATGTACAATAGTTACAGACAAGTGGACGGTATTCCCTAATCGATACTACTTAGAGACTTTCTAGAAAAAAAGTCAAAGTGCTTGTTAAATGGCTTCAACGCGACGTTCATCGCCGATCATCCGCTTTACTAATCGTCTCGCTTATGTTCCTGATAAAAAACAATATATAAAAGTAAGACTTTTTAATAGATCTATAAGAAAAGTATTACCGAAACATAAAACTTTACATAAGAAAAACCTTAGAAAGCTGTCAAGTCAACGCTTTACAAATCCAATTCAAAAATCACGACACCACACCGAACGTAGACAAAAATTGTATGGAATGCGGGATCAATGAAAAGAAAAAAAGCAAAATATGATGACGAACACACACACACGACCGCGTGGATTTATTGACCAATTCCCTCCGATGCCATGTAGCAAGGAATACTTTGATCACACGCCAAACCGCCATAAAAGTAACCGCTCTAATACAAAAAGGAAACAAATTAAAGGGAAATCAACTGTGCTCACTTGGAAATGTCAGCGCCAGCAAGTGCAAACGGTTTCCGACTTTAACGTATATAAATAAGGTTCATACTATAATGAACGGCGACCCAAAGGGCATTTACAATGCAACGACGTACGAAACGCGATTGGCACGGCTTCGGGAAAAAGCGAGTTATTGCAACGCGAAACTAAAATTCGCTTTCGTTACAACACTGTGTCTAAAATATTAATAGGCTAGGTATGGTGGTATCGCCATTTGAATATGGTGAATTAAAGTTTCTGCGATCATTGTTTTTTAACTATATAAGCGTTAAACTAGTTACAAGTAACAACTTCATACTGTATTATTTTATGTTGCCGTAATTAGGTGTCATTAAAGCGTAATTTGAAACAAAATTTATATTAACATGTTATTATAAAACTTCAATAACAACATCGTATACTGTGTACATACACGCTTTCAGTTTGACTTAAGAAATTATCGATGTTTATGAGCCAGCGTTAGGAGTGAAACACTTTATTAAGCTTATTATACCATTTTCAGTCAAAAAGTTAAAGTACCCTTTATTTTAGGCATTATTCACTTTAAAGCCTATGTTCTGGTCAACTAACTTGTATCCGGTATAAGTGCTCTAAGATAACTATTGGGTATAACAAAATAGCTTCAAAGGAAACACAGGGAACGTCCCCGGTAGTTATTAGTCAATACACGTCTCTACTGAGTGAACATTAATATATACGCTTCCCTTCTTTATATAATATCTAAAATTAGCTCATTAAATATCTTTTGAAGCGATAAACATATAGCACAACTGACTGAAAGGATTTTATTACATTATTCTCCGCTTAGTTTATTTAAAACCGACCGATATAAAAAGGCCTTTAAACCAACCGATCGAATCACAAACATCACTTCGGCTTCAAGTGAAGTTTGTTCGATTTCGCACCCGCACATGTGCACGGAAATCTCGTGAGATAGTCGTCACGCGTCCGTCCCTTAAATTATAAAAGTGACATCCGAATATTCCTCCTTTTTGCCTCTCGCCGGAGAGTCGACGACACGTAATATGTATCCTTAACCCATTCCTTATTTAAATCTATAAAAGTGTCAACAAGGCTGAACAGAAAATACGTAGAGAGGACTGTATTTTATTTATTTTTAATACAAAAGTCGGTTCCGGATGTCTATATAACCTTTGGCAGTCATTTTAGGATATCTAGGAGGAAACTGCCTCCGTAGCCTAGTGGTAAGGGCATGTGTTTTAGAAACCGGAGGTCGTGGGATCAAATCCTGCGAGGACTCAACAAATTTTCATTGTTGTTTCCTATTATTTGTTTAGGGCAATTTGGACCGATCACCCAATTGTCTGAAAAGTAAGATGATCAATCAATGCGTCGGATGTGCATGTATAATAAGCTCGGTCCACCACATACCCAGCAATGGAGGAGGCGTGGTCATTAGGAGAGGCCTATGTCCAGCAGTGGACTAAGCCAGTCTGATGATGTGATAGGATATAAGACCCTTAAAATTAACTGACCACTAATTTATCGTTGAAATGCAGTTTGCCCTTTGGGTTGCAGAGGTTAGATGCCACTCGCTCTGTGTAAAAATGGTTAGGTGAAAGAAAAACTTTTAGTACAATTACAAGCTGAAAATAAATGCCCTAATATATTTATATAAATATATATATCTCGGTGAAAAACCATAAATAGGAATGGAAGACATATGACGCTGCTTCGTTGCCATTGGTTACAATGTTTACGTCTTTTCCGAGTCTAGATCTAAGTTATAAAGTAATAATAATAATAAATAACTAATGTTTCACTGTACTTAGAAGTTACTATTAATTATTTCACACAAGAGAATACGAAATACGCTCCGAGCACGTGCGACGGTACGTACGGTTTTGGCTTATTTTCACATTTTCATAATTTTCATAACCAAGTACCCGGCGAATATTAACGTGAGAATTATGCGCATGAATCTACCCACTTAGCTAGTGGGGACAATTTCAGCTTGGATTTTTTAAACTATTCTCATGAAACTCATCTTATTCGACAAGTTTTTACTATTATTACAAAAGATCGTCTTTTTAAAAATACAATTAATTTAAAAAAAAAAGAAAAGATTTTTATGTCAGTATTATGATTGGAATAAAATAAAGTTTTAAATTTTTGAGTGTTTTTGTTAAGTTAAACTAAGCTTTGATGGATAGGAAGCGGTGGCTAGCATTAGGGGAGGCTTATGCTCAGCAATAGACAAACATAGACTGACCATTATGATGATGACGAAGCTTTAATTAAAAACTGAATACTTATAACCTATAAAAAATATCAATAATATGATTGTTTAATGAAGGCGAATTCGCATTCTAATTAAATCGAAGCAAACACTCAATTCAAAAGGATTGCACTGCGCTCATCATATCGTAATACAAAAAAGGCTAATGACAATACGAAACAGTAATATCTCAAGGAACGTCCTCATTACCGTAATAAAACAATGTCCGCGGCTACTTAGCCCTTATTATTCTCTCTCGAGTCTCGAATGTTATTCGGAGCGTGACGGGACAATGTTATTAGAGGAAATGACGGAATCATTGTTTCAACGGGAGAGAAAAAAACACAGCATAAAAGTAGGCCCCCATGAATAAAAAAAATCACTCGCTACAAAGACGCTCGGTGAAAAAAATATGAACAATAGAGGAGAAAATATGTTATAAAGGCAATGGGAGATTCATTCGAAGCGGTAAGGACTTAGTTGAGTGGTCTCGTTGTTTAACTGGGTGGCATCATTTATATATATATATGCAGCTTGCCCCTTTGTCCGCTATTAACATATACGTACAATTACTTAGTATATGTGTGTGTTTGTACATATTAGCAGGCGCCGCTTAAACTATTTGTTCTGCTCTTTAATTAGCTCTCGTTCCGTATTTTATCTCTCCGTTTCCGATGTGGAACGATATTCCTTTGTTTGTAGAGATGCGGTTGCTCGGTTCGTGAGAATAACACGGGAACATAATGAAAAATCTCTCGAAAAGACATCGTCAAAGATCTTTTAAAATTGACGAAGCACTTATTACGGATTTTTAATATTTGGGAAAAGGTGTGAGAAGTAGAAGGCAAAAAGCTAAATGATACAGGTAAGGGTGATTGTAAATACTATCCTACTAAAGGGTATAAACGTTGTTAGATCAGTTAAGTTATTGACCCCCCGAACAGGTTCTCGCTTTGTCACCGCTACGACATACGGGGCTCAGTACCTGCGGCTTGGGTCAGCCACGGGAAGCTAAGTCTGAGGTGTAAGGCCGGCCGTGGAGGAGGCTGCACCAAGGGGGCTGCAGAAGCCCGCTTTGGATGCGCCTTTGGAGGGTGCGAGGGACGGGTTGCAGGAGGTAGGTGTTCCGCCCCTCCTGTCCTTCGCAACCAAGGAGGAGTCGCGGGGGAAGAGGAGTATCGGTAGATCGTAGGCCGCTCTCCCTATCTTCCGTGACTCGGCGGGGCCGCACCGCTGATGCGGTGTGGAGGGCCGTGGGGGAGGGGACATTCGGCATGCTGTCGTCGATCTCTCCTCCTTCTACGGCCGAAATAGAGCTAGCGGGGGTGGGAGTATTGTCCCTTTGTGGGTTGGCAACTCCTGGCTCCCATGGCCCCTGAGTAACAGACTCGGGGGGGGGTCTGTTACCTGAATACAGGGGCCGAGACGAAGGGCGCGTTAGGTCCGACGCGCCCAAAGGGAGGCAGATGGCCTTATGGCCGAGACGGAACTGCTACGGCAGCTAGCGCTGGTGGGGTCGCAGAAGACTGCCAAGAGTTCCTGTGACCCCTTCTCTAAGGCGCCAAGTAGGAACAACGTGGTGGTCCGACATAACCCGTCTTTGTCCCCGCGAAGACGGGTATGCGTAGGCATTTCTCCACTGTAAAAAAAAGAGGTAAGTCATTGAGCTCTCTTCAAGTTGTTTTAAAATAAACAATTAAGTAAGGTAAGGTTTTATTCATGGTAGTTTTTAAAAATTTATAATCTAAAACAAAATCATTGGTCCTAAAATGAAAAGTTGAAATTTGAATATTAGTTATTTTTATACAATTAAGCGTTGTCGTGGACTTCTTATATCACACGGTACAATGGGTATCCCTTAATAATTGCTATTTGGTGCAGAACAAAAACGTATATAATTCCATAGGTTGTGCAATTGTGACTTGGAATAAATGTCAAACATAGATGTCACCAAAAGCGAACGTCTTTTTGGTCCATTTTCAATACCACGCGTGGCCTAAACAATATGCTTATCTTTTCAGCGCCAATTGAGATTGACATTGTAATTTGTTTAAGTAAATTCTATCTCTTAATTGGCTTATAATTATAAGCGGAAAATTTTTATATCAATCATTCAATGATACAATACCACAATGAAAGCCTAACTCACGCTTTAATGAATCGCCAGTAAAATATTATACAAATTTAGTACTGTTTTAATATAATAAATGCTAGTATTTCAATAGTAAAAGACTACTCTATATATTCCTGTAACCAGAGCACATGTTATGCACGTGTCCCAATACGGGACCGATACAAGGAAACGCCACTGAAATATTAATAGATCCCATTCATATACAATTAAAGATGACGTGGAATTTTGTCAGATTCACGAGGACGTCGGAGATTATGGTAACCGATTCGGAAATTGGATGGATTGGTTTGCGAACAAATCACATTTTCTAATTATATATACGTCCCTGTTATTCCCTGTTAATCTGATACTGGTGTGATATGGATGCTTACGCGAAGAATAGTAGGCTGTAGCGTACCTGTGAATTTATTTTGAATTGATGACAACAATATCAAATTTTGAGGCTTGTTTTGGGGCTATGCCACCGCTTTGCTTATTTCTTCCGCAAAGCACTATTGTGCAAACACTCCTGTGTTCCGGTAGCCAGCGTATTTAGTGTATAAACGAGATATAACATCCTAAAGCCAATAAATAAAAAAATGGCTTGTTGTTAAACTGTTGGTCAGTACAATTGTACATGCATAAAGTACAAGCTAAACTTATCTGAACAATCATATAACTTAAATGTATTGGGCTTATAGTGGTGAGCGGATTGTGGTATCTGACGCAGCTCTCTTATGGCCAGGTGCCTTGCACTTAGTATCAGGTAAACTGTTAATATTTTCATAGCTTTAAACAAAAAATAAGCATAATTTTATATAAAAAGGAGTAACGGCTTAACCAACCGGCGTCGTCCAAAGGCGGTTTGTTATCGAACAAGCGCGTTCATTCAATTGCCGATATCGCTTCGCTATCAGTGCTAATGCCTTAGTCCTGTAAATCGGTATCAGCGTCGCCTTTATAACTGTGGGCAGTAAAAGGGGATCGGTGTCGCATTAGTTCGACGGAATGAAAAGACCGGGGAACATCACGCAACAGTGCAACGGTTTGAGGTTAGGTCATGACTGTTATGTAACTAAAATTCATCTATATGTACATCCATAGACATACTAATTTATAGATAGAATATATGTAAATGAAGTGTTAATAACATATGTACTACAAACGGCTGAACATACGTTAAACGTTATTTCTTTCGCTAATTTGGCTGAACTATTGATAGGCATTGATCTTGATCCACAAGCGTAGTGGTCATTGGCGCTATTACTAAGGTAGATAGGACAAATAGGCTCACACTTTTAGAAAAAGATTTGGGTAAGATAACAGAATCAATTATTGAATGTTGCGTAGAACAATATCTTCGTCTCGTCTGGGTGTTTGTATCTATACCGTAGACACTGTTAATAAACAGACAGTAGTTTTACGCATGTATCTTTCGTATGACGGTCTAAAATAATCACCTAGTTTGAAAGGAGACAGACTCCATGATACATGATCAACAACAACGTTCTGAAAGAGACAAAAAAAATTTAAAAGTAGCAAGAATTTTTCTTGTTACTAGTAAATTTGTTTTTGTCCTTCAAATATATCATCGTCCTTTTCAATTATAACCAGCACCAATCAGGCATTCAACATAACGATTGGGACCCGTTGCTATGGATACCCGTTATGTGCATGACTCCGGAGCATTTACGACTGCACCGGTGCAAGCAATTTGTCGGTCGCAACACGGAATGCCCGATTGCCAATATGTCGCGACGCGCCGAATGAATCTGCATGTTTGAATTTCTTTCAGTTATCGAACTTTACCTATAAAATGGTTACATAAAAAAATGTGTATGTATGATGTGTACACAAGTTAGAAGTTATAACTCTAGCGTAAAAGAATTCTTTTAAAAAAGTTTATTATTCGTTTTATTCTGTTTGTATGAAAAAACTACACTACCATAGGAAAAAGGTAAATACCTTGAAAGTTTTAGAACAACGCAATATATAAATATATTAAATAAAAAATTGTCTCTCGTCACATTTCCCTAACGCACAAAAACTTATTTCTTGAATAATATATTAACTATTTTATAACTACAAATGGAGGGATTTTATGCAGTTACAAAATATACTTTTGGTATTTAACAAATCTTACAATAATCAATTTATACAATATATGCTTGTTACTTACTTACTTGAAGTGCCTAAAAAAGGTAAATGTAGAATATTTATAACTTTCGAGTTAAATAGCTTTAACGAAGTATAATCCCATGAAAATCATAAATAAACAATCAAACCATAGAGTATATAAGCAACAGATTCGAACAGATTAGAAAAACCCTAGGAAAACCACCACGATATCTAAAATACACCTTTACAACGGCAATTATTCAACCCCTCAATACGAACCAAAGCGATCGCCTCATCGATAAGTAGTTCTAATCTCGTTCGCGCCATTCTGTTCACCGTGGCTACAGATAACAAAAGAAAATTAAAAACAAAACCGGCCAGGACAAGGAGCGCGCCGACATGCAGCCAGCATAGTTGACATCGCGACGGCACTTATTTCAGTGTTGCCATCAATTTCCAACCCGCCCGTTCTGGGTAATTTGCCGAGACGTACTCCGCCTGATTATTTATGCCACGTTCATTGGCATAGACGTTCCTGGCCGCTGGGGACTTTTAATTTTAATGCTTGCTTTTTTTTCCCGCTGTCGTTCCCCCCTCCACTTTGCCGAGCGACGTTTCCGAACATTTGTTTCGTCGCCGTTAAAATGCGGTGCCCCTTTTGCCGCGAATTACTGACAGCTTCGATATTTTAGGCCGACTTCGTGGTGATCTCTAATTAGTTGTAGCGTCGGCCATAATTAATTCTAAACGAGCGTGCTCTTCAAACTTAAGATTCGTAAAGAAATAATGAATAATGGACACAAAATCGAACGAAGACCAATTTGTCTTTTTTTTAATTGCAGGAGACAAGCATTACGTTTACTTAATGAATTCTTTAGTAATACGAAGCAAATTCATTTATCGTATATAACGAGGCATCTGGTCCAATGGGATTTTCAGAAACAGTAACGCCAGCCGGCTGACGTCACTTATCTCTTTATCAGGGTCACTCATCGGCAATCAATGAAACTAAACAACTTATAATGTAATCTATAATAAAACATATAGACTAACACTTTAAATTATTATAATTAAACAGTTATCACAGTTCTATAGTAATGAGGAATTAGAGGGTACTCACAGAATAACCTGCCTCGCCGACAGCTCTCAACACAATGTGTTTTTACAATAAATCCAGCCCTTTTTATATCAAAGTGGCGGTGTTTTGAAGTCATAACACTTTCATATTTACTATTATTAATGGTTTCAATAAACATCTATTCTTGTTTAATTTACTCAGACAATTCCGTAAATAAATCTTTAAAACTAATACTAAAGTTAAATTATGTTATTACAGTGTTTAACCAATCAATCAATCAATATCATGTGTTGCATCGAGTTATGTTTAAATAGTTTTAAGTAGTAATTCATTTGTTAATTCTTTAAATGAATTTAGAAAGGTATTCACAATGTCTAAACATCACAATATTTAACACTTTTGATATCTCGCATTTAACAGTGTTAGAGGGTAATCGCAAATAAATAGATGAAATTATTTAAACTCGATACAACACTTAATAATCGATTGTCTATAACATTGATATCTTAATACAGACTAATAATAATAATTAAATCTTAGCAAGTTAACACCGTTTAACTATAGAGTTAATAGTTGGGACTACTTGCGCGACATATATATAGCACACAGCATGTGTCACGAGTGTCCATCTACGAATGTATTGCTTTAAAAATGTGCACCACAGTGGTACTCCGTAGTCCGTTCCTTGCAAAAAAGTCCACGTCGTTACAATTGAATAGGCCATCATCGTAGTCCCAAAAACAATTATGAACCAAGATAATTAAATTAACATATCGTGTCATTACAACGCGTTATAATTTCGGCTAAACCGAGTCCGCAATACCTAAATTCACTTGACAAGGCGACATTTGTACATGAAAGGAAAACTTCCACGATGATTAAACGTTTTGTATGTACACAGTTCACAATTATATCATGAACTATATCTTCAAAGTAATAAAGCCAAGCTTGTGTTTGGGATATATGTTTATCTACATGCTGATTCTTTAATCATTTTTTCTTTAATTACCTTTGTAATTCAATTATTTTGTTGTTTCAAATGTAAGTATATTAACTAATAGTTGCCTTAAAAAAGCTTTGATAAGTTTTTGGTGTAAATATTTTTTGCAAGTAGATAATATTCATACACAATAACGATTACCTATTTTTGAACAGAAAGAACATTATAAAACGTAAACTGTTGATATAAGAGTGTACTATTTATCAGTAACAGTAATCTGTCCGAAACGATAGACAGTACCTACCTGAGCCAAAAAAGACAGAATTCTTATAAACAACTTAACCAAACAAATATTGACCGTACGTACGACACTACATCATTGCTATGTATCCCACATTGTTAATGTCAATTCCATCGTTTCTTTGGCTCGGTTATAGTCAGTTCACCACCAACTTTTTATGCAGAACCTCCTTATAATGACTATATAAGACACACACACATCATCAGCCTGTGTTAGTCCACAGCTGGATATAGGCCTCCCCTACTACCCCAAACCATTGGGGGTTCTGGACCGTATCCCACCAAGCTGGTCTAATATGGGTTGGTGGGTGGACCGACTTTTTACATGCCCATCCGACGCATGGATCGGACAATTGGGTAATCGACCCAAATCAACTAGAAACAACAAAGAAAATTTGTTTCGTCCCCACAGGATTCGAACCCACGACCTCCGGTTTCTAAAGTTTACTCCATACCACTAGGCTACGGAGGCAGTCACCAGTAAGACAAAATTGTAAATTGGTCCTGTTGTGAAACTTGTAATTGGCCTTCAGTGATCTTTCTTTGTTGTTAATTTTATACTAGCTGTATGTTATCCAACAAGTGTAAAATAAATAATCCGGTCGTTCCAACACCCTTATAACGTATATAATCCCCGTACGCTTAAACAAAGCACTGTTTATCTAGCTTTCTAGTCGATCATGCACTTAGGCATTCACGTAACTCTTAGACTTGTTTCGGCGAACATGTAACTTCTACATCATAGCCAGCGGCCTGGACGTCAGGGAGCATGTAGGACTGGGAGGGTTAGACATGAATGGGCCTTGGCTAAGTTATAACAGTTAGAAACTGTAGCTAATATCTTGCATCATATTAAGTTTGCAGTGCTAACTTTGAATTAACAGAAGTTAATTGAAATAACTATATTTTTGAGACTAACGACGGTTATTGACGTTGTTATAAAATAACAAACTAAAATTTACAAAGTTATTAACTTGCGGTTAATAACTTTGTAATAAACATGTAGCGATTTTTGTTCAATGTAGTTTAATTAGGTTTTTGACTTAATCCTATCCACTTTATCCACAGTACATATATTGTTTTCCTGCTAAATAGCCGACTAGGCCAGCATCATCTTCATCAGCCTGTGTAAGTCTACTGCTGAAATAGGCCTCTTCTTATGCACGCCTCCTTCAGTAGGTTTTTGGACCGTATCCCATCACGCTGGTCCAATAGGTTGCTGGGTGGAGAAACTTTTTACATGCCCATCCGACGCATAGATCAGACAATTGGGTGTGATCGGCTCAAATTGCCCTACCTAACCAACTAGGAAACAATAATTAAAATTTCGTAGAGTCCAACGCAAGATTCGTACATCCAACGGAGGCAGTTAGGCAGTGTACTAGGCCATACCATCACGTTGCTCGTAATTGTCGTAAAATAATAATCTGATGTAAGAACATAAACGTTATTGTTTACAGAGTACCATATCATTATATTTATATTATAAATTATAAGAGAGGGTGAGATGGGAGTATATTTCATACGGAATTCACCAAAAACTGTTATAACAAGCATGTTATCCAACAGGTAAAGGTCTCACTTGACTCATCACTTTACATAGATACACTTCATAAAAAATAGATAGTATTTTACCTGAGAAACTGTTAACCAATCAAGCGTTCGCACAGGACTCCGACTACAACAAGTAATAACTACGTAAAAATACAAAATGTTCCTTCTTTGCGCTTTAATATTTCCCAGTTACAAATGAGCAACCCTCATGTCAAATAGAATATTCAGCGGACGGGAAAGAATATACGGTACCCTCATCAATTGCAAAACACTGTCGATGCCCCTTCACGTGCCTGCATGAAACATGGCCGATGCGAAGTACAAAAATTATTTATGACATGGTTAAAATAATATGCAAACGTAAGCAATATATATATGTCTCTTGTCTCTATTTCACTTTTGGTAACACTTGAATGAATGTGAATTTAATGTTAATTTCTATAATAATATTATTATCCAAAGCTGAGGCTGAATTAGATATGGTATTGACTCGAACACAGTCGAGTAGCATGGAAACTTAAGAATTGTTATTGTTCGGTGGATGCCTGAGACAAAACTCAATATTCTCGTAAATATTTTTATTATTCTATATATATATATATGGAAAATAAACGGATCATAATCGATCTTAATACAAAAGTGTTCAAATTTTAAACAGATTCATCATCATCATAATCAGCCTTTATCAATCAACTGCTGGATATCGGTCTTCTTTAATGAACACCACGACGGCCGATCCGCCGCTACACGCTCCGCTAGTTTGAAGCGACTACTGCACGGAGATAGGCATCCCACCTGGTTGGTAGTCGGCTAGATGGGATGCTGATGATAATTTAAAAAAAAGAAAAAACGACCAACCAACGGCAACAACAACAACGACAACAAAAAATAAACATATTGCAAAACATAAACGGAACAAACACGATTAGGTAAAAACAGTTATTTAGGGGATTTGACAAGATGACGAATTTAGTATGTATCGAAAATAGTGTATATCCGTCCATTTGTAATTAGTTCAGAATAGATACTACCAAACCGCCTACGTGCCGTAGAGTATTGGTCCTTGCTTTATAAACCGCCGGTCATGGGTTCGAATCCCGCGGGGAAACAACTTTGTGTTATCGTTGTTTCTGGTTGGCTAGGAAAATTTGGGTCGAACACCCAACTGTGCTGAAAAGTAAGATGATCCATGCGCTGGATAGGTATGCAAAAAGTTGTCCCACAAATAGTCCCCCCACCAACCCGCATTGGAGCAGCATGGTGATATTTGGTCCAAAACCCCCCAAATAGAGAACAGACATAGACTATATACTGATTGGCGTTATACACTATTTCAGTGTTCGGGTTCGAAGGGCTTCATAATCATTACATAAAAAAAGGAATGGAATAACAAAACGTAACATAACATAAAAAAACTTATAATCTAGAATGCTTCCACTCTTTGTCAAATTTACTGTCCATGAAGGTGACGTTGGTACTGACTACGTTTTGACTGATGATGATGATGAGACACTACCAGCAACACGGTTACTCATGGCGCAAGTGTTCACCAAATCGGGCGACACCCAGCAGCATTTGGCAATCGGATAGCAAAAAACCAACACCAAAACACATCCATCACTTCCCGCGGACGATTTCTCACGAGGCGCGGATAAATCAGCGCTTCGCCAATTCCAACGGGGAAGACGTGGCGACGTTGTAAATCAATTTGACTCGCTTCCAACGAGCCCAGATGGTTCGATATCAGAGATTGTGAAGCGAAATTAGCACCAGTCGAGGTAAGATTCCGATAAGGCGACGCGTCTAAACGGTCGATCCATTTCACTCGCGGACGCTCATAGTATAATAGACAATTATTTAACTAAACGCTGATTCAATTGCAACACAATAATATTTTTTTATATAACTATATCAGATGGTAACAAGGCCTTTAAGCTAATAGTAGATTATGATAAAAAGCTTCAAATGCTTCTAATATCTAACGAACATTACTAATACACATTTGGTACAGCGCGACAATTGAATTAGTTATAACAAACAGACCATTTTGTTGACAATTGAAACTATTCAATATATTATGACACCGTTAGTAATTTTCTGCATGCCAATTGCCTGCAATGATATATATGATCAAAAATAATTGAGCATATAATCAAAACAACATTCGTTCCATACGTTGAGGCACAAACATACACTGGCATTCTACAAAAACAGGCACTATCGTTATCACACGTCTAGACCCAACAAAATGCAAATCGTGACATATAAACAAAACAACAATAAAAATGAAACAATGATTAAAACACCCTTATTACCACCGTCCGTAGACAAGCGAGGGTGGGGGGGCAAGCAAGAAAAAAAACATCTCACCCCCGAAATTAATGCATTAACTTGGCGTATAAATCACGACCTAAAACCTCACTTAATAACTGGAGTTATTTACCTTTAAACTGTCTCGCTTAGCGGAAACCTCTAAGGCGGGGACTCCCGATTGTCATAAATTCGACAGAGCCCCGCCTTAAGTAATGAATCAATGCGCTGGAACACACGGAGCGGTCGTTGTTCCTATAATACTAGCATTGTGAACGGTATTTATATACAACAAATACTATTATTTATTATTAACGCTAATAATCACTGCGTAGCATAAAAAGACGTTCGTTTTTCTGTCCCTATATCCCTGTATATGCTTATATCTTTAAAACTACGCAATGTATTTGATGCGGTTTTTTAATAGATACGAGTGATTGAAGGAGAACGTTTATATGCATAACACATAGTATTGAACGCGTAGTATTGTAGGAATATTTTCTAGCAGATTGGCTCCGTGCGAAGCAGGGGCCGATCGCTAGTATACTAAAATTAGAACTATAAATGGGTCGCTAGAAAAGCATATCTGTGTAATATTGTTTTTAACAATATCAAGCTCATATTTACGCCTTCTGTATAGCACATGGCTAAATTGATGGTATAGTTACCAAAATTACAATAAGGAGTCTTATCTATCTTCGATATTGGTACCTACTACTTCGGTATTCGTATCAGGACGAGCGGGATGACTTCTGGACCGTGAAGCCGTTTAGTAGAATATATTTCTAAGAATCTACTTTATACATAAGATCATCTCATACTTATTTAACCATTAACTGCGTTAGACAGTTGCAGTATCGCAAAAAGACAGAAATTAAACGAACATACAACGTAAACGATATAGAAGCGACTCCACTTACGTCCCAGTTCGTACCGACTACGTTTTGAACTGGCCGGATTTATTTTAAAGTTATTTCCATAAACGTTCGCCGGGGCCCGGTTGTTCGCCTTTGCACTTAATGCGGGCAGGATTTCAAAGTTATTGGTACAAAACAGGATGCGCGACGAGTGCAGTTACGAAACTGCCTTCAACTGACACAATAGATGTAAACACTGTACGAGCTTGTGAATGATTCAACTGGGTGATGATTCATCAGTCTGATATTGAAATTTTTTTTATTGGCTACGCAGGCAGACTACTCGGGCCACGTCAAGGAAAGTGGTCACCGACGCCCAATATTGGCAATACCAGTGGTACCACCGACGCGCTACCTACCGCGAGACATAAGACGTTAAGTCTCGTTTACCCATTAAATACGCTGGCTAAGGTGCCCTTCAAACCGGAACCCATTAATGCTTTTACACTACTGCTTTGTGGCAGAAATAGTTACCGCGGTGGTACAACCCCAGACGGTCTCCTGTAATAAGGGGACCTACCACCACAATACAAATAAAAAAAACTGAAAAAAAAGTATTAATAGTTACACTTGAGTCAAAGAAAAGACGATATTTATGACAACAATGTAACCCATAGCAACGTAACGACGTTTTGCGTCTATTCAGGATGTTCGACGCCGTGCACTTAAGAAAGTGCCTTAAACTGACACAATAGATGTAAATACGGGCTGTGGAACCGTCTAGCTGCGATCTGGTGATGATTCGTCAAATTGCTATAGTGTTGGTGATACTTACACCTGAGTCAAAGAGACAACAATTTACAATGTAACCCATAGCAACACAATGACGTTATGCGTCTCGGGTTTTTATTGACTACAGTAAATGCCATACATACGATGCAAATATTTACATTAATATAAAGACTTTTTGACTCTGATAAACATGATAGCATGTGATTGTATTCGGTACGTGATATCATAATTGCTTACGTGTTGAATAACTTTAATAACAATGAGTGACAAGAAGAACAGGGCCCTCGACCGATTATAACTGATTTGTGTCCAAAAGCGCAAATTGATCCATCATCTGATTAATTCTTTTGTTTACGCGAATACTCCACATCATTGAATAAAACGACTATTTTCGGATCTTTATCGCGTTTATTTTACATTTTTAAATTCTGACACATTTCTAACACTTTCCAGCGGCCGTGGTCACTGGGTAGACATCATGTGATAGTAGACATTAAGATGCTTCAATTTAATTATTTCGGATAAATATAGCAGATATATAGATGCAGAATAAAAAAAGTGGATAGTCTGTTAGTAGTAGTGGCAAGAACCAAAAACAAATAATAACCCTAGCTTTTTTATGCCGTTGGACAAATCCAGCTTACGGATTCCCCGCCGGCAGAGTGAGCGGGCAGCAGGAGTATTTGGGGCTCCCCGGGCCAAGATGGAGCGGCCGGTATACCCACTAAACCAACGGTTGCTGCCTTCTCATGCCGCTGAAGCCCGTCGCGGGCGCTGATAACAGTTTTCAGCGACCCCGGCGCGACGTGACCCTCGCGGGCCTCTTCTCTCCCACCAATAATAACCCTAGCTGTACTAACCTATTGCTACCTTTGACGAGCAGTTTTTTCGTACAGCGAAAAACACCAAGTAAATTAAAAAACTAATTCTTTTTTCGTTAGCATCTCTTCAACTGAACGCACCATTGATAGAATTCGAATCTGGGACGCGGGCCCATTAAGTAATGGCCGCCGATTCACAAGTGGCTAGTGAACGAGCTATGTGAAAATGAAACAACGCGTCGGCGCGTCACAGGAGTAACTCAATTCGTTCACTAATTAAAGCGGAGTCGATTTTAAAAATAGCCGACGACAAATGGGGATGCAACGGCTGCGAGATTCTGAATTGACGACTGCAATTGAGCCCGTTGCATTATTCGTCGGCGATAAACAATATGGTGAATTTATCATATAAAGATTCCAATAATAATAATAATAATACTTCTAGACGAATAACACAGCATCATCTAGTCCCAAGCTTAGCAAAGCTTGAGCTATGGAAACTAGATAAGTGCTAAATACATAAACTTACATTTTTTTGTAAATAAGTACATATCATATAGATACAAACACCCAGACACAAAAAAACACTATGTTCATCACACAATATGATTCCCCGGATGAGAATCGAACCCACACCCTTTGGCGGCCTAAATTTTACGAAGACGACATAACACCAAGTAGTCCCATACTAAGCGAACTTGTACTATGGCAGCTACATGACTTGATTCTTCGTCTAAATAAATATATATAATATTGCTCAACAATACACTAGAAATACATTACGTTCATTACACAATATTTTTCCCGTGGTGGGATTCGAATCCACAACCCCTGGCGCTACAGACAGGATCGCTGCCCATTGCGTCCAGCGGCTCGTAATTTACTTATTCGTGTTTTGACATGGCCACAAAGAGCAGGACAATTGATAGGTGATAGTAATATAAAAAAGCAAGTTGAGACTATAATTTATGACCTAATAGCCAACAGTCTAGAGCTTAGGATCCTCACTTATCACAAAGTAGGTCGTTGGTTCGAGTCTGGCAAGAGTGTAGCCTTCTACAATTAAATGATTGGAAACTCTGAACTTTCAGTTCCTCTTATCAACAGCAGCTTAAGCAGTTGTTCTAGGGCATTACAGATTTCCAAATAAAGATAGAAATCCGAATCTTCGGATAGTAGAAAGAATAACCTTTAGCCAACAAACATACACACCTCCAACCGATCAACACATGTCTCCAACAACCAAACAACTCAAATACATTATCCAATAAAACCTAACCGTCATAACGACATCAATTCGGACAGTAAAAACGGAAAACTACAACATACCAGCGTCGTAACACGCGACGTACACGTGTCGCGGTCGGACAGTAAAAAGGCGACATCGTCATCAAATTCCATTTATTGTGGTCGTAAAAAAAAAGTGCATTTACTTTATTGGTTCACCGTGCACAACGTGTATATCAATTGGGGACGAGTTATTGCTACAGTCAGTAATACTTCAGCAATAAAATACGCGCGTAAGATCACTAATATGGCGCGAGTCGATAAATTAAGCCCTCAAACGCTAAGCAGCCCCGTCTCGTACAACCCGTTCTATTTTCATATTTCACGCGCGAGCAACTGTCGCGGCCGATGATAGATGGCGCTTTAACCTAACTCTGGTACGATTGCCGTATTAATCTGTGCCACTTATGGCGAGCGAAATTCCCTCCGAACGGTCCGGAAAAAGCGCGCATTAGCCGTGTGCTCGTGAAATGGTGGTCCGCAAGTTTAGTCTAGCTAGAAAGAGTCGGGAGAAAGGAAATACTTGACAGTTGCTTTAAAATTAAAAGGAAAATCGCAAGACATTTGCGTGGAATGATAAAAGTTTAAATTAGGAATATGTTCTTCAATTAAGCCTCTATTTTAAGTAAGAATAACTTCGGTAATAGCAAGAGAACTTCCTTCAATGTTCATGTCCGTGTCCTGTCAATATTTCATTAATTTTTTTCATAAAATTTATTTATAATTATAAATTACTATTATTAAATGGGAATTATAAATCACAATATTGTTAAAATGAAATCATCGAATCAGGAACAATTACCTCAATCACTATACAAAAAAGCTTAAATATTTTAAAACGCGTTCATCGTTACAAAATCTTCGTTATTGAAGATTTAAATAACTCCAATGAAAATAAAAATTACCTCACATCAGAACAAATAAATAACATTAAAAACTAAAATTCCGCTTATCGCATATAATTGTCAACAGACCGGTCCCGATTTCCAAAACATCACAGACTATCAACTACGAAACTCATAAAATAGTAATTCAATAAATCCATTGTCACTGGCCGTGTTTCATGAATGGGTTTATTTTTAAAATGAAAAAAAAAAAAAAATTAGAAGCCCTCCACCGTCAGCTGTCAAAGCCGATGACAGATGGCGGGCGCTGTGAGCCGCTGGATAAGGCGAGGATTTGTGAAAAACTCCCGCCATTTCACAGCCAGGAGCGGTTCTATATTTGAAATTAGGCAAGGAGGCACGTTCCGGTCATTAGAGACGCGGCCGTCGGGCCGATTTTAAATTTCCAAACGGCCTGTTGTGACTTTTTACCTACGGGCGGTTTATGCGCGCCTGGTGCCGGGGCGCGGGATCACGCGTCCATATAGGACACGTGGCATCGTACCATGTGAGCTATAATGAAACAGAATATAAGCTCTTTAAAGATTCATTGAGAAGCTTTAAATTAAAGTATGAAAGTTGATAATAGATATTTATAATTCGTTTCAACAGCGCGCAGTACTCGAGACGAAAAGCACTGTTTGGAAAAATATTAAACAAAAACTAAAGCGTAGATACCGTTATTCATCATAAACTATAAGTCCTTGCTAAACTATATTTAATAAATTAATCGCTGATATATTTAATAGACCCTCTTAATCATACAAACATGCTAAGCAATTCCCGAGCCTTGTACGAAATGAACTATTTCAAAAAAATCATAGAGAGATACATTTGGCGTCTCAAATTTAGAAATACTATTGGAGTTCTTCCAGTATAATTGCAATCTCAAAGACCTAAATATAAAACACTGCTATTGGTTACCACCGCAAAATGACAATCACAATTATTATGGCCCCTCGAGCCTGTCCTCAGTCTTTAATTGTATACAATTTATACCACATTCGCCTTTAGTACAGTTCGAACCAATGACCCCTATGTAGATTTGCCTCAATCATCAATCGGACTGCACTCATAAACATGCAATTCCCATAACCTGAACGCTGCATGCCATTTTCCAGCCTAACGGCGCTGAAAACCGATCGATACCCTTCTCGGATGCGACTGCACAGCATTAATGCATTCCAAATCTTATGCCCGCAAGCCTTAACCGGCCGTCTGTTGCGATAGGGTATATTCAAATAACCTCCTATATCAGAGCCAAAGGAAATGTGGAATTTAAGCGAACAATGTAACCCATAGCAACGTATAAGCGTCACACATCAAGAGATCTTTACCGAGAAATAAGTCATTGAACGACAATCAACTAGTTTATATGATTTATAGGTGGTACGTCCCTTTTTACTAGTGGCAGTCTGGTGCCTATTTCTGCGGCACATCAGTAGTGTGAAAACACTACTGTGTTCCAGTTTGAAGGGCACCGTAGCCAACGTACTAATTGTTCAACTACACGTAACAACTTATGTCTTACGGTATTCAACTTTTGGTTATGTCATATTGTATGCCAATTTTCATGGGCGTCGGTGACCACTTTGCATCAGGTGGCCAGACTGCTCGTGCGCCTTCGTTTGCAATAAACAAAAGACGATTGAAACTCTTGAATAGATGTAATCTATAGCTGTGCCAAATAAAAAAGGAATTGTCGTGAGCAATGTAACCCACAGATGCGACACGATGCGTCATCATGGTGTTGGTATTAGTCCACTCAGTGATAGACACGTCGGTAACTATAGACCAATAAGACGACGACGAACGCTAGACGTATGTCGTCACTTCGTTGCCATCGGTTCACTTTGGTTAAATTAACTCAGAGTCTTAATTGTTTAAACTCTAACAACGCCATACGTTTGACGCCACTTCGTTGCTTTACAACGTTGTTCATAACAATTCCATAATTTCTATAGCTCAGTAATAAGTGAATGATGTTTGTACACGAGGCTGGTTATCATTAGTTCTGTAAACTTTTATTACAATGCCTATAAAAGGTTATTGTACATTAGGTAAATGTACAAAGCGTCATTGTAAGATCACAATGAAAAAACTAATACCGACCGGATAAAAATGATATTGAATAGCAATAGAAGTGCTATTTGTTACAAACGGTAATTATAAAGTGCAATATGTTAGCCGGCATTGAATATCATGAGAACAAAAAACATTCACCATATGTAAGCGCATTCTTTATAATATTTATACGCAACTACATAAAATTGGAATCATCAGGTGGATAGCATACATGGAAAACATAATATAAAGTTAAGGACTGTAATACATCATCAGTCTGTGATAGTCCACTGTTGGACATGGGCCTCCCAAACTACACCCATATCCATTAGGGGAATAAATAGTGTAAAAAAAATTAAACAAATTAAAGGCGAAAAATTAAATGTCCCACTTAATTTCTACCTTATTGTTGAAGGTCTAAATGTCTTACTAACTTTATAGAGTACTAGGTCACATGTGGATATCTATATACTATTTTTTGGATAAATATAAATATTTTCTTGATGCTAGTAATTAATGAAAAATAGATATACAGTTAAATAAATTATATTTTATTAAGCGTTGACGAACCCGATAAACATATTAATGTCTATCCGCAACACAAACTGCTAGTGGCTTTTTTGAAGAGACGAATAAATTATCCAATCTCGGTGTTCTAAACAACAAATTTTGTGCTGACTAACGTATACATACGATCTGAATACCAACACGTCATACAAGTATAACAACTCTTAACCGTCAAACACTACCACACGGTGACGGTGCAACTTCCTGTGTCGAAAGCACTTGGTCGAGAAGGAGCCTTCAAGTGACCTATATGCTCCACATCTACACATGACAGTAAACAAACAATACTTTAACCCCCCCTTCAATCAACCCTACGGTATGTAGGGTAAGTTACCTCTTACATGAACGGATCCCATGCTAGTGTTCTTTGGAATATTCTAGCACCAAACAAAGTTGCTGAAGCGCCAAGCTCGGGCGAAAATGTGACAACATACTCTGCATATCAAAGCAGTAAAGGAGTTTAGGAACGATCAGCTAATTACAATATTATAACGATATAGTTATGACTTTAGAGTGGTATGCAGTAATACCTTAATAACCTAGTGGTATTGGCCCTTACTTAATAAACCAGAAGGAATCCCGCGGAGAAACAACTCAGTGTTACCGACGTTTTTTGCTTTATTGGGACAATATGGACTGATCATCCTTATGACTGAAAAAGTAGCATTAGCCATTAGTCAGATTGAAATGTGAAAAGTCGGACCAGGTTGATAAGATTTGCTTTGCGTTGTCAGTAACTTTAAATGAACCGAAAACAACGTATTGAATTCAGTTTACATAATTTGTTGTGGTGGGCAGATGCCAGGCGCCTTGCACGTAAATTCATTTAACTTAAACTGGATGGATACGAAGATACGACACCACAATGAAATGGAAATATGGCTATGAAAAAAGTAGTAAGCAATACTGCCGTGTATGGTTGTAAAAAGCACTATGGCAATGTAATAACGACGTAAACGAGACGTAATTGTTCATGATATATAGGGGCAAATGAAAAGTGGCGATTCAAGCTGTTCAGAAGTTTGTAATCGGCACAATTGATTCTCACTCGTCCCCACGCTTTCTTACGAACTCATAATAGAATTCCAATAAACAATTAAATAACACATTACTCTCGTTAATCGCAGGTAAAGATTTTTCAAATTATTTCAAATTATTTCTCTTAAATAAATACGCAAGGCCCGACATTAGACATCGAAATTATAAACACGATACCGCGCGACTGCTTATTTTGTAATTATGTAAATTGGAAAATAATAACGTATGTAGGTTGATAGCGTTTCGTAAACAAATTCAGTGTAATACAAACCCCGAATGAATTACGACGCCGTGTAAGCAAATAAGCAATTTATTTTAATGTTCAAGTAATAGAATATCTTTAATGTTTCCATTGACTTTGCTATGTCATTGGTAATATAACACGTAACGAGACTTTAGTTTTCATTGCGTTGTCAAAAATTACTGTTGACTTTGACCGCGAGCGTATTTCTGTAAAATATGCATAAATATAAGTGTCACAGTACTAATTCTTTCACCTAGGCATTTTCCTAAGTTATAATCGGATCGCCATCTCGTCTACATATATTGATCTAAATAACAACCTAAACATGAATAAGAGTTCACATAAGTAACAATTGATGTATCGAATATGTTGCATTTGATGAGAATGATGTCACAAAATTGAATGGTACCGATTTACTGTTATATATTGTCCAAGACCGAATTTTTACGCGCCCAACGTTCCGTGTTGTTTCACATTCGTCATCGTCATTATCAAGAAAAGTAAATCCCTATTGCTAGCCTAAGAACTCCTTTAAGATACCCTCTTGGGTCAAGTAATAAGTTAAGTTGGCTTCACACATACATCATCAGCCAGTGTTAGCCCACGGCGGGACATAGGCCTCCCCTAATGCACGTCTTCCTCGTGACGAGGTTTTGGCCCGTAACCCATCACGTTGCTCTAATGCGGTTTGATGGGTGGACCGACTTTTTACATGCCCGTCCGACCCATGGATCATCTTACTTTTCAGACAATTGGGTGATCGGCCCAATTTATCTTAACCAACCGGAAAACAACGATAATACGAAGTTTTCCCCGCAGGATTCGAACCCACGTACTGCGGCTTATAAAGCTAGGGCCAATACTGCTAGACCACGGAGGCGGCTTCACAAATACTTAAGACAAATGAGATCAATCGAATAAGTAGAGCTGTTGTTGGAGTTAATTGCAACACAATTATTTGAGCAACGAACAAGTCATTAGAAAAAAGATCTAACTCACTTGAGCACTTAATCTGCGTAGTACAATTCTATGTATTATATGATTGATAAAAGCTTATTACTTAGGTCTGCCACGATATATTATAAATATATATATATTTTAAATCAAACAATACTTCCAGCTACATTTTGTTTCCAAAACAGAATCAGTGTTGGTAATACCGCACGGTGTTGCCAGTATAATTGTTGAACGGGAAGGTTAATAGGGTATGTACGGGAGAGGGGGGGTTAATGTTAAGACTGTGTGTAAATTCTAATTACGCGTGGCCCAACGTCACCCGCCCCCTCTTTATTGACCTGCCCCGTCTGCCGCACGCTGATATAGAGGCGTGCGAATAAAGCAGATTATAACTCTCTTTAACTAACATACTGAGGTGGAATACATTACATTAAATTATGGTAATGTGTATACAAAATAATACTTAAAATTAATTATTATTCACTTTATTAGAGCGAACTACGGGGTGTCTGGCGGCAGACTTATATTTTAAAAACGAATACCTCAATAAGTTATAAACAGTGCGGGGGAAGGTGGTGTCATTAGAATCACCGATCGTGCTGGTTTCTTAGTCAGGATATCGCAGTGGTCGGGTGAGCATCGCGCGATCGCTATTGAAGCATTTTTCAAGAGTAACGATTCTTTACTCGCTCGCCGACAGTTTTGTAAACATTTCAATATTCGACGGATAGGCGATGGGCCGAGTGTGAATTTAATACGTTCGTGGGTGGAGAGACCTCGCGCAACTGCTTCGGCTATGAACACACCACGGCCAGGATCGTCAAGGACCCCCGAAAACATTGAACTGGTTAAACGCAGTTTACGTGAAAATGCACGACTTTCGATACAAAAAAAGGCAGCTTCACTAGGACTTCCAAGAGCAATTGTGCATGAAATTTTGAAAAAAGGTATGAAGTTTCATCCTTTTAAAATTCAAATAAATCAAGAAAAGAAAAAAAATGACTTTGTATCACTCAAGTTTTTTTATGAAACCATGTTGGAGCGTTTTCGCATTTTTGGAGCGACGAGGCTCATTTTCATTTAAACGGACACGTAAACAAGCAAAATTGCCGTTACCGGCCTCTAAGAACTCGCAATCCTCGACTGAAGCACCAAAAACCACTACATTGCCCAAGGGTAACTGTTTGGTGCGCTTCAAGCACGAATGGGATAATCGGACCATTTTTTTTTGAAAATGTACGAGGCCAAGCGACGAATGTCAATGGTGAGAATTATCGGCTCATGATTTCGAATTTCTTTTTGCCGAACCCGCGAGCTCTTTCATCATTCTCATTACACACGTGGTTTCAACAGGATGGTGCGACCGCACACAAGGCCAGAGCTTCGATGGATTTCTTGCAAGAAAATCTCCCTCAAAACCTGATTAGTCGCTTTGGGGACATCCCGTGGCCACCGAGGTCACCCGACCTAACTCCAATGGATTTTTTTTGTGGGACTACCTCAAAGAGAGAATTTACGCCAACAATCCGCAAACTGTTGTGGACTTAAAAGAAAATATTCGGCGAGAAATCAGCGCAATAGAACCAAGTTTACTGCAGCGTGTGGCACGGAACACGAGGCTCCGTTTCGAACAGTGTGTGCAACAGGATGGAAGACATTTGGATGACATTATCTTTAAAAAATGAAATCCGCATTTGTACTCTATATTTCAATACTTTTCGTATAATTATATGTCAAACATATTATTTTTTATTTAAATTTGAATACATAAATCTGCCACCAGACACCTGTATATGTGTGTGTGTGAAACGGTAGGTCAATAACAAAATCATAGCATCCTACACAAATTCCATGTATTATAATAATTCCTCCTTGACTGCCTCCGTAGCCTAGTGCTATAGAAACTGGAGGTCGTGGCTTCGAATCCTGCGGGGACACAACAAATTTTCATTATTGTTTTCTAGTTGGTTAGTGTAATTTGGTCCGATCACCCAATTGTCCGAAAAGTAAGATGATCCATACTTCGCATGGGCATGTGAAAAGTCGGTCCCACCAACCCCATTGAAGCGTGGATACGGTAAACCTAATGGATAGGGGAAGGAGGCTATGTCCAGCAGTGGACTGTCACAGGATGATGATGATGATGATAATTCAAAATTTTTAATTAAATAACCTTTATTCAATTTAGGCTCTGATGTACTCTTAACAACGTCAATCTACCACCGTTTCGGACGTTTCGACCTGATCAGACCAGAATTTTACTATTATCGATATCCTATTACCACACGTTGTAATCGCCTCTGTGATATAGTAGTTAGGCTCTTGTTAACAAGAAGTGGTCAGTTCGAAATCTGCGGGGTAAGAAATTTTCTTAATCGCTGTTTTCTGGTCGATCAGGGAAATAAAGGTTTAACACCCAATTTTTTGACAAGTAAAATGATTCTCAACGTCATATGGGCTTTTAAAAATAAATATACTATATGATCAAGATATATGACGCTGTCAAGGTGTTTCTGTTATCTGCTAAGTCAATAGAAATTAGTTTAACTTCGGTTCGTGTCGGTCAGATGCCAGTCGCCGTGCGTTAAAGCTGTTATTTAGGTTGTACTGGACAAACAATACCCGATTAAAGTATAATTTCAAGATAAAAAAACAAAACGTTTTACATTTAGAAGCTCATTTTCGCAATGGCGTCGTTATCGTGCATATTATTTTGCACCTATCCGGTTTTATGCATCTCTCGTACAAGTACGTGCTGCATAAGCGACGCCCCGTAAAAGTTATTTAAATATTCAGCTATAATGAACTAAACGTAAATATATTACGTGGGTGGTGCGCGAGCTTTAAAAAGCTTTCAGTATACCAAATATTTCACTTTTTTTTAAAGGCCAAATATGTCATGCGCCTCCGAAAAAAAAACAACTATCGGCCAGTGTTCGCAAACGTCAGCCGAAAATGTATTCGTATTCTGTGCGAAATCGTTTTCACGGTTTTATTAAAATAAAAAAAAAAAACTTGAATTATTTTACATATAAATAGAAGAAAAGGCGAAAATGTATGTAGATATCTTACATTTCTTTTCTCTTTACACAAAAACTATTTTATATTCGTATACAAATATTTTTTTAGCTTTGGCATGCGTTTATCAGTATAGTTTGAACATAAAACATCACAAATCGAAGATTAATAAAGTAAAACAATAGATTTGCATACAATCATTAATATATGATACTACGATTATTTTCACATAACCAACGTATCAGAGAAATTGATCTAATGCTCGTCACATTTACATACTTTTGAATTCAAAATAAGCAAATTACAGACTACGTCCAATAGGATTGAGTTTACAAACGAAACTAAAACACAGCCTAATTACAACCAAACTGATATTAAACCGCCGTTGATAACAAACATTATCAGTGATAATGGACCACTGTCGGCCACGTCGGACTACACGAGCGGTGCATTAAGTTTTTTTTACCGCTCGTGGCCTCATCTAAAACGCATTATCCGTTGCAGTGTGATGAATCGCGGAGAGGTGCCGGTTTGAGTCCCGTCCGCACTCTTCATCTTAATCGGATTATCTTTTCAGATATGGCCTCCGTGAGAAGAGAATGAAGCTTTAAAGTACGTGCTATAATTTTCTTTGGCACTACGACTAGCGTTGACAATGTCGTGCAAACAAATAGCTTTTAACTTATTTTAAAGTAACGATACAGGTGGTACACTTTATCGGTTAAGGTTTTACTTATCAAGTGATTGATAAAAGCACGTATCTACTTAATGTTTTATCCTAGAGGTATCAGAATACAGTTATCGATTTTGTTGCAATTAACTGTTTTTGGGTGTGACGGTCACTTCTACAAACCGTCACACCCAAAAACAGTTAATTGGACACCACTGTTTTGCAACATTAATTAAACAGAAAAGCAACATCAAATCTGTGGACGAACTTTCTTTAAGTGAACTTCAAACCTTTACAAATTGTAGACGAAGTTGATAAGGCCGAGGTTCGGCCAACCAAAGTATTCTCATCGAATATGACGTTCAGTTCAGTTCCAATAATTCTAGCAGAGTAGTGAAATTCATCGTTGCTTAACTATAAACATCATAAACAAGAAAATCTACTTGATCTTCGATCGTTTACCCGGACACCGGTGGTAAGGTCTCCTTTTCACAGGGGACCGTCTGGGTACCACCGCGGTGCCTATTTCTACCGCAAATCAGTAGTGTGAAAACACTACTATGTTCCGGTTTGATAGGCACGTAGCCAGCGTATTTACTGGGTAAACGAGACTTAACATCTTATGTCTCACAACTCTACATACTCTTAGCTCTATGGTCTCACACTAGAACAAAACGATTCGGACCACGGTGTAAGACGAAAATTATAACAAACAAAAGACGGTAACAGTCCGAGGGGTCGTTGTAAAAACTGGGGGCAGGTGATTTGTGGTGAGAGGTCCACTTTATTTCAAAGTCCCAAGTTCGAGTTTTTACAAGTACAGGTTTTGTTATGTCTTGTGTGTGGTCGAAGTTATCGTACCGAATTGTAGAGCAATCGAGACAAATTCGCGGTTTTTATTACACAAAAAGGATATTGAATATTGATAAATGGAGGACAGATGGCAAGGCGTAGGGAAGTCCTTATTTAATAAAGAAACCGGTCTTGTTTTGACAGCTTAGCTATAGTCCATTTATAATAACACTATGTATAATTACGCTAAGACAGCGATTAACGCTCGATGTTCTCAAATATTATATATTTACTGTTTTAAAAATGAGTATTGCGATGTATGAGTCGGATTCAAACCTATTTTTCAATGGAAATAAGTTGGATAATCTTCCAAGAAAATTTTCTGACGGACATAGTGTCTTCAACTAAAAGTTTCTCTCCGATACACATTTATATAAGTAACATGTTACTGTTTCATGTTTTTTTTTTATACGTCAATTAAACGACAGAGACAATAAATATTATCTTAATAACAAAACATTTCCCATAATGTCAATACCGAACACCCGCTAGACAACGCCTCAATGCCTGTTAACCAGTGATCAAAATCAACCCCGCGACATAAACAAATTCAACAACAACATGTTGCCAAACAAACGGTTATCGAAACAACAACGATGCGAATGTTCGCAACACTTACCATACGACGAGTAAACAGCCAGCGTCAACAGTAGGAACAGGTGTACGGCCAGGCGGCCGGATGTGGCGCGAAACATGTTCAAAATGGCGCCCATTGTGCTGTTATGTTTGTCTGTTTGTAAGCTACACTACACTGTTGTCGCGCACTGTATCACATAATATTGGCAGACTACGGTTTCGCTCCACGCGAGTCGCCGGCAGAGTAGTGCGCGCTCATTCGAGGGCGTCTGTGGACAAAAGAAAACTGAGTTTAGTCAGGACAAGGTAATATTAATATAAAAATTATAAAATTAAATTAATATGTAAAATTAAGTTAAATAGCATAGAAAGTTTAGGAAATAAACTTATAAAGCGGAGTATGCTTAATAAATAAACGTTAATTAAGGCATAAAAATCCTTTCAAACGAAAAACGTCGTAAATACGGTGTTTTTTTTTATGGCTGGGAAGTTATAGTATGAATCCCAATGTTTTCATTAAATTTGTACGTCAATGTCATTGTCAGTGTTATTTATAATTTTCAGCACAATCATGAAACTTAACTTAGGTAACTTTTGTAAATAAATACATATGGTATACTTTAAACACCTGGACATGAGAAAAACACTATGTTAATGACACTATATTATTCCAGCGCTGGGAATCGTACCCACACCCTCTTACGCAACATTCAAGTTCCCTAACCATCCCGCCAAGCGGGTCGTCAAAGTTGAGCACAAACTTACAATCTGGTAACATCTTAAGCCAGATTAAACTGCGCTAAGGACGCCAATTAACCGCGCTAC
Organism: Lamproptera curius; assembly: GCA_029286875.1. Taxonomy (NCBI): domain Eukaryota; kingdom Metazoa; phylum Arthropoda; class Insecta; order Lepidoptera; family Papilionidae; genus Lamproptera; species Lamproptera curius. Next base: position 1,141,979 of record JAGSMT010000027.1, on the reverse strand, counting down.
CTCACCGGAGAGTGAACTTTGACCCGCTACAATATTAAACCAATCAATAACTGACACGACCATCGGGAGCACCCGGGGCTTTCCCGTTGCTTCCCGACTTGTTTTGTTCCAGACGTCCACTACGTAAAGGATGGAGACGGATTGCGTTACCGCGAGATTTATACCGTGCTACGAACAACAAACTGAGTAAGGTACTGTTCACAACCAACGCAACGCTCAGACTTGGTATATAAATGTTCTATTTAACCCAAGTACGAACGAAAGTTAGATAAAGTACTATTCTATGCATGTTTTGTGTACGTGAGGAACCAGTACTGCTGCATACCTTACTTATTCCTTTCATAATTTTTTACTACGTAAGCAGTCAGACGAGCAGTCGGGCCACCTGATGGAAAGTGGTCACCGACGCCCATAGACATCGGCAACACTTGTATCAACGCGCTGCCTACCGTGAGACGAAGGATGTTTAGTCTCGTTGACCTAGTAAATACGCTGGCTACGGCGCCCTTTAAACAAGAACACGGTAGTGTTTGTACATTACTGCTTTGCGACAGAAATAGGCACCGCAGTGGTACCAACCCAGACGGTCCCCTGTAAAAAGGGGATCCCTATATACCCCCATCATTCGTTTATATCAACAATATTTACAACACTCCATTCGTTTCACACAGTTCAGCACACTTATCTGTTATGTTCACTAATCATCGTAGAATCTCAAATAGATAAGCCAACTCCAATACAAAGTAAACGGTTCGTCATACAACAATAGTACACGCACGTTCCTGCCACCCAACATCCCCAATCTCTGCCAATCATTGCCCAAGGTCACCACTCAGCCACTCGTGAAACCCGATCGCCACGTGACCCGACCACCACTCGGGCGTGAATGGCACTCCGGAAAAGTTCCGCCCCCGTTGAATTTTTTAACGGGCCGAGCGCTCCAAAGTTCAACTTTGTGGGTCAAAGTGTACGGGGCTAATTGTGGTTCGGTGTTGTTGAATTAGTTGCGTTCATCGAGTGCTCTATCGAAAGCTTTGACCGGATGTGAGACTTAGAAGTGCTCGATATTATTCCAATATGAATTACAGCATAGATCGTTACGGATAGACAGGTCAATCGATAGTTGAGTATAATTTTCGTGATCAATACTATAGAGCATTACTACTAGTGTTAACGAGTCATTATTTTACTGACGATATAGTTTTCCAAGACTTTGTATATACGTTACTTGTATATAAATGAGAAATGCCTACTACGTACAATACCAACCGGATGGGTTATATTTAATATCAAAGTACAGTATATAACATAAATAAGTAACTTAACATTATTACTTAACAGTAAATAGAAAAATCTAATTCCAATGCCAATGTCTAACAGCGAACTATTAAGTAAAACAAAGACATTTAATTGGGTATACAAAGGAAAAAGCCAAAAAAAAAGTGTTACAAAACCTGAACTTATAAGAAAAAAAACTATATGTCATTGACTCGGAATATAAAAAATAAATATATGACTTACACATAAGCAAAAATATTAAAGATACAGCGCAATCGAACACTAGCTTGCTACTATGAATCAGTTCGTTGCTAAAAAGTCCATTTATTGTCATCATATCTCAACGCAGGGGTGGCTCCATGCATGGCCATCCGCCTAGGCGCATCCCTAATACAGTTAATGTATCACAAGACACAAGCCATTAGCTCATAAAGGACAGGAATCTTCGCTGTATCAAATTACATTACGCCCTCGCCGAACAATGAAAAAGCTCTGTACACGACTTGTAGACAAAGAGCCGTCGACGGGGATTCTTTTGAAAATATAATGCACCGACAACGCACTCGAGTGTAAGAATAGAGGCGAAGTTTAATTGAGTTTGTGTTACGTTTTCTGTGATGTTGAACGCATAATGTTATTATGTTACGCATTAGAAATATAATACGCTTAACAATTCCGTGTACAACGTTATTTACAAATTTGATACCTCACTGCACTCTGTTTCACGTTATATTAAACAGTTATCAAAAGGAAATATCAAAAGAATAAAAATTAAGTAGATGATAAAACATCTCAATATAATGTAAAAATCATAGGCCCAAGTAACACTTGACAATTTCAGCCGAAGTTATCAAACTTCAATTTTAATAGAACTTTATAATATGAAAAGATAACGTTACATCCAACATTAAAATACCAAACATATAAAAGAATATCAAAGAATAGAAACTCTAAATGGACACACGTAATTTTCTGGTATCACTCCGTCTAATGTAAGTAATTACAGAAAGCACGCGAGGCAAAAAAGCCGGGCTCCGGTACTAGCGCAGAGCAAGGGCCGGCTAATGCAGTAATGACTGCACTCCATTCGGGCGGTATTTTTGTTCCATCACCGGTGGCCCGCGGCGGACGCTGGCTGCGATGGGGCCAAAAGGAATGAAAATTAATAATTAACTATTTGTTTTGTCTCTCCCCCGGCCTTGCGTTGAATGGAACGCGCAGGTCCCCCGGGAGGTTTGCCACGGGCCGGCGATTTTTTTTTACATCCCTCCCACCCCGCCGTTCCCAGCTCTCGCAATGGAAATTCATTACTATCTGCTGCTTACATTCGCCAAGAGAACGGGCTGTGTTCTCAAATGGTCCTCTTTCGGCTCGCACAATTAGCGCATTCATTAATACCTGTTGGTCTTACATTGTTTAAAATATACAATTTTTTTTTTATGGCATACGCAGGCAAACGAGCAGTCGGGCCACCTGATGGGAAGTGGTCACCGACTCCATTGACGTTGGACAATACTATGGTATCGCCGACGCGCTGCTCACCGTGAGACATAAGGGTGTTAAGTCTTGTTTACCCAGTAAATACCTGGTACGGTGCCTTCAAACCGGAACGCAGCAGTGTTTTAGACCACTGCTTCAGCTGGCAGAAATAGGCATCGCGGTGGTACCCACCCAGACGGTCTCCTGTAAACAGGGGACCTACCACCGGTAAACAATAACATTTGCTAAACAAACATTTTAAGACGATCTCTCTACGTGACGATATGAAAAAAATCACTAAATAAAGTTTGCGCAAGAATTGGTTCGTTAAATTGCGAAAAGTTCCCACGAGCGGCAACCTCGAGTAGGTGAGTTAGTTTATAAAAATGAGAAACATTTTCTTGAGGAATCCATTACAAAAGGTTATACCTACTTTATTTACAACATATACTATGTATCAGTGTTGCGTAACATATTTATTCAGCCATCCATAGCAATTTGATACTACACTCGGCATTCGTAGAGCAAGTGAACATGGAAAAAAATGTTTTACGAGGGCAAGAATATTAACGGTGGATGAGTTCCGTTGGCGGCCGAATAATAAACGAAATAAGCATCGGAATAACGACATCTGTCACTGAGTGAGTTTTGCGATACAGCCGCTTGTTAAGACTTTCTTGTTACCTTTTTTTTAAACGGGAGCTTGTTACTCCCTAAGACTGTGTCCTCAGAATAAACTGAAACCGAAACAAGGAAACTTTCCAAAGTGGGCGCTGTTAGTAAATATAAACATAATAAACTCTGTTCTTTTATAGTAGCAGCTACTTTCGACAAGGGCCTTCTATATTGTAACAAAAATTATTGTTTTCTTTACAATATAGGCATAAGATAATAATAATTATATTCTAATAATCTCCAGTCGATTACCACTATGGCGACCGATCTATAATAGTAATCAGCCAATTACGCAGGAGATAATATTGTGCACAAGTGTACTATGCAAAAGCGCAAACACGGGCGCACTCCTTGTTCCTTTATGCTCTAAAGCTCGATGGGACGGAATACGACACGACCGAAAAAAGAAAGGCGCAGGTCCGACTTTTAACATGCCCATCGACGCATGCATCATTATACTTTTCAGACAGTTGGTGATCAGCCCGAATTGCCAAACAATGAAAATTTGCTGAGGCATCGCAGGATTCGAACCCGACCTCCGGTTTCTAAAGCACACACAGAAATTAATCTTTTACAAAAACGCTTGCAATAAAGACTAGCCCGCCCACGCAAATTTGACTGTTGCATCTATAATACGTGTTTCTGACGGAAAGGATATTTTCTGTAGTTGGAGCTTAAAACTGTTCTAAATAAATTGGTTTTAATAAAAAAAATAACCTGTCACTATTAGTATGATAGAAGAACACGACGTTAGGCTATCAGAGGAAAGATATGAGCTTAGTCATCATATCATAATCATCATAAACAGCTTTTAGCAGCCTACTGCTCGGCATAGGCCTTTTTTAATGAACGCCAAGACGGCGTCCATTATAAAGAGTTGCTCAAATTGCCACGCTGAGCAGGCGGATTGGCGGATTGACTTGAGCTTGATATCCTAAGAAATACGCTGTGAGCCGTATAGTTTGTTCTTTCCGTCGTAAAATGTAGTTACCACAATCAAACAGTGAAGAAATATTCAACGGCTTTAATTAAATAACACTTGTCAACTATATATCAACATAGTATAGATTTTTAACTTAAACAGTTTCCTATATTATTAGAGATTGTTAAATTCTTTCTCGAATAAACTTACCTCCGGACAAATTAAGCTTGATTGTGGGGGTCACGTGCTAGTCGCTATGCGTAAAAACAGTTAATCAGGTAAATTTACATTTATTATAAGCCAACTTCATGATGCCTTGGTAAAACAGCTTAAAGAAAGACCAAAAATAAGTATATATTTTCTACTGACATCAAAGCCAAATTTCAGACCATTTTAAAACATTTTAAGTTGGAGTAAATAGTTCTTTTTTGGTTTTATTACATGTTAAAGTTTATTAACAATACAAAAATACTGACATTTTTACTAAGAACATTATAGAATATACATCCAATATAGAGCTTGACATTTTCTAGATAAAATAGTTAAGAATATATTTTCAAGATGTATTTTCAGTTAGCGAGTTCAAAGAAAAGTTAAGTTATTTTCTGAAACACGTACCTCGTTGTTGTTAAAAGTAACATTATATTAAAAGAATTTTCGTTTCAAAGTCACATTTAAGTAAGGTAAAATGTAGCAGATAGAAAAATAACTTTATTCATGTTTCTTTAACAATTTAAAGTCATCTTTTAAGACACGATGTTTTATATTTCGTACAGCTTTCGTAGTTCAATTTAACGTACCAAAAAAAAAGTAGCTAAATATCCATATTTTAACTATCTCAACTAGAAAGAAGACTTACAAAAACAAGTATTTAAACTTTTCTAGGTTGCATGCACAAGTGACGGTTTCAGAGTTAAAAAAAATCCCGAAAAAAATTAACGAGGCACTGCAACGTATACGGGCTCCTTTAGCATCTATAATATTAATGAGAGCTGACGAATTCTGCCGTTGTCAGGACTTCAAAAATCGCTGTCGCAAAAATTCGCTGTTACGAGCTTCAAAGTGTGTGTACATAAACAGTCAATTAAAAGCATTAGTAGAGAAAGTCTTATATAAATTATTAAAACCGTAAAGAATAGGAGAGTGACACCACATAACCAGGGCATTGAGCAAGTGTCAAGTAACAAAAATATAACTACTAAATCGCATAGTGTTGTCATCGGCTATTGGTGGCTAAGAATTGTCAGCTAAGATCGTATGTCACCTCTTCGGTGCTATGGCTGGAAACTGTAAAACTGCCCCCATAGCCCAGTGGTAAGGCCTTGCGCTTTAGGAATCGAAGGTTGTACGTTCGAATACTGCGAGGACTCATTGTTGTCATTTTTTGTCATTACTGTCGTCGTATAACCGTAACTTGATTATAGAAAGACTTGAATAGTGTTAAGTTATGCTTTATATTGATAAGTCCATCTGTTTATTTGCATTGTTACTGGCTTTATATTTACTTGATATTAAAGATACATTATAATACAACGTAACTGCTTCCTGAGCCTAGTGGTAAGGTAGCAGTTAGGCTTAGGCTTTAGAAATCGAAGGTTGTGCGTTCGAATGCTGCGGGGACTTAACTTTGTTGTTTCCTTGTTGTCTATGGAAAAGCGGGTTGATCACCCGATTGTCCGTAAAATAGGATGATCCATGCATCGCCTGGGCACGTGAAAAATACGGCCTGATCTCTCTCCTGGTCGTGTCGGTTATCCGTCCAATTAGATCTTAAATGTAAAGGAATAAACGCGCACATTTGTGCACTGTTATATCATTTACGCAATTGATTGATCTCTAATAGTTTAGTAAAGGTGAGGCTACGAATCATTTGTAACATCAAACACCAGTAGATTTCCGCTTCGACGGTTTTGTAAACGGAGAAATCACTCGAAATCGCGTACCTAGTTCAACAGATTGTGAAGAGCGGAAATGGGGTGCAATTCGAAATGCATTGTTAAGGCTGAAGCGGCCGGTGGTCCGGTGTTTTACCTTTCGCAATAACAAAAGCGCAACGGACCTCGACGGTGCAGGTAAGAAATGATATTTCCTAATAGTAGCATGGTAAAAAGGGCGACAATATAGTACTACTTATTATTATCTACAAATGCTCTAAAGTAGATATAATGTGAAGCAATTCGTTAAGTTGGATCAGGCGCTTCTACTAGAGAGACAACCGAATTCTAATCGTTGTCCTTAAAGTGATTATCCATCTAAACGTATACCTACATAGGCCAAAAAATAATGCGGCATTTACGTAACTTAGAAATAAAAAGGTTTCAGCAGCGGTCTACTAGCAAGAACACGTCAAAATTTTTCTTGTTAGAAGAAAAAGGAAAAATTGGCAGATTAAGAATCTGCCAGTCTTCCTTTTTTCTGTTTTAACTGGAAAAATACTACTAAAGCATTTATGTAAAACTATACACATGTTTAAAGGGCATCATAGTTAAAGAAAAAACTGGGTACAAAGTAATGTATAGATCAGACTTGTTGTGACTTATGTATTTCTTGTGACGAAGCAATCAATAAAATGCATATTAGCAATTACTTGTACTATTGTTACTCAAGCACAAATTATTCAACTACGAATGTTACGCTTACTTAGCTATATGTAGTGTCAATGCCCTTTAATGTAAGTAAAGTTCAGAGCAATCCAATCTATTTTATAATTCACCAACAACGTTTGCCCACGACTCGAAACGGAGTAATCAAATTCTTTATCAATTCAAACGCTAAAAGAATAACCCGATAGCATCGTCTGATGCCGGGAATCATCCCGGGGGAATAATGTTTTATCATTTAAATACACTCGTCGTTTAACTTCACTCTGCAAATACATTGTTTTTCATTTCTGACGTTACACGCTTTTAGTTTTCAAAGCGCTTTGTGAATCCGGAGAGCTTAATTCAAGGAATGTAAAATTGCTTCGAAATAAATAAATACGGTATACGTCCACGCTTTTAGATTTCGCGTTTCTCTTCCATTTTTTTTGGAACAAACAAAAAAGGGTTAACTGTAGTTAAACTTTGTTTCGAATACTGTTGTACCTTTTTTGAATACCTAAAAAAATAATTTAATGGACTTAATAAATAAGCATTATACCTTAGCTACTTTAGAGTGGTATTGTTTTAAGACAAAATTAGGAGTATAAAATAACAAATATTTCATACGGGTTTAATCTCGTATCTCCGATTTAATATTTTGACATTAAATTTTAGACCAACTTACGCCTATGTCGGTCTAAAAATTTATGTTATAAAATAATATTTATAATATAAAATTAAACAAAAGACAACGAGACACTTTTAAATAATAAAAAAGGCATTATTCAAAGAAACCTAGCCATTTCTCAAACGTAGTCTGGCGACTGAAACGTTACGGAGTGACCCCCCGTTAAGTGTTCAAATCGATTTGAACATTAGACGAGAAAAAACGCATTAAATGCAGCGCGACATTAGTGGCTTTTTGTAGCCTTAAGTTACTTACATTTAGAAGTACAGCAGATTTAAATAAATATATAGTTTTAAATGTAGTATAAGTCACGTTTTTTAATATCGAAAATGGAATTGTTGTTTGTTCGAAAGCATAAAATCAACAGTTCGTGTCGCGACGATTTTTAGATGAAATAACTTTCGGTGGGAACAACATGTTGATAGTTGTTTACTAACGGCATCACGTTGCGCAGCTGTTGTGTACGAACGGGTAAATGGATAGAATGATGGAAGCTTTGGTAAGTGGCAAAGAATAAATAGAGGCATTTTCGTACTTAACGGACGGTCGACTTCCGATCATAACATCATGAGCTGTAAGCCAGTTATAATACGGAGCGACTTGCATCTGAACTACACAAAAACTGCATTTGATGATTAATCTTGATAGTTGCGATATATTCAAAGACATTAAAGTGCTATAACATGTATACTTATATGTTGGGAGACTTATATTATACAAAAGTCGGGAAGAAGGGTTAAGAGACTTATAAGTCTCCCAACCCTTCCTGGTCTCGAAGACCAAAGCTGATTATAACATTTTACATATAATATAATGATCAGACCATATTTTTGTGAATTGTGGTAGATCTCCTTTCAACAGTGGACCGTCTGTGGATACCACCGCGGTATAATAGTAGATTTCCCTTCTTATTTGATGGGCACCGTAAAAAGCGAAACTGAGTAAACGGGGCCACGAGCGAATCTTTAGCGTCTTACGCCGCGATCTTCAATATCATATATTAAGGTAAATTGAACAATAGTAAAATTATTCCCTCGGTAGAGTTCAAACCCATGAGTACCCCTATACCACAAAATTGATGTTTGCCCTTAACTGAACTGTATTTCTTGTATCACAACATTGTGTTTTATATACAACAAGTATTGTGTTTTATCCTAAATCAGCATCATCATCATCATCTGCCTGTGTTAGTCCACTGCTGGATATAGGCCTCCTTTAATGCACGCCTTCTTTATCAAGGGGTTTTTGGGCCGTATCCCACCACGCTGGTCCAATGCGGGTTGGTTGGTGATCTTACTATTTTCAGACAATTGGGTGATGGGCCCAAATTGTCCTAACCAACCAAAAAACAACGATAACACAAAGTTGTTTCACCGCGGCATCCGAACCCACGACCTCTGGTTTATAAAGCAAGGGCCAATACAGCTAGACCACGCAGTCTCTTAGTTAGGACATCGCTTTTACCTGTATAATAGCTTACTTATAACTTTAATGTTGAAACGATACTAAAATACGCGTTAAGTAACAAACAAAACGCGCATCTCCACAGCAATAGCTAACACGCCAGGTATCTTTTAGTGCGAGCATTTACTTTACCTTACATTTACACCGCGTGGGTCTTTATTGCCCTTTTTTAGGCAACGTATGTGTCGGATATTAAGCCGTCCTCGGTTATTAACGCCCGCGTTAGATTGTGACGGATGGGAATCACTATGAGATTTGCACGTCTTGGTGTGGATAAGATTTATTTATTTGTTTGTTTTGGAAAAGGCTACGAAACGACTGAATCGATTTAAAATATTTATTCGCCGTTGTTTCAGCCCGTCAGAGCCCACTGCTGATAGGTCTCCCCATAAGTTGCCAAGAGGCACGATCCTGTGCCACCAGCATCCACCAACCTCCTGCTTATTTTACATTACTAGACTGGTATATAGTCATCGAAAACACAGGCTTTTTTGAAAAAAATCCATTGCAAAAATCAAAACGGTGTTATTTTTGGATTTTCGCAATAGATTTTTTTGCTTTTTTAATACTTGCCGTCGTGGACGGACGGTAAGTATAATCATCAATCACTGGTGTGTTGCGTTCAGCTGTGTAGAATTTCGTTTTATTTGACGATTTCGTTTTTTCTGCTCGATAACACTTTTGAATGTTGCGTATATAGTAGTAATATTTCGGGTAACTGACATCTCGTGTTATACATACATAAAAAACAAAATCTTTATAGCTTTATATACAACGAGGCTGCAACGTGAATTCTTTAAATAATATATAAATAACAGGTTAAATATATAAGGTAACATATATTAAAATACCAGGTAGCAGCCCTATTTTGAAGAACTCAGCTCCGTATTATCACAGCGTAACATACATTCACACTGACTCCACCCGCCCTCCTTGCCCACTAAGCGTGTACACAAACAATGCTCTGGCCCGTGCCGTAAGGCGGGCCAAGATCCGTTGCAGATTCGCAAGGATCGCACAAAGGGCCCGTCGAGTGTTGCACCAAAGGATAGTTTCGCCGAAACAGTAATTATGTACTCGGCGTCTTTGCGCTCGCGTTGCGTTACGTTGCCCCTTCGAAACATTTTAATTACGCCGCATTGTTGCCACTCCGCATCGTGTGTTTGTTGCGCACCGGCTGGGACCGTTAGGGATCGTCGTTTTGGGGGCGAGTCTATGCGAGTTCTTAAGTGGGACTGTGCGAATTTGCAAGTGGGACTTTGGGTCTTAGTGTTCTCGGATGACTCGGTTTTCGCTAGAGCTTTGAAACTTTTGTGCTATTTGGACAGATTTTGGGATGTATTTCGAACGGTAGACTTGACATTATCGTTAACGTTGTGACAATTGAATGCAAATAAATTTTCTTTCAGTAAAGAACTCATTCAGTGTATTCTAACGGATGCTTAAACTGTTTTTATTCATTAGAAACAAAGTTATCTTTTGTTTTGTGCCAGCCTTCTCTAGGACGAGACTTAGAGAAGACTTCAATTAGCTCGCTTATAGATCGACTAAACTTACGGCGCAAAGAAAAGGGACACCGGGGAAAGGGGTCGTACTTTGTAGTGCCCCTTCAAATTGTACAGGTGAACGGCCAGTGATGCGCGCCGTGCACGCCCATCGACATCGATAGTCTAATCGAAATTCCAACGTGGCTCATCAGCTTTGTGAAGGTTTTAATTATCCGCATGCTGCAGCGTACAATCACCGCGATCGTTTTGTTCGTCGCGCACTCAGCGAGCTTTTGTGTTGCCGGTCAACGTTGTTGTATGATGCGATTGTGCTCTGCCCGGTGTAATTAATTCGGTTCGGATGTATCGTTGTTTTGGGCTACGTCGACTCGACAAGAAAATTGTTTGTGTTTCACTCACTTGTGCATTTACTTCCGTAAGAGTTGAGAGTCTGTGTACTTATTGTAAAAAGTTCGAAGAGGGGTCAGATGCTTTGACCATCGCCTCGGCCTTATAAGGGAAAGGAGAAACTTTTTCCATTGCTTCAACACACGATGTTTCATCATATTTGTAGTGTATCTTTACTAGCTATCGTATAAACGTTATTTATTTCAATTTAATTATAATATTAAGACGTTGATTCAAATACTCCGTGGTATAAGTAAACAAATTTTCAATGTTGTTTCCTAGTTGGTTAGGGAATGTGGTCTGATCACCCAATTGTCTCAAAAGTAAGATGATCCATGTGTCGGATGTGCATGTAAAGTATGGATACGGTCCAAAATCCCCTCCATGGATAGGGGTGTACTAGGGGAGGCATATATCCAGCAGTATCCTCAGGCTGATGATAATAATTAAGACGCAGTACTGTCTGTAACACAAAAAAAATGTTTATCGATGTGAAAATAACCGTATATCACGGCATCCCTCGCCCTCTTACGCCGAGTGGTCGACGAGATTTTCTTTCTGCTCACCTCACTTCTGTAGAGGGAACAGGGTTAGCGGGTCACGTGGCGTTTTGGGCAACGGTCCTCACTGTTATCACAATTCACGACCGACGAGGCTTGTGTTTTTTGTCACGGGTACGAAAAATATGAAACATTATGGCGACACAACCTAGTTTTATTAAAATATTTATTTGCTCCCGTACCCGTTACGTGAAACGTGTTTACGTAAGTGATACTCTACACGGTTCGCCTCGACCCAGCAGTGGTATTTCCCGATTAGAATCCAAGTACAATGTGGACATTTCACGCTTAAGCTACGCAAAAAAAAACTTTAGAGTAGCTGGTACTGGGAATAAGCGATATATTTTTTATTTCATGAAAATTTTACGTGCAACAGACGGGCTAATTTATGAACGAAGAATACGATACCTAAGAACAATTAAAGAACGAATCGCAAACAGTGCAGAATCAACAAAAGGGTTAATAAGTATACGAAATGGAAGGACATGGAATATTTTGTTTGCCCTACATATCAAAGTAATAAACTATAAAACTAAAATTTAAACTATATCATGGAACTAAAATTACAACCATTGAGATACTGTAAGGTCTTTACCATTCGTATATATAATTAGAACTATCTGGCTTAATTGTTAAAAAGCTAAAGAACTTTGAATGACACGTAAGTGGTTCATATAATAACATATTTTACTTAACAACCTTAAAACGATTAGACAGAGGTGTGTCAGAATAACATAATTAAGTTATGTTGAATATTCTTCTATTCAACTATTAAATATTGAAATGTCCGTCGCATCGGAATCACTAACTTTTGATGACAATATTTTTTACGCTCAATATAGTGTCAATGCTTACACTAATGCGTTATTATACATTAATTAGATGCGATTGATTCTCTCGGGTTTATTTACTAATAATAACTGTATTTAAAAAGGCTTAATGTCAAAAATGCGGCGTAGTCATAAATTAAGAAATAAATGATATCATACTAACGTATTATAGGTACCGTATTAATTAGAACGTTTACGACAGATAATAAGTCTAATATATTAAAACATGTTATTGTTTTAAAATTTAGTTCAATATTTCTTCACGTCCCGCACCCCCACTGCTGACAAGATCTATCGCTGATAAACTTACCTACCATACTGAGCTTTATACATAAGAGACCTTCCTCTCAATCATTATCTGATAAAAAAGGTTCATCAAAACCGTTGTGTATTACTCAATTTAAGCATACATAGGGACAGAGAACGCGACTTTGTTTTATACTATGGAGTGAAGTTTAGAAACGTTTTCGCTGTATGCAACGCATTGATGATACCTCTGGTATTGCCGATGTCCTTGGACGTTGGTGACCACTTGTCATCAGGTGGCTAAAGAACTAAAGTACCTTCGTAGTCGATAAGAAACCACTTCATCTCACAGAACTTTGGCTAACGAAGCAGGGTATGATGTTGTTATTGGTCAACTTTCACATTAAGTGGTTGGCATTTCAATGATAATATATTTATGAGAGAATATATGACGCCACTTTGTTCTTATGAGCTACTTCTTCATCATCGTCATCAGCCTGTGTAAGTCCACTGCTGCGTTAGGGCGTTTCTTGGACCGTATCCCACCACGCCGGTCCAATGCGATCTATGGATCGTCTTACCGTCGGATTCGAATCTACGACCTCTGGCTTATAAAGCAAGGGCCAATACCGCTAGACCACGTAGGCGGTTATTGTATGTGTTGATTACTTTATACTAAATTAATTTTATTCCGCGTCATAGTTGACTAAAGGATAGTATATAATTTTAATATTTTACCACATATACCGGCAATCGATATAAAATAAACACACCTATGCTTTCCCACGAATATTATATGCGATTAGCATACAAAAAATATCCGACGATATTTATCTCTTTATAATTTTATATCGCTCTTGTTGTATCAACATAAACACAAAATACATTCGAGGGTTGCGAAGGCAACCTATTGTACAAGAGTTACGCTAACTTTTAACGCAAGTCAGAATAAGCTCATGTCTTTTTCGTGATAACAACAGAGTTAATGCTTACTCGTAGTTAAAATCCTGGCTTCTCAACGTTTATGCGCATGACAATTAAACCAAAAAAAAACTATAAATTTTGACAGTTGACAGTTTTCAAACATCCACAGTGACAGTTAGCAAGCGCGACGCTCGTAAATCGGGCGACGATCAAACCAGAAGCCGAATGTATACATCGGTGTACACTTCCGCACCGGATATTCGTCGAATGCGCCACCATAAAACACCCAACACGGTTAACCGGCATCGATAGTTGGATCGACCGCAGACGCACACCGGCCGTCCGATCGTCTTCCCGGAACGCGGTAAATATAAATTACTTACATAGGCGTGGACACATCAAAGGGGACTTGTGAAGATCGTCTGAAACAAATAAACGCAGCCCAAGGAGCCACTAGCGGACGGAGGTGGCGAACAGAGTTGGTTATCTGTGTGTTTAATTTCATTGTTTTCACCAAGTTAAGATAATTACGATTTAAATGTCTTCTCCGTTACGTGGGTAGTAAGTAAACCCACCCAAAACCCACGTGTCTATTTCTGAAAGGTCGGCAGAGGTTTAACTTAATAAGTTATAATAGAGGTATTTATAAATAGAGATTTAAATAATGCCATATTAAAAATAGCTTTAAACAAGTTTTTTTTTTCGACTAATTAATCTGTAATATTTGTTGAGCCTTCTTTATGGTCTTTCACAATTTAGCAAAATATATGGTAAGATATTAATTGTATTTTTGTAGCACTTGAATTCTTCGTTGGTTAGACGAAGTGTACCAACTATTAGCTGTTTACATATTAATGTTAATTAATTACACACCTGTATTTACACCAGTAAAAAGCCGTGTCACCTTAGAAAAGGTAACTTTAATGAATCGACTGCCAACCACAATGTAAAAGCTTAACAACAACAGTACACTTGTTGCCGTCACGAATTCAGAACATTAAACACTAAAACGATTGCTTGTAAGCTTTGATGAACAACAATCGATTGATATCATATTAATCGATTGTTCATCATAATGCCTCGTTTCATATAAAACATGCCTATTTATATCAATCGATTGCCTTTATAATAATTTCTCCACAGTTTTGTACAAAGCGGGCCTATTTTTTTGCGTGAGAAAACCGCCCGCCGGTCACAGTCCCGTGTTCGAATCCATTAAGCGATGGGACAAACAAAACACCTCCGTTTGTTCGTGGCTCGCGCGATCAAAGGGGCCGCCGACTCGTAAGGGCGGCAACACAAAAAGGAAAAGAAGTGCGCGGCGTCAAAGATAAATCATCCCGTTGACAGTCTCGGACGGGACGCTGTCTGCGATAGTTTAATGATCGCCGAAGAACTAATGTGACGCTAACAGAGTTAAACGTAATCGCTACTTTATATGTTCGTTAATATGTCTGAAAAAGTATTACACTCACTTTTCGATCGTCAAATAAACTATCACCGATTAGGAAATATAAGCTTCTTACCTTAAAAGAACGAGCGTAATAAATTTAGCAAAATCGATTTTGTATTATTAAAATTATTTATTAGAGATCAAATTGCAAATTACTAACTGTTTTATTGTATATATAACATTTACTACCTGGGACTGCATTGAAAGGCTTATGTCCAGCTAGTTGATCACTAACACAGCCTGATTGATATGAGATCAAACGAAATTACCATTAACTGTTTGTGAACTGGACTGCTATCATTTGGTCACGAGTTGACAGCTTACGATAGATGTGATAGCCGAAATCTATAATATACCATTGCAAGTCAACTTAACGATTTGTGATTGTGTCAATCTGCTAGTCGAATTGAGTGGTTCGACGAGTTACAAGATTTCTATCGAGACCGTATCACCGACGTGCTTTGATAGCTGAGACATAAGCTATACATTTCGTCCAACAGAAGATCATAGTTAGTGCATAACGGTGATTACGTTCTACAATCAGCAACTCATTTGATTCAATAGAGTTGTTTAAAGTAATCATTGATAAATAAATAAGTAACGTATATCATGTCGTTGTAATTAAGGTAACATCGATCGACCACTTACCGATGAAACGCCTTGTTGACGCCGCAGTAACGGTTGATAAAAACTGTTCATAAAGACCGATCCAGTGACTTAGAGAATGGCCGAAAATAAACAATTGCCACCATCTCGCTTGCATTAATTTCTAATAAACTGTGCGAATCGACCAGACGAGATGCGACGGCATTTTACGCGTTGCCGCTCCGCGTAACGCATCCGAAACGTGGCTTTATATTAACTCGACCGAAGTTCTCAATGGATCTCGTAAAAACGTAATAAGCCCGTAAAAGGATCGTAACACGTCCCGTGTCGATAACTGCCGTATCGCGCGATTCGCCGTTCGTATTATACTGTGCTGTAGGCTGGGCGGTAAGATGGCTCATAGCTCGTTTATCATATATCTTGACTTAGACATTAACTATTCTAAATATATAAATGACCTAGGAAGATCTCAAATAGCGCCGAATCGCTATCATAACATATAACGCTAACACTTAACGCTTTTGCTCTCGAAATATGTCACTACATGCGAAATATTTTACATATAATAGATTTAACTACAATGATCTCAGATATTATATAGGCAAACACGCTTATCTCCATAAATACATTATATCTATCACGTTCTTGTCAATTTTTCGAAATTTAAATTTCTTAACATTTAACCTACACCATTGAGCTTGGTAAAAATCCACCAATCATTGCTCCAAGCCTCGCTATGGATAACGTTTTTCAAAAATACGCAGAGACATTTTTGGTTCATCCTTCTTTTCTATTTTTATCAATATCACTTAAAGGTTTTAAATGGTATTTCCTAACACAAATTATAACAAAATAATAAGGACTGACCACACAAAATTTCATTGGCAATCTTATATGCTGCTGCTTTATTTTACTTTTTGAGAGTTGTATTATTTTATGTAGCTTTATTAAGTTTTTTATCTTTTGTTTTTTATTCTGTTTGCATCTTCTACGTCTAAACATTTCAGTCTTCAGCATTAGTTTAGCTTCACACTTGCATACTCAATTTAAAGAGCGCGTCAATCGATACTTACTTACTTCGCTTATATTAAACTTTTCTTTCTGATCCTACTAACGTTACGAATGCGAATGTTTATAAGATGGTATTTTATGTTAATTGTATTGTATAAATTTTATGTTATCTCAATTTTTTTTTGAGATACTGACAAAGATTTGATATAATTTAGGTCAGTTAGTGTGTAAACCACACCTTTGGAAGCGCCGCCGAGAATCGGGAAGGCCGTGTTCAGTTGTTACGTGCATTTAATTGGTACCTATTTGTAATCCAGAACGTGAAATTAAATTCGAAACTAGCAAAGCTACAAATTATACGAGGCCGGCAATGTCGTAACTTTTGAGTATGGTTTTTGTCGTTCGAGTTTCCTTTCGTATTGGGTATTTTAAATTGCGTAATTATTAGAGTCCGACTGAAACTGTTTTTCCGGCCGAAACCGAAACCGAAACCGAAAAGTTCGGTTGTGGCTTCAGTTTCGGCTCGAAACCGAAACCGAAACCGAAACTCACGTGATCAAGTATAAAATTTTAAAATATTAAAATATGGAGCTTTTATGCCTATTATTTTGCTTTATTTTAGTCATGGAATGGAGACAGTATATTAAACGTGTGGTAATCGTTTATTTGAGTTGCTAATAATATTTTTGTGTACTAAAATATTAAAAATAGATTAATTTTTTTCAAGTAAATTTTTATAGCAATATGAGATATTAATAAATATATAGTAATATTAAAAACTAAGTATTGATATTTTGAAATCTTACTAATTAATACTTTGGGTTGTATTTGTAGTTCCGAGGGGGAATTAAAAAGTAAAAATGAGATAGAATATAATGACTATGATAGCTTAATTATTTATTTTTCTACATAATCTCCGAGTCCACCTACACACCAAGTCCAGCGTTCCAAGTTTCCAATGCTTCAATTCCTTTAAAAAAAGGATTGTCTTGGTCCTGCAAAAAGGTCACCACGGGATCGTTTACTTGTTATAAATAGTTTTAACACGTGTTTTCTCTAAGTATTGTATCAATTTGGAAAAAAATGAAAATAGCTAGGTGCCAGATCTGGTGAAGAGGGGATGCTCAACAAATTGTACGCTAGCATGCTGAACGGTGGCCATCAGCTATGCCGGTACGTTGGCAAGATGAAACAGCTCGCCCGGTCAAAGTTTGCTGCTTTTTATCATTGACGGTATTTCTCAACCTCGGTATTAAAGCTGCATAATCTGTAATGATGGTTCCATGCTCCAGGTAATCAAACAACAATATCACATCTCCTTGTCGATCCGACAACGGCGACCTCTGCTATTTATTTCTTTGATGAGCCCTGAACATGACTTGCAAATACGATTTTGATCTTAAAAGTGCGATCACACTGCGTACAATAAAGGACTCCTGAAGATTATAAGTGTATGTATAGGTGACCTTAGGGTTTTCCGAAGCACACGCTTCGTTTCTAGATCTTTAAGACGAGACTCTTCAAACTTCTTAAGTTCAGTCTGAGTATCAACACGCTATTTCGGCTTTCGCATAGGCAAGCACTTCCCATTTCTCTGGTGCGATCTTGCAATGACTCAAGTGGCGTTTCAAAACGTCTTCATATCTTAGGAATTGACCTCCGGTTTCCTTTTTCCAACACTCAAGTTCAGAATAAAACACTGCTTTGGCAAACGGGGATCATCCATGCGCGGACGCCCAGACCCTCTAGTTGGCATTTCATTAGTATAGCTCCATGCGCTAAGCACGCCAGTGCGCCGCAGAACCTCTGCGTTGGATATATGGTCCCTGCCATTTGATCCGAAGGATAGACCGAAGCATTTAAGGTAAGTCCAGCCTTCTAATATTCTCTTTCTATAAAGACACCAGGATTCGGCAGCATATCGTTCTAAATAGGTCTGCTTGTCACCAGACGTGCTGCCGAACCTGCACTCCTGCCTCGAATCGAGTCATAGAGCGACCACCAATCATTGCTCCAAGCCTCGCTATGGATAACGTTCTTCAAAAATACGCAGAGACATTTTTGGTTCATCCTTCTTTTCTATTTTTATCAATATCACTTAAAGGTTTTAAATGGTATTTCCTAACACAAATTATAACAAAATAATAAGGACTAACCACACAACATTTCATTGGCAATCTTATATGCTGCTGCTTTATTTTACTTTTTGAGAGTTGTATTATTTTATGTAGCTTTATTAAGTTTTTTATCTTTTGCATAAGATTCTGTTTGCATATTCTTCTACGTCTAAACATTTCAGTCTTCAGCATTAGTTTAGCTTCACACTTGCATACTCAATTTAAAGAGCGCGTCAATCGATACTTGCTTACTTCGCTTATATTAAACTTTTCTTTCTGATCCTACTAACGTTACGAATGCGAAAGTTTATAAGATGGTATTTTATGTTAATTTTTAATTTCTAAATCTTAAACACTGTCACAGGCACGCTACTGCAATATGTGAGTTTTGATTTCGCTACACGATTGCTTTTCACGACAATAATTAACACAAAATTATTAAACACTAAAGCTCCTTAACAAAACATTGTTATATATTTCTATATCGTTTACGAAATATATTGCAAACACAATAAGCGCCGCCTTATTGGACTCGAACCGACACTTCAGCTTAGGCCAAGAGCGCGCGTTGCATATTGATCCCAAAGAATGCTTGGAACCCTATAAGTACAGAGGACATATAAAGGTGCGTATACACAATAGTTTAGTTGTTGTTAATATATATCGAAATTTTATACATAGAGTAACCCATGGCAACAATAGTGTCAAACATAGCGTGCTCTAATTGATGGATTGTCGCCGAGACGTCAATCACTGACAGTCGACTGAATAATAACATACGTCCGACGCCGCTTCACTAGTAACTTTGTTTAAATTAACTTCAATTAACATTTTTACAATAAATTTGAGCATTAATTATCCAATTTATAGTCGAACCGAGTCGGTAAAGTGACGCTTGCCATAACGTTGGGAAAATCGCTTGTGATTAACCAAATGATCGCAAACTTACTCATTAATTATTAATACATAGAATGCAGTTCACCCTTTCTCGATTAGTAGCATGCCGATATTTTTTCTTTTATTGCCTACGCAGGCAGACGAGTATTCGGGCCACCTGATGGAAAGTGGTCACCGACGTCCATAGACATTGGCAATACTAGCGTGTTATCACCAACGCGCTGCCTACCGTGAGACATAGGGTGTTAATTCTCGTTCACCAAGTAAATACGCTGGCTACGGTGCCCTTTAAACCGAAAAACTGCAGTGTTTTCACACTACTGCTTTGCGGCAGAAATAGGCACCGCGGTGGTATCAACCCAGACGGTCCCCTGTAATAACGGGACTTACCAGCAGTTAGCGTTAAAGACTGTTATTCATGTAAATCTTAATGAATTAGAAGCTGAGCCCACATGATAACGTGGGTAAAAGAATAGATGTAAGAAGAAAATGTTCTTTTATAAAATACATGGTTGTTTTAATATCAAAGATTCGAAACATAATTTAGTCATTTCTTTTATTTACGCGTTTAACATACATATCAAATCCACTAATTTACGGAATTCTCGCTTTAGTTTTATATATTTATTGCCGACGTTTCGGATTCTTTCCAGCATCCATGATCACGGGCAGACTTCGTTGGTATATGTCTATATCTCAATTTTTTTTGAGATACTGACAAAGATTTGATATAATTTAGGTCAGTTAGTGTGTAAACCACACCTTTGGAAGCGCCGCCGAGAATCGGGAAGGCCGTTTTCAGTTGTTACGTGCATTTAATTGGTACCTATTTGTAATCCAGAACGTGAAATTAAATTCGAAACTAGCAAAGCTACAAATTATACGAGGCCGGCAATGTCGTAAGCTTTGAGTATGGTTTTTGTCGTTCGATTTTCCTCTCGTATTGGGTATTTTAAATTGTGAAATTATTAAAATTTGACTTTAAAATAAATCGATATCTGACAATCATAAGTTGTTGGGCGTTTAACATTAATTCTGCATTTGGTGTCAAAAAAAAAATACAAAAATAATCCTTATTAATTTCTTTAAAATAAAAATAAAAAGGTATCATTTTTGTTCAAGTACAAATTAAACGCACGTTGTGTATAGCGTTAAAAATTTGTTTCTTTGACCATAAAATACGTTGAAATGTCAACAATGGATGCACAAATAGCAGTAAACACTATAAAAGAGAACATACATTTACTTAACCACTTAATAGCTGCATCGTCTTTAAATGCAATCGGCGTTAAGGTCGCTTTTGTACTATTTTTGTGTACAAAAAGTTTGAATAAACAAAAAACCATCTCACATATTTGACCCAACGAACACGAGAACTCGTCATACCTAATTGGTAATGTACAAAACCCGTCTGCCTCCCACACATTCGACATGCATTATGCATATTTCTCTTAATGAATATAAATGTGCAGTAACAGAATTAGTCCTCACTAATATTGTAAACACGAAAGCGTATTTTCCTTATTTAGTGATTAATGCCGTCATCTCTTGGATTGCTGAACCAATTTCGAATAAAAACATTGTTGTGAGGTAAAAGAAGCTTGGAGTCTCTTTGTCGGATAGAATGCGAAATGAATTCATCAGGCAAAGAGCGAAAGTTACCGACGCAGCGCAAAGGATTAGCTCGTGGAAGCGACAGTAGGTCGGTCACGTGGTCTGAAGAACGGATGGCCGATGGGCTAGTAAGGTTCTAAAGTGGAGGCCACGTTTTGGATAACGGAGTGTTGCCCCCCGACCAGGTGGGATGGCAATCTCCGTGCGGTAGCCGGTTCAAGTTTGCAGCGAGAAGCAAGAGATCAACCGTCTTGGCGTTCATTAAAAAGGCCTATGTCCTGCAGTGGACGGTTAGGAGTGTAGGACCGTCTTGCGCCCATATACCTTTGCAAGTATTGAAAATGTCGGGTTAATTTTTTATAATTGTAAAGTAATTGAACAACGTTATCATCAGTAAGCAATAGAAAACATTAAAAATATATTTAGCAAAACAATGTATTGCGATATAATTCTTTAATAAAATAATAAACATACGCAGTTGACCTCTTCTAATCGCTCGTAAACAACAATTTTCACAGCATATTTCCGAAACTTTTTCTCTTTGTAATAATGCACTAAATTAACCGTAAATAACATCGAAATAATAGAACATTTAGTAAACATCAAAACACCTAATAGTCTCACGACTTGACGCAGTCCAAAACAATCATTATCATCGTCGTCAGCCTATGAAGGCATGCACGAAGCGTATACCTACAGGACCATTGTGACTGGACTAGGAGCGATGATTGATTATTCCTACGCCACAACACGCTTCCATAAATATAACAGGCGCATTAGCAGACTAGCACTCTAGACGATGTCCATTAGCGTACTAAATATATTCGGTACGTGTATTAGAAACGTCGTTATAGCGTTATATGTATGTGAAATCAGTGAAACTGTACGTACGTAGCCTAGTGGTAAGTGCGTGCTTTAAAACCGGAGGTCGTGGGTTCGAATCCTGCGGGGACTCAACAAATTTTCATTGTTGTTTTCAATTGTCAGAAAAGTAAGATGATCCATGCGTCGAATGTGCATGCAATAAGTCGGTCCTGTGCCTTACCTCTCTGGTCGAGTCGGTTATCCGTCCCATTGGGCTCTGAGAGTATAAAGGAACGGGGAGTGTGTACGCGGGTACACTTGTGCACTATAATATCTGCTGCGTAGTTGGCTGATCTCTAATATAGATCGGCCGCCGTAGTCGTAATCGACTGGAGAACATTATTATTTTATGTATGCGAGCTTTATTGCAAACATTGTCGCCATGTTAATAAAAAATCAGCCAATTGTGACCCGGTAAGATAATAGTTTCATCATCTGTTGAAACGACAAAAAAACAATGCTGACTTACGTAAGATACCCAATCTGAATATATCAAATGTATCATTATGTAAGCAAATAATATAACGCATAGTTTGTAAATAGTTAAGCGTCTTCTTGTTGGCACAAACATCCAATATCAAGCTAAAAGAATTTTTTCGGTTCACCCCACTGATTATTTCATTGATCTTTGGTTGTTTGGGAGCCCCCGTAATTATTTAATCGTTCTTTTTATAGAAGAAGAAACCAGCGTGGTAGGATACGGTCCAAAAACCCTTCTTAATGGAGAAGGCGTACTTTAAGAGAGGCCTATGTCTAGCAGTGACAACACAAGCTGATCATGATAATAGTGATTATAAAAGAAACAAATCATATTTAATCCTTACATATTCATTTCTGTCCATAAAATATAACATTTAAGTAGATGGACGAACAACAGCGATATCTACATACTATTGTTTCATCATCATCATAATCAGCCTATGGTAGTCCACTGCTGGTCATATGCCTCCCCTAATGCACGCCTTCTCCATTTAAGGGGTTTTTGAAACGTATCCCATACTATCGTTTAAAGTCTTATTTTACCGAAACGCAAAACTTACCGAGGTTATTTACCCCTAAATTTTTGGGGGTTTTTCCTTTGTTATTCAGCGTTCGCAAGATTTAATTCAATTCATAATATTTACGCGTTACTTTTCAATGCCACTGGTTCGGAAAATTGTTACGGTGCTGGCAAGGAGCCGAGAAACGCGGCACGCTTTGATTCCGCCGCGCGGAAGTAAACATCGCCCAATAGATGAGCTAGTGCCTCCAGGGAAAAGTGACCGATATTATCTGTAAAATGTAACGAATAAGTCTCAGGGTATAATGTTAGTGTGTATATAATATTAAATAAAACTAGGTCCCCTGTTTACAGGATACCGTCTGGGTGGGTACCACCGCGGTGCCTTTTTCTGCCGCGAAGCAGTAGTGTGAAAACACTGCTGTGTTCCGGTTTGAAGGGCACCGTAGCCAGCATATTTACTGGGTAAACGAGACTTAACATCCTATGTCTCACGGTAGGCAGCGCGTTGGCGATACCACTGGTATTGCTACGTCTGCGGGTGTCGGTGATCACTTCCCATCAGGTGGCCCGACTGCTCGTCTGCCTGCGTATGCCATAAAAAAAGGTCAATTACCCATTTGTGTACAACAAATTACACGTACCATAAGAACCATCGAATTGAAGGTAATTGTTACCTTATCTGTAATAAAACGAAGTGCTTTTCGGATTTGGTCGCGTTACGTTTGTTTTCAGTATTTCCGACGCTAAGGACTTTTTGAGACTGAGGTCGTTGTTCATCTTAATCTCAATGATTTACCAAATCCTATAGTGGCTTTATTATTTTTATTATATTGCCATAGTTAATATCTATGACAATGGACACCACATAGGAACTCTATCTTATTAAACGCAAAAAATGTCTAAAGTACCATATAAAATCAAGTGTAGTATCCACGTAAATGAAAGATATTATTACACATACTATTGGATGCTATGAAACACATTGGATCTTTATAACTTAAGAGACATTTGTTATCACCATACGGAATCGACCTAGCGTTTATTATAAACATCCTCCACCGATATCAGTACAGTGATAAAGCTTCAGGCGGCGGGTCATCCGCGCACGAGGCCGACCTAAAATAGGTTAAAGTCTCGTTACGCGGAATAGCTAAGAGTCTGCGACGACAATACGGCGGCCCCGGCCGTAAATCAAAACCGTAAAGAATATGCCCCATAAACATTTTATAAGCCATTTGAGCCACACGCACACGGGGCACCCCCGCGTTTATTATCGAACCGAGTGCGTATGCGATAGCCGAGATTGCGCGCGATTTTTAAATGTCTGCCTCACTTAACTTGTTATGTGTCCGCCTGGAAACTTAATTATCATAACATAACACTTCGTGACGCGTGAACGCTTGGCGTTTCGCATAAATCTGTGCATTACTTCTTTCAATTTCAACCTCTAAAATGTGATAGAAGCCTAGACAATCCGTTTTATAAAAGAAAAGTATTGGCCAGACTTGTTCGAGCAGTTGCCTGCTATTATTCAATTTCTACCTATACCCAACTTTTCGATATATTTTAAAAGTAAGTAAAATGCCTTTCATAAAGAAATCTTTTGTTAAACATTTTATGTGTTACAATAAACTAATATAGTGTTCGCAAAGCAGTAGCGCGTAAACACCTTTGTGTTCCGGTTAGAAGGCTTCTAAGGCGACGGACGAATTCATTTTGTCATACGACATATCTTCCTTCTTTTTTTATGGATAAGGCATATCGCTTTATATCAGATTAGCTGATTGCCCGCCTCGTCACTCTATTCAAAAATAATGTCAATATACACAAAATGGTCCTGTTTCTAATGTTCTTTTACATATTTTATAGACATGTCTACAAGAGTGCAATTTTATGCATGTTGCAAAATAAATACTTTGAGATTTGTGAAACGAATAATTTCTCTTCATGAATGCGGTCTTTGTAATTTTCGCACTCCACCATCAATAGAAGCACGCGAATATAAGGCGAGTGTTGATTACATCTTGTAATAGACGTAGCTTACTTTAAATATATACTATATGATATATGTATATATAGTATATATATATATATATATATATATATATATATATATATATATATATATATATATATATGTATATATATTTGGTCTCATGCATGAACGCTACGTGAAAAAGAAAGAAAACCATATATTTTTCGCACAAATTTAAATATATTGAAAGCTGACATTAGTGTTTTTGCAATGCTATCTAAAAACCAAAATGTTAACTTTAAAATTAACTAGAACAAGGTACATTGATATTTTCCAACGAATATTATAAAGACTACGTTACAAACGACATTCGCAAAGTGGCCGGTGTGGGCTGGATGAGAATAGCCGAAGATCGGAAGCGGTGGCGTGCATTATGTCCAGCAGTGACACAGGCTGATGATGATGATTATAAAGACATGTCAATTTGATCCACATATTGTAGTCGCTTACTGAAATTCAAAATAAACTATGAAACATTTGCTAATACAGACGTCCCATATAGCATCCGTACATTAACGTATGTATACTAAAGTATGTATTTCTTACTCATATTGATACATTTTGAGTTTAATGAGAATAAAATAATATGTTTCGGATTAATTCCGGCGTCCGCTAGGATGCTAAAATATATATAAAATATACGCAACGAACGCGATACAGCCATGAAAAGTAGATTTTAAAAGGAATTAATGGCAAGTAATAAATAATTTGTTGAATATATATATTTTTAATTTATGCCATCTTTATTGTCCTTCTTTTTCTATTTACTTTGCGTCCCTGGCGAACAAACGTGTGTGGCATTCAAGGCTCTATAACTTTGTTAATTTTAGAAACAAAACTATGTTATTCAGTTTACTGCTGTTGTCTGTCCTGCAAATAAATAAATAGTATCGCAAAATTACAACTTATACTAAAAGTACGCGGTGTCAAAGCGGAAGTATCGGATAATTATTTCTATTGTTTACGCGAATATTATACATTATTAAATAAAAATGACTTTACGGATTTTATCGCGTTTAGTTTATATAGCGGCAGTCTACCCTGTGACCACGGCCGCTGGAAGTGTTTGAAACGTCGGAATTTAGAAACCGAAACGCGATAAAATCCGTAAAGTCATTTTATTGAAAGTATCGAGCTAGTGCTCGTGTTCACTTGTATCGAAACCCAATCTTAATTAGTGCTATAGAGTAATCTAAAAAGGGCAGGAATAAATCAAACTAAAAGTTCCATCCCCGCCCATTTTGTGTCGACCCAGTGTGTGGTACATCCTCCAGTCACCAGGTCACCCGTGCTAATACGAACTTTGGGACAATTTGCATAGAATGAATTAACTATGAGCGTAGATCAGAAAATGGGGGGGAGGGCACTTTGATGAATGTTAATTAGTGCAAAGCAGATGCGACACGGTGTAAGGAAGATCGCGGCAAAGGACTGGCAGAGAGATCCGTTTAATTCGTCCGGGATATTTAGCCGCGCAATGACCGCCCTCGTTTGCGATTAACGCCGAGCGAACGCTGAATATTCATAGAAACAATTATACGAATTAACGAAGATCTGTTCGGTGTGATGTTTGTTTCTTGTCAAAAATTGTTTGACAGATCGAATAATGTAAAACGACAAAAATAGCTCAACTTCTTCGGTTTAGTTCAATCGAAGACAACTTGCATTCAAGTAGTTAGATGTCGATACTGAAACTTTTATGTATCATTCTCCCTAACACTGCCTTATAGTATTATAATACGTAATTAAATATTCAGTTTTATAATCTTTACCTAATTGGTGTAAGTATGTATGTCCAAATATTTATGCAGCTCGTCCGATCCTATCAGTTATTTTCAACACTTAACATTTCAATAAGCATGGAAAACACACTCGCGTTTTACCATCACAACGACTTCATCAAATAGTCAAAATAGAGTTAATTACGAATTGCCAACTCAATTGACTCGAATACTTACACCGAATTATAAGTAAATTTTCGGTCAGTAAACTAAAATAAGGTCCTTCGAACGATAAACACAAAAAAAAAAACAACTCAAATGTAATTAATCATAAACAATACGACAAAGACAAGCGCATATTGTATATACATAAAAAAGCGTGACACCGTTGTCGGTTCGCGTGTAGAGCTCGGGTTTGTTGCAATAAAATTTATTGTAAACACGATACGAAAACCGAAACGCGACGGCGGCCCCCCCTGAATAAGTTATTTGTTCCGGATTCGTATTACGTCGACAATAAAAATTACTCGCACAGTTTGTGTGGACTAAATCTTTATACTAAGACTTGAAAGTCGATTGCAAACGTTTTACACGTTGCGCGGAATATTAAGAAACCATTATTACGTTCTAGCAATTAAACCTTACGTTTTTAATTAGACTCAGATTTATGTAAACATTGTAACCCATGGAAACGATGTATCGACATACATCCACATAAATGAATTGTCACCGAGATATCGATTTATAAGGGACATTTAACTTTAATTAAAAACTCCTAGTGAATTTAGGTACATTGATATCAGGTACATAAATGAATTGCTGTTCTTTAGTCTCGCTAAAACTCAAGAACCGATAGATCGATTTAGCTTATTTTGGTCTTAAGGAAGGTTTAAAATAAATAAAATATAAAAATTCTTAATTAAAAAAAAACTATATCTTTCTACCTACGTAGTTGTTCACCTTACTACAATTAGTAGACACTAATTGTCACTACAGTTGTTAATTATCTATAAGATTTGTTTTCATATTGATTGATAAATCTTTAACAATAATTTATATCTTTTATTTATCGATTGAGGCGGTACGAAATCTGCTGAGTCAATTAGTATTTTAAAAATTATAACAAGATTAAAAACAATATAAATATGGAATTTACGTAAAAAGAGTCCTTATTGACTCCTAAATATGTTGAACTCTTATCTATTATACTGCGCAAAGGATTCGGAAGGACAAAGGAAAGTGTCACGACGTTCCAATTAAAAACCAACAACCCTTATGGTTCCATCGCCATCGTATCGTATCGCAACTTGATAATGTCAAAGTTTATTTATATGCTGCGTTCCGGTTGAAGGGGCACCGTAGCCAGCGTATTTACTGGGAAACAAGACTCAACACCATGAATCTACGGTAGGCCAGCGTCGGCGATGCCACTGTATTGTCAACGTCAGGGGTGTCGTGACCATTCCCATCAGGTGGCCGACTGCTCGTCTGTTCGCGATGCTGATAAAAAAAAAAATACATTTCACATAAGTAAACAGTGAACGAAGCCATGTAGTAAGAGCGTTAAAAACTTAAGTATACGGATTATTTATAAATATTATAGCAACGTCCAAAACATGCGTTTAGCGATTTTGTTATTGGATCATCACTCAGCCAATGACGGCCTAATGACGATCAATCAAGACGTAACCCTGACAACGCGATAAAATTGCTACAGGTTACGTGGATAGTAAAGTATACTTCAAAACCTGTACGTTATTGAATTCGTTATAGACCAACAAGATGAATTTAAATTGAAGTTAGCTCTATTGAATAAAAGGACTTTTTACTGATTCTATCGCGTTTATATTACATATTTAATTACTGACGTTGTGAACACTGTCTAACGACATAAAAGGTCCTTGTAGTTCTATAATGTGCAGTATTCGCGTAAACAAAACAATTAATTGAAGTAAGCTCACTCTAACTTACCCAAAGCCTAGATTTCTAAATACGAACTAGCTCGTATTCAAATTCAAACATAATAAACAGAGGACGATAAAAAAACATAAAACCAATCATATGTTAGTGACTTTTACGAGACATCTGTTTATGTGACTGTTTATCCGTTGCATACAAATTTTCGTGGCGAAACATTGAAAACCCGCATATTCCTTTTAATAAAGTTTAAATATGACTTCAAAGTTAGTCCCAACCGCGGACGAAATAAAACTCGTTAACCGATCCCAAGTATATAATTACTCACATTACAAACTAGCAACAAACACCTAATATACTCAGAATAAATTAATTTGTGCATAATACCTCGCACGGACAGATAAGGCACAACCCGTGTTGCCTCGCTTAAATTAACAAAGCACTTGGGTTGAGACAAAGGCACTTAATAAATAAAGATAAATATGGCTTCGAATACGGTACCCGTGTCCCGGAAACGTGTGCCGACGTGGACACTGACGCTACTGGGTTCATTAAACCTTAACACGAGTTGTTAAGGTCTCAGATTTGCGTGAATTCAGACCCTTTAACGCTTTAGACCCTCGTAATGCGAACTCGACGCAGCCTCGGGTGATTTCGTGTATTCAAAGAGTTGGAAGGTAGGGCAGAACAAACGCGCGAAGGTTGAGATCTGTTGACATTTATGCCCGAGGTGGCCCCGACCGTAAAATCGCAGGTTCAAATTTGAATAAACTTATATGATAGAAAACGAACACATTTAGGGTAGGTATAAAAAATTGTTTAATATTGGAAAAAACATATACGTGATCGTCTAAATTTGTTAAACATCTAAGAGATCAATAAACGGACAGATAATAGGGCTTAATTTACTTTATGTAAATTTCAAAACCTCTATCACTACGGCCCAATGGATAATAATAATCATGATTATTATTATATAGGTAACTAGCAACCCCCAAAGCCCCCTTGTGGGTGGAATTTTGTAAAATCCGTTCTTAGCTGAACTCTATTCGGCGAAAGAAATATTCCTACCAAATTTCAAGTAGCTACGCCTTATGGTTCCAGAGATATCGTGATGAGTCAATATATAGGTGGGAATCTCTTTTATATATATAGATATGGTAGGTATAGAGGTATAGTTTGCCACAGGCCTCTATCAGTGCTCTATCCTGACGAGTCAAATCAATAATATCATTGTTTAAAAGCACATATCGACTTCCACTTTAAGAATTTAAAACAATAAACACAGCAAACAAACGTAAGCTTATAAATTGGACCGCACGTCAAAAATGACCCGTGTCAACTGAGTTTTGTCAACAAACGTCCGGTACATGCGTGTTTAAAGTTAAAAGCGGTATTAAGTTGGAAGGCAGGGTATTATTATTATTCTTTTTCATTCTGTGACGTCCCCTGTCATGTCCTCTTCGAAAGCGATTTACGGTCGTTAAATTGGCCACCGAACGAGATACGCGGCACGAAATGATTTAATTCACTATTTACGTTTACGGTATAACACAGTAGTAATGGTTGAATAAACGGGCGTCTTATTAAGCTGCTAGTACAAAAGGTAAAGGCAAAAGGTCTGCTTTAAACAACGAAAGCAATGCGGTTAACTATATGTCTATGTACCCTAAAAAATATATCCTACAAACGGTTAGAAAAACGGTATTGGTGTTATTTGCAGAAAATATTTTTTGGTTGTTCATATATATAGTAAACTCGCAATAAATACACGTAGTTCTAAATTGTAATATCATAACGACAAAACTTTATGCAATTTGATAGGATACTTTCCTGTTGTGCCAATAACAAACGGAATAACATTACCACGGAAATTCAGCTTAAATCTGTAATTTAAATGGGTTTAACCCTAAAGTCTATCAGTAATAACTCGATTAGGCTTACCGGTAACAAAGAAGTTTCAATGAAATCAATCGACATTGTTCTATACCTGACATACGTCGATACTAAATACGAAAAGGCTAACAAACACACGTAAATGTTCATTTAAACGCTCATCGATAACTTCCACGAGGAATCATTAGGAAAATGATTGATTTCGTACAATGGTCGGATGGCGTGACCTGTCTGTCGCATTGCCGTAAAAAATATCAAGCGCATTAGGCCGGGTTAAGCGGAAAGTTCAATGCTGGAATAGTTATGAGTAAACACTGCCGACGTTGGTTGAATGCCCTTTAGTAGTCATGAGGAAATCAAGGTTGAAAACCTTGTCCTTTTGCCTTGATGAAAAATGAAAAAATATGCAGGCTGCACCTGCCAATACGTTAGAAAGAAATACGAGCCAAAAATATGTGAAAATTTTATGAACGAAATAACTAAAAAGTTAAAAAAAAAAAAAAAATGTCCCATCAATTGCATGACAATTTATTTCAAATCTAATGTTCACGTTTTTTGATACTCAATACTATCTGATTCCTACAATCGCTCCTATATCCTATAGTATTTCAATTTTGCCGTCAGTAGTTAATTAAAATATTTCATGTTTAATTATGATTAACAATTATATTTAGAGTTAAAAGATATTTGTATAAAAGAATTAAGTAAGAAGTTTTTAAAAATACTAACAGCTTGAACTGAACACATTTGAGTCTAATAGTTCGAGTAGATTCTAATACTTTTCCACGTCAAATTACTAAAAAGATATCATTAAACTTAAATTAAACAAAAGCAATAATTTACAACTATAAAACATAAAAAAAAAACATTAAATTGTTTTCATCTAGTTTAAAGGAGTTAATATATAAGCCTAGCAAAAGTTTAACCATTGAATACGTTTACGTTCATTAGCAGTTTAAAATTGCCTCGTGACACCGTCATATAGAAATCTATCAATAAAGTCACTGATTGCCGAGTCAATGATTCACTCGATAACGTGAGAAATAAGTCAGCTGCTAAGCAGGCCAATCACAAATCGATACGATATTAAATTACATTATTATTATTCAAAACCAATTATCCTTTCAAAATATAATGTAAGTATACAGAGGAAAGTAAAATATCATAAGGCGACTTGAAGATTTACATCATCAGCCTGTGTTAGTCCACAGCTGGACTTAGGCCACCCCTAATGCATGCCTTCTCTATAAGGGGTTTTTTCGGACCGTACCGCACCACGCTGATCCAATGCGGGTTGGTGGGTGGACCTGAAGATTTATAAATACTTGAAAAGTTCGACATCCGAATGCGGTAGATAAGATGCACCTATCAATGCCGACCTCTTTGCAAGTAAACTTTCCAGCAGCTTTAATAACCTTTATATTGAACCTTGCCTTTTTTTTTTTTCGATAGACAACTTCTATGAAATTAATTAACATTAGAATAATTATCACATGGTAAATTAATTTCAATTCATTTGAAATGAAACAATACGCAAAGATTTTTACACTAAAACGTTACTTATTTAATTAAATATATCTAAAACCTATATAAAAAAACCCCCTAGGTACTTCAAAAGTCCTGACTTATCAGACTGGACCTTAAGCACAATTTCAAGACATCACATAACATAATTGTAAAAGATGACACAAAGAATCCCGCTGAGTTTCTTTCGCCGGTTCTTCTCAGGTCAGAGGCGTCCTTTTCCGAACCGGTGGTAGATTTTTGACGATCGATAAGTGAGTGTATGATATTTGAATTTAATCACTCTCCGAACTAACCGTAACAAAATCTAAGCAATTAAATCGTTAAACAACAAATTAGTAGCCAAAAGCAATAGCAGTTAGCGAACAATCCCCTAAAGTTGTATCAGGTACACACGGAATGAAGTAGAGTGCATAAACGCTGCAATTCAGGATAATCGCACCCTTTAACCAACGCAACCATAGGCCGGGGAACTAACCGCAAGTTAGCTCCAACACACGAGCTGGCTAACAGCGATTTTACAATAATATTGATGGGAGACTATTATTACAGGACGAGCCTTAAAGTTTCACTAAACTCCGTCTCAACGGGATACAAATTATGAATGGACTTGATAAACTACACTTACTTATAAAGAGAGTTTGTTAGAACCCGTCAATTTTCGGCAATTTAATGTTCTATTCAATTTTTTTTTAAATTTTTAATATATTTACTGGAAGATATTTACTACGTTACCTCAACTTTTTAAAGAAAGAAGAAGCAGTAAAAAATAATGTATTATTATTAATTTAACTCTATCGCGTTAAATTTGGTTTACAATATTCTGACATTTCAGATCCTTTGCAGGGCAGACATAGTCTACGGTGCCGTGACCATGGAACCTAAAAAGTTGACGTATTATATTAAAATATCTTGCACTAAATAGTGTAACGTTTAATCCCATTAAAGTTCGTCATTGTACTCTGCTACATTTAAAATGTAAAGTAAAGTAAAGTAAAAATGGGTTACAATATGACTCAATCGTAGCATCTGTCATGGGCGTACCTCTCTGCAACTTTGCAAGACCGATTTTTTAATTGTATAGTGCGTAGAGTTAATAATTAATTGTAAAATGTTATTTGAAATGTATACCTCTTCTTATAAACATTCGATACACCAACGGTTAATACCGTGAGTTTCCGATACCAAAAGTATATATAGTAGTTGGCATACAATAGTAGCCGAATATTTGTCGCATCTTTAGTATTAACTACATAAACGTTGCAGCCTTTTGGAAAGACCGGGCTAATTTCACAAAAACAATCAACACCTCTGTACTATCCAACCTTTGCAGCTGAATGTTTATTAATTTCTACTAAACATACGCTCCAATAATTATAATTACTGCCTCCGTAGACTAGTGGTATGGGCTTGTGCTTTATAAATCGGAGGTCGTGGGTTCGAATCCTGCGGAGACTCAACAAATTTTCATTGTTGTCTCCTAGTCGGTTAGGGCAATTTGGGCTGATCGCTCAATTGTCTGAATAGTAAGGTGATCCATGCGTCGAATGGGCATGTAAAAGTCGGTCCACCCACTAACCCGCATTGGACCAGCGTGGTAGGATACGATCCAAAACCCTCTAATGGATAGGGTCTATCAGGGCAGGCCTATGCCCAGCAGTGGACTATCACAGGCTGATGATGATGTGATACGCTCCAAACCATTCCATATTAACTTACACATAGAACTGACATCGAGTGAGATACTGCAAATTACAATCCTCCTACTAGGCAGCTTAGTTGGCGCGAAGTAAATTTGCACAAAGTCGGTGACATTATAGTCTACAAAATACGTTCGGAGAGAGTGCTGCTTGCTTTGTTCAATTCCAGCGTTGTTCCTGGCACATAGGCCTAAGTTATCGCTTGCCTGTTGATAAAGGGAAACTTTTGGGATCGCTCTCGTAACGGCAAACTCACTTGTGATAATAATAGTAGTTCTTATAACTTTACATAGCTATAACTAGAGAAACTATTGGTTTGAATACATCATTCTATAAGTAGAGCCAGGCCAATCAGCTAACCTATAGCTAGTTTGGTCTTGGCTGGAAGAAGCCGCACAAGTTCGAGACAAGTGGAAAATTTTTCTAAGAGCCCTATGTTCCTAATAAGTATCTCTTATGGGACACATCCTCATCATCATCAGGTCGAGTTAGACTCGGATAAGATGTAACTAAGTAAAGTAGCATTGAAGGGAGTACGCGTCACTGACAACAAGGGGTGACCGTGACTGGTGATCTTGGTAATATTCCTCAATAAGAATTTGTACTATTGTATACAATGTTTGCGTCTATTTCGAGTCTAATCTGCTTAAACTATAGACTTAAACATAAACGAAGAAACTAACCACATTCGTGACTTTATATTCGTGATTTTAAACATTTAGAGTAATAATTATATGTTAGCATCGTGTTTGGTTGTTTAGGGCAATATGAGCCGATCGCATGATTGCCTGAATAATACAACGATACTCCGTATAAACATGTAGAGAGTGAATCCTGGTTTGAAATTTTAACAGGCATTATATCAGTGCTTTTAAATATCGCCTCTTGTTACTGAATACCTACGTAACATAAAAACTGATTATAAAAATGTGATTGTAAGCGGATCTTGTTCAGGACGTATACGTTAAAATATTGGTACATAATGCAGCGCTTTATCAAAAAACACCCAGTGATACAGTCCGTTGACTAAGGTATTACGTACAAACCAGATAATTATGTCCTCTAAAGGGATTCGTCATTCAAATATGACAAATCAATTGTCGAACAAAACAAAACACAGACTATCCATGATATTTTCGATGTGGCATATTTCAAACATTTAAATAAAAAGTCTTTTCAGATATTTGATATAGCTTACTTACCATTTCACGTTAAGAAACCAACAAAAAGATTGACAGGTAAACAAGTTCTTTATGACATTATAGTACTAAAACAACATAGATGTTCAGAGTTGTTGACTACTTATGCTTGTATATAGATCGAAATTATTTTGCTTCGCTAAATGTATTATTGTGCTTACTAGTCACCTCAAAGAACAATGTGATTTACTTGTAACAAAATAGATTATCACGATAAAACAAAAGTAACCTCTTTACCACACCATATAACACAAAAAATAAAAAATAAAAAAGTAAAAAACTACTAGGAGAAAACAAACTGAATTTATAAACCCTTATCTTCACAACAAAATAATCGGACAAGTTGACTGATTCATTCCGTACGTACTTCTTGCATGATATAAAAACCGAGGGAACCCGCTCCAGCTCGGTACACGTTCCAGGCCTCACTAATTAAGGTCCCGCAGGCAAGCGATAGGGCGCCACAATTAAGCGCTTTTTGTTGCCCCCAACTGCATCACAGCTATGTGATGAAAAGAGCTAGGGACGGTCCGATACCTATATAATATCGATAACTAATAATTACACGATATTAATCATACCCTTAAAGTATTTGAGCAGCTGCTTAAAAAGTTGCTGAAAGAGTAATGAAATCTTTAATTGTGTTTTTAGATATTTAATTATTTCTATGGGATACGGTCCAAAAACCCCCTAGATTATCATTTGGGGAGCCTATGTCCAACAGTGGAGTGGCACACGCTGATGATGACGATTATTTCAACGTATTGATATCTACATATTTACATATATGTGTAGGTATATCTGCAACTAATGACTCATCTCTGACTGGGCAGAAATTGCCAACGGCAGAACGACCGAGTTTGTACTATTCGTGAAAAAAGGATAAATAAATGAATAGTTACTCATATCGACACATTTTAAAATGTTGTCCTACCGAGTACCAAACCTGCCACGAAAGGTAGAGACTATTAAAGGAGGCGAATCTTATTCTATCCAAATTTTTTTACGAACAAAAATATCTTCAGTAATAAAAATATTGAGTAACCATCGTTCAGCTTCATTTTATTAGATACCGACTACTAATTTTAATCACTCATTCGAATACCGCTCATTATCGCATAATTTGATTCGATGCTAAAAGTACTTGGCATCGAAGCGAAAGCACTAAGTATGTACTCGCAATTACTTGTATCGGAACGACCCTAGATAGAGCTAACCCTATCAGTTTCCATTGTCTCACGGCATTGTACAATAGCATCATACTCTTCACGGATCTCGGTTACTAGATGCTTTTAATTAGGCCTCCTTTCCTCATTGAAGCTTGTCGTTCCGTTGCCATTTGAAGATACTAGTAGGGAAGTCTGCATAAGAAAGTATGTCAATATCTTTGGGGTACATAGCCATCAAACTATGAATGGATCTCCTAAGATACTTGGTATCGAGTTACGTCCTTTAAAACTAGTAGGATCCATGAAATTGAGAAGCGTTTGATTGATAAAACTGTAAGAAGAAACTTTGAACGGAAGCGGATGCTTTACATAGCAAAAACATGTTAACAGTTTATGCATAAACCTAACAGTAATTTAAGTTGCATGCCACAATTAAGGCGTATGTTTAAAATTAAAAAAGAAAACCAAATTTTGATATATTTTTGTGTGCAAAGCCGATGAGTGAAAGCAATATGAATGCTGATGATAACTATATCTACAATAATAAGCATGTGTTAAACATATAAACCTTCCTCTTCAATCATTCTATCTAATTAAAAAAATTCAAAAATATCTGTAGCGTGGTTTTAAATATTTAAGCATACATAGGCATATAGGGACAGCGAAAGCGACTTTGTTTTATACCATGTCGCGATGTATAATAACGAAATCTACGAACACACTGACGAATTCAATTGTGTTGTTCAAATTGAGCTCTATTGTCGTAAAAATGTTATGTGTACAGATATTACAAATGCGATAGCTTTTTTTACAGAAACAAACATGCTTCTGTCATGCAGATATAAAAACGTAATAATATGGAAATTTAAAAACACTACTTATATTGATATGTTATCAATATAACGCTTGGTTAAACTTTTATATAGATGAAATGTGATTGGAGAATCACATTCATCAATCACATCACTTTACTAACGATATCAATTATTTCAAGAAAACTGATTCAAAATATTGTGACTATTTAAACTTTGTATTCGCTATTTAAACTTAGTTTGTAAATATTTCTTAACAACTAACACACTAATTTACTAGATTTTAGTATCATTAGTATTGACTGGATAATATACCTAAACAAAAGACAAGATAGAATAAATTTAATCAGTCAAATATTGTAATGTGACAAAGATAGAATTACAAAGGACGTAGAATAAGAACTGCTGTTTTATTTAATCTCGCCAAGAAATATTTAACAATAGTAACACCAGTCCACAGTAATTTATCCTAAAGTCGCTAAAACGAGTATAATTTACAAAATAACTGAGATTATTAATGCTTTCGGTATCATTTTTCCAGTCGCCCACATCCAACATACATTAAAGCTTAAAAAAGTCAGTCTTAAAACAAAGTCGACTGGAACAGGACGTTGTTTCCGAAATGCCACAGCATGGTGACACACCATGCGGAACCCATAAAGAAAACACCACCTCAGTACGTTTCGCTCGCTCGGCGGTATAATTTTGCATGGTTATTGAATTTCGCGAGCCCTTTGTGGGCCGCACGCTGTCGGTCGGTCGCGTTCATTATGTGCTCTTTTTACGCGGCGCGACTTGATTTATTACCTATTGTTCGTTGGTGGACGCTGCGTTCAGCTTGGCTTAACGTAACCCGCTCGAGCTATGAAACGAGTGTGTGGTGAGAGACGAAAGTAAAGCACGGCATGGGAGAAGACCGTTTGAATCAACAACAGCAGCCCATAGTGGACGGTGTTTATTAATCTCTAGGTGCTACCCGCGACTTTCGAGTCCTATAAGAAATTTAGAGTCCGTACATAAGTTACCGCCTCCGTGGCCTAGCGGTATTGGCCCTTGCTTTATAAACAGGAGGTCATGGGTTCGAATCCCGCGGGGAAACAACTTTGTGTAATCGTTGTTTTCTGATTAGTTAGGACAATTTGGGCCCATGCGTCGGCTGAGAATGTAAAAAGTCAGTCTACCCACCAACCCGCATTGGACCAGCGTAGGATGAGGTCCAAAAACCCCCTAACGGAGAAGGCGTGCATTAGGTGAGGCCTATGGTCTGCAGTGACTAACACAGGCTGATGATGATGATGACGTATATTATTTATAACGAAGCGAGATATCGAAAGCTGTAGTTTAACTCAGTATTAAAGGCGGTCTGTACGAACGACGGTAGACTAGAACAATAAAATAAAGGCGATAATAAACGTCAACAATTACCTTAATGTAAGACTTTTATTGTACGAATTTTGAGATTAATTACAGAGCTGTAATTGCACTAATATAAGAATGCAAGATTTTTTTTAATGCTTAGGATATTGAATATAAAAATATATATTTAGAATTGACTTTTTGCAGAATTATCCAAATTAGGAAATAAAGCTGAAATGGCAAAATTGATAATGTATTTGTGCTGTTATTTACTTAACATAAAAAATCATTTTGTTATACAAGTAAAGTAAAAATTGCAACGAACCTCACGACTGTAAAACACAAAGTTTTCCGCCCATTCCAAACAAAAATAATGACAGTAGTGCATTAAAGTTCGAATGCACTTGTTATATCTGAAGAACGCGTAGTTGAAAACGAACTATGTTACAAAAAAAGTGCAACAGCGTGCACACAAGCCAGCAGCATTGTACAACCGCTTTAAATCCAGCACAAAAGTGCTGACGACTTTTTTCAGAATTATTTCCGTACGAGCAAGTAATAAGTTCTTATAGCACTTGAGAACTTTCCTCTGGAGGTTTTTAGAGGAAATCGCAGCGGGGTGGTAGCGAGGGCATGTTAGGGGCCCACTTAGTGCCGGCCGGTTGTTCAAGAGTTACGCAATAGAAGACAGTTGTTTTCATGGAACTTGCCCAGGAAGAATTCATAGAGCTAACTCGCGCATTTGTCAATAGGTAATATGGATGAGGTACGTATTTTTGCAATTTCCCAGTCTGTTTAAAAATGTTCATAATTTTATATGACTTCTTTGTAGGAACCTCGCAACGACTTAGCGATTGGTTGAACATGTTGCGGTTATTGATTTTTGCAGCAGTCTACCAATTAGAGATTGAGATTACACTTTGTCGACATAAATTCTGTCGCTCTTTTTCGGCCTGACATAAATAAAACGCTATTTAATGAAAAAAGAATGATGATAGATCTTTTTTAATTACGTATAATATTCGCAAAAATGCAAGAAACCGCTATGCTCTACTCAGTACAAAGACTTTCGATAAAAGATATATATATAGATTAAAACACAAGAAAGTCTTCGTTGTATTATTTATTAGAAATAAATGTTTTTTTCTCGTTTAAGAATTGCATCATGACTTTCAGTTATGATGAACTTATCAATAAAAACATCAAATGAAACGATTAAAATCTTTCTAGAATCAAGTTACGATTATATGATACGAGTAATGAAAAAAAAAGTGGCATGCACGTTTTAAGTACAATTCGAGATGGAGTCACAATTTATTTGACAGATTAAATGTCTCAACACAAATTAGAAAAAAAAAAATCCGTGAATTAATTTACACATTATAATGTAATGGATTGAACGCGCCATCTACAATTCTAAAGAAATTCAACAGTACAATTGGTGTACATTTAAATTGACAACAAAAAGAGTAACATACTGCAAACATCTGATAGTGCGAGCACAAATTCAAGCCTTGTCCAAGACGACATCTCGAGTAATTAGCACGCAGTCATATACGTGTACATTGCAGTTAATAAAGGCGTCCCTTATGATTAATAACGCCAGTGGATTTTTTGCCCGACTCATCAGTGCCCAGGGGATTGGGGTCAACGTCCTCCCTTATCAGGGCAATAATAGACGTGCCCTAGGAACGTTCCGGAACTACGTGAGATACCGTCTTAAATTGGAACGTGGGAAGGTCGCTTATCAGATTTAATAGGTTAGCGGGTTAATTTGATTACACGAGGACTTTCATTACGCGATAAGTTCATTCAATATCAACTTTCGCTAGTTTAACGTATTCTCTATGCATCTTTGTGTTTGTTTGCTAACATGTTAATTTTTCAATAAAACAGAGTAGAATAATCATGTTTGCAGTGCCAATATATAGAAAGGTAATGTACCTGAAATCAGCAAGCAGGGTTGTGAGACTAAAGCGAATAAAATTATTTTTCTTATATGTACGTGTAGCTGTTGGCATGCTTATTGATAATAAAGTAATTTAGAAATTAAAGTAATAGATTACAAATAGGTACATTTTTCGTTGGATACATAATCGATTATGACAAAATTGTCCGTTTCATCCTAACCGTGAACCACAAACTCAATAAAAATCCTAACAAAGACCCTTTTAGCCGATCGCACAGTATTAAGAAACATCGTTTAGTGTCAAAATCAAATAAAACAAAGGATAGCACTCCATCGAGCCGCGTACAGCTCGCAAAAGCTCCAAAAGCGTCACTGCTAATTACACAGAACTAATCCGCAACAACGGCGTACATGACAAATCTTTTATCGTTCTATTCCCGTACAAAACTGTCATATACGGCGCTAAATAAGTAAAAAAAAAGCCAGCACAGTCGAAATACCAAATCCGTCGCAACACGATACAGGGGGGTTAATGCATTCCACGATTTCGGGATACGGGACGTAGTATGCATTTAATGGAAGGCAGGTAGGGTTACCTTCTCGGGAAGAATTTATTTCTGGAAGCCTCAACTCCTTTGGATGGGGATGCACTAATTCACGCTTTGTGACTCGCGTTTTGGGTCCGATCGACTTGAAAATAGAGTGGACCTTTTTGAGTTGAAACCAGATAATATTATAGATGCGAATTTGTATGGATGTTTGTTACTCTTTTGCTCAAAAACTACTTGATTATTTTCAATTAGTATATAATCATCATCATCATCAGCCTGTGATAGTCCACTGTTGGACATAGGCCTCCTCTACGGCCTTTATTATGGGGTTTTCTAGACCACCACGCCACGCTACTCCAGTGCGGGTTGGTGGGTGGACCCACTTTTCACAATGCCATCCGACGGATGAATCATCTTACTTTTCAGAAAATTGGGTGATCGGCCCAAATTCCCCTAACCAACTAGGAAGCAACAATAAAAATTTGTCGAGTCCCTGCAGGATTCGGAACTACGACCTTTCTTGTATGCTTTCTAAGCACTACATATCAGAATATTTTATGCTACTATATTAGGATATAATACAGTTAATTCAAAATAAAATCAAGTGTCATGTATATATGGAAAATTCTGCATTCAGTGATCTATTACGTCACGAACCTTTAATAATTATTATCACAAATTACAATCATCACGCGGGTTAAACCGCGCAGCGAAACTAAAGTGTTAGGTCCCCTATTTAAGGGGACCGGGGCTGGGGATGCAGTTCAAACATTTCAGCTTTGCGGTAAAGGGCAATGCCTGCGTAATTACTAGGTACACGAGACGTGGTATGTAATGCATCCGGGGGCATGTGGATTTGTGGTGTCTTATGATGCATAACAGTGCGTAACATTTACAATTTTTCCTATCGTGTATTTTCTTTAAATAATAAATTATTTTAAGCCAGACGTATAGTTAGTCTTTAAGCGTTCATATAAAAATGTCTAAGACTTTCAATGTGTATTTAAATGCTACACATTTTTAATAAAACTGTTATTTGCATATTTTCACTTAACATCCAGTATAGCGTCCAGCATCACGGGACAGACGGTACTGATGAAAGTTGTATTTAAAAATCATTGTTTAATTCAATCTGCCGGTTATGTAGACATATTGACTAGTGTAGATATATTATTTGCTTCTTTCTTAAGATTTTTTAAAGATTTAACGGCTTTTTACTAACTAAACTAAAACTTAAAATAATTGTCTCGTTAAACACCTACTGCAAATCGATTTATCAGTTGTATGCAGTTAATAATTTAGCACTCAAGAAATCATTTCTCGGATCTTGTTTGAACGAAAAATTCTTTAGTGAAGTCGAGTCGAAAAGCATATTTCTATAGCAAGCGCTTCCGAGCGTTACATTGTTCTTATCAAGGGAACTTAATTGTGTTTCTCACTTGATGTACGCAACAAACAAAAATTTATAAAACACCTTCAAACATTAAAACTAGTAAGATAGAAAATAAGTTCAATATTAATGCCGTCATTTTGTTTAATTTTTATAGCCTTCTTCTCAGACATCTGATGTCCGTTTTTAATAAACATGCATTACCTGCATGGAAGCATTTACGGTGAGCGACTGACACCTGGTCTTTTTGACCAAAATAAGTAAAAACTACATTCGAGAGTCGGATTATTCGTCAGTCAGTCGGATTTGTGACCTATCCCGTAGGCGGTATTTGTTTTATTTATTTATTACCAATAACTTTAATTTGTACAGCATTACTTTACTGTGCCCCACAAAACTTATTAAATGAATTGGCTGTGGAGTCAGAACAAATGTAATTATCAAAACAATCGCATCGAAAAAATCAAATCATGCTTATCTTCGCTTTAACTAGGTTATTCTCCCGCAGGATTCGATTCCACCAGTTGAATAAAACGGAAAAATCACAGGCAGCCGAGGAGCGAGTAGGATCGAACTAATAATACGCACTACTCCACTGCCGAATGAATTGTTCAGCACTTAAAGATCACAATGAAGCTTTTTAAATCCAGTTTTCCCCCGAGAACAAAAGCCAGGCACGAAATCAGGCCATAGCGAAAAATGCACAAACAGTTGAAATCGATAGGAAGAATGGATGATGCACTAATTAGTGCCCCATCTAGGCTAGCTCTTGTTTTTATCATTCTAAATTGAACAATGGCTGGCTGCATTAGACTGCGTGCTCTATTTAGAACATGGAAAATAGGCTAGCGGACTAATTGGCATCTAAGTGACATTTCTAACTGAATGTTTAATCTAATCTAGGCTATATAATCCATTAGAGATTGAACAGTGAACAATTGAAACTAAATTGTCGACGAATATGGTTTTGTTATTATATGTTTAAATCCTATCGATTACTTCTAACATTTCGTTTCTGATTTTATTTAAAACAATTTTTTACATATTTCTTCATTGTGTACATAAACTTTGTCACTATTAATGTTGAGCGCAATTAAATTGTCACTATTATTAAAATTATGTTTACACTTTCTATAATTACTACGAATTATATTAACCTTTCCAACAAACTGTTAATTAATAACGTTTCGGTTTGCACAGCAGCTGAAAGCCGTGCAATATATATGATTGAACATGAATATTGCTACTCTGTCTAGCTAGAGTCAGCTAGAGTCTAAGATCTTGTATACAGGTAGAATATATCATAACTATATCAAGAGTAATTCAGTGGGATTCTAAAGGTCATGGTAATTCATCGTCAGAGTAATCCGATTTGATACAAAACTAATGCTACTACCCAGCGGCTCTAATCGCGTATTTGAATATATTACATAAGATGTACAGAAATTTTCAATAGAATGCAATTGAAATAGATGCTATAAAGAACTTTCGAGTAAACAGACAAACAAACGTCCAAAAACCACCGCATTCATTACCATAAATTTATCCGCAAGATGATCACGATAAATCTATACAAAATAGCATCCACGCGTTCACTTTTAAATTATTGTGACGTTTTAAACATTTACGGTCACGTGAAACAATTTGAATTATTAAAACGGAAGTCGAAATATCTTTATTAGACTCATTTGACAGTTTGCAGTAGAATATGAATGGTGGAAATTATAAGTTCACTAAAAATATATATATGTGCATGGTTATTCAATTTACCTTGATGTATATTATTACTTATGTATTCCATTGGCTGTAAAGTGGTTGCAATTGTTATTATACCTACACACAAACAGATTATCGTTTTTCGTCGCATAAATTAAACAATTATTGTTCTAAATCTATTTCCGGTCGTATTGACCCTTTTTGGAAGTCGTTATAGGATGCAAGTGCCTTCAAATTAACTTAAAAGTAATTCATACATCGGGTGCAGTTTAACCCTTTGGGTTGCAGCGGTTTGGGTTGCCTGTCGCTCTGTGTAAAAACTGTAAATTAGGTAGAGTAGAAGGATAGATTAGAAGCCGATCCACCCTATAACATGGGATTATGGCTATAATAGAAGGAAGATAAGAAAGTCTTGGTATACTATTAATACGCATTCAAAGCGTCATCGTAGCCACTAGGCAAAATATAATCATAA
The DNA here is from genome assembly GCA_029286875.1 of Lamproptera curius. Lineage (NCBI taxonomy): Eukaryota > Metazoa > Arthropoda > Insecta > Lepidoptera > Papilionidae > Lamproptera > Lamproptera curius. The sequence continues at coordinate 1,097,501 of JAGSMT010000027.1, read as the reverse complement.
ACTATAAAAATAATCCGAATCACCGGAAACATAATCTCATAGTAATTAGTGATAACTACTACAATAATCGCGTCAAAACAAGATATATTAAAAAGAAATTGGTTGCCAGTAAAATCGGTATACGAGCGAAAGTTATACGTGACGTCTTTTAGTGGTAGAATGAGTGTAATGTATATATTCATTCGTATTGTGGGAAGAAGAATCTAATAATAATAAAACTTCAAAATATTTAAATACGAGAGCGCCTCGCTATCTTGAACCAATTTATAAGACGTTGTTACGTCAAAACAAATAACTGTATAGTATTAAACAACAAAAAGTGAATTTAAACAAATTCTAGTCGTGATTTGACTTAAAAATAACAAATTATTGTAGTCAAAAACACTCCAGATGTTATTTAGCGCAGATACAGTAATTGGACGACTCGGTGGCCGCATAACTAGTTACCGGTTCAGTCGTCGCGGTCGGCAAACCCCGTCGGTTAGTAAGCAAGCTCACTAAGATATCTGGGAGAAATGACTCTGTAATAATCCTACTACTTATACGGTGGCATTGATTCATTGCATAAACATTTAGTGTCTCTATTTAGTCATTGCTTACTTATTTATTATTTGTCCTATTTATTACAACCTATATGTATTCGCTTATTTATTTAAGATTAATCTCCGATTGCTTCGGTCACGGTTTTCCTGAACACTGAATGTGGGCATATTTTAATTTTTTTCGAAGTCATTATAATATTATATATGTAGTATTATAGATTGACCCCCTAATGAATAGGGGTGTATTTGGGGAGACCTATGTCCAGCAGTGGACTATCACAGGCTCATGATGATGTTGATGAGTATTATAGATGTAACAACATTCATCATCATTAGCCTGTGATAGTCCACTGCTGGACAAAGGCCTCACCTAATACACCCCTATCCGTTAGGGTTTTGGACCGTATCCCACCACTCTGGTCCAATGCGGGTTTCGGGTCGACCGATTTTTTACAAGCCCATCCGACGCATGGATCATCTTACCTTTCAGACAATTGGGTTATGGGCCCAAATTGCCCTAACCAACTAGGAAACAACAATGAAAATTTGTAGAGTCCCCGCAGGATTGGAACCCACGACCTCCGGTTTCAAAAGCACACGCCCATACCACTAGGCTACAGAGGCAGAAGAACAGCATTACGGCATTATTGTACAACTTTATTATATTGAAAAGACGTATACAATAGACATATGCTCGGTTTATAACCAGTTTCAAAATCAGAGATTATTTATGGGTAAGTTCCTTTACACCTTTAGTCGGTATTAATGAAGATTTCTGACGATTAGATTTATTGTTTAAGTAATAAATATAGCATACGCTACTTAGTGATAATGATGCTTTATATTATCGTGACATACCAAAATACAAACCTTATCTCCAAATAATATAATAATTAGTGTCCGACCGAACTTTCGGTTTCGGTTTCGGTTTCGGCCAGTTTCGGCGAGTTTCGGTTTCGGCCAAATTTGGCTGAAACTTTTGCCGAAACCGAAACTGGTTTCAGAAGTGTCTTCAATTTCAAAATAGTAGCGAAAGTTAAATGTGATCATTGCTACAATCGAGCTCAAATCAGTCGATTTTAGTTCAGACAAACATTCCAAGTTTGACAAAAGAAATAGATGATTCTTCTAGAAAGACGAGGAGGAACAAATAGTAGTGAGAACAAAATATATGCTCCTTGAACAAAAAATAAATACTAATAATACTGGAAAGTGTAGCTCAGATATTTGTTGTGTTAATAAAAAATCTTCTAGTCTCTTTACTCTTTTCTGAATGTAGTCATTTGTTTGCTATGTGTGGCGAAATGTTCTCGAAAAAGAGAAAACCCAAGTGCGACCTTGTCATTAAAACCACTGTTATAAAAAGTTGACAATTCAAGAGATTTACTGCAACTCAAAGGCAACATGAGAAGAGTTGCTCTGTCATAATCAATTGTCCCAAAGTAGGCTTTTAATTTCGTGTAGGAGAACGTACACGGAAAACGAAAATGGTTGCAGACGTCCATCGAAGCCAGTAATCAACAAGAAACAATAAGAATATGCTGCCATATTCTGTTTAATATGCTGTCATAACTGTTTTTAGCGATCAAAGGAATTACCATCTGATACCTAATCCAAGGAACGAGCATTTCATATAGAGGTACTCAACGCATATTGACACAAATTTTGAATATGAGAAAAGTCTCCGCAAGATGGGTGCTGAGAATCAGAAACAAAATCGACTTCGAAGATATCGTTGGACAAGTTTTAAGAAGATTCTAAAAACTTTAGATCTAATTTTGTGGCAGTGGACGAAACACGGGTTTATCCCAAGGATCTTCATGCCGGTGGCCGTGGTATATGGCCTGGCTGGGGTATGGCCTCAATATTTTGGGACTCAGAAGTGATATTGTCGTTTGATTACCATTTCCATTTGGTTCCATGCTCCAGGAACCATCATTATCGTTATCGTTTATTTGATGGCTTCCGTTGGTGGAATTAACCATTACAACCCGGCGGAGTCGAGGGCTGCAACTTAAGCGTGCACAGTCTTCACCTCTTAATTTGTTGGCTTAGCTCCGAGGGTCCCCAGAGGGGAGACCTCGGCTCGGGCTGCCACTATTTTTAAACCGTCAGCGATCTAATCGAGGGTGCCCAGGAGGGCCGAACCTCGGCTCGGTTAGTCGCTTTTTGATCCTTTGCTAACCCGTTAGCAACCTCGGCTCGATCAGTTGCTTTAGGACATGTTAATTTTAGCTAAAACCGCTCTATCTAGTAGGTGAAAATCGGCCTGGTACGTGCCGATATCTAGCGTACGGAGTGTGTGTTTGCCCTCGACGGCGAGGGCAAAAAGTGTTTCGAATGTACGATTTAACACGCGCTTGCACGATCGTTATATCGTCGTCCGGATCTGTTGGAATATGGCGCGGTCGCCTATATCGGGCGTGTTTCTATGCTTAGGATGGAATTAATTTGCGTGGTACGTAAGCGGGGCGCTACGTACCAGTTCATTCGGATGTTGCAAAGCCGAGTCCGAAAAATCGGATAGATGCTTGTTTCAATTCATGTATGGAGGGCGATTCCAGGTCCACATGCGGGTCAAGGTTGCGCACGCACTCAGTGCACACCCGTGGCCCCTGCGTATGAACCTGTTTTGCAAGGCTTGGAGTTTGTGGATATTGGAAGGAGATGCATGAGCGAACACCGGACTGGCGTAAGTGCATTTGGGATTAATTAGGAAACAGGCGACCCTAGGACGTGAGCCGCTCTGTTTTGACCTGCTGATGTGCGGGCCGAAGCTGAGGGTTTTGTCGAGGTTACCCCGAGGTGTTTGATTTTATCTACCCATGGAATTGGGTAGTCTAGAGTCGGGTCATGAGAGGGATCGTCGGCACTCTGTGTGTAAACAAGACTGCCGCGCTTTTGGAGGGGTTTATTTCGATTCTCCAACGTCGAAACCAGTCACCGAAGCACTTGGCTGCGATTTGGAGACGTCGTTGGATAACAAAAGAACATGTGCTGGATGAGAAAATGGAGTATCGTCTGCGAACAAGGCGGTGCTTATTTAATTGTTATGAGGGATGTCATTGGTGTAGAGGGTGAAAAGGACAGGACCTAATACGGAGCCTTGTGGAACTCCAGCTAGTAGCAGGTGTGGTTGGGATTTTCGATCCTCGACGCGGTATCGGAACGTTTCGCCAGAGAAAGTCTCGTATGATGAGTACGAGACGGTCTGGCACGACGAGCCTTATAACTTGTATATAAGCCCGTCGTGCCATACTTGTCGAACGCCTTCGCCACGTCGAGGAAAAGCGCTCCTGTGTTGGCTCCGTAACAGTGGGATTTAATGTGCTCCGTGATGCGGTGCACACTGATGTGTACAGGAATGTTTGGCCCGAAAGCCGAACTGGACTGGGTTAGGAAGCCTTTAGCCTGCATAAAGTCTTGTAGGCGGGTCAAAACTAGTCTTTCATAGATTTTCCCGAAGCCTTTAAGGAGGCTAATGTGACAATCGGAGGTTGGTTGGTTGGGAGGTTTTCTCCGGTTTGAGGAAGCCTATAACTTCAGCGTCCTTCCAAGTGTTTGGAAAAATACTCTTGGAAAGAGCTGCGTTATAGATTATAACTAGGGAGGTTAATGAGGTGAGTCGGAAGAATCTTTATGACGCGTTTTGATATGCCATCAGGTGCCCGGGGCTTTCCGAGTCTAAGCATTTTGATGATCGATTCGACTTCGCTTTCCGTTACGGGTGTGAGTACGTCGCGTGGGGGTAGATGTGTCAACCGGTCAACCTCGCTCTCTGCCTTGCGGAGATGAGCGACGCTCACCGGTTGCAAGCTGGGCGAGCATTGAGCCTCGAGACTGTCGGCCAGACATTCGGCTTTCTTCATCGAGAAACGCTGTGGGCTTGTCGGGTTAGTTGAGTGGCGGCATGGGTGGATGGCTGCCGCTGCCTTTGCAGGCTTTTGGGAATGCCCAGAAGGCCACATGGGAGGGATGTAGGTTGCTCAGATCGTTATCCTGGAACCATCATCACAGATTATGCAGCTTTAATACCGAGGTTGAAATGCCGTCAATGTATAAAGAGGCAAACTTTGAACGGGCGAGCTGTTTCATCTTGACAACGTACCGGCGCATAGGGTTGGCATTAGCGATGGCCACCATTCAGCATGCTAGCGTACAATTGGTTGAGGATCCTCCTATTCACCAGATCTGGCGCCTAGCTAATTTTCATCTTGTCTCCAAATTGATACGATCTTAAGAGGAAACATGTGTTAAAACTATATATAACAAGTAAACGATGCCGTGGTGACCTTTTGCGGACCAAGACAATCCTTTTTTAAAAGGAATTGAAGCATTGGAAAATTGGAACGCTGGACTTGGTGTGTAGGGGACTCGGAGATTATGTAGAAAAATAAATAATTAAGCTATCATAGTCATTATATTCTATCTCATTTTACTTTTGATCCCCTCGGAACTACAAATACAAACCAAAGTATTAATTAGTAAGATTTCAAAATACCAATACTTAGTCTTTAATGCAACAGTCACAATTATTAATTTGTTTATTAATAATTCATATTTCTATAAGAAATTTATTTAAAAAAATTTATATATTTTTAATATTTTGTTACATAAAATATTATTAGCAACTGAAATAAACGATTACCACACGTTTAATATACTGTCTCCATTCCATGAATAAAATAATGCAAAAAAAAAAGCATAAAAGTTCCACATTTTAGTACTTTAAGAATTTTTATACTTGATCACGTGAGTTTCGGTTTCGGTTTCGGTTTCGGCCGAAACTGAAGCCAACCGAACTTTCGGTTTCGGTTTCGGTTTCGGCCGGAAAACAGTTTCGGTCGGACTCTAATAATAATAGATATAATCCATCACGTACTTGGTAAACAATGACGCTGTTAAATCTTCTCGGGATTTTTTGATTGTGACAGTGCAGCAGCATTTTACACAAATTAAGTTTATTTTTAGATAAGACAAAGAAGCTTAAAAAGCAGATATATTCAAAACGCGTGATCGCTTTATGAATCTTTATTAACATATTATTTTTTTTATACGTATTATTAGTAATGCGTCCATTACTATATATATATAAGCGGATGAATCAATATTAATCACCATCATCATCATCATCATCCTGTGTAAGTCCCCTGCTGGACGTAGGCCTTCCTACCCCTCCCTTCTCTATTAATGTTTTTTAATATTTATTGTATACATAAATCTTATAATCGTTGAGTAATTTAGTGTGTGTACACTACATTATTATAACCACCTCACTTAGTTTGATATTTACAAACCTACCGCTTTCTATTTGAAAAATGGAACTAAAGACCATTAAAGTCTATGAAGGTCTTCATTTTCGTGATTAACACAATCAGAAACGATTAATAATCTAGACATCGTAGAAGCCTTAATAGTCGTCTATTGCGATCTACGTAAATAAAAATAAGTATAAAAATTGCAAGCATTGTCTATAAGTCTTTGACATTGTTTATTTTCCGTATCTTTTAAAATCTTTTAACATTTATTGCGTAATTATTCATTAATAACACCAAATGCATAAATTATAAATTTACAGAAACTCATTAAATTTATGTTCGAAATCTTATCTTTTCGTCATGTAGTAGTTGGTTTAATAATCTTGGTAACCTTTAAACAGGAACGCAATATTGTTTGCCCTCTAGACTCTTTTTTTGATGGATTTTATTAATTGTTTATATGAAACATGGACTTTTCCTATCAAACCAAATGCAAATTCAAATATAAAAAGGCATGTCATTTGTTTTATTAAACAGAAAAGATTTTTATAACTATTTAACAAAAGTATTGTTCATACAAAAAGATAATAAAAATCATTGTTAAAATTAATCAATACTAAAACTAGAAAACTCTTGGTGTTGTATTAACTAAATTTGGTTTAGAATAAAATGTTTTACATTCTATGATTCAAATACAATTTGCAAAATTCATTACGGTTCTCACATAGCCCTTGTAAAATCTGTTTAAAATTATAATAATTCTACTTTCAGCCTCGAATACCAGATTTTACTACAAATATGATACAGAAAAATAGAGAATCTGGTAATTATTTTGTGATAACAACAATCCAGTTCAAGACATATACTAGAACATGATGCAAAAGGCAGAATCCATATCCGTAAATGTTAAATGAGTTAGCGAGCTTTTAGATAAAATAAAATTATCATTCAAACAATTTATTATCAGAAACATTGACCACAAGAAAATATATTTTTCACATTGTGTGTGATATATTGCAAATAATTTTTAAAACCATATGTAGTTCCTTATTAACCTTTCTGAATTAGCTTTATATTAAAAAAAACTGCCCTACAAATCAGTTTTATGAAAAGACTTGTTTCGGTTTGATCTTATTTATAATTCATAATGACAATATCTGTCCCTTAATATACACCTATTTTATAATTGGTGAAATATACACCTATTTCAGGAAGAATATAGAACTAAAACTATAGCAGAAATTGTCATTAAAAATGTAATGGCGTCTATTACACCTATTTTAGGTGTAAATTATTTAAGCTAAATATTTTAATCCTTTTTTTTTTTTTTTATTGCATACGCAGGCAGACGAGCAGTCGGGCCACCTGATGGAAAGTGGTCACTGACGCCCATAGACATTGGCCATATAGGTATTACCAATGCGCTGCCTACCGTGAGACATAGGACGTTAAGTCTCGTTTACCCAGTAATTACGCTGGCTACGGTGCCCTTCAAACCGAAACACAGTAGTGTCTTCACACTACTGCTTTGTGGTAGAAATAGGCACCGTGGTGGTACCCACCCAGACGGTCCCTTGTAAAAAGGGGACCTACCACCGTTTTAAAGATTCAAAGGATAAAAACCTGTAGCTCATATTTAAATTATTTCCTAAAATATGTTATCCGCTGTCTAGTAACAGTCATGTAACAGAAAGATCAGATCGATTTCAGCAAAATTTTATACAAGGTAAATATTTTAATATTGTCATATGAATAATATAAGTCAGTCATTAAATAAGGTTAATTATTAAATAATTACACAAACATTGATTAGCATATTAATCAGAAAACAAATTTTAATTTGCTCAATTATATTTTGGTGTGGGTTAATTTTAGCTAATGCATATAAAAACATCAAAAGCTCTCGTATATTGTAAGTACGATGTTTCCATTTTAAAAAATGGAACGACTTCGTGGTATTATAAATAATAAATGTCACGGAACATTACGGCAAGATTTTAAACGCTGATAACGATAATTCCGTCCACGCGATCACCCGTTCTTGTCTATTCGGCCTATTACATGTGCAGGCAAGCCTTTTGTCGGGAAATGGCATTTAATAAATACATAAACAAAAAGTGACAAATGAAAAAAATATTGTATACTAACCTTCGAAAGAGTATAGCTTCAATGACAACAAAACTTTATGGTATTGTTTATATCCATCACATCACTTTTAATATAAAGGCAACACAGATAACATCATCAAACTTTTAATTCGAATTAATAAACAGAAAAATTTGCACCGGTTGTACGAAACGTAGCCCTTAGGATACCATAGCGAAAATATGCATTTTTTATTATCTCTATCGATTGCATCAACTCCAACTCGACTGATAGTAAACGATAAATAAAGTCAAAGGGATCAAACTGAATTTACTCACTCACGGGCACCTTAGTAATTTGATTAATAAACACCTAAAAATCGATTCCACAACAAGGTTCACGACAATTCATAGAGAAAGACTGCGGCGGTGTTAAATTCATTATTTTACGAACAACCTGCATACAGCGGTAGATTACAGGAAACTGCAAGCGCGATTTAAGTATGGTACAACAAAATTTTAAAACAAATCATAAAATCGTAAGGTATTTTTGTAATATTTTTTTTAAATACAATAGATGCAAACAATAAGGAGCAGTTGGGCTACAGGCGACCCAACGCTCTGCACGCGCGCGATGACACTAAACTCTGGATAGATGTCGCGTTACTCGCGGCCATTTATGAAAATGGCGACCAGCATGAGCCGTCAAAGTTATTTAAGCGATTTTGTACTTTAAGTTGATCGAATAAATCCTATTTCTGTCTAAATTTGTATTCATCGGTAAGACTATTCGATCGTATAATGCGACAAATTCAAAGAGCTCGAAGTAGAGGCGAGTTTGATTCGCTGAGATGCTCTGTTCGTCGACTTGAATTAGGAGCCACATATTTTTGTCTCTTTTTCTTCAATGTGATTTCGAACAAATAATAAATTTTATTGTACGCTTGCGCGAATGTTATCCAATTTACACGCGTGGTTTAGTCTAAAAAGAGCTTTATTTCTTTAGGTAAATGATAGAATAATGTTTAGCGTAATTACAATTGCAAATCAAATTTCTTTTTGTTATTGGTGTGCGATTAGTTTAGTCGTATGATTGATTGTTATGTTTAACTTAAATTTTTAGTTTCTTTTTGTCTCCATACATAAGAAAATACAGTAATCGCATCTGAAGTAAAATAGGTATGTATTGGGAAAATTTATTCAGTTAAGTGGAATTAAATGCCTCGGAGGTCCCCGTAATCGGAGAATAGAAAAAACGGTTTTACGTTTAAAGTTACAAAGCGAACACAGATTAAGCCTAAGGCGCTATATGTTTCTCTGTAAAAAATAATTAAAACAATAAACAAACTCGTTGTAACGAAACAGTCTAATATTGATATTAATCAAAAAGGCGCGAATTATATTAACAAAATTTTAATTTACGTTTTATAATGTACCTAGTCCTTATTATAATGCTTGGAGAATAAATACCTATATTGTTCCTATGGTTTTATTGGCTATTTAGTAACAATATGTGCCATTAATTGGAATTAACCTTAACACAGCGTAAAATGTATTTAAAGATAACGTTGGCAACCTTGAGTTTGATTCTTTCCTATCAAAGGGTTTCTTATATAAATGATAGCTAATTTAATTGTTCTTTTAGAGATATTAGATATTGCACTATCTTTTTATTCAAGTGCCCTAATAATTACTCGCAGCTTAAATATTTCGATACTTTTGAAAAAAATCATTATAGTTTGTTAGTTCCTTTTCTAAACTTTATAACATTTGGTTATCGATTAATGCAACCCGATGCTAGGATAAGTAATATCAGTTCTTTAAAAGCCTAGTATTTATCGTATCAATGCACTGCGTACAAGAATCACTACAGGTAATTATTTATGACAGATAATTAAAATCAAAACAAATAACTTCTTTAACTGGAAAAAATATGTTTTTAATGTAATAGTTGTCTTTAATAAAATTACTTTAAAACTGCTTTTAATTATTTAGAAATTCCTTCCTTCCGATTCTTCTAGCACTGAATAAAATAGTTCTTATTTATTTGCTTTTACATCTCCAATGGGACTTTATGACCTATTAGGACTAAGAGAATACTTTGACACGCATTTATTAATGAAAAGAAATATATTTATATATAGTTTAAGCTATTTGTGTTATCGTAATATACCTATGTGTCAAGACTACGAAACATACTAAAAGGTAAACAATATGCTATAATATTATCATTGTGATTCAGCTAACGAATTTTGTAAATTATACTAAGTATGTATTAAAAGAGACATCTAGAATAATCGAATTACAATATCTAGCAGTATTAGGAATTTTCTTCCAATACGATGTTTAATCTGTTAAGTAAGAAACTTGCTTTCTTGAAACAATTGAAAAGGATTCCCATCTAACTGTAATGTTAAAAATCGCATTAGTCGGTAAATTTAGTTTGGTTTAATTTATATATAGTAATAATCTGGATGGATAGCTTATATTATTCTGCGCAGCTTTTAATTTAAGGTTTTTCTACTCTCTCTCTCTAAACTCTCCGATTTTTATAATAATTTACTTAAAAATAGCAATTGTAAAGTGACACGCATTTCGTAATCTGCTTCCAGTCCATACTAATTTGGCAAAAAACAGTTTTGTAGTATCAAACTGTACGGTTTGAACTAGGGGTTGAAATGGAGGTGAAAGTCAATATAAGATTTCGTCATCGTCGAAGCAAAAGCCATAAAACTTCATGTATAAGGATAGGTACTTACAATAAAAACTCCTCATTCACAGTATATTTCAATTCACCGGACATTTTTCCAATTACACGCGTACGAAGGCGCGGGTAACAGCTAGTTTTCTTTAATTATTAAAAGAGCGTTTTAAAATTTTGTAATTGAAGCATAGAAGATAGAAGATTAAATATAAAGCACAGATACAAGGAGAGCGGCCTTTTGGAATACTAGCATTTCTTTTCCTGCGACCCCTATGCGGCATACTACCTTCTAGCCATCTCCTGCACCTTCCTGAACTCGCAAGCAATTTTAATTACTTTTGCTTCTTCTCTCTTCTTTAAGAGCAATTTTTTGAGCAATCTCTATGGTCAGGCGTAGCAGATCAAGTTAGCTTTGCCGCACCTGGGCAAGGCTGTAAGTACCCCAACTATTGCGTTTGCGTTTTGTTCTCGCTACATTATATTATCAACGGTACTTTTCAAACTAGAATTCTGTATAGCGTTGGAAATTAATGTTTCGAGCAGCGGTGGTGTTTACTTTGTCGATCCCCAATAAAGGTGGTGTGTCACTTTCTAAAATCCCAGCCGTTTGCCGAGAGCTGCCACTGCTAGCTACACGAGGAGCGAGCACTCTAAGTGAGGGAAAAATGCTTTTTGCCGATGTGTAGAAAATTTCTAGGAATAGGTTGCGATAGGTTATCCTCTTTTTCACTCGGATGCCACAAACAGTGCTCTGAGCTTCCAAGGCCAGTAGAAACTCAGGGTTGGAACTTTTTTTTTCTTTTAGGTAGGTGTTAAGTATTTTATGTAGCTTTCTAAGGTAATAACAGTCTCTGTTAAAGCCTTTTTGGGGTCTCTGTAAAAGAGGACCACCACTATTCTTTTACAGGGGCCCGTCTAGGGTGGAACCACCACGGTGCATATTTCTGCGGTATAACAATGGTGTGTAAACACTACTGTATTCCAATTTGAAAGGCATCATAGCCAGCGTATTTACGGGGTAAACTAGACGTGACATCATATATCCCAAGGTAGGCAGCGTGTTGGTAACAACCCTGGTATTGCCGATGTCCATGGGCGTCGGTAGCCACTTCCTGTCAGATGGCCCAACTGATCGTCTTCTACGTAGCCTAGGGCAGGTGTTTTAAATACTTGAGTTCCTGTGACCCCATTCCTAAGTCATCAAGAAGGAACAACAGTAGTTTTAGTCGGTGCGAGCCCGACATATCCCGTCTTTGCCCCCGCGAGGACGGGTATGCGCAGGCGTTTCCTCGGGTAATAAAAAAGGTGTTCTACATACTTAATGGTCGTGGGTAAAAATTTTGTGGGACTCTTGACGACTCCTTATTGTTTCTTTCTGATTAAAACATAACAAGATGATTATCCAACTATCTGTAAAGAAAATTGTGTGAAAATTAGGTTTGCGCTTGTTACCAAGAGTGCTATTTTAACCAACACAGGTGTTAAAAATGTTACACGCGAATTGATAATTTATTTGCATACGCCAATAGGTAAGATAGTGTAATTTTTCTAAAACATATACATTTATCCGTTCTCATTCTTATTTATTGGATTATCTAGACATTATATTAAAAATAGAGATAGATAATTTATAAAAATTTAAAAAAATAATTTTTTCATCATTTTCTTAGCCAAAGATTCAGCGGATTGAATAAGCTAAAACTTATGACTTTTATGATAACTAAACACTTAATTATAATAAGTCGTATAAAAAGTCAATAGTTGCGCCATATTAAGCGAAATGCCGCCATATTTTGTACATTGAACATTTTAACCAATAACAACACACGACATTTATCTCCTCCATATAAATGCCATGTTGTTATAGTTGACTTTATGGACAGAAGATGGTCTTGTTATTAGGTAATTTTATATAATATAATGTATATTAATTTAGTATAACACGTATGATGGTAATTTTTTTGATTTATTTTATACTATCTGTTGCCCGCGACCTGCTCCGCGTGGTAACATGTAAAAACAGTCTTATAGAAAAATAAGTAATTTTTAGTAATTTTTATAGAAAATTCCATCAAAATAGGACCAGCCATTCCAGATACTAACCAGAAAAAACAGCTCACAGACAAAAATAAAAAAAATGTTTTGTTTCAGTTTAATATTACAACGTAATCATTAAGAAACGGTTATGTTGCTGTAAAAAACAGGCACTCCAATTTTATTTATATGTATAATAAATGGTGTGGCATGCCATCTCTTGGCTTTAAGTTGCAATATAAATATTTGTGCTAGATGAGACTAAAAGGAATAAGCATGAGTTAAAGGTTGCAGTTTTATCCGCTAGAGGGCAGTTATATAAGTATTGTATATGTCTGTTAAAAAATAGCTTTCATGTAGGAAAACATAAATTTTATTAATTTCATGAACGTTTTATTAAAATAAAAGTCAACATTAAAATTGTTGTATTCATTTTAGCCAATACGATTTGTACATTTGAATTCATAGTTAGCTCAAATAATTGAAATAAAGAAATTGCATTTCAAATATTGTCCTCACGTGAATTACATATTTTGCCCAACGGAAAGTTTTTAAAGAATTTGCTGTCTTCTTTATTATAACGTACTGTCATTATAATGTACTATACTATGGATGGATGATGTTATGGATGAAAAATATTACTGTCCTATGTTATTCAAGGTGAATGTAGCTTTTTAATGGTGAAAGAATTTTTAAAATCGGCCCAGAAGCTTTTGAGTTTATTCATTACAAATGTACACACAAAATACTACTTTTCCTCTTTTTATTGATATTTTTATTAGTATAGATGTATAACAAACTATAATTCCTGAAAAAAAAAACTTTGTAATTGGTTAAATAAAAGACAAAAAATACGTAGATTTTTTTTAATCAAATACACATTTTGAAGGATTTTACTGGCGCAATTACCTTTTTACGTCTTCGCCAAGAACTTTGATAGCAGATTAAAAAGTGACAACCCCATTAAAAGCTGTATTAAAGTAAAAAATTAGGCCGCATACACTACCTTAATATAACAAAAGCAAACCAAACACCACTATCTTCACAAAACTTATTAGCTAATACAACTGCCGTAATTTAAAAACAAAAAAACATTGTATCTAAATGTGGTAGCTGTCATCGGCGGGCGCGCGTTTATAGAAAGCGCGGGAAACGTCGACCGGGCCGCGTAGACCAATCCACGCGAAGTAACCATGTCTCCACAGAAGCATCAAAGTCAGCATCAATGGGACAGCGAGCAACACACCTAAAACATATGTAAATTCAAATTAAATACACACTTTAACACATCTTTTTAAATGAACCATAAAAGCTACAACAATCGCTAAGTTAGTAAAAGGTTGGAATGTGGGTCATGTCAACGACTTGTCCTATTCTGTATTCTAATATTTTGTTAAACAGTAGGTAGTTTGATTGAAGAGCTTATTATGACGGACTACAAAAATAAACTTACTGTATTGTGTAGCTCAGTTCTAAATAAATTTAGAAGGCGACACTAAAATATATTACACCTTTGCGGCTTAGTAATGTTAGAGGTCTAAGATATAGAACGTAAATTTCATGCTTAAGTGCGAAGGCATTTCGTTGCTTTGTGTTATATAGTTTCTATCCATTGTAGGTTTTTTTAGACTTATTTAGTCATAAGGCCTTACCAATAAGCGTCCCGAGCAGCATGGCTCCATCCTTCTCGGGCCTGTGCCCGTATTTGTCCACGCACCGCATGGTACGATGAATGTCGTGCAAGTGCTTCATAGTGTAACCCTTCATCTCCACTGGCTCTTCACACCTGATATATGAATGTAAATTTTGGTTTAAACAAAGTTTTTCTAAAAGCAATAACATTTAATTATAGTATTGATGCGTAAATAAACTCATCAAAAAGACAATTGTACTGAACAAATAAAGTAAAAGATGGAAACAGATATACAGCGTTCTGTTACTTACTCGTTACATTATTTATGTTGAAAACAAAGGTATAATTAAAAAAAATAGATAAAATTTTATATTAACAAAGTAGAAAAGCGGTACAATTGGAACTAATTAAAATATCTAACCCTCAATAGAGGTTTTGAATAGATCCAATTACATGATGGTCAACGATGCTCTTAATGATGACGATGGAAAAGTATCAAAAGATGATAAATACATAAAAAAAAAGTGGCGTTATACACCGTAGACTCTTTGCAACCGGAAGATTTGTTGAACCAAACAGTTGCAGCAAAAGATACTAAAAAAGGGTCCATTCATTGAAAAAGGGGAACCTTTAAATTATATTCCATTACTTACATCATGTTGGCGGTCGCGTTAGTTACTTTGGCTTCGATCAACGGCACCAAAATGTCCACCATCCATTGCGTGGAACAATCACAGAGGAAGGGGTTGTCCGATACATCGATGACCTCTAAGAGGTCCCATCTGGGCAGGAACCGACTGTCGATTTCCGACAGGTTATTGGATTGTAGGTAGAGCTGTGAATATTAACATACTTTATTGTATAATTATTAAAAAAAGTATAAAACTTCACTTTTAATTGGTTATAAGGCTTAGTTTATGTTATGTTCTAAGCTAAACTATTTTAGCTCCTTTATTATAAGGTTATAAAACGTTAAATCAGTGGAACAAGTAAGTACTGAATACAAATATTATCAAGAAATTCACAACTTTTAAGATTCTCAAAGTTGCTATCTGAAGTTTTCTTAATTAATATGCAAAAGTATTTCTTTCTGTCTGATCTTTAATTAAGAGCCAGTTGATAAATAGAACGTAAGAGAGCCTCCTGTTCTCATGAAGTAGTTAAGGGATAAATATATGCATATTTGACACAGATTTATTTACAGGGCCTGTAATGAACAATTATCGTTTTATACAACGTGGGTTAAAAAATTAAAATTTAAAGAACCACCAATACAATATTGGTTTAATGATATGCTGTTTATAAACCAAACATTCAGTCTAATAGCTATACATATAGCTTTATACGTAAAGCTATTACTTTAGTTTTATACATAACCTTTGCTAAGTATCTAATAGCCTGTTACTTTAAATATTCCCTACCTCCTTCATAACAGGCCAGTCATACGTCTCTCCTAAGTCATCAGGCCTTGCCAAGGCTTTAGGGTCTATGTGAGTTAGTTTCGGGTTGAAGCTCATGTGAGTCGCTCCAGGTTCTCGAGTCCAGAGAGGGCACCAGCTCCAACGCTGCGCAATGCTTCATGTTGCACATGTGCAACTCTTGCAGCTTGCGCAGTCGGGGGAAGCCTCTGGAAAGGCAAATGGATGATAATTGTGGATTGACGACCATAAACGTTTTTAAACAGCCTTAATTGTTTAAAATAATATGAGTATTTAAATTATAAGAGAATAAATAAGAAACTTAAAGAAGATAAGCACACGAAGCACGATTATTTTGGATAAATTTTCTCTAACATTTTCGTTTATTTTTTATTGACGACATGATTTTAAAATTGTAAATTTTATTAAAGACATGATATATATGGATGTATAGATTTTTTTAATTTATTTTCGGTTAGAAAAACTAGACGATGATCAAAATGTTCACGTTTTAACTTGAAAAAGATTTAACAAAGTGCTATCTGTGGTGATGCAGTTTATATTTATATTGAATTTACTGCTTACGGATAATCCTCAGATGTCATGTCCAGCTCTACAATTGGATTCTGGTTGAGGTTCAAGAAGAGAGGTTCTTGGTTTCCTCAAGTTCCTGAGGAACAGCGGTGAGCTGGTTATCGCTGATGTCCAGCCTTTCTAGGTATCGTGGCGTGTGCAGGAATTTTTCAGGTATCTCGGTCAATTGGCATGATCTCATGCGAAGGACCTTTGCAGAAAAAATAGGAATGTGCTCATCCAAGTTGTTTACGCCTTAAGTTAAATACAACATTTTAAAGATTAAAGTTGTAAATTAAAGTCAACTGAATGTGGCTTTGCGCGTGTAAATTTATTAACAACTCAAAATATTTGTTGCTTATTGCTTAATATATAACCTTAAGCTATATTCAACAATGATTTTTGTATATATAACTATTTTATATACGCACATTATGTAGTACTAAAAACCTTTTCGCTCATTTTTTTAATATACAGTAACAAACATCTAAAAAACGTGGAAAGATAAACTGCGGCATTTATACAAGAAGGATAAATAACAGATATTTCAATTTGCTATGATACGATACACATAACATCTAAGTGACTGATGTACTGTATAGAACTAAAAGAAATCAATTAAATACGGTTTTTATATATATTTTATAGATATGTACTATCTATATATAATCAATAGAAGTTCGGACAAGTTGCCGTTGGCAAAACTGTCAACGGAGAAACTCGGGGGTACCTCGTTCTTGTTATTGGTCTACTAAAGCTCGATTAATAAGTTGTAATGCTAGATGTACGATAGCACTTCATTACATTTTTTACATCTTTACCAAGTCTACATAACTTTACATATTTCAACTGAGGAAGACATACCTTTAACATAGGCAAACTAGAAATGGCGACAAGTGTCACGTGGTCTATCGTGGTCAGTGGATTTCCGCTGAGGTCCAACTCCGTTAGTTCGGGCAAATGCTCGAACAGGTCCTGGTTGAGCGAGTGCAGGTCGTTATAAGCCAAGTTGAGCTTCCTCATTGCAGCCAATGGCTCGTACTCCTCGGGTAAGTAGCGGCCCTGAAGTATCAAATAATATGTTCAATATGTTCTTGCTTTTAAAACGTTTTTAAAAAAAAACTTGTTTTTTTTATTAACAATACGAGTGTTTTTCCCTTAAATTGGGAACGAAGGCAGAATAGCGGTCGGGCCACCTGCTGGTCACCGACGCCCATAGACATTGGCAGGACCAGTAGTATCACCAATGCGCTGCCTACCGTGAGGCATAGAGTATTAGGCCGTTTACCAGTAAACCGCTGGCTCGGTGCCTTCGAACCGGAACATGTATGTGACTTATCGATTGGACACATAAATTTAAACATTAACAAAGAAAACTACATTATACATATTTTTTGTTTATACTATATAATTTAGATCATCACATGGAAATAAATAAGGATATGATTGAGATTGTTTTAATTATTTCAAAGCAGATGCTATAAATTATTAACTAAAGTGTGTTGTTAATTTTTACTTTATTACGTTAGTCGCAAATATAAAACTTAATCGTATTAGTACAATTATTAATTTATTTTGTGAATTGAGTGTTATACCTCAAATGCATGTGGACTCAATCTCTCGGAAGTTAATTTATTGTGGCTCAAGTCTAGCACGGTCATCTCTTGCAAATCTTTGAAACTTGCATTTTCTATGTACTCGATGGAGCATCGTGACAGATTGAGAACTTCAATAGGCAAATCTCCAATGAGCGTAACATTGACGAAAAGATTTTCACTAAGATCCACGTGAGTTGGTTTTAGTGATTTCAGATCTGAAAAACATATAATATGAACACACAAACATATAATGATATAAGAACTTTTGCGTAAATTTTTAAAAACTGAGCTCTATCTACCGGATGAAATATATATATTTCGTCACTAATAATGTCTGAAAGTATTCAACAATTAGTTTAGACTTGTACGGTAGATAGAGCTCAATTTTTAAACTTTTGTAATCATTAGTTAAGTAGTAACACGCCTCAACTTTTGTTCTGGATGATTAAAACTTAAGAATTTGTATTTTTATACTTAATTTTTACTACGTGGCGCTAATTGTAACAATGTAAATATATTACAAATAAATTGGTATCTAATAATTTATTTCATATAGTGTAGGAATCATTATTTGTAAATTTGTGGAAATATGAATAGAAAAGGGTTAATTTTAGAATAAATAAGTGGCTTTTATAAATGACAGATAATGCTTGATTTGACTGCAAGAGGTTGTTATAAAAAACTGGAAGATGGCAGTTTTATTATATTTAAACACGATATTAAACATTTATTAGACAATACAATCTAAGACTTTTTATATGGTATTTTTTTGCTTACCGTTCCACTCTTGAATGGAGAAAAACTGCTGAATACTTTGATCGAAGCAATCGACTTTGTTTTCGTTGCATTTGCACTTTTTACAAATGCCAGTTTCGTTCGCAAGTTCTTTCGAGGTTGTAGATGGAGACTCTGTTGTGGTGTCTAAAAAAATACGCACCTTGACACAAGAGGGCAGTAAGTGTTGTTTATGAATTGATGGGCAACCCAAAAATATTAGTGAAACTGGTGAAACTACAATTGAACTACAAATTTAAGTAGTGCCCATCATTCCAAAACAATTCTTTTATGTTTCGGCAACGAATTTAAGAAAAGAAGAAACAACTGTTAATGTATATTTTAGTAACAGATGCGATTAAATACTTGTAATTTGATAAATAAAGAACTTTTGAATTAATATCAGTGGTATCCTTTCAGGCCAACCTAAAATATATCTAAAATATCTAGAATAGAGCGTTGTCATGGATTGTATACGATGGTTTTTTTTTATTTCTGAGTTAGTTTTATTGCACTTTGAAATATATAATATAATTTCAAATTTAAGGCATGCGTTATAATTTTTTGTACTGGCTGACTCTGATGCTCTTCTTACGTGCAAACAAAATTAACTATATATTATATAACTAATTAACATTAACTAAGGTAATCTAACGATTGCATTTCAAAGAAGTTATAAGGTAACGTCACAAATTACTCACCAGCCGCCAAACAGCAATTGATAAACAAAAGGATTAGAGCCAAACAGGACATATATCTGCTACCCATTTTTATCTGAAATCACCGATGACGAAAATCAATATTATCGATGAATCGATGCTTCATTTCCTTTTTATCATCTCGATATCAGGCCATACTAAAGATGGATACGTGAACTTCCTAAATATCGTTTAATTTTAAGGTATTATGTGGTATTAGTCCTAATAAATCTTAAATGCTATTAGTATGACCTAAATTACATGTTTATTAGCCTAAAACGACTACGATAAAAACCTATAAAAAATTTGGAAAATTCATAAATGCACTGTCCATTTACGTCACTCCAAAGTGTAAGTATTCTTGACATCAAGATTAGTACTTAATCAGTTATTTAACGTATAAAGCAACTTATTATACAAACGATTTGCCGGCCGCAATATTTTGCTCAGTAATAAGGATAAAACAGTTTTCCCCGGGTTTCATTTATGTCCTAAGTATTGTGCAATCAAATTCAATATAAGTTTAAAGTTTTGCATAGCACTAAATAAAAATACATAGAACTAATAACTATAATAACATAATATACACTTAAATAGCACTTAAATAGATACGTAATATATACGTTGTTAATATTAAGGATTTTATTAAAGTTTATTTATTGTTAATATTTAATGTGATTTCCATATAGTACTTATCAGGATTAGGTCGTGGCCGTTAATTTTTATTTCCTATTTTACATTCTAATAAAAATATAGTAAAATCTCATTAAAGTAGCGTTTTGCTAAATATATGAATTACGTATTATGTAATTAATTAGCGCATGGGTATAATCTTATTCTTATAGTATCGCCTTTGTTCATTTCGTTAAATAATCTTTTAAACTGTGAAACTTTACAGTACTGTTCATTATGTGTACAATTACGTGTTTAAGTTATTTTCTCATATTTCTATTGATTATTATAAAGTTACGAAGATGTATGTTTCATAAGAGAAAATATTGTAAAAAAATCAGCTTCTGTTTTTTTGTACGTTTACTATGTTGCATTTCTGTTTCAAATGAAAAGATGAAAAATAGGATTAGTTTATATAGACTAAATACATCTTCACTCTAAACTCTAGCATTGTAAATAACAATTTTATGCCTACAAAAAATCTAATTTAGATCTTACTTAAACAATAAAACTGTACCTGATCACTTTAAATCACCTCACATAACAATTTTAAAGTATATAATCACAACACAAGCAAGTTGAGTTGCCGACGAAAACAGTTTTTCTTTAATACGACACTCGGACACAAAATGGCTGACAACGGTGTTTTCTATCTTATCTATATTTCGTTTTATCACGCTGAAGGGCTTATCAGTTCGTATCGCTTCACTGTAAGCGTTACACTTTTTTATTTTTTAAACATTAAATGTAGGTCAGTGCATTCATTTTATTCATTCT
The DNA here is from genome assembly GCA_029286875.1 of Lamproptera curius. Lineage (NCBI taxonomy): Eukaryota > Metazoa > Arthropoda > Insecta > Lepidoptera > Papilionidae > Lamproptera > Lamproptera curius. Next base: position 1,076,736 of record JAGSMT010000027.1, on the reverse strand, counting down.
AATGCATTCATTCTATTCTTCCATCATTCTTTAACTAGTCATTACTAGCCATATCCCAAGTTATTAACGGCTTGTAATCCATCCAGATTTACCTGAATAACTGAATAAGTTTTAGGCAGTGCGACTGGCATCCGAACTCCGCAACCCAAAGGGTAAACTGCATTCTTAGGGTGAATTAGTTGTCAGTAAATTGAAGGCACTGACTTCCTGTAACGACTGCCAAAGATGGGCTTGACAACCGGGATCGACTTTTTACATGCCCATCCGACGCATGGATCATCTTACTTTTCAAACAATTGGGTGAACGGCCCATATTTTCCTTACCAACTAGAAAACAACGCTAACGATTATATAGCATATTAATTTAATTTTTTTAAATGATTTTAAACATTTTAACGTTTCCCTGCGGCATTCGAACCCATGTCTCACCCCTTTTAAATCTTCTTAGTAAAACTTTGATGTCACTAGTTATTCACCTACAATAGATTGCCCATCTTTACATCGATGATAAAATTACTTTAATCTTAATCTTCTTCAATCTCTTAAATATATAAAAAAAATTAAAGTAAAATAACGCAATTTACTCAATTTAATAACACTCATTTCAATATTAGATTTCATATAATGTTTACGGGTTTAAAAGTTTTAAATTTGTTATTTGAAGTGATTTAAAGTAATCCGGTATTGTTTTCTCATTTTAAATAAGAACTAATAATTTTTTTTTATTTATAGGCTTAAAATTATTGTTGAAGGCAATTGGCCTGATCTTATCCTTGTAAATGGTAATAATCAGTCAAATAATAAGTAATTTAATCAATGACTTTTAATGTAAGTTTGCAAAATCTATTAATAATTTAAAGTGCTATATTAAAGAATTTTGAAGTTTAATTTATGTATTCACTATAGATAAATGTTAAGTTGCATTTAAATTCTGAAAGTTAATTATCATTTAAGATTGAATACAGTTTTAAGCTGAATTATAATAATGTAAATAAATATTTTATCAGTCTAAAACAAATAGACAGCCCGATGCCCGCAAAACGCTGCCAACTCATACTGTTAATTTATTAAAATAGTTACAAGAACCTAAACAATATTCGCAAAGAAGCACAACGCCAGCACTCAGGCCACAACCTTATCCGCTATCATAGCAAGTATGTCAGATTATGTCCGCACCTATACATTTCCAAGAACAATACCATTTTCTCTTTACTCATTAATCATTGAAATATTTTCCGAAAAATGTATTTTGCATCAATACATTAGAAATGAAAATGATTGTCGCTGTAAAGTTATCTCAATAAAAATGCCTTATCTATATAAAAGAGATTCCCACCTACCGTAACGACTTGAAATTTGGCCAGAATTTTCCTTCCAACAAGGGAGATGGGGTTGCTAGTTATTAACAATGCTCACTAAATATGGTATATGTATATGTAAATTGTAGCTTTTGTATATCCTAAAATAGCCAATGTAAAATTACGTCTCTTGATAAAAGAGAAGCAGCCATGTAGTTTTCTTTGTACAGTTCCTATGTTAAATTTCAAACGTAAAGACCTTAAGTCTGATTTGGATGTAATGACTATGGACGTCTGGCGCTCATTGAAGAAGGCCTATGTCCAACAGTAGACTGTTCAAAGCTGATGATGATGACGATGAAGGTCGTAGACATCATTCCGCTGATACTTGCGGTTTAGTCTAGCCGTATCTATTTGTGCTACTCCTTGGACGCGCCTTGGAGTACTCTGAGAAGCTCTGATAGCCAGGAGGTAGAGAAGTGTCGGTGCATAGGTACCGCATCGTAGAAGGTGTATATAGTGGTCATTTAGGGGCCAGCGTAGAAGGTATTTTATAGGATGAAATCGATATTTCTTCCTAAGGTGACCGAAACCGGGCTAGCCTAACACCAATGCCGACACTGTGGGTTGGTTGTCTTGTTCCTGCAAGGTCAAGATTCCCTGATAATAGCCCCTGGCTATTATCGTCTATGTCAGTGCTTAGGTGTAGAGGCGACTCGAACAACGACGACGTCGACTCGAACGACTCGTACAAACGACTTTTATGGAGTCGATTGATGGCTTGTAAGAAGACAATTAAACCTTTTCAGCATTTCCACTTTTTAAGCGCCAGAAAAGAACATCCCGGTGGTTTTAATCAGTGCAGGTCCGATTTGACCTGTCATTGCTTTTTAAAAAGGCTCACAAGGGTAAAGCGTCTAATCATTAAAGCGTCTGGTGGCTAGAATGTTTACATCTTGTGTTGTAACGTTGATTTGTAATTAGCATCTTTTTAAGTTACATAGCAATAAACTTTTTAAAATAAAATAATTGGATTAATATCTTAATATAAACATATTTCAAAATATATTCGTTTTATTATTTATTCTTTACGTACTTGAGTAAGTAAAGAGAGTGATATAAAAACACGCCTCATTTACAACAACAGATAAAGACATCTACCAGGCATAAATCTAAAAAATATGTAATTTTATATTTAAAAAATATGAAAAAAAAAGGAGGACATTAAAGATGAGCTCGATGAAAATGTATTGCTTACGACAATAAAGAACCGTTCTCTACTCTTAGATTTAAGATTTTACGTCTGACATGTTGCAATAATTACGCAAATTCGTAAAAATGCCCAACAAAGTAGAGCACACTAGTGATTTGCCTAAAAATAGTTTACGATAAATATTTTCAAATTGGCACTCAGTAAACCGAAAACCAAACACAAATACCACCCTTCAATTTTAATTACCGTAATCAAATTATAAATTAGTTTAGTAAATGTTATACTGAATTTTACACAAAATAATTATTTTTCCACTAGTTAAATCTAAAATATTTTATGAAGTAAAAATAAAATTTAATCACAACAAATGGTAACGAGGGATCCCACTTTTTACATTTTGCAATTGGGGCTTAAAGCTGTTAAGATGGTATTGTTAGGTCAATTTATTTTCGAACCAAAGTAGCGCCTAACAAGTCCCCACGGACAGTAATCCGATGCGCGCCATCTAGCGGCGAGCGGGATAATCACTTGCTAATTGACGCAAATCGTACATTGACGACAAAACGCGGGAAATTGCTTTAAGTGACGCTAAATATCAGTTTCGAAAAACAAGAAACTGAAATAACAATGAAATGGTTAAAAATATTTTGTTGAAAATATTTTTATCAGATTTTAAAACTTTTATTTAGAAATACAACAAGAAAGCGTTGTATTTGCGTAAGTAACAGAATTAATTGAATTTTTGACGGCGTTATTAGAACCATTTGACAATAGGTTAATAATACTTATACATGTCTACTGTTTCCTTTATGAAGGCATCAAACATCTATTGGAGAGCCATAAGAGCATCTCGTCTATAAAAAACAACGGAACTAATTGACCCTAAGTTAAGACGTCCGCATGAGAATCTTCAAAAGCGTTACCTTCACCATTAAAACTAGAAAATGGACTTTAACAAAAGGCGTTTAAAGCTATAATTCAATGCAATAACTAACGTGTTGTGTAATTAATATTTATCAAGAAATGGACCTTAATACAAAGCAGTAAAGGCGAAGATTAAATCACCCTATTTGTGATAGAAACAATGGGCTATTCCGGCAAAGGGCCGCTTAAGAACGGTGACAGGTCATAATAAAGCCGGGCTTAGGGCTGTCACAATTATAAATAGTTTGTGTATTATATTTAATTGATATATTTTATCAAAATTCTCAAATTAAATATAAATAGAAAATTAAAAGTAAATTTGAGATTTTTTAATGACAGGATTATGCATAATAAATAATTTTTATTTGCTTATTTACCGTGTAATTGCTTTATATTTATTCCCGACGTGATCATGTATGTGGTAAAGAGTCCGAAACGTCGGAAAAAACTTCAATGCATAAAGAATTACTGTGAAAACACAGTAAAAAGAGGATTTGAATAGTATTTTTTTGCTAATAAAAAATGTTATGTTTCGAAATTTGCCGCCTGTCGCTTTAACTGGCTTTTACGGGCGCGTTCGCAAAAGGTCGAGTGTACAACCGCGCCTGTTTCTGATGAACAACGTGATCCTGTATGATGATGTTTCTGATATCATAACAATAATACCAGCGAAGTGTGAGAAGGAGTGTAAGCGTTTTACGTTTCGAAGCAGCGGGTGGATTTTTAGGGCCTTACGCTACATTTATTATTAGGTAAGCGTTTGTGTTGTCAGTTAAACCTTCTTTTGGCACTTTATTAATTAACAAGAATCAGGTTGCATCCAATCCTCTCTCGTACGTCTTTTCTGAGGAAGAATTTCGGTCACATTTTCGTTGTATAAATCAGGAATCGATCAATAGATCGATCCCATAATGGTAATATCCATAACAATAGTTTAGTGAATTTAGAGTCGAAATAAATGTAAACAAAGTTAATATCATTCTTGGCGCCAGAAGTGAACACGTTCTTATTGGTGAGCCGCGGCCATTTTGAATCCCCACGCTATGTTTAACCTATAAGTTATTTTTTTGCAAGTTTGACGATAGACTTTGTTTAAGTTAATTTTATCTCTTAATTAGTTAAGATATACTTTCAATACCTGCGTAACCTAGTGGTATGGGCGTGTGCTTTAGAAACCGGAGGTCGTGGGTTCGAATCCTGCGGGGACTTTGGAAAAATTTTCATTGTTCTGGTTGGTTAGGGCAATTTGGGCCGATCAACCAACTGTCTGAAAAGTAAGATGATCCATGCGTCGGATGGGCATGTAAAAAGTCGGTCCAACCCGCATTGGACGAGCGTGGTGGAATACGGTCCAGAACCCCCTAATGAACAGGAGTGTATTGTGGGAGGCCTATGTCCAGCCGTGGAATATCACAGGCTGATGATGTGATACATTTAATACAATAGTAAATTCACCGTCAGCTATTGCACAGCTATTACAACAATAGTGAATCCACTGTCAGCCCTGACAATTAGGGGTGTTCGACTATCGGATTACATGGTGCCGGTCGAGTAGTGCTGCGCATTGTTAGATAAACTCTCCACTGCATTTAGAGTGCATTGCTTATTACGAAACAATCGGGGCGTAGGTTACATTTTAATAGATCTAAAACTGTTTAGTTTAAAGGTTTCATTAATTTAAAGTCTGAAATTATCTTAACTCGAAGCAAAGTTTTTAAGAGATAATTATAATTTAGCGGTAAAGATGAGTTATTCTTGCTAATTTGAGCGTTCAACTCTTTTATTATCATTGTAAACAGCCAATGACCAGTGAAGAAACAATATACAAACAATATGACATACAGCTTTCTAAAAGTCAGGTGGAAACACGTAGTGAACACCTAAGGCTAAGAAATCCCGATGTTCCTTATTTTAGCAAAAAGTCTTGAAATTTCAGCTAAAACTTCTATCTAATACACACAATGGTTGCAGACTCATTGTGAATAGATAACACGCTCAATTTTGTTTGCATCACAGATAATCTAAAAAAATTGATTTTCATTGTTATAAAGCATTTTTTATAACCATAGCTTAGTTTTAACATATATAATAGGTTCAATGTTAGAATCTCTGTTGATTAAGTAACTTTTCAGAGTCGAATAGGTATATAGTCTCCTTAGTAAAGTTATATGTTACTCGACACATGAAACAGATAAAAAAAATATGATTTATTACATAATAGGTTCAAAAATCGTCAATGGACGATAGAAAACCTTTCACTCACCTTATTTTCCTCAAACTTTTATGAAGATAATATAATGACTTAATAGCCATGATCATACAGTTCAGAACGTTATCTATAATCTGTGACGAGTGAATTGGCGGGAATAAAGGTCAATCATTGTCGGGGGACCATGTGACATTTGGACACTAAATGCCTGTGATTATTTCGCCCTAAAAGCTTATGGCTGATCGTGAGGCGATATTAAATTAATTATAATATGTACATATGTGTAGGAAATATCGTACATTATTAAAGCATTAAGTAATTTGAAGTAAACTTCCTATTGTTGCGTTAATGATGAGATCCAAATGAAATAAAAAAAGACAACTAATATAATTATTTAAACCAATAATAACTTAAATAATAATATTGTACTAATGTTTGAATAGACGTGAAAATGGTATTCTGTAACTAGTTTCGGAACTATCAGAGGTTCCTTATATAAAGTAGGATAGCTTCACCGTCGCTTTCTGTCCCGCATTGAAAATTACCTGCTTTACATTTAAGGAAACTATAACTTAAAATTTTCTATATATTCTTAAAAATAAGATAAACGATTTCATTTCGTAACATTATATTCATTCCCTTTCACTATCGACCTATCTGTATCCTGCCTTTCATGTAAAAAGTAGTTGAGTCCTGTGTTCCAAATCAAGTTTCTCACTTTTTTCTTAGTAACAATTTAATATGTTCATTTCAATCCGGATTCCGCCCAGGTCATAGCACGATAACTACTCTCCTCAAAATGACTGGCGACATTAGAGCAGGCATGGAGAATTCAATGGTGACTGTAATGTCTGTCTTAATTGACTTTTCCAATGCTGAAGGCATTGCCGTCAGTCATGATATCCTATTAGCCATCCTCTCCTACTCAATGGTTTCCGATGAAGTACTGGAATGGTTTTCCTCATATCTTCGAGGGCACCGGCAGGCAGCGGTTCCTGACGACTTGACTTCAAGTTGGCTAGATGTGCCTAGTGGCGTCCCTCAAGGCAGTATTCTTTCTCCTATTTTATTTTCTGTTTTTATAAACTTTATTACTCATGAACTACTACAGATGATACGCACATTGAGTGCGTATCATCTGTATGCTGATGACCTTCCGTTGTATGCTCAATCTACAATGGATAGGCTTCAACAAACATAAATAAAGATTTATCTTTAATTTAAAAAAATGTATGATTTAAGTAATGATTTTGGGCTCAATGTCAACATGGCAAAATGTCAAGCCATTATCGTAGGAAGTTCACAAATTATGAAAACTGTAAACTCTCTTGTACTACCTCCTATAGTTTTTCATAATTCGTGTATTCCGATATGCCAAAACGTTAAAAATCTGGGTCTCATAATTGACAGTACTTTCAGTTGTTTCAGTGGAGAGACAAAGTAAGCTGCGTAAGTCGTAAAGTAACGAACAAAATGCACAAAAAAACTAAAAAATTTCTTGCCCCATTAAAACTAAGAAAACGCTCGTGCAGACCTTAATCTTTCCTGTTATCGACTATGGTGAAGTGTGCTATCTTGACCTGAATGTAGATCACCTCAATAAACTTGACCGACTTCTGAACAACTGCATTCGATTCGTTTTCAACCTTCGGAAATGTGACCATGTTTCCTTACATCGTTTAGAATTACAGTGGTTGCCTATCGGTGAAAGGCGTTCATTAAGAGCACAAACATTCTCTTTTTTTCTCCCCTTAATTCATCTTTTACTCCATCTTACCTATCCACCCATTTTAAATACCTTAGCACTGTAAATGATAAAAATCTTCGCTCGACGAATAATCGTCTTCTCTTATGTCCGGCCCCTCGTTCCAACTTTACACACTCCTCAAATCAGGTTGGCTCAAAGTTATCTCGCCTTCAAGAAAAGAGTTCATGATCATATGTTTAAAAAACTGTCAACAGCATATGGCATATATGTTATAATTTTTTAAATTATTTTATGAGCATATTTACATATATATAAGAATATAAATAAAATTGCTTATATCTTATAGTGTAATAATATATATTCATTTACTTTATCTTACTACGTTATGGAAAACACCATTATAAAATATTTTCTTTCTTATTGGCTACTTGCTATCCTTACCACCAAAGGTTGTGTGACAATGCTATCGGCATTAAGTTCGCCTTTGTACTACTATTCTCTTTTGTGCATGAAAAATAAATAAATAAATATATTTACAATAAAATTTCGAAACAAATTTCTTATGTTCTATTATTCTAAATCTGCTTATACCGTATTTCATTCATCGGCATTAAATGACAAAATATCTTGTCATTTAAATAGAATAAGTTTAATAAATCCGTTTAATATACAAAGGCCGGATAATTCGAGACTATTACCCGCTCCGACAAAGCTCAATCCGCCTTTAACTCGATCAAAGTGACGCATTCCTGCTTGTAATAACTGCGAATTATGATCCGGCAAAGTTACAATACAGCTTACAATATACATTACAACCCTAAGTATAGTACATAAGGTTCAATTTAGTTTTTAAGCTTGGGAATGGCTGGCAAATTGAAGTTTGCCTCGGATTTTGACTAGAACGGGCGCCATATTGAATTGTCGCGGTTCCAAGGGTCGGGGGTGAGTTATTACAACTCTTTTAATTTCGACTGGAGCTTCTATGGCGTGATTCAGTTAGGCGGAAGGTGTTATGCGATTGTAAGATAGGATGAGTTAGTTTATTCTGTCAATTGTTTGTATTAAAGTTTAAGTTGTTATAAGAACTGTTATATATTTAACAAAACATTGTCTACGCCAGTGTGCTAATTAAGTAACTGCTGTGAAGCGGTACTTTTTGTGGAAAGTTTTGGCTAACAATAGATTGGAAAATTCTATTTAACTGTTTTTGCTGGACTCTCACTGTATGTTACGACTAAGATCTTATATATTTCTGTGACACCAGACGTCCCCAACAACTGCCATTGTTTTAGTATTATAGTTATATCAGACGCTAAAACATATGATATGTATCACTATGACGGATATTATGGATACTGGTTGAAAGATTCAGAATGACAGCTTGTCACAGCTTTCTTATGGGACGGAGTGTTAAAAGAGAAAGCTGTGTAATATTTAACTACAGAAGTGTGTTAAAAAGTTTGATCGCAAAAAAATACGTCATCTATGGCTGGATCTCATGGGCTAGAAATTTCAGGCAAAAGGAATAACGTAAGTACTTATTCTTTTTGAATTTCTACAAATTTTAGTAAATTAGCAAAACTCTGAATGTATTTATTCAACGGTTATCTTGATAAATATCTAATATCACTATTTAAATCCGCTTATTGTAACCATTGTTTTGAGATCACATTGTTTTAGTAAATCTAACAAAAAACCCTAAAATAACTGTCCCTTTTCCATTTAAATAAATTGTTTAACAACAATTGCTTGACACATATTGCATTACACGATCGACGCTTTTACTCGTCCACTTTGATGTGATTTTTCCGCGACTCAGCCGGCAGGTGATACGGGCCCAACTCCTAATCTGGTTAATACTCCGGCCGTCGTAATAGCGCCCACTTTACCCATCTGCTTCACGGGAATTCTACAGCGATACTAAAGTTTATCGCGGGCTGATAGTAAAAAGTATACATTTTTACTAGAGTATTTATAATTATATGACTTGAGCATCGGTTTATTATCTCATATTACTTAGCGACCCGCCCCTTCGGCTTTGCACAGGTGCAATACTGATATTTGTGATATCTTTGTTCATTTAATATACATTGCAAGCCACCTTCGTGGTCTAGCGGTCTGTGATGTACTTGCTTAATAAGCCGGAGTCGATGGGTTTGAATCCCGCGGTTAAAGCACCTTGAGTTATCGTCGTTTTCTGGTTGGTTAGAATAACTTGAGCCGATGATCCAACTGTCTCAAAAGTAAAATGATCCATGCGTCGGATGGGCATGTAAATAGTCGGTCCACCAACCAACTCGCTTTGGACTAACTCGGGCTGATAATGATACACTACGTAAATAAGGTATTTAATTGGGTTACTGTCTAGATGAGTACAGCCCACATCAATATATATTAATACTCAAATGATTCTTATAGGTAAGTAAAAAAACCCATGTTCTGGTAAAGGTTAATGTTTTATTTAATATTGCATAGTATTACACAAGGCAGGCAAGTCTAAAAGTTATGGAGAAAAGAAGTAATTTTATAACATAAAGCGATATTAAACTAACATACATTGTTTAAAAATTATTTATAAACAATGTACATAACAAGTACAAGTATTTTAAATTTTTTTACCGGTATTTGGAAACGTCCGATAAAAATTAAGAGTCCGAATACTATTTCTAAAGCGGATATTTAGAGACAAGTAGTATCGATATTGACGTGATGTCTGTCCGAGATCGTGTATAAAAGACGGGTCTGATATATATAAAAAGAGATAGATCCTTGTAAGCCGCTACCCGGAACGGAACTCTCCTCGTGTGTGAAAAGTGTTGTGCATCTGTGATAGTTTAAGTGTGTTGAGTGGTGTTATGCATCGACTCGTCCGTAATAGACATCGTGGCAGTTGTCGGGGTCACGTGAGCCATTTCAACGTGTTTTAGTGTAAGAGACGTTCAGTTGTTGTCATTATTTTTATTTTGGAAACCTCTTTGAGATTTCTAATTATTAATTACCTACTACTAATTTCATTTTACCTTTACCAATTAACCGTATTAACGACAAAATATTCTAAGAGCTAGACGATTACTTTAATTATGCCTCCCCACGATATTTTTGATTCCGCTGTATTAATCCAACACATACCGAAATTAATCAATTGTCCGGTATACAACGATAACATTGTTACATCGCAAATAACTGCAAAACAAACATTTACTCCATAACCCTTCGTTGCCCGTGGGGAAAAGTTTAACAATACGCGAATTAGTGGCAAATTGTCCGTGTGATTCGGTACGCTATAACAAGGTTAACTTTGGGCGCGAAGGCGTAGACTTTGTTAGGGCCCCATAAATGGACACACGTCGCAACTTATCGGACAAATTGTGTGTTTTCATGCCCTCAACTAGATTAATTGCTATGAGAGTGCACCGATTTCTGTTAATTCTGTCTGTCTGTGTAACACTGATGTGTGTTAGTTCGATTGTTATAATAGTAACTAGCTGTTGTCCGCGGATAAAGTCGCAATAGACAACGAAAACGAAAAAAAAATGTTTCAGTTTTTAAAAATAAAGTAGACAAAGTTACAGCCAGTTACATCAGCTATCTTTAAAGAAAGGACAAAGTAAAAATTGTTTGTTTAGACGTATCGATTATATATCACAATAAATCATTAAAAAAATTACCGATGTTATAAACACATATTCCAATTTAAATTGTTTTTCTCTACAAAATAAAATGATGTTTTGTTATATTGTTTCTTGGGAATTTCGAGATGTGAACATGTAAAAATTTCATTTAAATGTTATGCTCAACTGGGAGGCATAACTTACAAAAGGATAATTGACCTGTTATAGAGCAAAAAGTAAAATAATAAACTCTAGGGAACGCGCGATATCTCGCAGATATGACAACGTGACAGTTGATTTCGAGAAACACATTCATCATCATCATCATCATAATCAACCTTCAACTGCTGAACAAAGGCCTTTTCTAATGAACGGCAAGACCGTTCCCTTGCTATTCGCTTCTTTGCCGGCTAGAAAATTTTATGAAAATTGTTAAAGCCGTTGCGGAGATAGTATTGTTACTAACATTGTTACACGAGAATTTTATATATTAGACAAGCCAGTGTTCGCGACTTCGTCCGCGTATTCTCTTTAGTGATGAAATTTATTTGCCAAAAAAAATATTTATTTCCAAATTTCCAATCAATCGGCCTTATGGCATCAGATATATCTTTATCAGTGAGTTGAAAAACAAGATATCCTATTTATATGTCTATTTAGATAGATAGATCGACATCCAAAAATTAGTAGAAAAATCAACAATTGTGTAAATTGTAAGAAACGCATAAGGCCGGACAAACGACTTAACAAACTATTGTAGTAAATGTTAGGTAAAGCTTAAAATTGCTTATAAGAAATTTCTTTAAACCTTTTTGATTAGGAATAAGTTATATCACAAGATTCGACTAGTATGAAACTTTACTATTAAAGTGGCGAATGAAATTAAATTTCTTGCATGTTCAATTATTATTTTGATTTACTACATTAACAACAAAAATACATTCCAAGGTATTTTACACGGTCTACCATTTTTAACCGACTTCAAAAAAGGAGGAGGTTCTCAATTCGTCTGTATTGTTTTTTGTTTGTTACCTCAGAACTTTCGCCTGGGTGAACCGATTTGGATGTTCTTTTTTTTATTTGAAAGCTGGTACTTTCCGTTCGGTCCCATAGCAATTTGGTCCAGTTCTGACAGTGGCGTCCATGAAAAAACTGAATAAGTCTGAATTTTACATTAACTATGTGCTCATCAAATGGACAATTAATAATTCAATATCACGCCAATCGATTTGAAGTCGGTTGGTTTTTGTTAAAAGTTTTAATTATTATAATTACATTGTTATATTTTATTATATATATACCCACCACCTGGTCCAATGCGGGTTCGTGGGTGGACCGACTTTTTACGTGCCCATCCGACGCATGGATCATCTTACTTTTTCAGACAATTGGGTGATCGGCCCAAATTGTCCTAACCAACTAGGAAACAACAATGAAAAATTTGTTGAGTCCCCGCAGGATTCGAACCCACGACCTCCGGATTCTAAAGCACACGCCTACACCACTAGGCTACGGAGGCAGTTATAATTTATTACCAAAAAAATTTTAATCATAATAGAATATATCTACAGTAGATTTCTACTAGCAGAACTTATTTAAAGTAAAATTTATCGGATGTGAATTGTAATAATAATATAATTGCTGAATTATTTTTTTGTGTACAATGTACTGTGTTTGGGTGATCTAATACTAAACTAGTTTATTTTAAGTTATAAAATATTGTATGTAAATAGTTTTAAAAGTAATCCGTAGTCCATCGAATAATTCACACACATTTAAGTACTCAAGTTAGGGCACCTATAGTTTTGACATCAGGCTCCATTTACCTCCATATACTTTTGGCTTAAGTATAGGCCTCTATATAATGTACATGTTATCAAACAATACAGGCTCATCGATCATACGTTATTATACCATTGTATAATAAAGCTGAAAAGAATAAAAGTTAATCGTAATTTTCTGGAAGGTCCCCTTTTACGGGGGGCCGTCTGGGGCGGTACCACCGCGGTGGCTATTTCTGCCACAAACCAGTAGTGTGCAAAATACTACTATGTTCCGGTTTTAAAGGCACCGTAGCCAGCGTATTTACTGGTTAAACGAGACGTAACATCCTATGTCTCACGTAGACAGCGCACTGGTGATAATTGGTTTTGCCGATGTCCATCGGCGTCGTTGACCACTTTCTAGCAGGTGGCCCGATTGGTCGTCTGCCACCGTTTGTAATAGAAAGGAAATATATCTGATGGTATGGGCTACCCCCAGCCCAAAAGAAAACTAGCGTAAGACACTAGAAGTCAGCTTATCGGCCTGACAAATGTTATGTTATGTCTCGTTTACCCAGGAATTACGTTGGCTAACAGCAGCATTTTAACATTACCAATTTACAGAAGAATTAGGCGCTGCGGTGGTACTGTCCCAGACGGCCGCTTGAAAAAAGGGCACATCCCACCTTTAAATATTGCAATAGCGTCAAAACAAAGCAATGTTCAATGCACCCACCAACCCGCATTGGACCAGCGTGGCGGAATACGGTCCAAAATTCCCTAATGGAGAAGGCGTGCGTTAGGCAGGACTATGTCTAGCAGTGGATTAACACAGGCTGATAATGATGATGATGAATCTCCATTTACCACGCAACGTCCTGCTACTGTAATATACTATAGAGAAATGTCCTAAATATCCTTATGGGCCTTAGCTAGTTAGATGTATTCTTGCCTCAATGAGTTTTAGCAATAAAAACTGCTAATTTATTGTTCGCTCAAACGGTTTTTTCTAGTTCAACAATCAGTTGAATTAATAAAACAAATAATTACTTTTATTTATTTTAATACTCGATGTTAACATAATATTTATCATTTACAGATCATATTTATTACATAATGATATAACATCTCACATAATTATTTTCTAGATAACCGGACTAGGAAAACGACTAGCTTTATTATAAACTAGTGCTTTTAATCTAATAATATGTACAACGCTACATCTAAATTATTGCACATTTTAAAAAGTGTGGTCTTTAAAATAAATAGGAAAATTTATTATTAAAATAATATAGATACAAAATATCTTTGTCGACATTTTCACAACTTTCTTAGGCTGTTTACTTCTATATAATATTCTACTAATAAAGTTATCCAGCATTTAGCTCTAAATAATAACACTGTCAGAAAAAAATAATACATAGATAAAACTGATTGAGAATATTTCCAATACTGATATTCATATTTTTATACATAAATTCATTATTTATGTTATATTTACGTTGTTTATAAATATAGAACAAGAGTCTAGCGTTAGTTATCACGATTTTAAAACACATATACCTACTTAATTACAAGTCGTGACTAGTTAACATGAGCACATAAAGGATATTCTCACATTAAAGTGGGTGAGAACTAACTATAACCAAACCAAATAAACCATTGACAATACATATATACCCGTCACCAACCACCAACCCGCATTGGACCAGCATGGTGGGATGCGGTCCAAGAAACCCCCTGGGGAGGCCTATGTCCAGCAGTGGACTAACACAGGCTAATGATGATGATGATGACACGATGACGTCAAAACATAATGCCTTCTCAACATAATGCCTTCTCATTGGTAGATCGTGAATAACCTCGCGATATTCGACCAATAGGGGCGCGTTACCGTAACTTCATACGAGTTTCACGTTTTTTACTTAAATTACGTTTTATATGCCTTAGCTATAGATTAACTACCACTTTAATTGTCTAGTTATTTACATCTAACGTTTATTTTCTACATTAAAATCAAAATGACTGAATTACGCGCCAACATTGCCGTAGTGATGTGCGTAGCTCGTTTCGCCGACTATGTCGATATCGCTGTCGCTGTGTTCCGATTCGGAGTCCGATGTGTGTGTTGTCGATATCCTTGCGTCTTCAGACTGTATGACAAAACGGACACAAGAATGTGTAAAAGCAACATCACTTATGATCGATTGTTTGGGTTTAAATGTCACAGATAACTAACGATTACAGACTAGAATTGGAAAGCGTATAAAATTTATTAAGTTTTTCCTAAATAAGTTAATTAATTAATAAGTTTTTAGGATATACTGTATTATAAATATCTATATATAAGTCTAATAAATTACAGAAATAAAAAAAAACAGCGTTCAATAGTCACTATGGAAAAATATCAATTATGTTAAACACTACTCTTTTCTTACATTTAACATTCAAAACTTTAATTTTTTTTATGAACTACAACAAAATATTGAAACGAAATTATTCTTATATTTGAAACAACAATTTTTCTTTTATTATAACAATATTTTCGTTTTCTAATTTACATTACCTTTCGTGAGTCTTGATGTTTTGTTGTAAAATCAACAGCAGTAGCGCCTGAAATAAAAATGCTTTAATGAGTAAATAAGCTACAACACATTACACATTTTATAGATATTTGCATTATATAGATCAGGGCTGTCCAAACTACATGCGACCCAAGGCCAACAAAAATCACTCAATACATTGGGGGGCCGCAGAATATTTATAAAATAAAATACAAGTATAATAAGTATCATTATTTTATTATCTACTTTTACATTAATTTGTCTTTTACAATTCTGTCAACAACAACCTCAATATTAGTATTAACTAGACGCAGTGCATGTTTAAGTGAAGTATCTGTCAATGAAGACCTTATTTAGATTTCATAAATTTAACTGTTGAATATGCACTTTCAAAAGGTAGGTACTGCCCATCATCGAGCCCATTTTAGACCAAAATTCGTCAGCTTTGGGAAACTTTCGATAAGGAGCTTAAAAAATCGTCGCGTTGAATGACAAATAACAAAGCCTAATAAATGGACAACGCGCGGTGTCGGGTGTACCTATTATAGGGAAATTCCCCGAGTTTTCGAGTGAATAGTGTTGTGTGCGGTATAATCGAATACATATCCAAAACAATTGAATTTCGTTGCAAGAAAATAATTCATTCATTTAATGTATTTAAAAAAAGAAGATAAAAAAGATTCTGCGGGCCGCAATAATTCATGTCGCGGGCCGCATGCGGCCCTGATATAGATAACTATAAATGATAAAAAAAGAACATTTTAAATAAATAACGATGGCTGGAAATGTAGATGGTAGGTTCCCTTTTTACATGGGGCCGTCTGGGGTGGTACCACCGCGCTGCCTATTTCTGTCGCAAAGCAGTAGTGTGTAAAACACTGCCGTGTTCCGGTTTGAAGGACACCGTAGTCAGCGTATTTGCTGGGTAAACGAGACGTAACATCCTATGTCTCCCGTGGAGCGCGTTGGTGTTACCATTGGTGTTGCCGATGTCAATGGGCGTCGGTGACCACTTTCCATCAGGTGACCCGACTGCTCGTCTGCCTTCGGTGGCAATAAAAAAGATAAAATAAGGAATGATAATAACGTTTATGTAAGAAAAATAATTTTAAACAGAGCGACTTCATTTTGTTTATTCAAACTCGTCCTCTTCACATAGTATTTTTTTCAAATTCATTCTTTTCTCTCTTCACCGTCAGCGTCAGTTAGTGTGATTATTACTTTATATACTCTACTAGAACCCCCCTTGTGGGTGGAAGTTCGTAAAATCCTTTCTTACCTGACCTCTACTCAACGACAGAAATATTCCTATCAAATTTCAAGTCGCTACGCCTTATGGTTCCAGAGATATCGTGATGAGTCAATATATAGGTGGGAATCGTTAAATAGATTAAAAAAATATTGCAGTAAAATGCAATAGCCTGTTGATACACCTTATTTTAAGAAATGATTTTAGTGTTATTGCTATGATTATTATATTACCTTATTTAAACGTTAAAAGGACTACGCGTAACAGATTGCGAGTAAACATTTGCCCTCACAATCTTCCAAGTTACTTGTATTTATAAATTAGACGATTTTGATTGTAATCAAGTTCAAAGTCCTTCAAAAATCAATATATGTAAGTGTAAATAATACATAAGAAGGTTTATTTGATTTATATTATAGTATATTTTACAAAACTTAAGTACAAGTAATCGTTTGAAGCATTTTATAGCTTACATTTAATATTAAATCAAATATGTTATATAATAACGTTCTGTAATAGTACCAATATTAATAATGAAGGTTGTGATTTGTAGTTCAGGTTGTCTAACTTATCGTGTATTTCCTTAAAAAATGTAACGAAAGTGACCTATATATAACACTTTAATATGCAGCGTAAATAGGAATGCATTTAATATGTTAGGTTTCCATGTATATTTCACATCGTACCCACAGACGCTATATTCTTCCCCTCGACGCTAATATACACCCCTCTATAACTCAAAGGCATTGTTAAGTATACTCAAAATTAGCTCTTAACAAACCGTAATAGAGTTGAATTTCGTGGGGGCGTAATTTCAAGACGGCCGTTGCCATAGGAACGAAGACGTCAGCCATCTTGTCGACGAAATTAAATTACTAGCAACGTCTTGAGTTGTGGCGCGAAAGCGGCGATTCGAAATTCAATTTGGCGCCTTTGAGGTTTGCTGCTGTCAATTAAGCGTACACAGGGTTGCCAGAAAGCTTTCATTTAGCTTCCCCCAATCACAAAGTAGATAATATATTGATTGAACTTACTGTAGAATCCTCTGAGCAGATTTATATTACCGCTAGAGATTTTTTTAAGTAAATATTGCCTTATTCCTGTACTAGATTGGCAGAATTATTTAAAACACTTATAAAAGTCATATCTGTCACCGACCCTCATATATCTATTTGTAAAGAGAAGATCCAAATAAAGTTTAATATTATTTTCCAATTACACAAGGAGTGACAAATTAAGTATTTAATAAAAATAATAATCTTTTAAATATATTTATACCTGAATTATTATTATTATTTTCATTGTCACTTCTATTAGCCATAGCTTTATTTAACGGAGTCTTAACCTAAATTTGTATAAATGAAAACGAAAAAGAAGAAATGAAGAAGGTTATTAATCGTTATTTAATTATTTATAATCTGTAAAAAATTGTAAAAGATCTGACGGTTAGGGAACCTTTGTTTCGTGAAAATGGATTGTAAGAGAAAATAAGTGTTAAAATGTCGGACCAGGCATCCGCGAGTGAGATATTACATGTATTTAAACAAATACATAAACAGCATACTATATAACTACAATTTAAAATTATATTTCAATGCTTTATCCTTATTTTTATACAGATATTATAATGTTCTTTTATTTACTGGCTACGGGGTGAAATCAGGCGCTGGATAGATTTTTTTCCTCAATAATTGAAATTTTCTAGCAAACTAATGCTCAGGCCTCTTTATACAGGCCTTGCAAGATTTTTGGTCATGAAATGTTGCGAATGACAGGTTCATAGTACTGGGCGGTATAAAAAGTATTTCAGTGTGACATTTTGATAAATCACTTTAATATAAATCTTAGTTTACGGTGCTTCGATTGCATTTGTTTTAAGTTAATTAAAACTTTTACAGAAATAAAACGTTATGTTGATAAATGAATAATTGAAATTTCCAAGAAAATTATCATGAACAATCGTTATTTAGTCTATTTATTAACTTCGTGTTACTACGACCAACGCGAAACAAAATTTGTACTGTTTTTTTACTATTATTTGTAAGTTTTTTGATGAGAATAAGAAAAGCAAAGAGTACTACCACAGTGTTTTGTACAATATGGAAATGCTGTTTAAGTAATAATATCAAATTTTATTAAATTTTTGCAAGTACCATGCAACTGAAATTTTAATTACTATTTACTCAATTATTTTGTTAAAAAATAAATAACGTGCCTAAGTTTGAACATTAATTTAATTACAATTTTCAACTTGTTTAAGAAAAACAAACTGATAGTATCTATATAAAACATAAATAACAAAAAAATTTAAAATCTAACTTGTTCGAAATGTACGTTATATGTAAAATATCCCAAAATATATATTTCACTTCATTAAAAGTGATTTTTTAACTAACACATTATCATTTTAATTTCGTCTATTACCTAAATTAAAATTTACCGAAATGATTTGCGACCGGTTGGCAGCCCTTGAGCTAATTCTGTTTTTCATCAAGCACACAGCGCTGGGCGCTAAGCACAGCGGAGCATTATTCCAATTAGCGAGAACTGCAATTAGGCACCGTGCCCGACACGGAAACGCGATTGTCTGAAGATTGAAACCGCTTACTGTGCTGACATCGTCTTCACTCCCTTGGCCTTTGTTTCGGGCCTTTGGGTGTCTTTGTTGATTAATTGTCGGAATATTTAATTTAATTTAGTATATTTATAATGATTGTAGCATACAAAACATTGTCGTAAAATCTCTGCGTCATTTGTTGCGTATTTACTTTTATGTATATTCAATTAAATTTTTGAATTCAATTAGCACTAGATTATTATGTATACATATATGTAGTTATAGAATAACATTAAGTATTTAAATTTAGTTTACAGTTACAGAATAGTCACAAACCGGTGATATTGTACTTAAAAATATGTACCAGTACAATATGTATATTACAATAGTAATATATTAAAACGCTACGGCGTAGCATTCGTAGCACTGGTATTATAGCATTACGAGCTTGTTTGTATTTAATTTTATAAGCGCAAATAAAACACCATGTCCGATAAAAGGGATTTTTATGGAATTCAATGCATTTATTTTCCTACGTTTTTAACTTTTAGGGTTACACTAGTTAGATCCCCTGGCCGTAATGAAGAATCGAGAAAATTACAAATAAAACGTTATAAAATCCGTAAACATTGGTTTACTTCGATTGATGGAGTTTATTGATTATTGAAGAATGAGTCTAAATTAAAGAAATCAGTTATTATTATGTCATACCCATTTCAAATTATGAATTCAACGTATTAACACTTCGCTTATACTTTTGTTAAAATTATTTTTGAAGTAATGAAATTGTTCTTCAGAATTAGAAGTTATATTTTTAATTACTTTTGGGTTATCTGAACTTTTTATACCTGATCCGATTTATAATTTCTCTGTCTATTAACATTGTTTTATCTACTTGCTATGGGATCCAATGTTCTCTAAAATTACTATACTATACTTCTCAAAATTACTATAAAATAGCTACATAAACATACACATAGAACATCCAGGTAGTTTCAAACAAGCTATGAATTTCTCAAGAATGTTTCTTAACAAGATTAATTATTCGCAAATTGGCAACATGATGCAATTTCAAACTCGATTGAAACTTCAATATCTTGCAAGTTGTTCAACTATGCGATAGAGCAGGTGTGTTAGAACTTTGATTTTGAACGCGAATCTCGCTAAACAAAATAAAAGTTAAACTCTGTTAAAGGTAATAAGTATCGGAGTATTATATTTCATTGTGTTTACAAACAACACAAGATTTGACATAATATTAACAATAATTTTTCAGACGAATAAAACATTATTTACCAACCAACTTAGCAAAATTTATACTATGGAAGGTAGAAGGGTGATGAAGACGTAGATACATACTTACTTTTATTTTGTAAATAAATACATATTATTTAGATGCAAACAACAAACAGAAAAACAATTAAAAATACACCATTTGGCTTGGCGGTTAGCGTCACTAACCACTACACGTAACAGGTCTTCAAAAAAGACTTCGCGTTTTGTATTGCGTATAATTTTATTTATAATATTCACGACGTTTCAGATCCTTTACAGATTGTATAGTCACGTTACAGACCGTGTAAGTCCGTACGTAAGTTTAAAATCCGTTGTTTATTATTAAATCTAGACGTTGCAGTTTTGAAACACGTTTGAGTTGTCGAGAAACCCACTTGGCTTAAAAATTGAAATATTTTGAAAGTTAGTTTTACAAAAGTCTATTTAATTATTTCTTTGGAAATCTACAGACACATGAGAGAAATAAGTTTAGTGTTACATAGGTCGGAACTAACGGTTCCCACTACCATGGGAATCTTATAAATACAGATTCCCGACAGACGGCATGAAATGGTTTTTGTATTTAATTAAAAAAGTAATCGATATTACGCGTTTAATAGTCAATACTCTACTTAATTAATAAATTTTGTAGGTTTGGGTTATTGGCAGTACATAATTATCGATTCGTTCTAAGATCAAACCAATTCATTATGAATTAATGTGGTAGTTTCCACAAAAATCTCTACAATCGGTTTACATACTATTTGTTAGCAACTTTAAGAAGATAGGTCTGTAAAAACTTTTAATACTACTGAATTTAAATAATAATATAACCTTGATAGCAAGGAAAGGAACCTAAGAGAAAAGCTGTATTTTTTTAAAAGCACAGGTGCCCTACATACTAAGACTAAAGTAGGTTGTTTCTTCTGCCATATACATTATTATCTTAAATCTTATTTACCTTGAATCATTATGTTTTTTTTTATGGCATACGCAGGCAGACGAGCAGTCGGGCCACCTGATGGTAAGTGCTCACTGACGTCCACAGACATTGGCAATACCAATGGTATCGCCAACGCGACTTTAAACTTAATAAACTATACGACGAGCTAACCTCTCTGCTGTTGTTGCTTCCTCATCTGCTTCTTGTGCTTCATCCTACGATTCTGGAACCAGGTCTTGACCTGTGTCTCCGAAAGGTTGAGGGCACCGGCCAGCTCGACCCGTTCCGGTGTGGAGAGATAACGCTGCGATTCGAAACGTTTCTCGAGACCTGATAGAGAATAACCATAACTTGTATAATATGTAATACAGTTGTAAAAAATAAATACTAATACATATTTTTAGAGATTGGAGGGATGAAAGGACGAAAGGACGTTTAGCTGAAGTGAACTGATGCAAGAGAGGAAGTGTTAATTTAAAACGACATATATTTTTTTAGTAATAAAAGTGATAAAACACGAGCATTACCTTGACAGTCATTATAAATATCATTACAGAAACGTATCCTTACATTTTTCCAATTTTAGTAGCAGTAATTTAGTAAAAATAAAATCTTTTCCTATATAAAATAAAAATCATTAAGATTGCTAAGATTTTTGTTTTTTTTTTTATATATAGAAGTCTGATTCGTCTTTAATAAAATAAAGAAAAGCAAGGATATGGGTGCTTACAAAAGGAATATCGTCTAATAGACCGCATAACCACGATTTAGGTTGAATGTCCTACACTTTCTATTGATTACGCGACAGACATTGCTATACATGTCGTCCCGTGACCGTGACCCGGAAGGTTTGAAACGTCAGGTATATTTTTAAATAATTGTAAAGTAATTAAACGCGATAAAATTGTTAAAATGTATTATTTGTCGTCAAGTCAAGAGACATTATCTAAGTCTGTTGAAGCAACTGTGCTTTAGAAACCGGAGGCGTGGGTCTGAATTCTACAGCGATTCCGAAAACTTTCATTGTTGTTTCCTAGTTGTTAGACGATTTGAGCGATCACCCAATTGTCTGAAAAGTAAGATGATCTATGCGTCGATGAGGAAATAAAAAGTCGGTCCAACCGCATTAGACCAGCTTGGTGAGATACGGTCCAAAAACCCTCTAATTGAAGAAGGCGTGCCTCAGAGGATGCCTATATCCAGCAGTTGACTAATGACACCGCAAGGCTGATGTTGATGATGAGAGTGACTGGCAGATGACAAATTCTTACTGCGTAGTTATCTATAACGTGAGTTAAGTTTTCCTGACCGTCGGTTAGCTAAGCGCGTGGCTTTCAAATGAGCTAGGTAACATAAAATAGACTCCGACTATAAACTGAATTTGAAACCACGTCCTTATGTATGTCCACTACGTCCCGGTTTATCAACACCACATAGATCGGATTCTAATAATCTTCAATAATAAATTAAAAAGCGAGAGCGAAGACTTACTTGTAATGGCGGTCGTTTAATGAACACACAGATATCTAAGTTTAACTCTTGGTGACTTATGGGGAAGGCTTATACTCAGCAGGTTTAATTACCAACGTAGCCTACTAGTATGGGCTTGGACTTGCGGGGAACCGGAGGTCTTGGGTTCGAATCTTGCGGGGACTCAACGACTCTTAATTATTGCAACGCCGGCTGATCACCCGATTGCCTGAAAAATGTGATGATCCATGGCCCCGGATGGATATGGAAAAAGCCGGCCCTGCGCTTTATCTTTCTCCGGTCGAAACTTCTATCTGTCCTATCGGACTAAGAGAGTGGGAGGAGCTGTGTTTGCGCGTACACTAGTACATTATAATATGCGTAGTTGGTTAATATCACATATAATTCAGCCGTCTTCGTCTCAATGAGCTCGAAGAACGTTATTGTATGCTTATCAGTGGTCTTTTTGAGCTAGTAGGATCACGATGATGAAATATGTACGCGAATAACCTAGTAAAACGATGAAATGATTACCGGTAAGTTGAGGATCAGAGAAGACGTCCTCGCTTTTCTCCGGCGGCAATGCTTCAAAGCGGATAATGAAAGCTCCGACGGTGTGAACAACGCGTGGTAAGGGACACCTGTTAGATTAAATAAGATTTATTAGCGATTTGTATACAATTATATTAACGAATAAGTTATACTACAAAATAGCTATGAGGTTTAAAAATTATCGTATCTTTAAAATAAAAAGGTAAGGATATTTGTAACAGAAATTAAAACACAAATTAAGATAAACTTAATTTGTGTTTTAGCTACTTAATAATTGCATTTTAGTGAATTTATATTTCATAAAAGTGAACTTCACAAATACAATTATTAATATATTACCGCACATATTAGTGTATTCAAATTTCACACAGCTAAGCTTAAGAAGCAGGTATTAATATACAACATTTTTTTATAATTTTAAATACTCTTGCTTTATGTCAAATATTTAAAAATTATAAGACCTCTCTCAATGTAAAAGTTAACAACATTAATCTAATTTTTAAAAGTTTTTCAAAATCGAACCATTAGTTCTTGTGATAATTGCATTAAGTGAAACAAGCCAAATCATCGTCCTCGTCGTTATATATAAAAGAAAATCTTTTACATCTTATATCTAGCCTAGGTTACCCTAATTACATCCTATCCTACAGTACCTATCTTTCAGTGAAAGCCTCGTCGTCGTTGGACAAAACTGCAAAAATATTAACTTTCTCCCTAAAAATAAACAAGTCAAGTCTTCGTACAACTATTTTACGCAATGTGAGCAGGTAACAACGTGCTCTCATTACGAAATTGCGTCGCGTTTTCTGCCACCGCATTCGAAATCTCTGATAACTTTTAAGGTATTCAATAATTTTTATATGAACTTTAAGAGTATCTTAAATTGTCTTCGAATGCAATTTTTAAAATCGTTTTCATTAAAATGCTTATTGTGCTTTATTGTTAAAACACAGATATATGCTATTGCGGACTTTATTGTAGACCAATTTAAGTAGTACAATTATTTAAAACACACTTTTCGTCTATTTTTTACGGATTTGGCGGCGTTTGCGTTGCAATATAATAGAGGTTGGAATTTTTGGTGCCGTAATTTTTTTGTTCCTTAATTACGTATTAAAGTACTTATCGCAAAATTATTTTAAACATTGTACCAATGGGAAGATTATATCTATAATTCAAAACAGAATGAACTAAATCTGAGCACTAGGGGCGGAACAACGAGGTAACATATGTATATAACGAAAATCTTGCTCCGAATTGAGTACCTGCTTATATTGAGAAGTCGGTCAAATAACGTTATTTAATTTTGAACTCTTGGATGGAAAAAGTCACAAAAAATAATGATGATTTGAATTAGGCATATGTTCAATATTTAGCTGACCGTTAAAATATTTTCAGATGTGCTATGAGTATAGTGATAATTTTTCTTCAGCAGTTATGATGAACAAAAACTTTCATTTATTTAATTTTAAGTCAATAGTCAATAATAAAAAACTCAACGCGGTTTACATTACGCGTCAGAAATTTAATAAAAATAAAAGACGGAGCTTTAATACTTGAACCTTCTCGAAAGATGCAGTTAATTTGTCTAATTCAATCGCAAACTTTTAATGTCCGGGAAACAATAATAGCAACAACCACTATACTCTGCGTTGAAGTCTACTATTATTACGAAAAGAGCGGATTAGTGTTATCATTTCTTAAATCAGAAATGAACCGCACTTTTAGCGCCTTTATACAAAAATTCAAGCAAGTCAAGTGTCAATTTACTTGTCTAAAAAACCGAAAGGACTTTAGTACGTACTAAATCCACTTCTTAAGGAATATTCGCGTTTCTTTATTCTTTTTCTGCCGTTTCGGACTGTCCATAATCACGGTTTGACTAAAATGGTATATGTCTGTAGCCCAATGTGAGATATATACCCAAAAATCCTTTAAAGTGGATTTAATAGTAGTAATGGCGTAAATAGGAAATAATTGGGACCGTTTATACCTAAATCATTTTAAACTAAAGTTTTCTATTGCTTTACAAATGCTTGGTACTTAGTGTGTTAAACATATAGCTGCTTAATAAACTATATTGTATCTAAGTACTATTTGAGAAGAAACTAAAATAACTTGATAATAGTGTTTTAATATAAGACCTACATTAAGGTTTTTCATATAATTTTATGGTTGTTATAAGAACATGGAATAATTATTTATTTTTAAAAGAATGTATTACATCCACTTTTTTTACGGATTTTCACGACGTTTCGGGCTTTCTTCAGCGTCTATGATCATTCTTAAAAATAATTTAATAGAAAAAATTAAACAAGCAATACGAATAAGTGTCCATTTAACTACAGTTTAATCTTTAAGCTTTTAATAAACCTTTAAAAGCGCTAAAATAAGTTAATAAACGATAATTGCGCTTACTAAGACTAAGTAAAAAATAATCAACTGTCTGTTTATAATCACAATTATTTAATACTTTAAAATAAATACAATGTCTTTCCATGAGATTTTTATGTTGTTTAAACCTATTATGTTGAGTTTGTGATAGTGGTATTGTTGCGTTTTATTTTAAAAAAGTATGAAAATTACATAAATTTAGTATACGCGATAATCCTCCTAACTCATAGTCGAACTCAATAACTTTTAGAGTCGGGGTCCCTATTATCTAATAACTTTACGGATATAATATTCGCTCAAAGATGCTAGGTGATCATTGAAAATATTAAAAAACATAAAATTAAAAAAAATAAAAGCAAATCAATTATTAAAACGTTAAATTGAATTGATAATAAAATTTTTACCTTGAGACAAAAAATAAGGAGCCTCTACAGATTTGTACGTGTTCGGCGTGTGCAGGTATGCCCCTAGCGCTCCCATTGCCACGTGCAAATAGGATCCTTCCCTTCCCGGAACGTGTGGTCTCACTTCACCAGGCACGGGGAAGAACGGCTTAGGTTCGGGACGGTCGTATTCGAACCTCCTGGGGTCGGGAAGAGGTTGCTTGAAGCCACGACTTTGACCCCTGTACAAGATGTCCTCAATCAAAAAGGACGTTTTCGAGTTCTGCTCATGTCGATGCGAGTCCATTGGGGAGTCACTACGCGTTTCTTGCTCCATTTTTGCTTATTTAAATGTAACTTTGTTTCATTATATCACTTGAATACAAATGAACTTGTGATGTCGTTATAATAACGCGTCGTGAATCGTGAATTCGATCCAATTTTTTCAAAATAAAAAAAAATCGATGACAAAAGAATAAAAAAATTATAACTAATTATATTTTGCTCAAAAAAAGTGAGAGGATAGGCGAAAGCGCGCGAAAGATATATTTTTTTAAATTAACGTTTCGACATGTGCGTTTCCGGCGATCGGGCCGGTCGATAATGATCCCGTTTAATTGTCAGTTTGCTCGTTGTTTCGGCGAAACGGGACGATTTGGTCCGCGGGCAGAGGTAAACTGTCGCTGTAGGGCTGCAACGGGAGTGACGGAGGGAGGCGTCAGCGGCGGGAGCAGGGGGTGACGCCCGGGGGTGGTTGTTTGGACATTACGCTGTTTGGTGGGGCCCGCGATTTTTCGTGATCTCCTAAGCTGAGGTTTTTATTATAACGCTGTTCTTGTCTTTAATCACGATAAATTAATTATTTGGTTACTTATAATCTACTGAATTATCGATTTAATCTAAGCGGGGAATATTGATGTGTTAATTTTACGGCAATATAGGGTGAAGACTACATTTCCTGAAAAGTAGTCGGGCGGGCTTGTAAATTGTCGAATCGGGTTTTAAAACATCCTTTAGTTTAATTTTGCCCGTATTTACGGATGTACGGGCCTAATAACTATTCACATCATATATGTATATTAATCGCCTACAATAAATTAGTTTAGCTTGTTGAGATCATAGAGAGAGTCATGTAGCCTGCTTTTAGGTCATTTGGTTTTTTGGTCCAATTAGAGAAAAACCTCTCACCAATTACTTCAAACTTTCTCGTAGTAGTAAGGCTCCACACTTGCGGTCCGGTTGAGCCATAAGGATGCTAAGAGGAACCTGGTTGACCTGAGCAGTAAATTGGCGCTTGCTCAAGCGATTTGAATAAGTCTGCTACGGATGCTTCCGAAGCTACAGCAAGTCACTGCTAAAACTCCATAGGCCCGTCTATCGTGGTCCAGCGTTATCGTAAATCCGGTTTGGAAAGACGATGAAGGGAGATACAATACGCTGTCATCAATTTTGCCTCCTTTCGCGGCTGAAAAGAGGTAAGCTGCAGTGCCAAACGCTGAAGCAGTCAATGGGAGCCGAGACTTTTGAATCTAATAGTACTATATCTCCTGGCTCCCATGTACCATGGGCGCAAGGCACGGGGAAGGATGATTTCCAGGTATAAGGGTAGAATATAAATTAACCTGTGGGTCAAGAGACGAGTCTGGGCAACCTAGACAGGATTACAGAAAAGCGTGAAAGCTGTTGTTTCCTGTACCCCACTATGTATCGTTTTTACCGGAGCGAGTTCAACATAACTCGCTAAGCTTTTGTATGGGCTATGGGCTAGTTATCTACAGCCACATGATGCGCAAAAATTGAGCTGATTTAGCTAGCTTTGTTTTATAGTAGGAAATTATGAAATTTCTTAGAGCTAATAATGCATATATCAATCGCATAGAAAAATCTAGAGCATCTTTTTTCAGGTCTAAAACTCACTACGGGCTTTAAAAACCGGAACATTTAATTATTTTTTTTATATAAATAAAATATCCGAATCATAATACATAGAGTAATACTTGCTTTAACGGTTCCCCGTTTATAAGATGCGAACTATAATCAATTTTAAATTAAAGATGTTTATCGTAAATTCCTATTCAGAGGATAAAGTTATTTACTCCCTCTTTCCAGTGTATATGTAATATTTTCCTAAAAGAAAAATTGTCTGTAGCATATATCCTATGCTTATTTAATTACTTTAGTGTAACGGAAACATTCAATATAAAGACGAGAAGAAAAATCCGAACAGATTATATTGAATGATCCAAAAGTGGATTTAAAGAACATGTCATTGAGCTTTTAGGATTTGTTCGCACTACAAGTCTTTCAATAATATTTTAAAAGGAAATTTACCGTTTCAAATATAAGATTGTGATAACCTTAGGCTATTATGTTTTTGCAATAAAGGACGATAAATTAATGCTTTTCGAAAAAGTAATATAATTATTACAACTAGTTCTAATATCAAAACCACTTTTTACGGATCACGGGCAAGCTTATTTCAGTCTTTTAGTCTGCCCTTGATCATGGATGTTAGAAAGAATTCGGGAATAAATATATGTTATTAACGCGCAAAATCGTAATAATTAGGTGCAACTAGTTCTAATGTTAATTTTATATTATTACTGTTTACAAAAAACTTTAACTTTAATAGTTTCTCTAACTTTGTTTGTTTAGTTTCTTGTTAACATTGTTTGTTAGTAAAAATGTTAACGTATAAGAAAGAAAACGAAATACACGAAAAGATAAAGGACGACATAAAACGACCATTAAACAAAATTGAAATTAAATTTTTCGTTAAATTCTCATCTAAATCATCGTATCATATCACCATAAAACATGTTTCAGCGATGTTTTTTGTACCTGAACATCTCGCGGCAGATGGAGGGTTGAATTAGTTGAAGACGACGTAACCCTCTACATCGGATCATCTCTTTTTATATGCGGATAATATTCTTGATACTTTAATAACATTTATAATATTACATAAACAAATATTATGAAGAGTTCGTACATTTATGATTCATCATCATTAGCCTGTGATAGTCCACTGCTGGACATAGGCCTCCCCTAATACACCCCTATTCATTAGGGGGTTTTTGGACCGTATCCCACCACGCTGGTCCAATGCGGGTTGATGGGTGATTAGCAAGAGTTAATCTGGCACGATTTAACAATTATACGATTGCAATAATTTCTTCAGCTTTACGAAATTAAGCTGAGTAAGCGTCATTAATGTTTTCTTTAAATTATTACATGCAAAATATCGCTATAAGAACATAACGTCGTATTTCGATTCCGACATATTTTATGATAAAACAATTAGCAAAAGGGAAACGTAATATTTAATATAAATAAATACACATATCTTTTGTAATGCAATGAAAACATGTAACGTACAGAAATTATAATTTGAGCTTGTTTAAATATCATTTGTGTTTATTAACTAATGCTAACATTATAATGAATTCATAATTACATTTTACTAATACAAAGACGAACTATGCAACAGTAAAATGACTGAATGTTTCATGTTTAAAATTCTAACTTTTAAGTTGGAAAACATTGTTGAAAATATCAAAACGCTTTAAACCCTTAACCCGGGCGTATCCATCCCCCGATCTCACCCTAATCCGGTCTCGGGGCGTGCATCACGCGACCCGGCCAATCAGAGACCGGGATCAGCGCCCCTTTCCCACCCCCGACCAATGGGGTGCCGCCAATTAGGGATCAAAAGCTCACAGATTTGGGGTCGCTTTCCACCGTTTTCCTCTTTGTTGGGGACACGGGCTTAGACTGGCGCTATGTCACTCGTTATGAGTCGAATCTATTAGCAGACGTTTCAACTACGCCCTTTTCTATAATATATCTATATTGAGATACAACATAAATACAGCGTAAAAATGCTATATTTAATTGTAGTAAAAGTTAAAAGCATTATTATTGCTAAATAGCTTATTCAAAAGCTTAATGTTTATTCTTATTTCATTCGTCCTAATTTTTCTATCATTTATTTTATAAGTATGATAAAATATTTTTTGCATTTAGTAACATCATGAATGCTTTTATAGTTTAACGGCCGGAGGCGCGGTACAATCTTATATTTTTTTCACATCTTGCCTTAAAAAATAACAACAATATATGCTCTCTAATTTGTAACATGTAAAGCGTCTAAATATCGAGATTATTTCTTATTTCTTGAAAAACTTATAATTAAAAAAAAGTGTCTCAAGAGATTCTTTGGTCCCCATACGCACTACAGTTTATTACTAATTTAAACTCTCACACGCACAAGTAGAAGTCCTTTGAATGTATTCGAATGAACGATTTAATTACTGAAATATATGTTACGGAGTAAAAGGAATATAAAGTGATATTTCCTCTTAGATTAGTTAAGTGATTCAAATAAGAAAATGTTTAGATTTACCGTTAAGGACATAAATTAGGAAAGCAAAAATAACTTTCATTATTATTTTTACGTAACTTGTGAATTATATGCCGTCCTATTTTTTAAAGTCCCGCTTCCTTAAAATAATCACTTTGAAGTAGTATTCAATTTAGCGTATACGTTTATTTATTATTGTTTTTACTATTTATAAAGTAATCCTGTTCAAAAAAAGTTAGCTTGCTAGTGCCTGGTATGTTTTGCTTCTCAGTAAACGATACGAATGTAATGTTTTCTTGTATCTTGGAGGTTGTTTGATGTTTTTTTTTATATATCCCCAATTTTAAAATTGTGCTTTACCGGCCTTTGCCAGCACATTATAACGGAAGTTATGTGGCTTGGCAAGTTATAATGCCACCTATTATTTTACGAACTTATATTTCAAACATATATTTCCTACTAAAACCGATCAAAATTATTGGCTTGGTAAATCTAGTGTCAAAACTACTTTTATATTTGCCAAATATCACGTGGTGATTGACATTCGACTTCAGTATCAAATATATCGAGATTTACCGTTCGGCTACATTGGTATTTGATATTAAATCAATTTTAAAAAGACAACAAGTTTTTTTTGTTCTAGATTAATAAAATGTATAATAAAATTCATCATTCATTCATCATCAGCCTGTGATAGTCCAATGCTGGACATATGCCTCCCCTAATACACCCCTATCCAATAGACGGTTTTTTGGACCGTATCCCACCACGCTGGTCCAATGCGGGTTGGTGGGTGGACCGACTTTTTACATGTCCATCCGACGCATGGAACATCTTAATAATTCAATAATGCAATAAAGTATTGATATTGTTATAAAAGTAAGGCGTAAGTCGAATTAAATACTTTTTGAGTTTAACCTAACTTCTTATGTTACTTCATTTTGCAAACAGAGATGAAAAAATACATACGATAACTATATACTAGTAAAAACTTTCTTTTTTCTTTCTTTCTTCTTTACTTCATTCTTTTTGGATAACATTACAACTTTATCTCTAGCGTTTTGTCATTTTTTAAAGGTTAGGGCAGGTTTTTAAAACACCCAGATACGCCTAAATAAGTTGACACTGTTCACAAGACTATTACTTGCACTTGCTATTTATTTCCTTGAAACTTGCTATAAGATCTGGTACGGAAAAAGAAAATTTATTTAATATTGTCGCTTCACAGGAGACAAGGGTATCTGAGAAAGGATCAAAATTGTCCAATTATGGTATTATAAGTATCAAGATTGTGCAAACATTTTATGATTACTGTATATGTTTATGTATGCCGCATTTTAGTAATGTACAACACTACTGGGTTCTGATGCGTTGGTAATTGAGGTGAATAAAGTAAATGTTTTTATTAGGTAATTACAGTCAGTACTGTGTCATACGGTACATTAGTCATTGTCGGATTTGCAGTGCCAAACGCTGCGTTTAGTTACTCTCTTTGTCGGTGTTCAATTTTCCAAAATTATTATTAGGTCGGCAATTAATATAACCAGAATAATATAAACGTTACTATAAATAAATGGTCTGTATTTAACGGATGGATTGAGTTTTGGGTAAATTTGAATGCCTAGGAAAGCTTTATTTTTATTTTATTTTATTTTTATTTATTACGATATGAAACAGCAAAAACATACAAAAAAAATGTATTTGTACAACTTTAAATCGTAAACGTTATTATACATACACGTGGCCCAAATGTAAAATGAAAATGGATTTCATTACGAATTTGAAGTATAAGGTTTTTAAAGTGCGAAAACTTTTACATTCACTATATTTTGGTAGAATATTGAAATAGAAATTAAAGTTACTATCTTACTGATTAAACACGAAAGTCAAAATATATTTACACTGACATTTTATTTACATGAAGTATATAAAAAAAGGTTACAGAATAAAATAGTTTCAGAGTTATTTATGTTTACCGTATAACTCGTGTTAAAGGGCTCACAGCTTAGTTCGTGCTAAGCTTCGTTGGCTGTCAAGATGACAGCTCTCTGCGAGATAAGTCACAGACTTATTAGGGGGAAACGTCAAGTCAACGAGTACTCTGTTTAGGAAGGGACTGCCTTGTTGACTTGGAACAATTAACTATGAATGTGGAACTATTTCTTGTAAACGTATGTATGGTTTGTGACACATGTGTAATGTTGTCACATGTTGACATGTATTTATGTGGTTGATGCTTCGAAGTAATAAGTGTATTGCAACACAATTTTTTAATCTTTATTGTAATAAATTATGCGTACAATGGCAACAAAAAGGTTCGTTAAAAGGATGCTTTATGTTAAAATAAATGTTATTATAGTGATATAGATAGATTGAACAAATGTGGAATTTGTGTGTCAGTTTAAACTTCAACTAAACCTTTTTCTAACTGATTCTTTTAGAAGTCAATGTAATATTTTGTAAAAATAACATATATTTCCTACTAATTATGTCATACATTAGTTTTAATATGTTTAAATAAATAAAAATAAGTTTATGGTGTTCATACTCCTTTTTGTATACAGAGAATAATCAGTATAAATACTAATTCATATTTCAAACAAAAAGTATACTGTTTTCATTAAAGAGACTTCTAGTTAGAACTATTTTATCACAGGAAATTGGGTCAATTTCAGTACAGTAGAAACTTCTATAAGAATTATTAAGAAAACAATAGCATTGATCCAATTCATACTTATCTATACATAAACTACTAAGTTTAGATAGAGCTCTTCTAGCTGTTAAATCGTCCTTAAGAAAGGGTCTGAATCGAGCCGCGGCGTCGGCCCAACTGGGCCGCCCTCGATTCAGCCTGTTAACGGAACCAGAAAGTGACTGGTTCTGGTCGTATCTGGGGGCCTTGGTGCAGTAAGGCCACTCGGTGGGGAGACGCTCCTGTGGCAACAGCCCCCACATCCGGTATGTTCTAACAGGTTTATTCCACAGAGCACGAGGTCCAGTCAAAAAAAATAAAAATATAAACTACATATATTCTTGTAACTGTGACATATTAAAATATATAACGATTTGAAATCATTGCACGATGAAATAACTATGTGCAAGATATAATTATTAGATCATGATTCTAAAAAGAAGCATCACATAGATTATTATCGCTTTCAATCATTATTTTAGATGACTGCATAAAACATCAAAGGGCCATCACTACTCTATCGACTCGACAAGCACTAATTAGTGTTGTGTTCGCACGGTTAACCCGGAGGACCGCTCAGATTATCGATATAACACGTACGATTTAGTGTTGTGTCAACACTAGCCTTTGCATAGGGTCGGTATCGTCGTAGATAACCTCGACACAAGAAGTGACAGAAGAAAATTAGTTGTAAAGATTTTATTGAAAAAACTGAGTTTCTTACTCAAATTCTTTTATTTCTAAGCAGGTAGGTTAATCCAAAAACACCTGTATAAAAATTGGTTATAGGATTTTATTGTTATTAGAACTTTAATCATTTTATTATTCTTAGGATTTCAAGTTTCAACTTTAACGTTGCGTTCAATGAGTATTTATTAGGTTTAAAGAATGTGGAGAAAAATTAAATTTCTTAGAGCAGCATTCTTCATTGAAAAATCCTCATTAAACCGAATTCATATTCATTTAGCCTTTATTTTGTTAACCTGCGGTTAAGATATTAATAAAAGGGCCTCGACTAGCTTGATTCATCCATTAGATATGAAAATATTGCAATTATAAGTTTTCTTTATTTAAATTTTTCTTATGTTTTTATTGATACGCAGGAACGCTATCGGCCACCTGATGAAAAGTGGTCACCGACGCCCATAAACATTGGCAATACTGTTATCACCAACGCGGTGCCTACCGTGAGACAGGATGTTAAGCCTCGTTTACACAGTAAATACGTTGTCTACGGTGCCCTTAAACCGGAACACAGTATGTTTTCACACTACTGCTTTGCGGTAGAAATAGACACCTGTGTACCGCTCGCGTCCCACCTAGACAGGCCGTCTTAGGTACTTAAATATATAAAAAAAACCTAAAAACTATTCTTAGTCGTGACTTAGAAATTCTAGGTATTGAGAAGAACGTTACCGAAAGAGAAGCAAAAGATGTAACAGACCCAGCCCTCATAACAACATAACATCTACAGCATTAACAACAAACTCGTGGTTGCGATTCGTACAATGTCAACATGAATTACAAATTTTAGTTATTTGCACATCCAGTTTTCGTAGATTGGTGTTGCTAGACAGAGTAGGTGCGATGGATTCACACCGCCGTCATTATGAAGCCTCACGGAGTAGACAGAGTTTGTAATAACACTTTCGCTTCACTTTAACTGATGGAGATAACGCTGGTCCTGATAAAAGCGCTCCTTTGGCCCTTTTGTGGAGCGAGTCCTGCTTATTAAATTATTTTGTACCGATGATTATCGTGGATAATTTATGGTGTGAGTCTTTAGAAATACGGTGGTTTTTATATTTATTGTGGTTTGAATTTTCCTATGTGCTTGATTTACGCGATAGGTAGTATAAAATCGAATTGTATTGCTGTGTGTGGTGTTATTCAGTGCCAAGAACTTGATCAATAAACAATAACAATTCAATGTAACTTGATATTAGTATAAAGATTGGAACCTCCGAAACCGTTATAATATTTTTAACAAATGGTTTATGTCGCTTACTTGTATACTGTCTACGAATAAAACAGTCGTACGGATTAAACACGTTGAATTACTTAATTTAACTCTGGAAAGGTCTTATACATCCTCATAAATTTAAACAATTTGTAAGGTAATTCAATAAAATCCTTTAATCATATTTTAAAAGTTATTTTTTTTTCTCGCCGTTATCTATATAATTATTTGTTGTTAAACGTTAATATTTTCGTGTACAAAATACGCACACGTGATCTCAAAGAAATCATCAGGTCGCAAAATTACATTATCCCGAGATGCTGGGAGGCAACAATATAATTCATTGTATCGAATAAACTGGCGCTGCGCCACGTGGCGTCAATCGACACGAAAATGTTGCGATTCGCCCCCGCTAATATGTTTTGACAGCGGTAATTGCAACTTAAAGTACTCTAATTAAGCGCGCCGGGGGGAAAATGCGGCCGTGTAATTGTCCTTTATTGGATTCGGTTTGACTGACGGCTGCTTTAGTGTTGTCGTTTATGTGAAAACTGCGCGGAAATTCGGTTATATTGTGTCAGATTGCGTTATGTGTGTATGCAGCATCGTGATATGGTTTAGACGGCACCGTAGGTAGTGTATATTTTAAAAAAATGTCAAAGTACACTTTGGGTGGACGAAAAAGCAGTAGGTAGGCAGCAGTTTTACCTTAACATCCTATGTCTCACGGTAGGCAGCGCGTTGACGATACCACTGGTATTGCCAAGGACATCGCTCCTTCTCCTGGGAGATCGCCCCACACTGCTTAACATTATACAAACACTCAAGACACGAAAAAAACTCTATGGTTGTGGTTGGCACCAAACCCACACCCTTTGGCGTAACAGTCTGGGTTGTCAAATGGTTAATATTATTTACTAATTGAGAGGCAAGGAATGTGGTGCCTTTTTTTATTGGCGACGAAGGCAGACGAGCAGTCGGGCCACCTGGGAAGCGGTCACCGACGCCCATGGACATCAGCAATACCATACCAGGGGTATCACCCACGCGCTGCCTACCGTAAAGGACTCTCTTTATACCTCGTTTGAAGGAAGACATGTCATAGCGCGAAGGAAAAACCTTAGAGGGGAGTTCATTCCAGAGTTTAATAGTGCGTGGCATGAATGATCTCTGGAAACGTAACGTATTTGATGGCACGGTTTCCAGATGGTATGGATGAGCTCTAGTCCGGTGACGGAGGGTACGGTAATAGAATGGGGAGGTAGGTACCATATCGAACAGCTCCGCTGAGCACTCTCCGTTGAACAGACGGTAGAACACACAGAGAGAGCCAATATCTCTCCGTAGGCTTAGAGGTTCAAGCCTGTCCGTAAGCATTGGATCGCCGACGATTCGAACGGCTCGTTTTTGTAGGAAGTCAAGTGGAAGCATCTGATACTTGGGGGCACCGGCCAAGAGATGGGAACAATACTCCACGTGAGGCCTTACCTGTGCTTTGTAAAGTAGAAGCTTTTGTCTTGATGTAACGTACCGTCCCGCCCTGTTCAGCACTCCCAGTTTTTTAGAGGCTAATTTGAATTTGCTGTCCAAATAACTCCGAAACTGTCACTCAAGATTTCGACACCAAGGATTCCAATGCTTGAGGATCGTTGCAGAGAGACACCCAAATATTGGGGCGCTATGACAAATACATCTTTCTTCGCGATGAATGCCCAAACCTGTGTCTTTGTGGGATTAAACTGAACGTGGTTTACTCGACCCCACTCGAAGACTCGCCCCAGAGAGTCCTCCTCTTCGGACACAAGTTTAGATCGCCTCTCCTGCACCTCACACCGAGGGACTGGTCGTTGGCTAGTATACCGCGCATCTCCCGTGCTATCATCCGCATAGCAATGTATATCTCTGATCAGGATAGCATGTCATTGATATGCAGGATAAAAAGCGTTGGTAAGAGCACCGAACCTTGTGGGACGCCCGCATTAGTGGTCATGATCTTGGAGCAGCAACCGTCGACAACGTCTCTGATGCTCCGACCATCCAAAAAGCTGGCGATCCACAGACACAGCCCCTCGGGGATTCCATAAGCGGGCAGTTTCGATAAAAGAGCTCTATGCGAGACCCTGTCGAACGCCTTAGCAATATCAAGACTGACTGCTAGAGCCTCACCGTTATTGTCTAAGGCTTCTGCCCACCGGTGAGTTAGGTACACTAAAAGATCACCTGCCAAGCGACCGTGACAAAAACCATACTGTCGGTCACTGATTAGCTGGTTCTCCTCTAGGTAACCTAGGAGCTGGTTGTTGATGACCCGCTCCATTCCTTTCGACCGTAACGATGTGATAGCTATGGGCCTATTATTCGAAGGGTCTGAGGGGTCTCCCTTCTTAGGGACCGGATGTATTCGAGCTGCTTTCCATGAAGCCGGAACCCGTTTAGCCGTGTATAAGAGGCGATAAAGGCGCGTGAGTACAGAAGCCAGCTTGGGGGCGCAACACTTAAGGACTGCTGTCCGGCCCACTCGATTTATGGACGTTGAGGAGCTGTAGTTGCCGCCGGACTGCCCGCTGTGAAATGCGGATTTCGGGAAGGGAACTTTCACACTTAGGTAAATTTGGTGGAATGGCTCCCCCATCGTCCATGGAGATATTTTTTATTCAAGGGTTTGAAACTTAACCGCTTTGTGGCGCCACTGTGTTGTGTGTTACTTTATTTGGAGTGTAAATTAGCTAAACTTTTTAAACGTTTATATGAGCAATCAACATTACTTTCTTCCGGTTTAAATCGTATTTCAATAATAATCATATGTCGCAAATAAGTAGCAGACAAAAAAAAATTAAATGCTTGTATAAATCGTGATTGAGGCATGCTATCTCAAATTATCATAGACGTAAATACTAACTTTCAAATTGCAATTGAGACTATACAAGCTGATAAGCTATTACTATCTAGAACTTCCTGTATCCAAAACTATTTAAATTACATCGCTTGTGCAGTTTGAGTTATAAAATCAAAGGAAGTTTATATTTTTTACGTCACCGCGTACCACTCTACCCGCGAAACTGCTAGTATCTTGTTTCTCCTTAACGATGTGTCAAAAGACCCCTTTTTTTAAGCGCAGGAAACGAAAACAATGGGTGGAATATCAACTCGGTACAACCATCGAGGGAATTTGAGACGCGACACGCGCGCCACGCGGCGGATAGCGGAACTAAATACTCGACTGAAGCTGCCATTGTATTACAGCGTCTCAACTCAAGATTAGGGACTAAACTCTTTTAATAGCTCCTGTGTTAAGACGTAAATGTGATATTTTTTTATGTTAATCTATAACGTCATTTATTATCTTAAGGTATATTATATTGATAACTAAACTTCATTGCTGTATGTTAGTAAATAACCTCCTTTTTTGTGATTCAAAATGGCATAAAAAAGTTTTTGTAAGTATAAATCGTAGCGACTTGAAATTTGTTATCAATACTTCTATTACACTATTAAACAGATAGATAAGTTGCTTTTAAATATTTAGTGCAAAACAAATTCATCTTTACCTCACTAAATCTACTTTCTATCTCTAATGCAGTCTACTTCATCATCATCATCATCATCTTCAGCCTGTGATAGTCCACTGCTGGACATTGGCCTCCCCTATTGGGATGTATATCCTTTAGGGGGTTTGGGACCGTATGCGGGTTGGTGGTAAAGTAGTAAAGAAGCATTCTACTTAATACGACGGATTAAATAGATATTAGTATATATGAATTTTACAATAACGATTACATATTGATATGCCCATTCGACGCTTTGTTAAACTTTCTTCTTAGGCAGTTAGGGTATTTTCCACGTAGATGATGGGTGTCGGATTCGCACCTAATGCCATAACGTTGATCCTTACAAATACCTGAAAGGTGGGGCCTATCACGCATTATGCTTAAATTCCACCAGCGTCGCCTGTAGAGGCAGCTTCAGACATACAGCCTACTTCATTAAAGTGCGTGTTGGAATTAGCACGTTTTTCAGTCTCAGGACACAAATTGGATTGATATTCTTACGGTAGATAAATCGAGTGACGTTTAGTTTTATAGCCAACGGTTCCAGGTTTTTTAATAAAGCAACACTTTTCGCTTTTGCAACTTTACACAGCGCAAGTCCTTTTTACGCAACGTTTGGCGTACTTTTTTGACCTTTGTGTAGGGGCAATGCAACACCAGTCAAGTAACTCGAATAGACAATGACCAAATTCGGATCTATAGCCTTTCGCTGAGAATTTCCCTCTACATATTCTACTAACTGTTAATACTCAAAGTTGTCGGATTAATACCGGCTGTGAACCTTTATATCCCATATTTATGTGCTAACTACACCATATTGTTGGCTGGCGATTTTGTCATACGCCCTTACTTGGCGGGTTGTGAACTATGTTATCAGTTTTATGTGGTGGTACGTCTCCTTTTTGCGTAGATCTTTCCAGTAAAATACCACCGCAGTGTCTATTTATGCCATGAAGCAGTAGTGCACAAACACGATTGTCTTCCAGTTTAAAGGACAATAAAGCGAGCGTAAATACTGTGTTGATTACTCGCTCCAGGTTGCGTCTTACGCTGCGTGTCCTAGAGACAAGGCGTATCACTTATCTTCAGTTGAACGCTCGTTCACGTCTCGTCGTTTTATCCGATATATAAAAAAAACACTAAAAAATGAACTGTTGTCTCTGATATTTCCAGATTACGAACATTTAACTCCACTAGTGTTGCTAGTATTTATGGGCGGTGAGTATAGCGTGTCGAGTTAACTTGTTCCATAAATTATAATTGGCCAATTTACAACAGATTGAGAACAGATTTGAGGTGAAACACGAATGGCGCCAGAAACGAATGCATTCTTATTGGCGTACCGCTGCCATTCTCCATACTCACGCGATGTTCAACCTATAGCGCGCTCCATTTTGACGACAGTGGAGTTTGACTTTAAACTTTGTTTAAGAAAAATCTATTTAAATTGGCTATATTACACGCGATGGCACGCCTATATGGCATGTATAGTTGCTTGCACCGATAATGTTTTAATATACTATGCTTACGTAAACTCCGGATAATATCGTCATCATCATCATCAGCCTGTGATAGTCCACTGTTGGACATAGGCCTCCCCTAATACATCCCTATCCATTAGAGGGTTTATATCCGGATTATATCCGGCTCTTGTAAATTGAGGCTATTAGAGGACATTTTTAATTACAAATAAAACACAGCTTTAAGATAAATTATATATATTTCAATATATTTTCTTCACAACGTTTTGTTCGCACGGCACCATCTACGTCACGCGTTACGTACAAATTCATATCGCCAGTTTTATGTTACATAACACGCTAAATCACAATTGTTATCAAACTCACACAAGAGAAAAAAAGAGCGTCTATAAATAAATAAATACTCTTTATACAAAATAAGCGTAAAAACTACCGCGTTGTTAGCTCAGGGCCTATTTTTACGGGAAACATTGAATCATGGTCGCCATAAATAATATCAAATTATAAACGCATAGCAATATTATAGTTATACAAAAAAAATCTTCCAGAATTATGATACCACTTTTAAATCATATAAAGGATTGATAATACTTTCTTGCATTTACATGATTTTTTAACCTGATTTATTAAAAGACTTTACGGATTTTAAAATATTCCCGTTTGATATACTTTGCAGGAGCAATGGTCGCGGCCAGACGTGAATATTTTAAACAAAATAAAAAGCGATAACCCGTATTCATTAAATCAAAAAACAAGAATTGTTGCAAAACGTAACCAATGGCAACAAAATGGCGTAATAACTATAGTTTGCTTTTACTGACGGAATGTCACCAAGAAATCAATGGTCCAGCGACCATAAAGACGCCATACGTAAGCCCCCATTCCATCACTGTGGGTTACATTGATCACATCAACTTCAAATTTTTTGGACAGTTAATAAACTGTTTGTTACAACGAACCAACAAAACACTACACAGTACATCTAAAAAACGACACAATACATGAATTTCATGATAAATTTTATCATGATTTTAATATAGTTTCGCTGTAAAAAATTCACATCATCAAAAAGAAAATATACAGCACACCGCGGTAGTCATCTAGAAGTGTAATCTGAATAAAGCAATCATTGTTACAATACTAAACATACAATTGAAACATCATAATAACCGATATACAAATGGGAGATAAGTATATATTTGTATCGTAATAGTATTCGGTTATCATAAAAAAAATTACATTTCTCCTATACCGACACTTGGGCCAAATGCGTTATGGAATCTATGTATGTCAAATGTCAAAGTCGAATGGCGTCAAAAAGCCGATAAATAAGCAAATAATATATAAAGCGAATATTATTTTATGTAAATAGGTTGATCATCGCCACCAATACGAAGACCGTATCAAGTAATTTTACGCCATCATTCGTCTAAGTTCACATAGACTCTAGATCGCAATTGGCCTAGTATTCACAGTTATATTCACAATTCCTGATATCGCAATGCGAATATTGTTGTTGTTATTTATACTAACAGCCTCAATAATTCTGGCAGCACATTGCAGAAATCACTTGAAAGTATACTTAAAAGAATGTTTCCGTATTGATGCTAAGTCAAAGTTTTCAAATAATACTAAACTGTAACCAAACAAGATGTGGAATCTTTGTAAACAAACATATGCGATGACGTCATACGTGAGACGATCTTATTGGTGGTTTTTTGATTGGAGACTGACAGACAGTGATGACAGTGATGACGTCATTACAAGTAAAGTTGTTCACACAAATCCCACACCCTCTTAAGCTTGATACAGGAGAACATGCATTTTGATAAACATTGTGAATTTCAGCACAGTACGTTCCACACTATATTAACTAACGACTGTTATAGTAACTGATATAGCACATTAATAAAATATAAACTCTCTTCTAACAATCAGGATAGTAATCGTAGTGTAGATAAAATAAACGACGTATGAGTTACTTTAATCGTCCAACCCGATCTATCACATCACTTCGCTGTGATAATAGAAACACGCTTAAGCTAGTTATAGTACAGAATCGAAAAAAAAATTAAAGCAATTATAGGGGGAGAGATCTAAATCGAAATATTTTTATATATTCACACACACATAGTCATCTAAGGGCGACTAGGATAACCAAAAATACACTATAGTATAGTACAATTCTCACCGTTTTGTTACTGTCAAACACATTGTTATAGACCAATAGCACTGACTTATTTTGACAGCCAATCAATGAACGCGGATATGTGTCCCGTGATTGGTTGATCAATAGCAATATTAACTTTGCAGCATTGCCATTGGTCGCTGTTAAATACCATTTTGTCTTCTATAAACGCATAAGTAACTTCAAACGTCTGCCATATTGCAAATCGTAATACATCTGTACTTTGGAAATATTCAGACATGTAACGTTTTCATATATTACTTAGTAATTTAAACAAGCATTTTTAGTTTATAATTAACTAGGGAATAAATTATCAAGAAATGTCCATTGTTAAGTTATTACTTAAAACATTTGCGATAGAAATGCTCACAGATTTAAGCGTTCATACGTAAGCGAGTAAGACAGACACATTATCACTTTCCATTCGTTTTAATTAGTCAAATTAACATCTCATACTCATATATTGGCGTCCAATTGCCTTACATTTCAAATAAAAACCTAAGGGACATCCGCCATCTTGTGAACAAGCAAACACGTAACGATTCTTCGAGAACTTTCTAGATTCGCACACATTTTAAATGCACCAAAAGAATTTTATAATTAAAATTTCACTACTAATTTAAAAAAAAAAGAAATACACTACTAATCAATAAATTTGTTCGCATTGAGATCAGACCTCTGTTTCGCACACGTTGTACATCTTTAATTTTTAACACAAAACTGGAAATACTTCTAATACTGATAGGAGCTAATTTATCTTAACACAGGTCGACTTTATGTGACGCGTATAACTGAGCCAATAATAATGTAAAAGTTATTCAAACATAGTAACCCATGGCAACGATTTGGCAAAGATCGTCATGAAGATGTCAATCACCGAGCGACAGCCGACTGATAAACTTTATATATATATAATTCTTCTGTATGTCAGTTGACAGTAAACTCTACTACACGACTGGACAGATTTGAATGAATTTTTGTGTGTGATCAAGTAGATTCGATGGTTTCGATAAGAAAGAAAACATTTAATTAGTTTAGATTCCCAAATGAGCCCGGGAGATGGCCTCGTTGGTTCGCTAGCATAATATAATATTTCAACATGAATAGCACATCATCCAGCCCCAAACGAAGCAAATCTTATGCTATTAAAACTAGATGGCT
The DNA here is from genome assembly GCA_029286875.1 of Lamproptera curius. NCBI lineage: Eukaryota > Metazoa > Arthropoda > Insecta > Lepidoptera > Papilionidae > Lamproptera > Lamproptera curius. Next base: position 1,033,230 of record JAGSMT010000027.1, on the reverse strand, counting down.
GATAAACAGGCAGGCTTACTTTCATTTAATAGATAAGTACATATGAAATAAATACAGACACCCACACATCACAATATATTACCGCGGTGGGAATCAACTCATCAATCAACCTTTAGCTAAGTCCGAGTCACTAACTATTGCACCCAACGCATCGTCAACAACATCATACGCACTATGACACTTCATTGCTATGGGTTACATGGTTTTCACGATTCCTTGTTCACTTTGCACTTCATATAAATCAATACTCTTTACTCCTGAGTCAAACAGTATATGGAATCTTAGTGGAACAATAGGGGTAGAGTTTTACAGACGTCGGTAATGGAACTTTTCTTTATTGGCTAGACAGACAGACGAGCAGTCGGGCCAACGCGCTGCCTACCGTGAGAAGTAGGGTGTTAAGTCACGTTTGCCCAGTAAATACGCTGGCTACGGAGCCCTTTAAACCGGAACACAGTAGTGTTTTCATACTGCTGCTTTGCGGACAGGACCGCGTCGTTCTGAAGTCGTTCCATATATTTTCTCATTTCCGAAGCTGCCCAGATCATATTTCGAATAAGTATACCACATAATATCGTCTTAAATATAGCACTAACTGCAGATTTTTAGCACGCATTTATTTAAACTCCAAATTATTAAACGAATGACATTGAATGGGTCTTTATATTCTTCTGCAGCATTATGGAGACGAGCTAAGTCTCGTTACGTCGCCTCTACGTATAATAATACGATTATTGCTAAAATACTTCGCATGAAAGCATTCTTACAACATACCAAAACCGTTCAACATCATTCACACACTCGTTATTTGATGACTGTTAAGTGAGATGAAATTAATATGGACTCCATAACAGTAAGAAAATGCGGCACGAGATATCTACCAGAGAGGCTTCTATCCCTTTTTAAGTTAGTGTCGATGTAGGATTGATTGAGTTATGTGTCACGATACTGGTGAACGCGAAAAGTGTATCATCAATACTAAAAAAATAAAATAGGAGCGTCAGTTTTTAACATAAAAATAACAATTTTACATGTTTACATTGAGATATATGCACCGATACATATTACAAAATAATTTTTTGACGTGACAATGTCATATGAATTGGTACAAGATAGGGAGGCACTCTCGATAAATGTGTCACATCGCCGCTCACGTAACGCTCTCCATAAGCAATCATAAGAGAAAGTGAGAGAAAAGCGTCTCTCTTGCTCGTGCACAGTTGGTCTGCTGAAGTGAAGGAGAGACAGAGAGAAAAAGAAAGGAGGTTGATCCTTCCTCCTACTACACAAAAGAATATTCACATTACAATCACTCTACCACTAAAAGACGTTGTCACGTATAACCTTAACAGTCAACCAATTTTAAAAAAAAGTTGGCTGTCTGTCTGTTTGTCTGGAATGGTTGGTTCTATGAAGACGGTCAGTTACATCGGCTATCATTCAGTGAAAGACTGACGAAAGCTATGTAACGGGGAGAAAAATATACTTGCGCTGGCAAAATCGCGGGCAACAACCAGAGTCTAACTATGGTGGTGACAAAACGCGTATTGGTCCAGAATCGCGTGACGGTTGACGTGCAGAGGGAGGAACCAATTGGAGAGCTCAATAATTTGGCAGTTACACCTTTATACATGTTCATTTAACTTGTTATTTGGCTTTGTCATATAATCTATGATTTATCGCCACGGGATTATGGAGGGACACATTAGAAAGGGATAAAGATCTCTGTGGTAGCTATTTCGCTCGGCTCATTTTTTATCTGCTAAGGAACCGAAATTGAATCTTAACTGTATACACTTAAGACGCATTTCAGTTTTTTCAAACTCGCTGTTTTGTAAACAATGTCAATGAAATAAAGTAACTTTTTTGGACGCACTGATTACAATTTATTATGCAAATTAATGATTTTCTCGGATTGTTAATGAATATATATGTATGTATTTCCAATCATACACTTATTAACAGTAAAATAAGCTTTTAATTACCTTGTGAATCGAATGCTACTAGACGATTACATACAACGATTTACTTATTTATGTTTACTTGTTTTTTTTTTAATATATATATAGGCTCTAAGGATTAAAAACATAAGTGAATCATCAAATAAAAACTAAGGTATATATGTTTTTTATCGTGTCGTATTTGTCGATGGTTAAATCTAGAATACATTTTCAAAGTTTCGCTCTCAACAATACAGATGACGTTCATATATCTATAAACTAGCAAATAGTTTTAAACCACGTTTCATTTAAATACAACATCGAGCGTACATTTCAATACTATTTCTAATAAGCTTTAATGTTCCAGCTTCATAATATATACGTATTCACGTTTAAATGCGAAGTTATAAATAATTTGTATCTTTTATCTCCACGTATTTTCTTTTACATTTTCTCATCTCAATCTCACTTCGTCTTTCACGAGCGAGAGACGAATAGAGTTTGTTTTAGCCAACCTATTTTTTTTGTATTACTCTATTTATTATTCGATTTATACAACAATCGAATTAATGACTTAGATTTACACACATTTACTTTAAAAATATACATTTTAGCAACATACGGTACACATAACGCCTACTCGGTAAAAGAGATATACGCATGATGGCTTAAGAACTTCCAAATTTGAGCCAAATGTAATCTAGAATCTTCCTGCGTTCTTGGCTTAATATTTAATGGGCTTTAACTAATAAGGGTTATATGTTGCTCGATTTAGGTCGTTCATGATAAAAATGGCTCAAATTCAGTCCTCTCATCCCGACTGGCTTGACAGCTTTGCGGCTTAGAGATCATGCTCTCTTCCAGAGTAACTTAACAGCTTCGTAGGATGGAAGTGGCTTTACGCCTTTGTAGCTTAAAGTTGAAGCCCTCTACCCGAGTGGCTTAACGGCTTAAAGCGGCGTTTCCTTGCGCCACTGGAAGGCATTGGTTTTGACCGCTGGATTGGAGGAGCTGGCGCTTGCTGCTAAAGCCACACCGGTGCGTCGAATGTTTGCAGCCGCGTTGTCTAAGAAAAGAAAGTAAAAAGATGTTTATTAGTTCTTATGACTTTAATAAAGACACTTAAACTAGATAAGAGTAATTTTATGACTAACAAATCAAGTGAAGTTGCTTACAGTGAAGATTTCTTAGCGTGTTGTTGTTTTGTATAGTGAAAATCGTGATCTATGTTACACGGGGATATAATAGCTATATTGTGGTAAAATTATTGTTAAAATCAGTCAAGTTGTTTATTATATATACTATTACAACTGTAGACAGCCACTTAGAAAAGTACAAGACTAAAAAAAATTGCAAGTAACTTTTTAAGTTAAATTTGCGTCGTTTATCTGGCTCAAAATTTTTACAGACAAACAATTCTATCTCTTTTTCTCTTATAAACTTATTTTTCTTACAATAAGTTATTAGAATACGCTGACTCATAACGTAACTTACCCAATCCATTCCTGACGTTTGCCACAAGCCTCATTGCTGGATTTGTCACGATGCCGTTCCTCTTGTTTTTACTGTAACAAAACAGTATAAAAATATATATTTATATATATACTCATAACGTACATTAATTATCATTAAGAACTGTACACTTGTATACAATATTTTATACTTCAAAAATCAATTATTTAAAATTGAAAAAAAAAAAAACAAAGAACTCAATACCAAAGTATAAACTGAATAAACGGTATCAATAAAACAAATACAATCAATACAAAATTTTCTTATATACAACCTTTGCCTTAAAGCATGCAAAATAAACAAGGTAAACAAATAACCAAAAATAGAACATGCATATTTCAACAAGTCTAGACTAGTTCTTAGTACCAATTAGTACAAAAGCAAAGCAGGGAGCAAGAAAGAGATGATGGGATGTCTGCATCTCGCTTTACTTATTATATCAAAGCCAAAAAGTATACAATTTTCAAACATGTTCGAGTATTGAATCTTACAAATATATATGAAATAATTTATATAATATTACGGCACATTTCTACAGATAGATGATTTTATATTTTACACAAAGCAAATAAAATTACATTCTGCATAAATGTAACAACTTCGATTGTAAAGTGTGCAAAGCGTATAGAAATAATGCTCTGTATCTGTATACTGTAAATAAGTCATGGAATTAATTTCAACAACGCAACCTATGCGTAAATGGCGTATTTGTCTTTATATATAAACTCACAATACGATGTACATTACTACAAGACAATACAAAAACCTCAATGACGACGTACACCGCTACTACGTGGCTACGGCTTACATTACTTCCATACTCTATTTTACTACAATTAGATATGTACACTTGAATAACTATAAATAACCCATTGGTTATTTAGAGTCAAGTGTATGGCGTTCGACCCTTATTAGTTGAACATCGGTAAACCTTTTACCAATCGATGATTCAACAAAAAGACGCCATAATATCGGTATGGGTTGCATTGTCTCAAATCAACCCATATTACAATGTCTCTGAAAAACTTTTAGAATCTTCACTCCCTTTGGAACAAAAACAATTTCTACAGAGCGATATTACCCGACATATTTATAACATAAGCTGTAAATCACCAAACTTATAATCATCTCCGTTTTAAATATTGTAATTTGTTAAAAATTAAGATATATTTCTGAAAAACAATGATGTTTTTGCCAAACTATATGTGGGATAGGTGTCGACAAAGTATCCCAAGACAACGTATTGGCTTTATACGAGTGACGTTGTTATCGATTAATTGTCACAGAGACGTCAAACACAAAGTGACATTCGACGAATAAGCAACGCCACACTGCGAACGACGCCGCATCGTTGCAATGGGTTACTTTTACTTCTATTCCAATTTTAATCAGGTTGAATTTTAGAAATAATGCAGATGACATGATCGGAAAGTGTGAAGCGATAGAACGCAAACCACATGTCACTCCTTCGATGAAATATTCTGTGACGCTGTGATAGTGATACGATTGTATGTGAAACTATTTAAGGTCATGATTCACTATTTAGCATTTAACTCAACCATATAAGGTTTGTATATAACAAGTTAATCATTTGTTTACGCAAATACTACATATTATTGAATAAAAGTTATAATATGTTAAGTTTAAATGTTTCGTAACAACATATAATGGCAATGCAAATAGTAACATTAAAATTACTGAAAAACACCGTTTCGCTTTATCTTAAACTACACTTTATATTCTATATCCACATCCCATTCCCAAAACAAAAAGTCGACCAATCAAAGACAAACGTCGAAACCTCCCACCAATCATGAACCGTGAATAGCGTCACATCAACCAATCACAGCGCACAAACGTCGACCAATGGACTCACTGCTTCAATATGCGCCCTCTAGCGCGACCGAGGCTGCCGACAATCCTGTTGTACGCGACACGACCGGCCCATGCTGACGGCGTGCTATCCCATTTACAACATAACACTAATTTACGTAAAGGGAACTATTCTAATCTATAGTACACATAATTTGGTCTAGGAATGTAGCTAAATACAGTGACCTATAGTAACAAAGTGGTCTTATACTACAGTCAGAGGTCTTATTGACGATTTATCATCACCGATGTCAATCACAGATTGACAGTCCACAACTCAGTTCGTACGGTGCTATTTCGTTGCCATTGCTTACTTTGTTCACTTTAATCTAAATTTTTAATGCAAATATATAATATATTTAATGTACAATAAAATCAAAATATATATTTAGTATGAAGCGGGACAAAATTGATGGTACATAATACGCTCCGCCTTTAAGGAATGCGGTAAGGTCGTCACATTATCGCAGCCCCGAGAGGTAGGATGTTGTGTCTAGTTTACCAGCAATTACTTTAGCAACAGCCCTTCACACCGAACCTAGGTTATGTTTATTTTAATTTATCGTCTGCGTCATAAACACTAGTATTATTTGAGTATTCCGCGTCATCTTATAGATATCAAGCCAAAGGTAAATCTCTCTTAAGACTATTTAAGCTCCACTTTGTGTGATGATTGTAACAGCAAGAAACGGTACTACAATACTCGTAATTATACCCCGTATTCTAAATACGACATTTATAAAAGCAAATGAAACATTCTAGATATATTTTAAAAGGTTAATAAGTTTATATATATTATATGATTATAAAGTTTTAAAAAATATTTCTTCTAAACAGCTTCGACCAAAAAGTATAAAAGCATCATCACAAAACGCTTTGATAAAAGATATTATGTACGAAACAACTCAAATTCTGAAGGTACTATAAAGTTAATTAAAACCATCATATAAAAATTAACCAAACAAGTTCAAGAGGAATTATTTACACAAAACCGTACACGGACAAAAGCGACAAAATCGAAATAGTATATATATATATATATTAATACAATATGCCTAAATGGTCATGCCTAAATGTCCATGCTGATTTACAATAACTAAAAAAAAAAGCATACAGATAACATTACAACATCGTCTATACAATAACTGTTAATATTAAATAAAACTTGAATCAGAACAAACTAAATAAACAATAAAAACTGCATTAAAAGTAATATATTAAGAGTATCTCCTTAAACGGAAGAGGTACAACGCGACTCAACGTGAATTTGCAAAATTCACATACACGATTAAATCAAATTGAAATCTGAATAATGTCATTCAGTATAGAATGATTGCACTAGCTTATCGATTGTAAAAACGCTACGTTCGGAGTAAGATGCCTCTAACCGGACAAAAATCTACAAAAAATACATATATTTTAAAGTATTCAAACGTACAGTTATATTAGTAATATCTAGTTATAAGATACGTTTTTATTTCGAAGCGTGCATTACCAGGTTGTGTTATCAATAATAAATTTATTTATATTATATTAACCTTTAATCGTTCATGCCTAACTTTTTCAAACTGATGATGATAATATGTTGTGCTATTTTCAGTCATTAGAGAATTTAAAAAAAACACAAGTCAGGACGAGTGCTCAACGCCGGTAAATCAATATGCTACAACGAGTAAAAGCATTACAAATCGGCCATCAATAACGAAGCGCATTACTTCCATATTGAATAAATATATATTCGACATTAAATATAAATTCTACAAAACGGCTAAACTCACTTAAAATCGGTATTTGTGAATATATTTTCATTGCAACGTTTTTATTGTTTAATATTTGACATTATTAAGTAAATTTATCATCTAATTTCGCATATATATATTAATAAGTGATAATAAACTCACTGATCGTTCCTATCGTTCGACGGCTTGCTGTCCCTTCCCAGGATGATACGCATGTGCGTATCTCTGTTGAAGTGCGTGTCGGTGAGCGCGGGCTGCGAGCTCAGGCTGGGCGGCTGCGAACCTGCGAATGTGCACCTTATGCGTTAGACATAGAGTGCAAATTTTATTGAATACTAGTACGAAAAGATGTTTAATTGAATATCTTTTGAAAGTGATTTGATAAATGTAAATAATCACAATTTACGTGAGTCGTTTCGCATATAACCAATACAACATTTAACTACCGAAAAACATCAATGAATACACAAAAACCTTCCGCATATCCATGAAGTGACAAACTTAGGTGCATTCTTTATTAAATTTATGCTCAATTTATCACTGCAATTATTAAAATATATACATGATTTCAATATTTCTCTTCAAAAACCAGCTCTTGTCCGCGACCGTTACATTTTTTTTCTAAACAAAAGTAACCCAATAAAATCCCAGTCAAATCTGTTATCTTTAAGTAAAATCCCCATCAATACCGGACCAGCCATTACATATATAAACCAGAACAAACAGACAGACTAGAATAAACTTTTGTTTAGTTATATATACTGTTTGTATTTAACTAAAAGGTACGCTTCCAGACTCTTTCTTTGGTAAGCTTCATCTAACACAGAGTTTGCGGGAAGCTACCGTTCCCATGAATCAGGTGACCAACACTTATTGCTAAGTGAAGGCCACACGTACAAAAGTGCGTAAATTAGGCATTATATGATGTCTCCTAAGGATGGTTGACGATCGGTTTGCGGATCGGGACGCCGATGATAGGTGACTGTGTTAATCGATTGCTGGGGGCGGTGAGAACCGCCCTGGAACGCGGGTGTAATGACTGTTCCGGGTGCGTGTGTCTCCTGTGCTCGTAAGCGAGAGCGGACTACAGGTGTGTGAGTGCTGCTATCCCTACTTGTGTTGTTTGTAGAGTCGGTTGGCGGGACCACAAATATAAAACGGTCATTTGTTATAAAGGGACACTACAACCGACCGAAGGGCGGCGGCTCCGCGCCGGGGCTGCACACGTCGCTGGCGGGGCTGCGCGGCGGCGACGCGTACAGCGGGCTGGCGCTGTCCCTGCCGCGCGCGCTGCCGCCGTGCCGCTCCTCGCGCCGCCGGTCGCGCTCGCGCGCGTACCCGCGCAGCTCCGAGTCGCGCTCGTTCGCTATGTAGCTCCTGAATACGTATTATTACGTGTAAAATGTATTTATATAAGATTAAATATTTGCCTACATAAGCAGACCGACACCTTTATTTACTACAAATTCAAAAATTCATAATTCAAGTTAGACACTGGCGAGCTCTTATGAAACTCGGCGGTTGAATTTTTTTTATTAATGTTTGATCATCATCTATATTACATAATTTAAGCAGTTGCCGGGGATATGATAGTGCAGACATTATCACTTATAAATTAATTTAACACATTCTAGCACTCAATGTAGTCTCTAACAGAAAAATAGTTTTTTAAACAACTTGTTAAGACACTTCAAAGGCGATGAAAGGCAAAAGGAGATCTAAAGCGGTGACGTGCATTAGGGGAGGCCTATGTCCAGCAATGGACTAACACAGGCTGATGATGATGATGATGAATTAAGGAATATATTGTTTATATATTTGGGTTAACGAATTCCTGTGTAAATGAATGTCACGATTTCAAATGATATTTTATTTATTCAATAATATAATATTAATGAAGCGAGTATTATCAACACCAGCAATTAGTGTTATAAAAAATTTAGAGTCATATGACGTACCTGAGCTTGGCGTCCTTTTCTACCGCGTGATGTTCCGGTATAGGTTCGTCTCGCTCCCTCTCGCGCCTCCCCCGGCCGCAGCGGGCGACTTGCTGGGCGAACGACAGCGAGAGATTCGCTCGATTCGTCTGAATAATAGAATGAAACATCACAACAAGTCATGGTAATATTTGCAATTGCATCAAAGCATAAACAATAAAGTGATCTAGTGTGAAATCTACAATGATAAGAATGCTAGCTTTCAATTCTCATTAAAGAAACTATTTATACGCTGGTTTCGACAGTACCAGGACCGATAGGACCACGATTAACAAAACACATTTATAATCTTAAGTTCAAATTTACAAATTTTCAAATATTGAACATTCAAATTGATTTAAACATAAAAAGCTGTGTGCATATTCAATTTAAAAGAATATCCTTGCCAATTCAACAGTGGAATTTCCCATTAAAAGGAAATAGGTAAAATAATATCCGTTTATTCATAACTTTTCATTAAATAAATCTTTAACTGCAAGCACTTTAGAGCTTACGTTTCCCAAGGTGGTGGGTCTCACAAGTGACTGTCTGGGAAAAAAATAACTACGAACACTGCTGAATTTCGCTTTGAAGGGCACCGTTGCAAGCGTATTAACTGAGCAAACGAGATATATCATCTCATATCTTAGAGCGGCTCTCGTTACATTTCTTGGACGTGTCACCATCACATACCTACTCATTTCATCATTTTAAACAATAAAGAAAACATATAACGTTATTCTTTTTGTAACAGCAGTTTTTAAAAATTAGAAGGCATTATTGTTTCTTAAATTACCTTATCGTGCGTAGTTATTTCGTGTTCGGGCTGTTCATGCGATCTTGCGGAGCCTCCGGTCAGATTCGACGAAGACTTGGTCGAATTCGAACTGTGGACACTGCGTCGCTTGTAGTCTGGTGAACCGGCTGTGCGATACAAAAGTTATGTTAGATTTCTTCGTGACAATCAATATTAGACGGAGCCGGAAATAATTAAAAAGATAATTATTTCTGTTATCAAATTTAAATCAATTGTAGGCTAAATGTTATTTCAGTTTTTTAATTTTTGCGATAAAAAGTAACAAATATCGCTGGGACTCTCCTCTTTACATAGATGGATCTAACTCCATACAAATTTATGACATTACCACTGCTAATTGTTATTTATCTTATCTTGTCTTTAATAGTTTTTATGTTTATATTATGTGAAATTTTTGTTATCCTTTGTGCTGTATTAATTTTTTATTTAGAATTATTAACGAAATTGTTTTTAAATTAAGGTTATAATTACGAAAATGTTATGGATTTTTTATTCTGAAATAAATGTTATAATAATAATAATAATCATATATATATCAAGTTTCATGTTTATAATAAGAAAGATGACATCGAAATGTTAAAGCATATGGAAGTAAGAATTAAAGGCCGTAGCCCTGCTCCCCATGCACTTAACCAGGGAGTTAAAAATATAATATTATTGTAACTTCTTAATGCCCTTAAGGTAATAAATTCATCAGAAGGAATAAATTTTACTGATTCTTTGTTGCAAGAACTTTGAATGTATTTAAATAAAATATTAATGTTCGTCTTTTTATGGCAACCAACTTTATTTAAACTTTTTACAACAACCAGCATCAGAATCCGTTGCTATATTTTAAAGCACAAGATTAGTGACACCGGAGCAATCTATAGTCACAACAAGCTTGGAACAAAGTTCGAGGCTTTTTTATTCTCTCATTAATAAATCATAAATTTAATCAGTTTATTATGACCTAAAGAGCAATGGCTCTTTGGGTATAATTTGAAGTTAAAAGGTGGTATAAGGACTTAAGAAGAACATAGGAAACTCTTTGAATCTTTGGTTGTATCTGTTCTTCCTATTGCATTAAATACATATTTATATATAACTGCCTCCGTAGCCTAGTGGTATGGGTGTGAGCTTTAGACCTTTTTTTAACCGGAGGTCGTGGGTTCGAATCCTGCGGGGACTCAACAAATTTTCAGTGTGTGTTCTCGAGTTTGTTAGGACAATTTGGGCCGATCACCCAATTGTCTGAAAAGTAAGACGATCCGTCGGATGGGCATGTAAAAAGTCGGTCCACCCACCAACCCGCATTGGACCAGCGTGGTGGGATACGGTCGAAAATCCCTTAATGGATAGGCGTTTATTAGGGGAGGGTTATATCCAGCAGTGGACTATCACACGCTGATGATGATGATGATGATGATGAGTAGAAAAAGCTTACCCGGGCGCGGCTTGGCGTCGTCGTGCTGCGCGAGGGGCGCGAGGGGCGCGGGGTGCGCGGGCGCGGAGGGCGCGGCCCAGCGCTCCAGCAGGCGGCAGATGTTGGCGTGCCCCGCGCGCCACGCCACCTTGGCGGGCGTGCGGCCTGCGGGGCGCACGACGTTAACATTGCCACTCTTGTTTATTAAATTCATATATGTGCTTCTCTACATTGAACCGAAGGATGCAGGATATAAACCCACGGTTTAAATCCCGCAAACACGTAACGAACAGGGACGTTTTTATTGTTTGCTCGTTGGTTAAGGCCATCGAGGCCGCTGCTGGGGGCTAGGAAGTGGCACCAGAACGAGCGTTTTTATGACACAAATTCTCAAAATGACTAAGGCGGCGATAAATATACATATTGATCGTCATATAGTATACCTCAGGTAGTATGCGTTTCCACGCGGTCAGTTAATCCGTTCAAAAGACTATATTATTATAGAAATCACAAAAAGACAATTTACTCGAATGAATATTATATTATTGATCGTATAGTTTACATGGATAGGTAATAAATAAACTGGAATATAATATTTTAAATTTATTTACAATGAAAATATTTAAAGTGTTTCTAAAGCAATTCGGAATATTTGACTTGAAGCGTAGAGGAATAGCACATGAGAAGTAAATGTAGAGAGCGGATATTAACAGCATGGAACCAATTCAATATTTCAGTTATCAGCTTTATGTATTAAGTTAAAATTGAATAAACATGTATTTACCGCAATGATCAGCTTGCATCGGATCAGCGCCATGCTGCAGTAGCCATAGAACGCACTCTTCGTGACCTTCTTGCGCTGCGATACCTGAATAATGATTAATGTTTAAATTTATTCTCATATATGCAATTATAACGGTACAAACATATAAGCAAAAAATAATATTATAAATTACGCTTAGTCGTCTTTGGTTGGATCGACTAGGATCCGGTTTGAATGCGTCCGTAGCAAGTAAAATTATTGTCTATAACGAAACGTTACATTTTATTTCTCAAAGTGGTAAATAGACTCATGCTGTCCAGTGCCACATTTTTTAACAAAAGTTGATATAAAGACACATTTCTTTATTGTGAATTATATATATATATATATTAATGTAGTGAGATGAAGATCTTTATCGGAATACGATGACATCCAACCTTTCAATGAATAATCGTATTATATGTGAGTGAAACTTTCAAATGCATTAATACCGAACTTTATGGTTTAATCTGAAATGTCAAAATGAATAATGTCATTGTGTAATACAGAGACGTGCGATATTTTTCTGAAAACAGGAAAATCTCATCTCGCTACATCTAAACTAGTGTACAATCAAACTATTCTCACCCAACGGGGTAGCGCCCTGCGTGCAGACCGCGGAGGGCGAGGCGCCGTGCCGCAGCAGCGCCTTGAGCGCCGCGCTGCGCCCGCGCCACGCCGCCGCGTGCAGCGCGGTGCGCGCGCAGCGGTCGCGCCCGTCCACGCGCGCTCCTCCTGTCCGATCGAATTATATTACTTACTAGAGAATATTTTGCCTCCGTAGCCTAGTGGTATGGGCTTATGCTTTATAAACCGGAGGTTGTGGGGCGGGGTCTCAACGACTCATCTAAGTTGTTTCCTACTTCGTTAGGACAACTTGGGCCAATGGCGCAATTGTCTGAAAATTAAGATAATCCATGCGTCGGATGGGCATGTATAAAGTAGGTCCACCCGCCAACCCGCATTGGACCAGCGTGGTGGAATACGGTCCAAAAACCCCCTAGTGGAGAAGGGGTGCATTATGCATATGTTCGACAGTGGACTAACGCAGGCTGAAAATGATGATGAAATATATAACTTGTTCGTTAACTTTGGAATTGATATAGTTGTTCTTGTAATAACAGCAGCAAAACAGAGTGTCCTCATAGCCGACTATGACTACATCACTGAGCCTACATGAGAGAAACAATTAAGCAGGTGATATTATAGTGCGCAAGAGTACGCGTAAGTACTCCCTATTCTTTCACTTTCATAGTCCGATGGGAAGAATGACTGACACGAACGAAGAGAGATTACACACAAGACAGATTCTGTATACGTATCCGACGCATGGATCCTTCTAACTTCATAGGCAATTACGTGTTTGGCACACATTGTCCTGAGTAACAAGGAAACAACTTGTGAAATGGGTCTCAGTAGGATTCGAACCTACAGCTATAGCATTTTACTTTTTAGAATAAGTCAATAGAGTATTTAGTATATAATTTGACAAAAAGAAATGATTACCTTTTGAATATAGTACTTTTAGGGACAACAAGAGTGGTCGCACTTATTAGCACCGGGTATACATACTGGTGTCAGATTTCGTATGCAACTTTCATTTGCATATTTTGTATTCGGATAAGACTGATTTACCAATTACAATATATTCAATATATACATTACGGTTATTATTCAGAGTTAATTCGCTCTACAAAAAGGTTTCAAAGGTATATATAATAGCAATTATAATTTCTTACCGACAGTGATTAGCAAGTTGACCATTTCAGTGTGCCCCTGCCAAGCGGAGACGTGCAAAGGCGTGCGACCCTAAAACAAAACAAATAGGTCACCAACACATAAACACTATCAATAAACAATATAAAACCGGTGGTAGGTCCCTGTTTTACGGTGGTAGGTCCCCTGTTTACAGGAGACCGTCTGGGGTACCACCGCGAGTCCTATTTCGCGCGAAGCAGTAGTGAAAACACGCTGTGTTCCGGTTTGAAGCGGCACCGTAGCCAGCGTATTTACTGGTAAACGAGACTTAACATCCTGCTCTCACGGAGGCAGCGCGTTGGCGATACCACTGGTATGCTAATGTCATGCGGCGTCGGTGATCACTTCCCATCAGGTGGCCCAACTGCTCGTCTGCCTGCGTGCTCATAAAAAAAAAACACAACATTATAACGTTATTCTCAAGGTTGTTTTTATTTAAATCACTAGGCGACATTAAAAGACATTTAGTCGCTATAGGTTACAGTAAGAATTGTTCCGATTTCTAAACGATCAATCCTTCTAGCGATATTTTTCTAAACGTTCGCAAATGCATTTTCGCATCCCGCCGGCTAACGGGCGGGTTTGTGGGACACGCCGGCGCATTGCCGGAATACCACATCGAGTCCCGTCTCCCCGGACTCCGTCCTTAGCGCTTGTGAAGGACTCCGGGATCTCTAAAAGAACGTAGCGGTATCCTTCAGCCCTGACGGGCTGGATATGACCTTCTGCCTCTACGGCTCCTCCTACGAGCGGAATCTGCGCGTTGCCTGGCTCGTTCAGCATTTTTCTTTGCGAGCATTACCGTATCGCAAAAGAAAAGCTACTGTGCCACGCTTCCCGGCTTCGCGTCATTGTCGGTACTACGGCCGCCGGGGAAGGTCTTGTCCGATGGGCATTGTTCAAGCGTTTGCCGTGCGGAATCCTTAGCCACCCCACAACGACGGCGTTTTGCCGAGTCCTCCCTGTCTATCCTGTGCAAAAACTCCTCGAAGCAGCCATGTTCGGTGAGTATCTACGTTAAATCGTAGCTCAACCGTCCACTGTTCTCTAGCCAAGCCGTTAAATATTACGATTTTACATTAGCCATTCTTGCCAGCGCCCCAGTGCCCGCCTTTTGGCTCCTTGTCAAAGCTCTTCGACGGTTTGGCGGAGGATGAAGATCTTATGAAAGATCTCTGCGTCCCTGCGTCCTTCGGCTCTCCTAGATTCGATAGCTTCTTTTAGTCCGGGGACGTGATGATCGAAGTGTTCGACGAAGTTCCATAGGCTATCTAACTCCAGTCCCAGGTACTTTAAGAGGTTGGCAATTACGATACTTGCGTTCGAAGCATACCATGTATCGGGGGTTCTCCTTAAGTCTAGGGCCATGATATCACATCGCTTCGGTCTTTTGGGGTGCCACTTGCAGTCCGAGTCTCCGTATTCTACCGATAATCGTGGCGTCCTTGGGAAAGAGTCCGCCAGTATAAGCTTGTCATGTGCGTAACACACGGTGGAAGGGCTATCCGTAGTGCCGCATCGTGCCCGATATTCTACAAGAGCGGTCCCAAAACTGACCCCTGCGGAAGTCCGCGCATTACAGCGTTTCTCTTATAAGTTTTCGTATTTACCGGGGTAACAGATAACAAATTGCGTTATCTCAAAAGTTACAAGACAATAAAATTTTGACCAACTGCTTGGCGCAGTAGTTAGTGACGCTGACTGATACGCCGGAGGGTGCAGCTCGATTCCCATTACGTGATGAACATAGTGGGTGTTTGTATCTCGTATGTATCACCTCTGCGTCGCTGCAGTGCACGCTGGCGCCGCAGGCCAGCAGCTGGCGCGCCATGGCCAGGCGGTTGTCCAAGGCCAGCACGTACAGCGTGCTGCGCCGGTCCGCGTCCAGCGCGTCCACGTCCGCGCCGCGCGCGTGCAGCAAAGCCACCGCCTCGAAGTGGCCCTCCAGCGCCGCCAGTCTGTGGAATCAATGCCATAGATAAAAGAAAGGAACAGATGGATGGATTAAAGAAATGAGAGATAAAAGGCAGTAACAGCGAGTGACACGATACGAGAATAAAAGAGAAGCGATAGAGAAAATAACAACCGAGTGAAAGATAGAGGGTAACAGGCTTAAGAAAAAAATCGGGGTGTAGCTGTGTTATGGACACAGCTGTTTATTGTACGTGAATACGTCTCGTAACGGGTAATAGTTTCTATATAAAATACTATTATTTACGTATGTCATAATCGTAAGAAGTCCTCCGGGTATACATGTTTTGTTTATGATGGCAACTGTTTCGTTTAATGGGTTCAGGAAATAAATCAACTCATTCAGGAAAAAAATGAAACGTGCACTAGCTGCTGCCCAATGCATCTTCATAAACGACGATCGTACACAATCGATGCTAACACAGCCCGATGTCGATACAGAAGCGATTTCATCATCCATCTGCGTAATTTCAACCGTCCCAGCTGCAGATGTACTGGCACCGTCGTTTATCCGCTCGGCCGCATTCATTACTTTACGTTGCCGGCACTGCTTGACTCGATCATATGGTGTTTTATTGGTACCATTCGATTGCTGTTGAGATGCCTTTTCCAACCGTATACAATCTCTGTATTTCGATTTGGCTTCTCGACGCGTATATATTTTTTGATATTATTTTTTATTTTAACACCTTATTATATTCACAGTTATAATTTTACACTAATGTTATTTAAATAATTGATAGATTTTGAAGAGAGCTGACGATTGAAACTTGAATGAACGTCGTAGCTTCACCGAGTCTAAAGTTATACTAAATGGAAATCTCGATACGCAGCAAAATGACCTTCAAAATGGCGGGGCTGCCCTCTCCCGCGCGCGATGTGTTACAGTCCTTACTTAGCGTAATAAATTCTTTGATTCTTTAGCTATCCAGTGGTGTAACTGAAACAACACTAAATTCTATCCCCGATTTTTTACCATTCGTTTTTTGGATTACGTCCCTATGGAAGTAATTTTAAAGACGTATTAACGTCAAAATGTGTGGCTAAAAGTAATTTTAAAATATAGTGTGAGGCGTGGCGCAATGGGTAATGCCTGACCACACTTTACAGACCAAATATTGTTTGACATATAGAATAGTTTCCCTCGTGTCTACGTATTTTTATGAATAATTAGTGGTTATTAACAAAAAGAAAAGCAATATAGTTGTTAGTTACCTAGTTTCTAGTTTTGCTTTATTTGGGGCTATACAGTGATATTTTTCATATCATATTGTCATAAATAAAAATATTTATTTTTGTTTAAGATAAAATTTAACAATAGATACTGCATCTGTTATAAAAATGTGTGCGAATGTTATATTGTTGTATTGCCATCAATTTTAATTTTACTACTACTATGACTTTGAATGACAGACAAATTATAGATATTTAGAAGGTCGTAGAATGTTTCTCCTTTTCGACCTAAGCGGAAACGAGGGTAGTGTGAGAAAAACCTGAGCGCCATGGGCCAGCCGTTGAGGAGAGACTCGAGCGCAACTCCATTAGAGTCAGCTGGAAACGAAGGTAGAGTTATAAAATACCCGAACGCCATCCCATTCCACCCAGCCGGAAGCGAGACTAGACTGAGAAAAGACCCAAGTGCCACCCGATTCGACCAAGCCAAAATCGAGGGTAGAGTGAGAAAGCGCCAGAGCGCCATTCGATTCGCCCTAGCCAAGATCGAGGATAGCGCAAGAAAAGACATGAGTGCCATGGGTCAGCCGGAAACAAGGGTAAAGTGGGAATGCGGGGGAATAAGCGAGAAAAGACCCGAGAGTGCGAATTCGACCCGGCCAAAAGTGGTAGACCGACAAACGATCTGAGTGCCATGGGTCAGCCGGAAACAAGGGTAAAGTGGGAATGCGGGGAATGAGCGAGAAAAGAGCCGAGAGTGCGAATTCGACCCAGCCAAAAGTGGTAGACCGACAAACGATCTGAGTGCCATGGGTCAGCGAAACAAGGGTAAAGTGGGAATGCGGGGAATAAGCGAGAAAAGACCGAGAGTGCGAATTCGACCCAGCCAAAAGTGGTAGACCGACAAACGATCTGAGTGCCATGGGTCAGCGGAAACAAGGGTAAAGTGGGAATGCGGGGAATAAGCGAGAAAAGACCGAGGTGCGAATTCGACCCAGCCAAAAGTGGTAGACCGACAAACGATCTGAGTGCCATGGGTCAGCGGAAACAAGGGTAAAGTGGGAATGCGGGGGAATAAGCGAGAAAAGACCCGAGAGTGCGAATTCGACCCGGCCAAAAGTGGTAGACCGACAAACGATCTGAGTGCCATGGGTCAGCCGGAAACAAGGGTAAAGTGGGAATGCGGGCGAATGAGCGAGAAAAGACCGAGGTGCGAATTCGACCAGCCAAAAGTGGTAGACCGACAAACGATCTGAGTGCCATGGGTCAGCCGGAAACAAGGGTAAAGTGGGAATGCGGGGAATGAGCGAGAAAAGAGCCGAGAGCCAGAAGTGAGGGTAGTCGGAGGTACCTGAGCGCCGTCTTGCCGTCGTGCGCGTGCTGGTCGACGGGCGCGGCCCAGTCGTCGGCCAGCAGCGCCACGAGGCGCGCGTGCCCCTCCTGCGCCGCCAGCATCAGCGGGCCCTTGCCGTCGTTGTCCGCCTCGTCCACCTTGGCGCCCGCCTCCAGAAGCGCCTCGCACACCTCGATGTGACCTTAATATACACGATCGGGTTATTTAGTCGAATCGATAAAACCGTGTTAAAACGGTCAAATCTAAGGAAAAAAAAGTTTGGTACAAGGTTAGAAGTGTTCAGACATTAATACATTGCTATATCAATACATTGACGTGACAACGTCTTATAAATTGGTTCACGATAGGGACGCACTCTCGTGCACTGTGTCACAGCGCCGCTCACGTAACGCTCTCAATAAGCAACCGTCAGTTATTCCCCTGGCAAGAATAATAAATAAATAAATAGTGTCTGTATTAATTTTTACTATTTATTATTTGATCCTTCTTCCCACTATACGAATGAATATTCAAATTACAATCATTCTACCACTAATAGACGTTATCACGTATAACTTTCGCCCGTATAACGATTTTACAGGCAACCAATTTGTTTTATCAATACATGCTAAAAAGCGTGTGCGATTATGTACATTTAAAGGGTTAGTTTAAATTTTTTTTACTTCTAGATTATCAAATATTTAGAGACCTCTTACTAGGTTATAATTTAGCTTTGCAATGAAAAATATTTTTGTAATTGATATTGTCAATTGTGTGTTACTAATAAAAAATAAGCCATGTCTCCGTGGCCTAAAAACTTGCCTATGTTTTACATATCGGAACTCGTGCAGAAAATATCGTGAAATAACCTTCTTTTATCGGCTGTTTTCTGCTTTTCAAGGAAAATTTGGGCTGATCTCACCCAAGTGCTAAAAAGCAAGATTGTAAACTTTTTGCTGGCTATGTTAAAAAAAACTACCTAATAATTCTTTATTAGTTTTACATCACAAGTAATTCTAATTAAGTTACAACACAGATATGTGTAATAAAAATAAATATACCTTCGAATGCGGCGTAATGCAACGGAGTCCATCCAGAATTATCACGATGATGTTCGTCCAATCCGCGATCAAGAAGCTGACGGACAACTTCGACGTTGCCTAGGGTGTAAAAAATATGAAATTAAAAACAAAACTATTATTTTAGCTGTAATCAAATTTAATAGCAGGATTGAATAGGACTTTCCCTTTTTCTAAATACTTTTCCATAAGTAATACATATATTTCTTACAACAGTGCAAATTTTGAACAATAAAATAATAAAGAAATTCTTTTATGCATGAATATTATGCGAATATTAAGACCCATAAAACTAAACTGCCTCCTAGCCTAGTGGTATGGCGTGTCCTTAGAAACTGGAGGTCTGGGTTCGAATCCTGCAGGGACTCAACAAATTTTCATAGTTGTTTCCTAGTTGGTTAGGCATTTGGCCGATCACCAATTGTCTGAAAAGTAAGATGATCCATGCGTCGGATGGGCATGTAAAGTCAGTCCACCACCAACCCGCATTGGACCAGCGTGGTGGATACGGTCCAAAATCCCTAATGAATGGAGGTGTTAGGGAGGCCTTGTCCAGCAGTGGACTATCACAGGCTGATGATGCTGCTGCTGCATAACAAATACACGATTAATATTTGATAAGCGTACTGCCACTCGTGTGTGTGTGTGTAGTGTGGTGTGAGTACCCTGCGCGGCGGCCGTGCTGAGCACGGTGCGGCCCTCGGCGTCCATGGAGTCGACGCAGGCGCCCCAGAAGAGCAGCAGCCGCACGGCGCGCGCGTGCCCCGCCGACGCCGCCGCCCACAGCGCCGTGCGCCCCGCCGCGTCGGCCGCCTCCAGGTCGGCCTCCGCCTCCAGCAGCAGCTCGCAGATCTCGCTGGAGGGAGCCGATCGTTAGATTAACGATTCGTGACGATATACAATGACAATTTATATAATAAAACATTACAATCTAAAACAATTTAGACTGTATAATTATAATCGAAACAGGAGCAGATCGAACAAATGATTTCATTCACTCACGTGTGTCCTTCGAAAGCGGCGACCAAGAGCGGCGTGGCCCTGTCCCTGTCCGCCTTGTGCACGTCCGCGCCGCGCTCCACCAATAAGGAGGCGCACGGGCCCCCGGCGGCGCACAGCGCGGCCACCGCCAATGCGGTGCGGCCTGAGGAAGATCATATACAATATAACATACATTGTATCTATTATATAAAACACTCACCAACCCGATTTGAACCAGCGCGGTGGGGTCCGTCTCATGTGCTAATTGAAGTGAAACTTCGTTATCGGGGTTCGAAAAAAATTTAGTGTAACATTTTTTTTTTGGAAAAATAACGTCATAAAGGAGTTTCAATTCTTACGATTGTACGATAGTACACGCACACATTTTTTTTCCATATTTCACCACGCGGACAAAGGCGTGGGTACAGCCAGTTTATATTATAAATCAACTGCCTCACAATTCGAACTTGCTTTAATTTGTATGTTTTAATCCGATAGCTGTTTCACAACTTGGTACATCAGTTCTTTAATTAATAAGCAATACGGGTTGATCATCCAACCAGATTTGTATTAAAATATTAATATCAAAATACTAATGTTTCGTTGTTGTGCAATTTTAAATAAAAGTGGCAAAGCGAGTGTCTCCCGTGAAGAGTTATTTTAATTAAAATAGTTCCATTAAAAATATTTATCAAACATTTAGTCTACGAAAAATAAAGGTAACGAAAAAGAATAAAGAAAAGAAACCTTACAATACCAAGAAAATATAATTTTTGAAGGCTAAGGAAGCTTGTAACTATCATTAGGATGAATGACTCCTATTAATAAATACCTAGTGTCTTTTCTAATAATAAGCAGAAATATTGTTATAATGTCTCGGTTCACTATCTAGAGAAATAAAAATTCTGAAAGGCTGCCTAATGCACTCCTTTATGCGATTATTATCAAATCGCTATAGAAGTTGAAGTTTGTTAACAAACCATCAGCATCTGCGTGGTCCACATCGGCCCCAGCATCCAAGAGAGCCCTCACAATGTCCGCGTGCCCCATGTAGGCCGCGGCAATGAGGGGCGTGCGCCCCTCCGCGTCCGCCAAGTCGGGCTTCGCCCCTCCAGCGAGGAGGCGCCCTACGACCGCCTCGTGGCCGGACCAGGCCGCAGCCCTATTTAGTAATCATATTAATTAATGATGCCATCCATTAATTACGGCATACATAAAGGTGAGGAACGGGGTCGATGAAGTGTGACTGTGTGACGAGGGTGGACGGGTCGTCAAATAAAGACGATATAAGAGGTCGTACAAATCTGGCTAAATTTTTAAAATATTAACAGCTACAATACTGCTAACAATCACGTAAAGGTCCGGTTAATATTGTTTTATCACTATAATAGTTAAAAGTTTTACCTTAGAGCAGTTCTGTTGTCAGCGTCGACGCAATCCACATCGCAGCCATGTTCCAGTAAAACTTCCACGACCTTTAAACAAAAAATTCAAATCAATACTAATAATAAAAGTGGAGTGTCTGTTTGTAACATAAAATAACTGTATTTAAATCAGTACATTATGATATGGACCCGGTACATATAACAAAACGTATTTTCTAATCTTTGGCTCTGGAATGGCTTGTCCAATTTTGACGGGAATCTCACAATATAATGTTACTGTGTCAAAGTCAAGTCAAAGTCAGATATCTTTATTCAATATGGAAGCATTACACTTTCTTATTGATTGTCAAATAATATACCACCGGTTCGGAAATGGAAGCCTCTGACCTGAGAAGGACCGGCGTAAGAAACTCAGCGGACTTTTTCTTTTTCCTTTTTCTTTAATAAATTTTACAAAACTTATACATAAAACCATACATTTTACTACTTTGAAATACCCTGGAGCGAACAGTTCATTACCAGGGTGTGTTATCTATCAAGTAGTCATCACAACAATAATATCCTTTAACACACAAACGTTCCTTTACAACTTTTTAAATTTATTTACAGATAAAAGCTGAATGTGAATAACTTCATCATTAGCCTTTGTTAGTCCACTGCTGGTCATAGGACGCCTCTCCAGTAGGGGGTTTTTGGACCGTATCCCACCACGCTGGTCCAATGCGGGTTGGTGGGTGTATAACTTAGGCTACAATTTAGAAATTTTTAGGAGTATAATTTCCTATATATGACCACTCTGATGAAGTTGCGGGCTTCAGCTAGTTATTAATATGAACTAGTGACATCAAACAGGAACATGTTTATACGCAATTGCTTCGCGACAGCAATAAATTCGGTGGGTGAACTTTATATCGCCGGTATCCCGGCATGCCGAGAGACCTTGCACTATTCATACTTCATGGTTTCACGACTTTACATCGATTCCAACTTAGCTCCGTTAAAAGTTTGTAGTGAAAAACCATATACTAAACGGTGGCTCTAAAGATAGGTCACTTTTTGCTGACCGCTATCCGGGAAAGTTCCGCTGCAATGTTTATTCCTGCCTTAACAGTAGTAAATAAACTAGTTCGGTTTGAAAAGATTCTCTTGCATCTAACAGTCCTTATAGGCGTATCACTATCAGCTTGACATGCTACTCATAAACTAATAGAAAAATACTGCAATTTTCAACAGAAAGTCAGTCTATCTCACCTCGCTATGTCCCGCCCACGCCGCCGCACGCAACGGGCTCCATCCGTCCGCGTCCGCAGCGGACGCGTCCGCGCCTGCACGCAGCAGCAGCGCAGCGCAGCCGGCACGTCCGCCCCGCGCCGCAGCGTGCAGCGCACTGCTGCCCGAAGCGTCCGTCGCCTGCGCCAGCTGCGGGTAACGCTGCGGAAGGGAACGAGTATTTTAAAAAAGAACCATTTGTTGTACTACGTTTTAAATCAACCATATCCTCCATAATAACATTCGCAATAACACTAATCTCCTGTTCAACAAAAGATAAAGATGCAACTGCCTTACTTTTCAGAAAGTACAACGCTGGTGACAATTATGTAGAGATCTCCACATTTAGGCTATGGGCTCTTGAACTGACAAATATTTACAAAAACTTTTAACCGTGACAATTAATATCTACAGTGCCACTACTCTGCTATTAAGTAGTTACGTGGGTTGCTAGCAATAAAGCCAGGTTAATTGATCCTAATTTCAATATAGACGATGCTTATGCTTTCTATCCACAAAAAAAAGCTTCCATTAAAACTCCAAGACCAGACAATATGTTAATTATGTAATTCATAAAAATTACAGCTAACTTATTAATTTACAAAAACATTGTAAAATGAAACCTAATTTATAGTAAGTACATAAAATATGTTTCATTTTATACGTATACATCATCGTCATCATCATCAGCCTCTGATAGTCCACTGCTGGACATAGGCCTCCCCTAATACACCCCTATCCATTAGGGGGTTTGGACCGTACCCCACCACGCTGGTCTAATGCGGGTTGGCGGTGGACCGACTTTTAAAGCGGTTTTTCGGTTTCTAAAGCCCACGCCCATACCACTAGGCTACGGAGGCAGTCAGTACGTATACATAGATACACCATAATTATAATAAAATCGCATCACAAGATCGTTTAAAACAAACAATAATCCTGAAAATACAAACCTTCAACAGCACGGCCAACGTGTCCTCGTCGCCGCGCGTCGCCAGCTCGTGCACCGTACTCGGATCGACCAATAGCACGTCCTGCTCCTCGGCACTCCCTTCGTGAATATCTTCGCTTTCCACGGGCTGTTCTATCGTCAACTGCATATAATAGTAATGCGTTAGTGCGATTTAGTTAAATAATTTATAATGACATGTAAGGAAAACATTCTGTGGTCATTAGAGAATGACAATAAAGCTGTAAAAATAGTGTATAGATAACAAAATGTGATTCAGAAGCCGGGGCGGTTCGCTAGTTTTGTTAGGTTTTTTATTGGTTAAAGCGGTATGACGAGCGTGGTGGTGAGTGATACTAGCCTTGCTTATAAAAAAGACGCATAAGGCGCCACAAATCCGCTTAACGCTCTGAGAAAGGAGTTGTTATGTATCCTTCACTCAGTGTAATTAGACTGGCAAAGGTGCCCTCCAAACCGGAAGACTTTGATATTTACACACCACTGATATGAAATAGGCACCAGCGGAGCTACTACCCCATACGGTCCCTTGTAAAAAGGGACCTACCTCCTCTTATATATTATGATGATCATCAACCTGTATTAGTCTACTGCTGGGCATAGGCCTCCTCTAATGCACACCTCCATTTATGGGGTTGTTGGACCCTACCCCACCACGCTGGTCCAATGCGGGTTGATGGGTGGTCTGACTTTTTACATGCCCATCCGACGCATGGATCGTCTTACTTTTCAGACAATTGGGTGATCGGCCCAAATTGCCCTAACCAACTAAGAAACAACAATGAAAATTTTGTTGAATCCCACGACCTTCGATTTCTAAAGCACACGCCCTTACCGCTAGGCTACGGTGGCAGTTAATTATCAAATTAAAAAGGACATATTTATTAAATCGTGGTGTTCGACCCCTACGTATTATATTACCCTCATCTCCCACTCACCAGGTCTTGAATATCCTGCTCGTCCAAGCGCTCGTTGTCCGTCTCCGTATTGGCCTCCTCGGAGCGGCTCAGTTCAAGCAGCGCTCGTAACACGCGGCCGTCCCTCGGCCATCGGGCGCTACTTTCGCCGCTGACCAGCTCGGGCATCAGGCTCTCCAGGGCGGAAGGTTCTGGAAAGAAAAAAATTACATACAATTAGGCTTGTCTTATTCCATTTCTTATAAGGGGAAAGGGGGCCAGTTTATGCTTGTTGAATATAAGCTGTAGCTCGCTACTTTATCCGCGTGGTAATGTGTAAAAAAATTTCTCTTAGTTTCTTAAAAAAAACAAAGCTAAAGTTCCATCTAGTTAAATTAGCTATCTTCTAGTAAAAGTGACATCAAATTCGTCAAATTCGGACTAGCCATTCCAGAGCTTAGCCAGCACAAACAGACAGGCAGTCAGACGGTTGTATGTCAATGTTCTTATTTTAAAACGGTTATTTTGTGCAAAAATAGATTAATCTAATTACATGTAGAAGTAAAGAGCAGATTTTACTTATTAATATCGCGTACAAGACGAACACTACTGTCCTTAAAGGGTTATAATAGTGTAAAGTTTGGTGGCAATTTTCTTATTAATGAATTGTCACTTTCGACTAATAACAGCACCACAAGTGCGCCAATGCTGTCGCCTTCAGTTACTCTAATTACATCTAGCCTAAGTTTAATTTGCCTGAACCATAATCAAAAACATTATAAAGTCTAATCTGCCTAAATTATAATGAGAATATTGTTAATACGTTGCATTATCTACATTTATTTATTTATTAAGTAGGTATGGCCAGCAGCAACACATATACAATTCAATATATATACTATTTAGGTCAAAAATAATGTTATTCAAATATTGTAAAACATATATATTTTTCAGTATTTCCGCGTTTACATTAACTTATGTTTAATTCATTTTAATCAAGATTTTTTCAATTAGAATCCTGCGTTTCTAAGTTTATAACATTTGGTGCTGTGAAATTACCGACCTAGATTATTTTAACTTTTATATATTTGTTACTAACATACGTTTAATAGTTATTGTTACTAACAACTTTACAAAAGATGAGAAAAACTCGCTGACTCGTATTCGGGGGTCCACTTCCGAACCGGCAGTAATGTTATTAAAATCAATAAACAAGTGAAATACTTGCATAAATAACCAATAATACTTGTTTAAAAAAACCTTTACAACATTGACAAAAGTTTCGCCTGCTACAATAGTGTACAGAATAAAACAAAATATACGATATGTATACAAAATATATATGATAAAGTCCTGAAACGATGGAACCAAAATCATACACTATAAATACAGACAAACAGACACATCAATCTTTAACGTCACAAATTAAATTAAAGTGTTCGCGGAAAATTTGTAAAATAATATATATATATATATTTATATATGTAGCAACTCACTATTTTTAAACAACTGCATGCTAACAATCATATAAACAAAAATATATCTCTTTACCACTAAAAACAATAACTAACACAAAATATTTTAGCGTCGACTACATTTTATTGACACATAACGACCTATTCGGAAGGAGAATCGCCGAAGACTATTTTGAAAACGATAAATTGTCATTTTCCTAAAGGACAGCGTACGGGTAAAGTAAAATTTAACCCAATACAAATAGGGTCGATTTTCAATTGATTTACACTTTTTCAGCACAGGATGCGATAAAGTGAATAAGGGCAACGTACACAATCAGAATTAAATGGAAACATTAGGTCAGTTACATTTTAGCGATAAAAATTTGAATGGTAATGAGCGATTGTTGTGTGAAATTATCATTTTTCAAAAGGTTCACGACTTTTTCTCTAATGAGTATTACCTCAGCTGAGCGTTTGACATACTTTTGTAATAGATAAGGGATATGCACACTGGTTAATTGTTTTTGTAAGGTGCCGTCTGGACGAACATTATCATTACTAGTATTTAAATATCATAATTGAATATAATCAGTTCACTGATATCTCTGCCTCTGACTGTAATCTGAATGAAAAAAGATTAGAAATCAACACATTCATCGCATCACTCCGATACATCTACTCACTAATAATAATCTTTTTCGATTTAGATCATAGTGAAGATTCGAAGTTGCTTACAATCGAAAGTTTTTAATTTTTTTCAAATATTAATATGATCAAATTGAAAAGTAATTATTGATCAAAGCATCCATATCAAGTCATAAAAATCAAAATAAGATCTCTTACATCACTTTTAAACTGAATAATGATATAGAAACATATATTTTTTGTTTGTTTAATTTGATGGTATAATAAGGTAAAATAAAAGAACACTACCTTCGCAAATTATTTTCGACTAATAACTCCAAGCATATAACTATTTATTAGATATATATAGACTATATTTGGTATTTATTACGGAAAAGGAAAGGTAAAATCAAACAAGTTGGGAACTACAAAGCGCATTGGAAACCACAAAATACTATGTAACAGGAAGCTTAAATTCAATTTACTGTCTTGCGGTTACAATAGTATCAAGTTTAATAATAACTGCACTTGATATATTTAAAACAAGCTATTGTCCGCGACTTTGTTTGCGTGGTAATACAAAAAGATTTTCTAAAATTATCTAAGCTACTTACAATTAAATCAGCTATCTATCAGTAGAAATCGGACCAGCAATTCCAGATATTAGCCAAAACGAAGAGATAGATGGACAGACAGACAGCCTAATTTTGTTACATGTTAATATATCGCAACTTTAATGTTACAAACAGGCACTTCAATATTATTTTATTGTATAGATATCAATTTTTTGTAAGAGAAATAGCTCATGGCATCTATCGAGTCATGTTAATATAAAACTTTGAATTGTATATTTCAAGTAGAACCCCACAAAGGTGTCAATTATAATAAAATATTACTTATGGAATCACATGTTCTTGTTGCTTATTTATCTATACAAAGAAAAAATATTAAAAAAGTTTACCAGTGGTAGGTCCCCTGTTTACAGGAGACCGTCTGGGTGGGTACCACCGCGCTGCCTATTTCTGCCGCGAAGCATTAGTGTGAAACCACTGCTGCGTTCCGGTTTGAAGGGCACCGAAGCCAGCGTATTTACTGGGTAAACAAGACTTAACACCCTATGTCTCACGGTAGGCAGCGCGTCGGCGATACTACTGGTATTGTCAACGTCTATGGGTGTCGGTGACCACTTCCCATCAGGTGGCCCGACTGCTCGTCTGCCTGCGTATGCCATTACAAAAAAAAAAAGTCAATAAACTCTCACCTGATGTCGAATCCCGACCTTCAGACTCCGGATCCACTTCCAGCATTTCTGTCTTGATTTCATTGTTCTGTAATAATTAGATAATTGTACGTGTGACGAATGTGCACTATTATTTTAAAGACCAAGGATTTGTTTTTTCGTATTTAAAGGATAAACGCCAAACCACTCGGGCTATTTCAATTAATTACAAATCTGCATTGCTGTCAAATCTGTCATTAGCAAAGGATTCTTTTGAATAATTGAGCAGATAAATTACTACTATAAATTAAAAAATAGCAAGTCTCTTCAGCCACACAAATTAATTTTAGTAAAAATATTCATTTATGGTAAGGTGAGTATATCGCCACAAATAAATATTCAGTTCAGTTCAGTTCTTTGGCTTAATGGCGTTTCCTTATAGGTTTCGCCAACGTCAAGTTTTTCGATAAGACTCTATACAATATACATAGAAGCCTTGTTTCGCTTTAGTGTATATGACAGTTTTCCAAATGAATATTTTTATAGAAAGATGTTCATATATATGTGTAAATAAAAAAATCAAAGAATGTAACGAAAAAGACAGTCAATCAGAAACAACATACCTCCGAATCGATCCTCTCAATTTGGCGCACAGTTTCAGTCTCCCTCTTCAAAGCGGATTCCACGTCACATCCCGAATCCAACACCCACAGGAGGATGAGGGTGTGCAGATCCAACACTTCGTGATCCCTGAAATCAATAAGGGTATATACATAAAGCAAAAAGACAACTGCACACATCATCATCATCATCATCATCAGCCTGCGCTAGTCCACTGCTGGACATAGGCCTCCCCTAATGCACGCCACCGCTTCCGATCTTCGGCTATTCTCATCCAGCCCACACCGGCCACTTTGCGAATGTTTCGCACACAATCACAATACTATTTTTCATTTGTTATGTTAGTATATAACCTGCCCATTATAGCCGCAGCAAAATGAGCTCAAATCGGCGTCATGTTTTATCTTTTTTTTAACCAACATGCCAACCGAGTGACAGTCGACTAGTAACAACACTTAATTAATTAATTTACTTACATAATTTCGAGACCAAGTTGGCTAAACTAAACGGAAAAATATTGACAAAATAAATAACTCCTATACTATTTATCGTATAAACTTTTCACCTATTCATCGTAGTCCTAAAGGGGGCTTTAAAGGCACTGTCATCCTATAGGGCCAAAGGCTTTCTATGTACCCATCCGACGCAAGGATCATCTTTCTTGGGTGATCGGCCCAGATTGTCTTAATCAACAACGATAATTCAGAGTTGGTCCTCCGCGGGATTTGAATCCCGTCCACCATTTTGTAAATCAAAGGCCAATCTACGCCACGGAGGCGGTTAAAATCAATGAGGATGAGTTGGAAAGAATGTGAACGATGCAACCCATAAAAGAGTGTAATAAGCATGGAATTTTTATTAGTAGAATGTAGCTTAGTCATTAACAATTTTCTTGATTTTTGATAATTATTTCATTGATCATTGATAATTCTATTAATATGAGCACTACGCTTACTTATTCACATCATCATTATCATCATCAGCCTGTGTTAGACCACAGCTACTGCATACCTTCTGCATTAGGTTTTTCGACCGTATTCCACCACGCTGGTCCAATGCGGGTTGGTGGGTAGACCGACTTTTTACATGCCCATCCAACACATCGATCGTCTTACTTTTCAGACAATTGGGTGATTGGCCGAAATTGTCCCAACTAACTAGGAAACAACAATGAAAATTCGTTAAGTCCCCGCGCGATTCGAAGCCACGTCCTCCGGCTTCTAAATCACCCGCCCTTACTACTAGGCTACGGAGGCAGTTTTTAGTGACATCAAGTACGTCTTTTCTTTAGTTCACGTATATGAAAGTATACTTGATCCTATTTATACTTGGCATAAATGTAAATAATTTGACCTATAGAAACGAAGCAGTGTTGACCTCTTGCGTTAACGTAACGATAAATTTTCATCAAGTCTAAATTGGCCTTTTATTTCGTCAATGTACAGTGTTATATACTATTTATATAGTGACTGAGGTAGGTCTAAGCAGGGTGCCGTGTGTAAGAGTACCACCGCGATGCCTATTTCTGCCTTAAAGAAATGTGTTCGAAGACTACTATTTACTGGTTTAAAGGGCTTCGACAACGTAACTACTGGGTGAGTGACGTAAAATCTCCTATCTCAGGGGCGAGCGGATTTACTTCATCATGAGGTACGTTTCTTATAGGAAGGGCGTAGCATTGACGTCCAGCCCTTCTCGTCACTTCAATTAAAAAAAACCTCGCTAGACATACATAAAACAACAAAGAAAACATCCTTACGCTTGCTTACTCTTCCTTTGCGCGTTCATATGTTGCTCCAAGTGGGTCATGTGATATACGTAGTTGTGAATCTCCAAAGCGCTTAGCCTGAAAATAATGTAATATTAATTAGCAATTTATAATTCTCTAACATCTAATCCATGTATCAAATGTTGTCGAAAGCGTTGTGGTGGTCAGATTGCTTTACTTAATAATCTATACGAAACTAACTGACAATATCAACTGATTTAAGTAAATCTAGATCCCAAAATAATACTCCAATTTTGGGAAGACATTAAGAGAAATTAAATACATATCAACTTTTCCCTGGGTAAAGAAAAAACCGGAATATAATTAACATTGTAACCTAGCAACGCAGTAGCGTCATTCGTAAAATGAACTGTCACCAAAATATCGATCACAATCGACACTCGACAAAACAAAAAAGAGCAACAAACAACGTGGCCCCTGGCGTCCAGCGTGTAGTACATGGCGAGCGCCGCGTGGCCTTCCTGCGGGCAGCACAGGTAGCGGCGCGTGCAGTGCTTCACGTCCAGCAGCCACTTGGCGAACGAGTGGTGGAAGATGGACAGGAAGCCCGTGGAGCGCTCCATCACCAGGATCCTGCGGGACACAAGTATAGATAGTGTATGCGTATTTTATCAAAATTTTATCCTGTTGCTAGACCTCTCGTTTATCTAGTGAGGGACCACTCATAGATTGAGTATTACGCTAGGGGTGGGAAGTTAGTGAGGTTAGGAAGTGGTTAGGAAGTTGTGCGAGAAGAGGTCCTAAACTTCGTGACGTCACATCAACGAATCTACGTTAATATAGGCCGCTGCCAAAATGTATAATCACGAAATATCCTAAATTATGACCACCATATCGACACTGGCACAATGCCTTTCGAAACTGAGTTTAACATGATAAACGATACAATTTTGACGGATTTTAACCTGGTCTCAGGATCTGAAGGGTTTGAAACGTCGAAGATAATGTTAAGTATTTTTAAAGAAACGAAACACACTTAAATCCTTAAAAATTGTATTATTTATCATGTACAGTATTCTCGTAAGCATCAGAAAGTATTATTGACTTAAATGTATGATTAAATACCTTCGTAACAAATGCAGCCGCCGGTTGAAGTCCTCGCGAGTGACGCTGTACTCTTTGGTGAGGAGACATTTGTAGAGCATTTCTCTGTGACGCCGCAACGGGCTGCCAGCAGCACGTCTAGCAGGAGACGGACCTGTCACCAACACGTGAATAATAAGATAAAGTGACGAACATTGAGAAAGATTGTGTAGCGAGCGTAATAAATTATAAACTAAAACAAATTCAATTCGATATCATAGTAAAATTGTAGTATTGTTGTAAATCACTCAGTGATTAATCTCTCGGAGACAATTTAGCAATAAAAAAGAGTATCGTTCACTAAGGGATAATCCGCTACTATCACCGTACTGCCACTTCGTTGATATAAATATCTTTATTTACTTAGGGCATTTTGGTTAGAGTTATTTGGTTAGGGCAATTTGGGCCGATCACCCATTTTTCTGTAAAGTAAGATGATCCATACGTCGGATGGGCATGTGAAAAGTCGGTCCACCCACCAACCCGCATTGGACCAGCGAGGTGGGATACGGTCCAAAACCCCTTAATGGATAGGGGTGTGTTAGGGCAGGCCTAAGTCCACCAGTGAACTATTACAGGCTTATGATGTATGTACGTATGGTGTATGTATTAACTTAAGTCCATTGTTGTTTTTAATTAAAAAAAATTTATCGCTTTTTCTATACATATACAAATAAATGCGAACAATAATATTTATTTACTACCTTTGTAAATCGTCTTCCATGAAATAATCTCTGCGCTAGCCACAAATACAGTCCGTTGAGCGTCCCAGGAATCTCTCTTATCTCACGAAGCGCTATGAAGCCATCGGCCACGCCATCTAGGACCTACAAAAACAAATGACCAATGAAACCAAAGCATCAAACCAATTAACGGAGAAGCAAAGCTTCAAAATAACTATCTAGAAGAAATAAGAAAAAAGAAAACAAAATTGAAGAGAAGATTTACCTTCTCCAGATAAAGTAGACATCCATCACTCTTGATCCTGAGATGGTCCAGAGCGGCCGCTGCCGCAGCCGCTGCGGTTGAGTCGCTCGAAACACGAGCTCTGTGAAGGAGATAAAATTAACCTTATAGTAATCGAAATAAAGACGATTTAAATTTAACTTTCACTAATATTTTATACACAGCTCTTTTAAATAAGAGAAATTAAACCTTAGCGACATCGAACTAGGAAACATATTTCACGTTAAAGTTTCGAAATATTAAATCACCATTAGCACATTCCAGCTACCTAGATAGAGTCTGAGATGTGTACGAGTAGGCAGTCCTACATGATAAAATATAATAATTGTTTTCTATAGTACAATTTGGCTTAATTAGACTTGATATAAATATAAACAAACTAACTCTTGGCAAGAAATTGAGATATGAATGTTATTTTTTATCAATAATTTTAACCAAGATGTTACCGACAGACAAAGCGATAATCGTCTAATAACACCGTACGACGCAGCTCCGTAGCAAAAGATAACTGTGTTAATATGTCTATAGAGTTTAATGTAGCAAAACTATAGTAACGAATCCGCGCACAAACAACAGAAACTACAAAATAACAGACAAACAATTATAATTACCTTAGTTTAGGCTCAGTGTCCAAACGGGCCAATACGTATCGTTGCACATCGGCTGACACGTGCGCTCTTTGGAGTTCGTCTAGCGTTATTTTTCTGAACCCTATGGAAAAAAATATTACATTCAATTGAAACATAACCCAAAAAGCATTTTAGTCTTAGACATTCTATCTAATATGTTATTATTTTACGTACATAGAAAATTCAGTGATAGTTTAATGTACACATTACATGCACAACTACCGGGAAAATGTTAACGTCGATACGTGAAAGGGACAATAGCAACGAGATTTTTTTCTAAACTAACAATTTCACTGCACATTAAAACGTTTTATAGTGAACAGTCATTAAAAGTTAATAACTTTTAGAAAAGTCAAAAGTTGTTTCGTTCACAAATACAACATCAAATTTCGCTTAGGAATAACGATTTATGGACGGCAGGTAATAACACAATATTAATTACTGTTGCACAACAAACAAAATATCCAAAAATTAAAAAAAAGCTTGTCATTCACTCGAATACTAAACAATTTGACAAAAGACAAATCTTTTGAGTACCGATTGACATTAAATTTAATATTTGTTAGGCAAAACGTTCGTTACCAGTGAACATCTTAGTGAGCCCCTTGCAGTGACGCCTTGCGGTGCAGACCAGGAGCAGCCAGTGCGGCAGGAGGTGCTGATGCCGCGCCAGCAATGCCGCCACTCCCTCTGACACTTCGCCGCTGCTCCCTGGAAATTGTTGGTGTATGTTAGGCTGTGGTTTAAATTGATAGATTAGTGGAAATTATCCATATATAATTATACAAAATGGTCCAAAATAGTACGATTTACTGACGAGACTTCGCTGCTATTTAATGTACATATATTGACTAAAAAGAATTGAGACCGCGAAGGAGTCAAAAAGAACCCTAAGAGTTAACTTCATTGGTTAGAACAATAAATATATATAACTGTGTCACAAATCACGGGGAAAACCGTGGGCAAAAACTCGTAGCATAGAATTAACTGCAACTGCCTCCGTAGCCTAGTGGTAGGGGCTTGTGCTTTAGAAACCGGAGGTCTTGGATTCGAATCGACAAGGATCAAACAACTTTACATTGTTGATTTCTAGTTGCTTAAGTTAATGCGGGTTGATCACTCGATTGCCTGTGCAGTGAGATGATCCATGCGTCAGATGGGCATGTAAAAAGCTTATTTAGCGCCCGATCTCTCTTCGGTCGTGTCGTATACTCGATCAATTAAACCATACAAGAAAAAGATTCAACCACGAAAAGTATGACTATTAAATACATACATATATATATATGATAATTGGATAGTGAAAAAACTCAAAACTAATCATTGGCCTAATTTAAAAACTGTCAATTAAAAATATACAGTTTAACTTAAGTGCATGTGCTATGTCTTCATGAAATAATTACAAATCAAAATAATGCTAGTATTAAATCAAGATATTTGGCTGACCGTTTAATGACCCCTCATCGATGGCGTCCACGAGCAGGAACAAACACTGCTTGGGAGGGTCTATCTCCAGCAGGGGGAAGAGGAGGGCCTTCTTGAAGCATTCCTCAGGGCTCTTCTCCAAGTTGTGGGGCAGCAGCGCCCTCTGCACCTCGGGCTCCGAGAGCAAGCGGTCGTAGTACGCGTTCGCTATCAGCGTGCGCGGGCTGACCGGCAGGCTGGGGATGGGAGGCGGAAGATCACCTCGTTCTAGTTCCAGCTAGCGATAAATAGCAATAAATAAGTGAACAATATCGTAATCTCTACGCTAATATTACACAAGAACAAAATTAAACGCGATAAGATCCGTAGACATTTATTCAATCATGAATGAAAAATATGGACTGGACAAATACAGTGGTAGGTCTCTTTTTAAAAAAAATTGGTTCCCTGTAGATACGGTATACGTGAGAAAGTTATACGTGACAACGTCTTTTAGGGCTAGAAAAATTGTAATGTGAATATTCATTCGTGTAGTAGAAAGAAGGATCAACCATCTATCTCTCTGTTTTCACTTAAGCAGGCCAACTGCGCACGAGTACGAGACGACTCTCACTTTCTCTTATGGTTGCCCATGGAGAGCGTTACGTGAGCGGCGTTGTGACACAGTGCACCAGAGTGCCCCCCTATCTAGAACAAATTTATAAGACGTTGTCACGTCATAAGACCATTTGCGGTGCCTATCGCTGCCACAAATCAGTAGTGTGTCAACACATTCTTCCGTTATGTAATGCACCGTAGCTACCGTAATTGGGTAAATGAGTCACAACATATTAAGGGGGTGAGCGGATTTGTGCTGTCTTACGCTGCTTTCCTCATGGGCAGAGGCGGTATCTCTTACCAGGTAAACATTCCGTTCATCTCATCGCTTTAAAAAATGAAAACCTAATAATATGGAAAAAATAAATACAACTGCCTCCGTAGCCTAGTGGTATGGGTGTGTGCTTTAGAAACCGAAGGTCGTGGGCTCGAATCCTGCGAGGTCTCAACAAATTTTTATTGTTGTTTCCTAGTTGGTTAGGGCAATTTGGGCCGACCACCCAATCGTCTGAAAAGTAAGATGATCCATGCGTCGGATGGGCATGTAAAAAAACTGTCCACCCACCAACCCGCATTGGACCAGCGTAGGGAGTATTAGTGGTATTAGGTGAGGACTATATCCAGCAGTGGACTATCACAGGCTGATGATGATGATAAAATAACTACACACCCTCGTGTCCGATTCCTCCGCCACAGCTTCAGCCTTCACAACGTTCTGATACTCCGGCGGTTCAGAGTTATCATCGACGGGCGTCGTCGATCGCTCCTTCCTGTCATCGCGCTGCTTATGAGGCGAGCTCTCATTGGAGCTAGGTCTTAGATCGCTTTTATTAGGATACCTGAAGCTGGCCACAGGTATCCTAGATTTGGGTGGACTGCTCTCCGGTTTGGGGCGATCTGGACTGTCATTCTTGGCAGTATACCGTTCCTGGTCTTTGTCATCGGCCTGCTGCGCACTCCTGGACTCGTTCCTCTGCTCAGTCGAGAGACTCTTCAGCAGCGGCGTAGTCTTCCGTTCCACGAGCGGTTCGGAGCTCTGACGGAGGAGTTTGGAGCCTCGGTCTTTGCTCTGGCGCTGAGAGATGTTCCTGAGGAACAGGTTCTCGTGGTTCTCGTACAGGCGTAACTCGGACTGACCGTCGTCTTGCACGAAAGGGTTTGTTGGTTTCGCGACTGAACGGGGCATTATCTCGGGAAGCTGAAAGGAAATTATTGAAAGTGAAAAACGAAGTCAGAGCCAGAGCCAAAGACAAGGTCAAAATCAAGGACAAATTCAAATAACTTTATTCAATGTAGAAGAAACTCCACTGAATATAAGTATTAATGTTCTAGTTGGTATTGAATAGTAAATTAAAGCAACTAAACTCGTTGAGAAACGGTCGACAACATCAAGAATATTTTTGTACACAGACACAATTTTCAATAACGTTATTTCAATTTAAATTATCATTATTTCTCGCTTTTCACTGTTGGATGCTAATACATTACTACCAAATAATGTAACCGGAACTCAGTATTTTATAAACCACTGCGCTTTTGCGGAAGGAAAAGGGACCTTGGTGGTACATCACCAGACGGTCCCCTGTAAAAGGCGAACCTAATACATTAAATATATTATTAATTACTTTAATTCTTCCCTTTACTCACATCATTAGCAGAGCTGAGAGTTGCGTCCGGCATTGAGTCAGTGTAAGCGTCGTTCTCGTGAATCCGATCTATAGTACGCGTGCGTCTGCCCCCACCGCACTCTTCCTCGTCGGTGCGTTGTTCCGCTGTGATACAAAAGTAACCATATTGTACTTTAAATATTATTAGTTAGGAAATATAAGAGTAAATTCTACGATGCTTGGCGACTACTGTATTTTATGATGCGTGCGAAAAATCGACACCCTGAAGTTAGCTATAGTCAACTGACTACTGTCATCATCATCGTCATTAGCCTGTGTTAATCGACTGCTGGACATAGACCTCCCCTAATGCACGATTCTCCATTAGAGGCTTTTGGACCGTATCCCACCATGTTGATCCAATGCGGGTTGGTGGGTGGACCGATTTTTTACATGCCCATCCGACGCATGGATCATCTTACTTTTCAGACAATTAGGTGATCGGCCCAAATTGTCCTAACCAACCAGAAAACAACTATAACAATTGTTCGATAATTATTAAATAATTCAAACGCTTTTTTTAACGTTGTTTCCCCACGGGATTCGATCTCACGACCTCCGGTAAATAAAGCAAGGCTAATACCGATAGCGCACGGAGGCCGTACTGACTAATGTAATCAGGATATTTATTTCTACAAACCTAGAATAAGACTAAAGATTCAATAAAGTATAGCTTCTAGGACGAGACGAGACGGACGTTGACTGAACGTTACCTCTTGTAGATCAAGTTATTAATGCCCTCAAAGGCGACGACGATTACGGCGGCTGATCCATATAAGAGATCAAAAATCCAGGCAGGAGGTATCACAGTGCACAGTATTTGAAGCTAGAACCTCCTTTTTCTAAACCGCAAGCTTATAATACAACACGGTAATTCCCAAGTTGCCCTAAGATCTTAATAAAATAAGTATAGTGTAAATTCCCAGAAAGTTTAATTAAAAAATGACCAAAAGATGAATTAATTTTTCTATGACATTTACTTATTTTTATTACACTTTTATTTGACTTGGCAGGCAGACGGGCAGTCGGGCCACTTGATGGAAGTGGTCACCGAAGCCCATGGAGCATCCAGTGGTATCATATCGGCTGACCCCTGTGAGACATAGGGTGTTAAGTCTCGTTATCCAGTAAATGCCTGGCTCGTCTATCAAAAACAGGAAACTGAAAGTGTTTAACTCTGACTTTGCAGACATAAATGAGCACAATAGAATTCCTACAGACGTTATCCCGTAATTGTGACTACACCTGGGAAATTTGCAGTGTGAATTAAGAGCATGTATTCTCTTTAACACTTTTATTAAAACCTGAATAAATTTGTTCTGATCATCCTTCCTGATCGTGAGGAGGGCTGCTTTCTCTCCATCATCACCCAACCCTCGGAAGCGTTGCACCAGCCTCTTCAGAATTACCAGCGTACAGCAAACAAGGGCACATTAGTGTATATTTCATTTAAGTGTATATGTGTGTGTATCTTAAATATATTATAATAGAAAAGAGATTATGGTTATATAATAAAGACTTCTATGACAAGATGAGAATCACTTAAACTTTACTAACATATAATTAAAAAATTTTTTATTTGATTAGGCTCTTTCAAAGCTCTTATTAAGTCTATAATCCACTTTTAACTTTACTCCATAATGGTATGATTATGAGCGTACTTATGAAAACCAGGAGGTCGTGAGTTCTGAATCCTGCAGGACTCAAAAAATTTTTTGTTGTTCCTGTTGGTTAGGCAATTGGGCCTGATCACCCATTGTCCTGACAGTAGATGATGCTACGTCGGATGGGCATGAAAATTCGGTTACCGACACCCGCATTGGACCAGCGTGGTGGATTCGGTCCAGAACCCCTAATGGACAAGGGTGTATCGGAAGCTTATATCCAAGTGATCTTCCACCCACCAACCCGCATTTCCAACCATGAGAGCGGGCGGCTAGACTGAAGGCGCTATGTCCAGCAGTGGACTAACAAAGGCTGATGAAGATGATGATCACATACCGTCGGTGAACGTTATATATAAGAACTGCTCCTCTCGTCGCGTCAATCAATAAATAAAGACATATACGTTTTTATTTACCTCAGATACCCATTGTCCGGTGGTGAGGAGTCCTCCCTCGGCGACTGGTCAGCATCAGCGTCGGCGTCGGCACGGGGTCGTCGCGACGAGTGGCTCAGGATCTGCATCGCCAGCGAGCGAACGAACTCGCCCGGACGGAGGCTGTTCTCGTTGTCGCCCTGGATAAGGCGAAATGGGTATATATAGAACTAATCATCACTACGTAGTACAAAGTCGCTTCTTCTGTCCCTATATCCTATGTATGCTGCTTAAATCTTTCAAACTACTCCACCGATTTCGATGCGGTTTTTAATAGATAGAGTGATTGAAGAGGAAGGTTTATATGTATAACACATGCTTAATATTTAAGGTATATTTTCTATCGGCATAGCTCCCTGGCAAAGCAGGGGCGGGTTGCTAGTGGAGTTATAAAAGTTAAAAAAAAATGGCGTCTTATTACTTATAAAGTAGCAGTTGCTTGCAGTAGCAATAAAAAAAAGATTTTACTAAAAAATAGGGACATGAGTTTTCTTTCTGGGGTAAGACCTATCTTATCGGACCAGCTATTACATTTATTAACGAGAACCAAACAGACGGGAGACAAAAATAAAACAAAGGGTTTTGTTATATGTACCAGTTATATATCACAATATAATCACTTAAATTGGGGTTATTTTATTGTTACAATTAAATACTATTTCAATTTATCCGAATAGAAGATGAATGTTAATAACAATAAACACGTTAAATCCGTACAGCAATACAGCAAGTTATCATAAGCTAAAAGTCTTTAAGAGCATATGTTATTTTACGTATCCATTCCATTACCTGTAGAAAATATCTCGCTAGTAACCGCCTGTTCAGTGCTCTTTGCTGGCGTGCCTGTGGACCTTGACCGGGCTGGCTCAGCTCTTGGCAGAGGGCAGTTTTTCCACTGCCCGCGTCACCTGGCAATCAGGAATACAATGAAAAACGTAGAATTGAGAGTTGGAAATACTAACGCTTACGCCATAGCTTCGATTTCAACGCAATATGAGTATTATACAAAAAAAAACTGTAGTGTTTATTCGTCTTTTGGCATGATGTCCCTAAAAACAAAAATATACATAGCATACGTATTTTTTTACATACAGTATATTATTTTATACATAGTAATCTATTTATCATATGGTAATACATATTCTTTCTATCTAGACGAGATGGTGTTATGTTATCATGCGGAAATATTGATATATATGCTAATTAGTCATATAGTAAACTCACATGGCGGCATTTACACGCAACAATTGAAGTTATAGCAACACTGGTGAAGAATTACTGACATTTTTCAAACCAAGATAATCCTCTTATTTTTATTTATAAAATTATAACTAACTAAAGTTTATAAAAGATATAACTAAAACACAGATAATTCTGAAAAAGTGTTGCGAGTGTTGTCAGATCAAATTATAAAAATGTCTATACAACTCTTTAATAATAACTTTTATTGTAAGGTATAAAAGCCATTTTAAACTTCTTTATATACTATTCTAGGCTACTAAATTAAAGCTGAGAGTCAATTTCAATCAGGTCACCAATGAAACTTCTATCTGCCCATATGTCCTTTATACTGACCTAAAAACATAATAAAAATCTTTATAATCATGACCGAATATTCTAAGACTAATTACCCAATTTAAATTAACTGTCTCCGTAGCCTAGAGGTAAGGGCGTGTGCTTTACAAGCCGGAGGTTGTGGGTTTAAATACTACGGGGACTAAACAAATTTTCACTGTTGTTTCCTAGTCGGTTAGGGAAATTTGGGCCGATCACCCAATTGTCTGAAAAGTAAGATGACCCATGCGTCGAATGGGCATGTAAAAAGTCGCCTGCATTGGCCTAACGTGGTGGGATGCGGTCTAAAACCCCCTAATGGAGAAGGCGTGCAATAGGCAAGGCCTATGTCGAGCAGTGGACCAACACAGGCTGATGATAATGATGAATTACCCAATATCAGAGCCCCGCACGTCTTGCTGACTGGTCGCTGTTCGAGACAATGAGCAATCTTCTGTAAGGCCCACTCCCTGCAGAAGAATCGTCGCTTGTCCGTTGTTATCGTCGCCTCCTGCACCCTGTGCGACGATGACGACTTACGAACGGGACGACCCAACTCCTTCTCCAGTGCCCTCGATGCCATCGGACTCAGAGGTGTCCCTGTATTGTAAAGAAATTTAAATTAATCATTCTCTTCTTCTCTAACTTCAACGTTTATAGCGAAGAAAGGGGAGAAACAAGAAACTAACTTGTTTTACGCCATCTCTCTCATATTTTCTAAAAATATTGAATCGAGAGGACATATAAAAAGTTAACCACCAATAACAACGCGTAACGTAACGTTTTTTTCTTGGCTTGTATACAAATTTCATAGGCTTTTAATTGTTACACTGATTTAAAAGAACATACGTGATGAATTAATATTTAAAACTACGTTATTCATCACAATATTTAAAAGCGCATTTGTAAATGAGTTTTATTTGACCGTTGTAGATAAGATTTAAGTTACAACTGACGCTGGTCCGTTTCAATAAAACACGCATTAAATTTGTCCACTTTCTAAAATTAAGACGACTACTAAGTTAACAAACTGAAACTGCCTACGTAGCCTAGTGGTAAGGGCGTGTGCTTTAGATATCGGAATCGTGGGTTCGAATCCTGCGGGGACTCAACTAATTTTTATTATTGTTTCCTGGTTGGTTAGGGCAATTTGGGTTGATCACTCAATTGTCTGATAAGTAAGATGATATATGCGTCGGATGGGCATGTAAAAATTCGGTCCACCCACCAACTCGCATTGGACCACCGTGGTGGGATACGGTCCCAAAACCTCCTAATGGAGAAGGGGAGGCCTATGACCAGCAGTTGACTTACACAGGCTGATGATGATGATACTAAGCTATTGCTATAACATTCCTCATATTTTTGCATTCATTTATTGAACGATCGAAATCCATTACCAACATACATACAAGTTCATACGTGTCACACCGCCATATACACTGAAACCGCGTCAAACATTCATCAGACAGTTTCAACGAGCAGAAAAAACAATCGTGCGAGATAGCAATTCACTTTGCTCCGAGGCAGTACACCGCAAATTGTCGCGAGCTATTGTTCGTCGGCGGCTTTGTTCTAGAAAAACGCGGTGAACTTTACGAGCTTCCGCCTTCAGCGCGCGTTGGAGTGGAGACAATCGTTCGAAAATATCCTTTTTCAACTCGGCACATACACGTTTAAAGTTTTGCGAATTTACTTAGCTTTACACGTACGTTCTCAACTTTCCTATTATTGTTTCTTTTATTTACACGATTATTATACATCATCAGTATTCCGAGTAATTTATAGTGATTTTTCGCAGCATCATGATCAGGGCAGACTAAGTTGGTACATGTCTGTATTTCAATGTTTTTGGAATAACCGTCAGAGTTTTTATTTAAAATTTACATTTTCTTCATTTTAAACATTGGTTTGTCAAAAATACTCATGTTGTGTCTGCCCGTGATCAAGGATGCTGGAAAGAAACCGAAAAGTCGGGAATAAATATAAATATCTAACGCGAAAAATCCGTAATTAGTGGAATTGATATGTTTCCTAGTATGTTATTGTTAAACAAGTCGAGAA
Organism: Lamproptera curius; assembly: GCA_029286875.1. Classification (NCBI taxonomy): domain Eukaryota; kingdom Metazoa; phylum Arthropoda; class Insecta; order Lepidoptera; family Papilionidae; genus Lamproptera; species Lamproptera curius. Next base: position 990,565 of record JAGSMT010000027.1, on the reverse strand, counting down.
AATAGAATGATAATCATTTCAAAACAGTTTCAATATGGAGCAGGTTATGTTGACGTTTGCTGTTTTAGGAGTGTTTACAGATTTTAAAGTAAATGTAAATTTTTTTTCAATATTATTTTCCTGATTCTAAACTAAACGAATTGAAAGCGTTATATGTATTCATAGATTTCGTATTATACTACTTGAATAATATAGCATATTAAATAAGACATAAAATTTACCAAAGCAACGGTTTACGATTATTCATAACGCCGAATGCATATAGGTATATTATTAGATGACTATCGCTGAGTGGTTGACATTGGTAGCTGACAATTGATATCACGATCCAATGTTAATACATATGATTAAATTCAAAGAAATACTGCATCGAATCGAAACCTTACAACGAAACAACATCAAATACAGTAGCGTAAATAAATGCATTCTCAACTATTGACATCTTTAATACGAATATCACATTTCTTTGACACTAATGAAATCAAGCTCACCTTCGAAGTCTAAATTGTCCTTTCCTTCGCCTGTATCTCTAGGGCGCTCTCACCTCTCCGGGAACGGCCTGTGACGATCGGTAGGCGATAAGTCGTGCACAGGCCTGAACACTGATTCAAGGAGAATCTGTGATACAAAACGTTACTGAACAATCAACTGATCTTTATTTTAATCTTAAATGGGTGCGTGTCCCCTGTTTGACTGAGCCGTCATCTAGGGTCTGGTACCACCGAGTGCCTATTCTCCGTCAAAGGATAGTGTGAAAACACAACGTGTGTTCGGTTAAAGGCACCTGTACTACGATTTATAGGGTAAACGAGACTTAACCTATGGTCCACGGTGGCAGCGCGTTGGCGATACCACTGGTTTGCTAATGTCTATGGGCGTCGGTGATCACTTCCATCAGGTAGCCCGATCTGCTCGTCTGCCCGCTATTCCATAAAAAAGACATGGTCTGTTCACTGATGGTAGTCTTCTTTAAAGGAACCATCTGGGGAAGTACCATCTCGGTGCTAATTTCTTCCGCAAATCGCCAGTGTTCAAAGTTACTGCTCCGTTTCGATCCGCGTAGCCAGCACACACTGATTCGGGTTGACAGTATAATTTCTTGTCCAAGGTGGGAGTGAATTAATGATGATTTCTGCTTTCTTATGGGCGGGCGTTCCTTAAACCAACAGGTGACCATCGTACTCTTGTGTCATCACTTAATCAATATAAAACCACAAAGAATATTAAATATTAATGATAATTATCGTGATGGTTATAATTAACATTAAAATTAGCATGAATACAGGATAATAAAAACATCTGGTTTTCTAATGAAGGTCACTGGATCCCATCATAAGTACCTGTTTTATTAGAATCAGCTTTGATTATAACATATTTGTTGCACCAGATCGCTAAACAACTTCGATAAGTGATTTTACTTTAATTATTAGTCATATAATCTAGGTAAGTAAGTAAATAAAGCGTTATATAGCGGTCATTCTCCAACATGGTTCAATATAATTGATCGAGTCGTTAAGTGAAGACGGCCAAAAAAAAATTAAAACTAGGTTTACACCGAAACAAAACTCAATCTACCATTGCTACAGTTCAAAGCAGTAGTTTAGGTTAAATATGTTTATTTTTTGCCAGATCGTCGAATGTTTTATATATTATTATTATTGCCTTTGCAAGAAGTGATAGGACGAGCATAATTCTCACTCTACGATGAGCGAGACGCCCTGCTAATAAGAAACGTAGCTTTATTGTAGATACAAATCCGTACGCCACCTTGAGACTTAGGTGGTTACGTCTCGTTTTCCCAGTAATTACCGAAACTGTTTGCAAGCAACGAACCTTAAAAAATGAATAAACTGGAAAAACATTAAGAGTTAATAGTATTTTAATCTTTGATAATATTAGTATCAATATATTTATATTTCTTCATTAAAATACAATTTTAATATAATTTGGATTTTAACGGAAAATTCAACGCAACATTAAGAGTTGTCGCTAAATCGAGATTGCCAGTCGAATTTAGCTCTAAGTGAATCGACTAGACCCATTATGAAGTAGTTATAAAATTTTAAAAATAAAAATACTTCCAAAGAAATACCATTTATAAATGCAATCAGCAGCTAGGACAGGTAAATAATATTTAAAAGTAAACTGAGCCATACCTTAGATTGACTCTGTGCTCCGCCTGCCTAACAGCTGAATGCCTGTGCTGCTGCTGCCTTATGCTGACCTGGTTCTGCCTCAAATACGCCTCCACTTTCCCTTCGCTCGTGTCATTCTTCCTCCTAGATCGACTCGTCTCCTCCTTCCTTCTCGACTCCCTCTTCTCCACTTTCTCCAGCTTCTCCAGTTTCTCCATCCTACTCTCCAACGGCGCATTCATCAGCTGTATATTACCGCCGTGGTTGTAATTCAGCGGGTCGAACTCACGCTGCTGACTGGGACGACCTTCCCGCGCCCCACTCTTCGAGCTCTTCCCACGATAATGTGATTTGGGCACTACCTGACTATAAATCGGCATCTGATTCGACATCTTAGACTAGCTTTGGTTAGGAAAATATATTTATGTATACATATCTGTTCTATTTATCGTTTTCTATCGACTATTTTTTATTTTAGATTTTTCTAATTTCTCGAATACATTTAATGGCTTTGGTTTCGCTAATTGACGCTAAAACTAGAGGAACCCGGGGCTTACGATTAGGAAACGAAATCGAAATTAATTTAAGTTTAGCCCTAGCTGCGGTATATCACATTCGGCGTGAGGTTCTGTGGAGATTCGAGTCATCCAAGATTGATGGGGTGCGTCCCTCTTCAACGTGACGCGATGTCAGATTGCTGAGACGCCGTTGGCACATCTGAAACAACAACAAAATTGGGTTAATTTTTATGAAATCTTTTTGCTTGAACACTACAAGACGAGAATGAAAATGCCCTGATGCTTAATTCGTCTCCCTCGACTTTTTAAAAACAAGAATATAACATAATTTATTATAGTGGAAATGGTGCTCTGTAAACTAGAACACGGACATGTATGTACATATTTCAAATACAAACTAACAATAACGCAACTTATATTTAACTTAACAATAACTTATATTTAACGACAAGACATTCCATTGAAAAACAACGGATCCGTTTTCTATAAACGAAATAATGTATATCCTCTAGTAATCGTCACAATTCTATCGACAATGTCTATTATTATGCTTAGCTAAGCTAGCAAGTGCTTATTATTCGATATAAGAATAGTCAACAAAGATCACGAAACTAAACAGAACGACGCAACGATTTTACAACGACATTCACAATTACGACAAAGTCGTCAACTATTATAAAAGCATACTATCTATAAATATTGCCGTTGTACGTATACGCTATAATGCACCTTAAGCGTGACCCAAAAACAAGCGTGCTTACGGGAAAGTGACAACACGTGACATGTACTCATAACATCAAGGAAGCCACTTGAATATTCAGATGGGATCTTTGAAGTTTCCTGAAATGCCTGTAACGGTGGTCCTTTTTCAGCGTCGCCATTAACATGTATTCAGGCTTCGTGGAGGTGCTTACAGGCTGGTTTTAAGGCAAGATAAGAAGGTTAGCATTTGCGTGGCAAACTTGTAATAGGAAACATAAGTAAGGAATGCCTGAAACGTGTTGTTAGTGAGCTTGGTTCTTCAGAATTATGGGAATGATCAATAAAGTCAAACAGTTATCCGTGGTCTATAAGATATTCAAAACTAGTTGAACCCTGCGGTACCTTTTCACTTTCTGGGACAGAGCTGGTATCTTAGAAATTCGCATTTAAAAATTTCTGATTATGAAGACAAGAATTAATGCCATCTACTCTCACGAGTCTACCTAATTTCCATTTACAAATTTTTTAATACTATTTGAGATAAATATTTCCATTATAAATTATTTAGAAGTAACTGCAACGGTTAAAGCAGTGCATGCAGAATTAGCTGCCATCGAATTTTTTCTTCATACATGTCACTATATTTTATTACAAAAATACAAACAAACAAAATATAAACTTTATTCTATCATATTAATGCCTATGAGTTATTCTGATGATATAAGTTTTGAAGATTGAATAAAATCCGCCAAGTTGTTTTTGCGTGAACAGTAACAATCTTTCCCGAATAATATTAGTAGTATTGGATTGGATTAAAAATCTTCGTACGACAATTTTGACATAATTGAGAAACCACCCTACCACCAACGTTTTGGCGTTGTAAAAAAAAAGCTCTGTATAATAAGCAGTCTTTAGCAGTCCACAGCTGGACATAGGCCTTTTTTAATGAACACAAAGACGGCCGATCTTCTTGGCGTTCATTAAAAAGAGTTGCTCATAATTGCCACGCTGAGCAGGCGGATTGACAATTGACTAATTGCACTTGTACTACGGATCTGTCTTACTCCCACTGAAGGGCAGATCCGCCGTCAAGTTGGCGGTGGGCTCGTCACATCCCTATTCATTTGATTAATAACATTGACAGCTAATACGATGAATTTTTATTATGGTGTATCACACTAATCATTACATCGAACGTAAAATACTTTTATACAAAAATCATAAAAAAAATACACGATCAGTTCATCCGGCAACAAAAATTATCCGATATTTAATAACAAACACAAATAATAATATAAAACCCGTGTCAAAATATAAAAGGTAAAGGCAGAATGACCTTCATCCGCTTTTATAGAGCAATACCGAGCAAATGAGATACGGAAAATGAAAATGAAAATGCTATACCAAAAGGTACAATTTCCACGAAGGTAACGACTATCATAATGAACTTTGAATCTTTCTTAGGTGTATAAAAAAGAAAAAAATCCCTGCCAACCTTTTGTGTGCTCGTTATATTCAGTGTGAAGAAACCAAAGTTTTCGCATATTTTTAGCTTGAATCAAATACTTTCTCTCTTCTTTCGTACTTTTTAAACTTTACGTGACAATCGCGAGACGGAGTTCCAATTGGACGGTTTTCCTAAATTAAGAAAAAACTCGTAAATCATCTCCTACCGCCTTCTATACTTTTTATAATTTGCTTTATAATAAGTTTTTCAATTTGTTGTTTTCCCGTGGGATTCAAATCCTCGAAATCGGGTAACAAGATACAAAATTAATTCTAAAAACACATAAGATATGACCAGACATAGACAAATATTTAAGAACGAATATGTATATATATACGATTTCTTGTAAACAGTAAACAAATACATAAAACCAATTTCCCGGTATTTTTCCAGAATCCAATTCTGCGAGGCGCGCTCTTAATAACAACGTCTAGACTATCAGCGTCTGGCAAATATGAAACTTTCCAGATAAGAGTGATGCCACTTTTATAGCGATGAGATGGAACGTACAAAATTTAATATTAAATTGCTTTTCTATTTTATTCGTCAAAATTGTACTCTGTTTTCAAAGATATTATATTTTGACGAGATAGGTCCCTTCTTAAAAGGGGCAGTTTTTCTGCTGCAAATCAGTAGTGTGTGAATTCCTTAAGCTCCTGTCTTCTGGTTCGAAGGGCACCGTGTAATTACTGGGTATAAAAAGATAATATCATGTCTCAGGGCCGTGAGCGAATTAGTGGCTTCTAACGTCTTATGGGTAGGGCAGGTATCGCTTACCACCATACGAAAGTACGTCGTCTGGTCGCTTTAATCGTTAAAAACATGATGATAAACTAGTACCAGTATTGAAATTTTTATACATACACGTTTCTTTACATTCATAATACTGCTCATCAGATAAGACTAAAAAGACTCATCACCAAGCATCTGTAACACAATCCGAAAATGAGTAAACCATGCTTTATAACAGATTATCGTAAAGGGTTAAAAAATATTTATGTTTTATGTTAAATCATCCAAACCTAACTACTACTAATACTATATACACTATCTACAAAAAAAAAACGCATAGGCAACTTTCGAACTTAAATGTATCTATTTAATTGTTTAAAAAACAACGCAATCGTTGCCATCGGGTCGTTTACATTATAAACGTGAATAATATCGTAACGCGGGTTGACTATAAAGAGGACAATCAACAAATTGAAAGCAATAAAACCCTTTATATAATGTTTATTTATCATTACGAGAGAAATTTATCGAATGCCGCAGCGTGTCGGGGCCGAATTTATTTCCCCGTCCAAATTTAATACGACAAAACGGCAATTGAGTCCAGCTTACGTGTACACAACGTGCGTACACACTACACTGCCTAATGGAGAATACACCGAACATTAATTACCTAATTATTTTATTTATGCGAATACTGCACTACTATTGTAAAAGCTGCCTCCGTATCCTAGTTTTAGGGGTGTGTGAATCCAGAGGTCATGGGTTTGAATTCTGCGGGGACTCAAAAGTTTCTCATTTTTGTTTCCTAGTTGTTAAGGGCAATTTGGACCGATCAATAAAATGTCTGAAAAGAAAGATGATCCATGCGTCGGATGAGCATGTAAAAAGTCGGTCCGCCCACCAACTCGCATTGGACCAGTGTGGTGGGATACGATCCAGAAACCCCATAAAGGAGAAGGCGTGGAGTAGGGGTGGCCTATGTCCAGCAGTGGACTAACACAGGCTGATGATGATATTTTATTTGGCTCAGATCTCTATTCCGATTATAACAGGTTCGTTTACTTATACGCACCTTTAACCGAATTAACGACACACCGACGACTCAAACGGACACTACATTAGTAGCAATCAAAATTGAACCCTATTACAATACGTTAAGGTTAATTGTATCAGTTTAAAATTGCGATGACAGGTAACCCCCGTACAATTCGTAATAGCCGGAAGTCATACGGTGAAGCATCTATTCGAGAGGACAAGGAAACAACTGAAAATATATCTTAAAAGATAGCGATAAAGTTCAATTTCCGATGTTCGAATTATTGCGACCCCCGATGGGAAGGAATACAGCCCTCTGTCTGGATTTTCCGTTCGACGAGTGGAACGTTTTAAGGGTGCAGTTTGTTCTGAGTTTATAACTAGTTTAGTTTTAAACTATTTATACTTCTTATTTTTTTAAAGTAGACATCAATTAACAATTAGATATTTCATTTTACTAGCTAAAGAGATAGGACGACATTGACCTTCACTTGATGTTAAGTAATGTTGAGTAAAACTTCGTAAGACGCAAATCCTCTTACGGCCTCAAGACCATGGATATTACGTCTCGTTTGCCTAGTAATTCGACTTGCTAAGATGCCCTTTGAACCGGAAGACAGTAGTGTTTACACACAACCGGTTTTTGGTAGAAATAGTTACCGCGATGGTACTACTCCAAACGACCCGTTATAAAAAACGAGAGCTGTATATTTAAACTGTTCTTATCAGTTATATATGCTGAATATGAATCTGTCTAAAATGTTATTTGTGCATACCACATACGTAGGTACTTACAAAAGATGTCCTTTTAATTGATCGAATGCTACAAGTTATTTCATAAAAAATATTTTTAGAATTACATCGCGTTTAATATGTTTTACAGCCTTCGTTACTTTTGTTTTACATTATACTGTTATCTTTTCGCCGTCGTACAATCGCCTAAAGAGTTACTGATGCTTTCTTCATTTTCTTTATTTTATGAGATATATCGAACGCTATTGAAATACCATGCCGCTTCCGTGACCATTAGAAGGGTTAAAACATCAGTTATAATTTTAAAGTTATTGTAAAGCATTTTAATGCAACATACTTTGAAAAATTATAACGAATATTCTGTGTTCAATTGTTGTTACACTAGCTTCGCCCGCAGTTTCACCCGCGTGCCGGTTTCGATTCGTATTAATAATCAAAGTAAAAAGTATAAACAAATAAATTTTAAGCCAACAAGTTTTTGCCGTTCGTAACGAAATAGCTGCCAATTAACTACTAATGTGAATTAACTGCCTCCGAAGCCTAGTGGTAAAGGCGTGTGCTTTAGAGACCGAAGGTCGTACGAATCCTGCGGTGTCTCAACAAATTTTCATTGTTGTTTTCTAGTTGGTTAGGGAAATTTTGGCTAATCATCCAATTGTCTGAAAAGATGATCAATGCGTCCGATGATGAAAAAGACGGTCCACCCACTAACCCGCATTGGACTAGCGTGGTGGGATACGGTCAAACGTCTTAATGGAGAAGGCGTGCAACGGGGGAGGCCTATGTCCAACAGCGGACTACCAAAAGCTGATGATGATGACGACGATGATAGGAATAGCTCGCCGATGGCTGTATATTCTCTCGCACATTATTGTGTTTTTTATAACTAACACTATATTTTAATACGCTACATATAAGTTATTAAGATAAACTACATTAATAAAAAGTTTCATTAAAATCCATCAAGTAATTTCCGACTTAAAGAGTACCTAACAAACATCTATACTCAGAAATTTTCGCATTTATAATATGAAAAGAGATAGTACAACAGTCATAATTCATATGAAACGTCACTTATATCTCGCGTATAACAGCGTCTAACATTAGCCACGTTCGAAAACATGCAGTCTACGCTGCTGGCATTAAATTTAGTCACATGTAATCCTGCAAGAGTTCGTCTCACGTTTCTATAGATTTCTAAATCTCGTCCAAAAACAACATCGTGATAATGCTGTGCCATATAGAGGTATTCGAACAGTTTTTAATTTAAGTCGCTCGGCAAAGAAAATAGCCACCGTGATCTAGCGGTATTGGCCTTTGCTTTATATAAAGGAGGTCGTGGGTCCGAATCCCGAGGGGAAAACAACTTTGTGTTATCGTTGTTTTCTGGTTAGTTAGAACAATTTGGGCTGATCTGATGCGTCGGCATGGGTATCGGGCATGTAAAAAGTTTGTTCACCCACCAATCCGCATTGGACCAGCGTAATGGGATACGGTCCACAAACCCGCAATGGAGAAAGCGGGAGGGCTATGTCCAGCAACTTACAAAGGCTGATGGTAATGATAAATTCAAATTCAAATTCAAATATCTTTATTCAATATAGAAGTTTGCACTTGCTTATTGATTTTCAAACACACTACCACCGGTTCGGAAAAGGACGCCTCAGACCTGAGAAGAACCGGCGAAAGAAACTCAGCGGCTATTTATTTTTATAATAGATATTATATATACATATATGTACGTTCCATTGTGACGACTTACGATACAGTTCTAAGGTAAATGTCCGTGTCGCTTTAATTATTTGATAGTAAAAAATATATAGCCTAGATGTTATTAAAATTAATGTTAATTGTGATCGTCATTTTTTTAATGCAAAGTGATCACAATTCATTAATACAGTGCCAGAAAAACTCTGACGAAAACATATATATATCCTTTTGCACACATTCATATGACGAAACTAAGCATTAAAATGTATCAGGCAAGTGTTGTTTAATTGAATAATCAAATGATTTGAAAAGCTATTATAAATTAAATAACATATTTAGATTAAAAGAGCACATAACAGGACAATTTAATCCTTTTTAATGAAGTAATCATGTAATGGTCAGTCTTTTATGGAAAATCGGCTATAAAGCATGTATAAGTCTTGAATAACCATGTGAAAAATGTCCATCAAAGGTCCGATCACTCGTTAATACGAAAATATTATTAAGTCCTTAATAAAAAAAACAAGAAACGCACCTGAAATATAAACCGATGTATGTTCGTGATCGATTTTCGCCTCAATAACGTTGGCCGTACGAAAATAAATCGTGAAAGCATTCGACCTCATACAAAGTGTTTGCTTAAAGGTGCGTATACGTTTACATAAGCGAATCTCACTCAAAACGCCCGTTAAATGTTTTTAACAATCTTTTCGTGAATAAAAGTTATATCCGGCCACGAGAACGAAATAATCTACAAAAAAAGCTTTAAAGCTTCTTCTATAATCTACAAAAAAAAAAGAATAAAATTAGAGTAATGTGTGTAACATTGAAATAACAACTTTTTTTTTAATTTTTGTCTGTCTTTTTGCTCGTTTGTTCTGGATTATCGCTAGAACGGCTGATCCGATTTTGACAGAACTTTCACTAGAAGATAGCCGAGGCAACGGGGATTAACCTAGGCTACCGTTTTGTTAAAGCACTTTTTTTTTTACCAAAAGGTAAAATACAATAAGAACGAGAGATCAAGATCAGTGCTGTGTGCGTGCCACTGTACATCCAATGCGCGCATATCATTATATTTTACAGCCAATCTGGTGGCTCGCTATTATCCAACCAATGAGAAACGATCACACAAGTTGATAAATCTATGCCAGATACGAACCCAGGGCTTTCAAATCGTATGCTCGTTAAGCTAGTACTACTAGGCTATGGAAACAAATATTTTTATATTATAAATGTTTTTAAGACACATCCACGGTATATAAAAGTGTCTCGTTACAGGCTTAACATGCCTGGGCCTAGAGTTTAAGATAAGCGTTAATAAAGTACTGGAACATTATAAATGAAAAAGAGAAATCTACTTCTTTGTAAGTAGTCTTAAACTTTGTATGTCCTAAACAGTATATACCTATCCGAAGCGATACCAATAATTAGAGCAAAATATAGTACTTCTCGATCCCATTCATTTAAGAAATTCCATATATTCTTAAGTTTTGCATCACAGAAAACCAACACCGGAAGTAAAGAGTTGCTGCAAATAGACCTCAGATTTCAAAGGTCACCCCTGGAATTTCAGTAATCGATCATTATAATTAGTCGAGACAGATTAAAGCCATTAATCACATTTACGTCTGTCATGTAGTGAAATAAGAATAACAAGGGAATAATAAAACAAATGCTGCTTCCCACGTGGTCCGTTTCCTAATCCAGAAAATATGGCAGACATAAACTATTAATAGAAATAATTGCCTACAATTGAAACACACGATTTACTACTTTAACACTGGTTGCAAAACAGCTATTGGTGAAACTGTGATTAAAAAAAAAACATTTTCAACATGGCCGACGCTCCGGATGAGAAAGATCGTGCAAAAAAATATTCGCGCGTAAATATTTTGCAGCGAAAAAATATGAAGCATATCGTACGTATTGTCTCTAGAGAACCGGCGGCCATTTTGAAAGCCTGCAGGAGCGTCTACTGCTACGTTGCAATACTTTTTAACATATAATACTTAGTGAATACAGCCAATCAGCTTTGCAAATAACACATTCGATCGGGTCAGTTACAAAAACTTTCAAAATTATGCCTGAAACATTCATGCTAAATTTTAATCCAATATTCTTTTTTATAAAAATAATGTTTAAATTATCTGCAGTCGCGGGAGTACAAGAGTTACAAGGACGTTGGGGCGTCTCAAAGATCGTCATAGATACCAAAATTTTCAATATGCTATAAAAAGAAAATTAATTGTTATTTTTATTTATTAATTTGTTTATTAGCTTCTGAAGTTCTATCTTAAAGAACAGCCCCTATAGTAATCGAACTACAAGTAAAAATAAGTAACGGTAAAATCATAAACGCAAATAATTAAGAATTCATGTTCAGACAATTGCCCGAACCGTCGGACAATTTAAAACATTTGTGGTCATAGTGAAAACAAGTAGGAATATCCGTCAAAATAAGTTAAAAAAACATGTTACATTTAATTTATATATTTTATTTAGGATGCCGACTTCTAATTACATTTTATTAGATTTTGGCAAAAAAAGCCAGTTAAGAAAAGAAATGAACTATATTAATTTGTTGCAGGCCCTCTCCATTACGGGGTTTGGACCGTATCCCACCACGCTGGTCCAATGCAATGGATTGGTGGGCGGACCGACTTTTTACATACAATTCCATATCCTAAACGACTTTATTATAGTTACATACGAGTTATTAAGTAGAAAACACATATGGCACAAGAACATTTATCCCGCGGGGCTTAGTCTGAATGGGACAGTGATTGATGTGATTAGTTTGTTTTACAACATACGAGTAACCAATTAAGGGAAACTACTTAGTTCGGGAGAGTTACTTTAGTAATACTTTGTAACTTGTATTACACACTTTTGTTACTTATTCTTTGTTATTGATACTAAATGCTTGCAATGACTATTATGCGGTTAATTCATAATTATCTTATGGCTTACTAGAGCACGTGAGATAATCCGGCTGTTCTTCAAATGAGACTCAGAATTGACAGGTGCGACTTCTGTTTGATTGCGTCAAGTTCCTTATGTTACCAATATCTTAATGTAATCTATATACCAAAGATAAAAAAAGTTTTGAAATTTATGTAAACAAAGAACGATTTTTTTTATTGCCTACACAGGCAGACGAGCAGTCGGACCATTGATGGGAAGTGGTCACCGACGCCCATAGTCATTGGCATTGGTGGTATCACCAACGCGCTGCCTACCGTGAGACATAAGTGTTAAGTCTCGTCTACCCAGCAAATACGCTAGCTACCGTGCCCTTTAAACCGGAATACAGCAGTGTTTTCACACTACTGCTTTGCGGCAGAAATAGGCACTCTGTAAAAAAGGGACCTACCACCAGTGTATATTTTAAATAACGAAAATTGGCGGCGTGATACCAGGGTACGTCTGGACTGGTACCGCCGCAGTGCTAATATAAACACTACTGATTGACTGACTGACAATGCAAAAGGCTTTTTTTCGTGTGGCAACTCCAAGACCTAAATGTCATTGTAAATACTCCTATTAATTATATTAAATAATAATATTTACTTAAAAATATAAGTGAAATTTGTAATGTTTTTAGCCTGCTCGAAACATAATTGTAAGAATTAAATAATATTATCTACATTGTGTACCCTAGGTTATAGCGTTATCGTGTTTATACGTGTACGAAGTCTAGCTGTCACTGCGCAGGTAACGACTTTTAGTTTAAAATAAGTTTATTGTCCCTACATCCTCGTCAAGAGCTCACATTATAATTTAATCTTATAATTTTCATATCAATTATTACATAAAAATGATGACCCGCAATACCAAGGCCCGTCAGGTCGAGGAACAACTCCATTTGACTCTGAAAGAGCTAAAGGGAGCCAAAATGCAGTGTGAGCAATTGCTGAGGGAAAGGGACGATAACGAACATGAAACTTTGCACATTATTAACAAAAATACAAAACTAAAACAAGAATTATCTCAGTTAAATTTAAATTATTTAAACTTACAAGAACAAAATAATAATTTGCAAAGTATAGTTGATGGGTTTGACCAGTGTAGGGGTGAATATGAGGAAGCTCTCGGCCTCACCTCTAAACTGAGGTCTGAATTATATGAGGCTCATAAAACAATTAGATTACTTGAACTTAAGAATCAGAACTTAAGGACCAGTCAAACCCAAAGCCTTTATAGTGAATTAGTTGAGGAAGTACAAGATATGGTATCCCCAGTAACAAATATTAGTAACAATATTAGCACAATAGATTTGACTGGTGATGACTCGAGCCTGCGTCCAGTAATCAGCAAAAATAAACAAAGAAATTTAAAATATTAATAAACACATAAGGAAGACAGAGAAATTGTTGAAATGTAGGCATAGTATTTGTAAAACTATGGCAAAATATGTAAAGATAGGAATAAACTAAAAGCAAAATTAAATGTATGCTACAATGAGGCTAAGATAACTCATTTGTCTCATGAGGCTAGTGTCAGTTCACTGCAGGCTGAGATTGCATCACTATTGCAATCCTTAAATGTCCTAACAAAGAAATATGAGGCATCTCAAAAGAAATATCTGAACACATTTCGGCTATGAATGACATATTAGATTTATGTAAAATAACTCAGACCGTTTTGACTCCTTGACCAGAAATTGTGTATGCAACTGTCAAAGCATGCAGGTTCATTCAGAACTGGAATGTGATTCTAAGACTCTGTCTCAGGTGTGGTGCCTCACAGTAGCCTTCTAGATAATAGTAAAGAATAACATATTTCTTCCCATAATTATATTAAAATATACAGCGATGAACAAGGAAGAAGTATGGGTTCATTAATTCTAGATAAGTGTATGGGGGAATCAGTATCTAATTATTGTATGCCAGGAGCAACCTACTTACATATTATGAAAAAAATATTGACTGATACTCATTGCCCCAACACTATCTTAATTATCTTGATTGGGAGTAGGGGAAATGTTAATAGACAACACATACAACAATTTCATGAAAGACTTAATAAACTAGATGTAAAAGGTAATTCTGTTTACATTTCCTACATTAAGGAGTTGCCACAGGAAAACCAACATAGATATAAGTTAAATAACTATTTGTATATGTTATACAATAATAATTGTAAACATTTAACCCACAAATATCATAACAAAATTGATATTATTGACATTAATAATATAATTAATTGTAACAATTTTCATTTGACATATGGTAGGTTGCACCTATCAAATTTTTTTAGAAAAAAATTAGCTTGTATGCTATATTATTGTATTTTAAATAATTCAGCCAAATGTTTGGCTAACTTGACTCCTGCTTTTATTGAACAGGAACAAATTGTGACATCTAATAATTTGGAATCCGTTCCAAGCAATAATTTAAATTAAATATTGAGACAACGGAGAACATCTCTTGCATATTAAACAATACCTTATTATTATCAAACAATAATGTTATTAAAAATAAATTTTCTAATAAAAGCACACAGTGTATGAACCTGGTACATCAAAATATTCAGGGAATAGCCAGTAAAGAACTTGAAATTGAACTCTTCTTGAATAGTTGTAAAATTGATATATTATGTATTACTGAGCACTGGCTACAACAATATCAGTTAATGTTAAATCTTGGATGTCACCAGGTTGCTAGCCTGTTCAGTAGAGATAAAGCTATACGCGGTGGCTCTTTAATAATTATTAATAGTACTTAAAATTTAAAAATCGTAAAGATATTGTGAGCCTCTCTGTTGAACGGACTATTGAGATAGCCTGTGCAGAGCTTGAGCACTTCATTGTTGTATGTGTGTACAGACCTCCACAGCGTTATATGAACCTTTTGAAGTTGTTCTAGAAGAAATATTGTTAAAACTATCTGAATCTAATAAGTATATTATAATTTGTGGTGACTTTAACATTAATTTATTAGATAATTGCAACACCACATTAGATTCAGATCATTGTTAAGTTCATATAACCTTTTAAATTTATTTATTGAACCAACAAAATTACTGAGACTTCTGCAACATGTATAGATAATATATATACTAATTGTCAACCATTAAATAAGTCAATTATTAAAATGTTAACTTCTGACCATTGTGGTCAATTTGCCTCCTTTAAAATAGATAAAATGATATATAACAAAAGTTCGAAGAAACAAGAATGTTTGTTCCTATGTATAAAAAGCGTATTGAGAAGTTCAGAAGTAATATTTTACAAAAGTTAATTATTTACATTATGATGAAAATCCACATGTACTTTTTAGCGCATTATTCACTTTAATAAGAAAAGAATTTAATACTATATTTACTTCTAAAACAGGTTAAATCTAAAGGTAAAAAGCAGGCTGGAGATTATATGAGCTTTATAGTCAAAGAACATATAACCATAACAATAACTTTGTTGCACATGTTAGCGCCTATTCTAAAATATTTAAAAAGTGTGTTATCTGGCTAAATGTTTATACTTTAAAAATAAAAATAAAATTCATCAGATAAAGTGAAAATGACTTGGAATATTATTAATAGCGAAACCGGAAGGGCCGCTAGGAGCAGCTCTAAAATAACTTTAAATGTTGATAACCATACAATTGAAGCTGACATAGATGTTGCTACCTATTTCGATGATTTTTTCGGACATTCCGGTTTCGACTACCAAGTCACTTTTGTCTTCTCAACAGTTGCCGAATCACTATTAAAAGATAATGTTATTGAATGTACAAAATGTTTAATTTTACTGATGTATGTAGCAAGGACATTATAAGTGCATTGAACAATTAGATATTAAAAAAACCGCAGACCTTTGAGGAATCTCTGTTAAGGTGATAAATTCGATTATTGATGTAATATCACCTCATCTAGCAACAATATTTAGTGTAAGCATCCAGAGAGGCGAGTTTCCTGACCTAATGAAGCACAGTAGAGTTATACCGGTTTTTAAAGCAGGGTGTAATATGGACCCAAACAATTTTAGACCTGTCTCCATTTTACCTACTTTTAGTAAAATATTTGAAAAACTATTATTAAACCAATTAATGAAACATTTTAACAGTAACTGTCTCATTAATAACAAACAGTACAGGCTTCACTAGGGGTCGCTCCACGATTGATGCTGGCGTTATGCTCATTAAGAGCATCTTTGAGGCTTGGAAGCGTCCAGGATGCCTTAGGCATTTTTGCGATCTCAAAAGCTTTTGATTGCGTACAGCATGAAACTCTGGTCAGGAAATTACGTCACTATGGTGTAAGAAACGCCGCATTCAATCTTCTGTCTTCGTACTTGAGCCACCGAACTCAGAGGGTTGACGTGAATGTAAAAGATCTCCAGGGCCCCGGTAAATATGGGTGTCCACAAGGGTCTATTCTTGGGCCTTTCTCTTTCTCATCTATATAAATGATTTACCTTATGTTATTAATAAAAACGACGAGATAGTATTATTTGCTGATGATACTTCCTTAATTTTAAAGTTAAACGACACACATCAATAAATGACGATGTAAATAATACTCTCTCTAGAGTGGCGCACTGGTTTAGTGTCAATAATTTGCTACTGAACCAGAAGAAGACAAAATGTATTAAATTAATGACTCCAAATGTAAGACGAGTAAATGTGAAGTGTTTATAGATGAGGAAGAGATAGACGTTGTTGAGTCAACCGTGTTTCTGGAATAACAACAGATACCAGATTGCAGTGGGGCCTCATATTAATAGACTGTCGAATAAACTCAGCTCTGCAGATATATGCTGTCAAGAAAATCAGACAATTAACTGACGTGGAGACGGCCCGGTTAGTATACTTTAGCTATTTCCACAGTGTAATGTCTTATGGCATTCTATTGTGGGAAGTGCGCGGATACTAATACGATCTTTGTCCTCCAAAACGAGCTATTCGAGCGGTTTATAACCTGGGCCCCAAGGAATCCTGAGAAAATTGTTCCCAGAGATTAAAATACTAACCGTTACTTCTCAATACATATTGGAAAACCTAATGTATGTGCAAAAAAAAGGAAATGATTTTCGCAGACATTGTGATGCACATAACATAAATACTTGAAACAAACATAATTTAATTCTTCCAGCAACTAGACTGCGAAGAATAAGTAAATCTTTATGGGACAATGTAAACGCTTTTATAATAAATTGCCAGTAAACGTTCAGAATTTAACAGTTAATAAATTTAAAAAAGTAGTAAAAGAACGTTTATGTGTTAATGGTTATTATAACATAAATGAATTTATAAATGATAACTCAACCTGGTAATGGAATTCTCACTCCAGGCTTTTCAAGTATAATATACGTATGATAGTACTGTAGTAGCTCATAAGAAAATTTATATGTATATTTGATTATTTTAAAAGATGTCAAAATAGGCCTGCTGAGTTTCATCCGCCGGTTTTTCTCAGGTCGGAGGCGTCCTAATCCGAACTGGTGGTAGCGTCCTTGACAATCAATAAGCGAGTGTTGCACTTCTATATTGAATAAAGATATTAGAATTTGAATTTACTGTCTTCCGGTATGCAGGGCACCGTATCCAGAGTAATTATTGGCTGAACGAGACGTAACATCTCATGTCTCAGAGCGGTGAGTGGATTCTTGGCGTCTCACGCCTTCTTTTTTGGGACCAAGTCAGATGAAACAAAGCCGTTAAGTCCACACTGGACAAGGCCTCCCTTACACACCCATATTCATTAGGGGTTTGGACCGATCCGACCCGCTGGTCCATCCAAAAATGCCCATCCGGACATGGATTTTCTTTTGACGATTCTTCTGGATTAAATTGCCCTAACAACAAAACAACAATGAAAATTTGTTGAGTCGGGATTCAACCCCGACCTCCGGTTTTGCAAGCCTCCCCACTAGATAGGAGGGTTCGATCAGATGAATCATCAGATGAACGTCCTGCTCAAATAATAATAACTCGCTAAAATGGCTTGTGACATTGAAATTAATGGAATATAGAAATTACAGCTACTACGCTTTAGCATGGTCACATTTTCAAACTAGACTGACATATGATTTTATTGAGTACTAAATTAAATTTTTGTTGTGAGTTTTATCGACAAATATATTTTAAAAACGCAAACACAATAAAATTACAAAAACGTTTGTATAAAGGATCTCTCTTGAAGTATAGTCTTATTCACGAAACGGTAATCTGAACTCCAAGCTTAAAGCAAAAAAAGATCATGTTGATGATTCATTTTAAATATAACGACATTTTTAAAAGATTTAAGGGGAAAACTATAACGTTGCCACATAAAAAAAAAAAACATCCATCTGTCTTATCAGTGCCACGTCATTGTTGATTAAGATCACGAAGCATCCATGACCATGGGTAGAATATGATGTGATATGTCTGTATCTCAATGTGTTTGGAACATCACCGGGAAAAGTCCGAAACGTCGAAAATAAACATAAAGAATTTAAGAGAAATATCTGTGAAAAGGGAATGTATAATTTATAAAAAAATAAATAGTACATTTATAATCATAAATAAAGTCGCCATTTCCCCATGGTTATTTTGTTTCATCCAAGAATGTCAAATTAAAGAGCTCAGCTTTAAATCAAGTCAAGTTCCACCTAAACGATAAAGAAAAAGAGCGGAATATTAGGGGAAGAATACGTCGACCGTCCACCAATTATTTTTTATATGACAGGCTAAACCCCTCCGAGCCCAGTGGTGGCGTGCTTTGAAACCGGAGGTCTGGGGTTCATTAGGCACCAACAAAATGATTGTTGTTAAGGGCTAGGACAAGGCCATCCCCAAATTTCTGAATAAAAGGATTTACGTCGGATGGGCATGAAAAGTCTCCACACCGACCCATTGGACCAAAGGTTGTGGATACGGTCCAAAACCCAATGGAGAAGGGAGGCCATGTGGACTTCAGGTGATGGTGATGATGGTGATAAATGGATGTAAACAAGGAACCCAAGCAAAAGTGACGTTGCGTCTAGCGTTCTTGGTCAATTGCCCGAGATGACATTTTACCGAGGTGTCGTCCAATGACAACCCATGCGATGCCGCCTCGTTTGGTTTATGAACCATTCAAAGGTGATTTGGCTCGTATAAATAGATGGCTACGCGATCACCCATGAAAAACATAAATTAAGATCCACCGTTACTCACCCTTGATCTTTTACGGCTTCGCGTAAGCGCCACCCGCGCCCTTGTTAAACAATAGGCGTTTTTCAATTGTGATAAATCATTGATGTAATTGATTTATTAAACATCATAAACGTGAGAAAAAAGAAAATTTTAAAACGTTAGAAAGAATGCCCTTGAAGAACGCGAACAAAATAATATTAAGTGATAGCGGAAAAAGAAAGTATAATATGTCCCAAAACGAAAAAAACAGACTTTCCAAACGGAATGAAAAACAATCCGCGACGTGGTATGGCATTAAATTAAAAATATCTGATACAATCAAGCTATCATAACATTTCACGATCCCATCACAAAGAAAAGCAAAGAAAGAGATCTACTGAAAACAAAGCCATGCAAAAACGACTATTTTGACCTGTTCGAAATTTGAATGGGCCCATTCCATTGGGTCGACACGGGCGTCTTTCCCCCATTTTCAGCGAATTTTTTCAAACACATTGCCGCGCAAACTTAAACGGTCCGGGGCCAAGAGAAAATTATTAATACCCCCGCCCTTATGAAGCCGACCTATTCACATTTCGCATAATGTGTCTGGATGAAGAATGAAGGAAAAACGGGGGATTTATGAATTAAATGTTATTTTTTTGGGTTTGGAAGGTGAACCAATTAGTCAGCGGATGCGTATTTCAAAGGTCACGCGCGGCAATGGCGCGTCGAAATGCATAATTACGATTTAAATGCGCACCGGTTAATGTTATTTATATCAATTAGGTTATACGTTATTTAGTATGTTTAAATAAGGTAATCGACAATGTATGATGACGACGCGTAGATCTTTAAAACTGATATTCTTTATAACAGATAAAATTTAAGAAAACAAATTCAAGCTTAAAAATCCAATGGAGCCTGACTTATATTTTACTATTAATGGATTGCTGACTTAAAAAACAAAACCAATAAATCAATATATTGCATATTGGATTACGTATATCTATGAATAATTTACTTTTTATTTAAATATTATTAGTTAGGTACAAATTAAGTTAGGCGTTCCATGGTGGACCGCCGCCAAAACATTTTCAGTCGAATAAATAATTACTGACAACCTTACTACATAATCATCTGATAAGGCCTTAGCATATAATTACCACGGAGACACGACGGCCAATAATGACGGAACGGAAGCGGAGGCAAGTTTAAATCGTTATCTGAATGATTGAATTGCTTTAATCATGCAAAGACAAAGATAATTACAATTATTAAAGGGAACAACTAATTATTAAAAAGTTTGGCATTAGACTTCGTTTACATAAATACATAATAAGTGACAACCCTACTACATGATCATCTGATATCCATCCTTCAACCCTATAGCTGTACGAATGGTTCGTCAAAAGGACAGCCCTAGCGTAGTTGTATAATTAACATCAACCGAGATACGGCGGCCAGAATTGACAGGACGCAAACGGACGCAGGTTCAAATAGTTATCTGACGATTTCGGGGTATCGGTGCGGCAGACGTCGGCGGCGGCATCATTGGCGTTTGATAAAGGAAAGCAACGGATTAGGGGTTAATAAATAATTTTTTTAAAAAAAACAAAGAATGAAATAATTTCCGTAAAAAATGTTTAACTTCCAAATTAATTGGTGCCAAGAAATCGGACAGTCTAATGGGTCAAATTTACATTTTTGGCGTCATCGGTGTTTGACTTTGAGGTTTTAGTTTTTCCGAGTCTGTTAAACCCCATTGTTAGTCTGTTGATCTAAGCAAGAAAGAAGGGATTTTTGTTTAGTTTATTTATATAATTTCCCTATTACCGTGTTAGCCCTTTTATTTTCTCGTTTTTCTTCAGGGTTTGCCACCAAAAAGTGCTTCAACAGGCCTTCGGTAACATCATCATCGTCGTCATCATCATCAGCCTGTGTTAGTCTACTACTGGGCATAGGCCTCCCCTAATGCCACGTATCTCACCGAGCAGGTCCTATGCGGAACGACTTTTACATGCCCATCCGACGCATGGATCATTTTACCTTTCAGACAACGATCGGCTCATATTGTCCTAACCAACCAGAACACAAAGTTGTTTTCCCCGCCTGATTCGACCTCCGGTTTATAAAGCAAAGGCCAATACAGCTAGACCACGGAGGCGGATAATGTGACAGCTTGCATTAATTACTTCATACAGACATCGATTCTTGTCGATATAATATATCGGCATGTCATAGTTTTACGGAGATTATCTCGATTAACAGGAAATACGTTGAATTAGCACCAAGAACGCAATTAGGGATCGATGTAGCAATTATTTATGGAGGAATAATAAATTATTTGCATCAAGCAACACATAAGAGTCGCTTATCGGTCTCACAATCAACACAATCAATTAAAGCATTTCTTTTTATCGTTTTACATATGCAATGACATACATTTCTCTGAATCAGTCTTACAACTAAAATAAATTATAAAAGGGCTATGAAACTAGTCGCAGATATTAAATGCAAAAAAAAACGCAAAAAGGAAACAAAAAATAATCGAAACCGTTTCCGACAACCCTAACATCACAACAATGGCTGATTTTTAAATAGGAGGTATAAAAGAATGGCACTTGTAGTACGGGAACTATTGAAATAGGTGTGATACTAAAAATTAAAGGTGCCTAAAACATAGTGCATCTTAAGCATATGTCATAAGGTTTAGAATCGTTTGACAAATAGTCTAGTTAGACACTCGATACGAGGGAACTGAGTGCGTTAAACTCTTGTGCATCCCTCTTCACACCTGCAGCTATGGAAATTAATTATAACACGTCAGACCAATTAAGAGTCCGCTGTGAACGAGGCGACATGTTCCGTATTCATTGAGATCGCGTTGTATATTTTAGTTTGTTAGTACCTAAATGAGACATTGACATGTTTGTAAAGAACGTAATTTTAAATGGTTAAATTGCACTAACTTGTACAGCATTATTATTGGTACGTTATGAAATCATTTTTGAAGCGAGTAGTATCTGCATATTCGCGTTATTTTGTTTCGTTGTTTACAAAAATGTAGAGTATATATAATAATTAGTAAGCTTGAGTTTTAAGCATGTGACATAAACCATTAATTTTTTATTAATTAGCACAAATTGAGGTACGAGCAAAAATTACATTATTATAACTTTCAAATTATTGTCATTGTATAGTGTGATAAAAATAATGTTATATATCTATCAGTATTAATATAAATGCAAGAAAGTATCATGTTAAGCAGTATTTTATAAAAAAAATATATACTCTAATTTTATATTTACATTTTAGCTTAGAATTATTTTAGAAAGCATTCATACTTACAAAACTTTCCTTCTCATCCCTCTAGTATCTGCACTTGAGACCTCTTTGAGCCTCCTTTGGGGGTGAAACTCGCAACAATCACCGCAGACATCTTCTTAAATACTTTCCACGCAAAAGGGGTTGAAGACAAAGTCTTAACGAAGAAGTTTTCATTGCATTAAGTACAGTTAATTTAAAGTAATTCTCTTGAACAAAGCAAGGAATAGAACCTCTATTACTACTCTACTTGGGTGTCATCGAATATAGTCAACTGACACCTTTTTATCTTGTTAATACATACATCACATCACATATACAAACACATCATCAGCCTGTGATAGTCCACTGCTGGATATTGGCCTCCCCTTTCTATTAGGGGGTTTGAACCGTATCCCACCACGCTGGTCCAATGCGGGTTGGTGGGTGGACCGACTTTTTACATGCCCATCCGACGCATGGATCATCTTACTTTTCAGACAATAGGGTGATCGGCCCAAATTGCCCTAACCAACTAGGAAACAACAATGAAAATTTGTTGAGACCCCGCAGGATTCGAACCGACGACCTCCGGTTTCTAAAGCACACGCCCATACCACTAGGCTACGGAGGCAGTGTACATACATGCGGGGATTCAATTAAAATTCGTTGTTGTTTCTTTTGAACGTGTTTCTTAAACACTACACTTATTTCATACTTGAATTTTTTTACATAAGTGTCTCCGTAGCATAGTGGTTAAGGCTCGTGCCTTAGAAACTATGAGTAGAGGGTTTGAATTATGCGGTATGTCAACAATCTTCACGTTTTTGTTTCTTAGTTATTTTCTAGCCAATTCGTACTGATCATAATTGCCTAAGATATAATAACCCGTTCGTCAGATGCATATATCAAAACTCCATCTTTCGTTTTGGTTTTCCGTCCCATCGGACTATAATAGTAAAGCAACGAAAGAGCGACTGTTTGAGCATTCGCATATGAATTGATACATAATGAAATTTACGCACTTGGGCACTAAAATATTGACTATATAACGTTTATGGTCGAGAGCCACATAGGCTCAGGCTACACAAGCAAATAATCTATTATCAGCTACACTTCACACCTAAATAACATAATTCGTATATAGGAAACAGCTAAATATTTTACTATCCAAGTATGACATGTTTTAAAGCAACAAAGTATTTATCAAATCCACTAATTTACGGATTTTTCGCGTTACTTAAATATATTTAATCCCGACGTTTCGGATTCTTTACAGCATCCATGATCACGGGCAGACTAAGGTGGTGTATGTCTGTATCTCTATATTGTGGAATAACCGTCAGAGATTTTATTTAAAAAATTGACACATCTTTCGTTTTCTTAATTTTGAATATTGGTATGACAAAAAGTACTAATGTTGTCGTTCGGTTTTGTAGTTTTTATACTCTGAGTTTAATTTTTTAAATTATTGGATCCCAGGAAGGTGGCAAAGGCCAACCATCCTCTCTGTTAAAATTTGGATATTTTTTAATTTCTATTGCTTCCCGAATCATCCTTGGTATAAATCGATGTTCATTAGCCAGTATTTTGGTTCATCAAATCATAGATAATGCATATATAAAAAAGTATTTATCAAACTGGATACTGGCATATAAACTAAATCTGTCAACGATTGACGACTGTATTTTATTCTTTGAAATTAAACCTAATTAACGACATCAAAGAGTGCCGACCTATACGACCAATCATGAAAGAGCAGATAAATTTGAGCCCAATCGTTAACGCGCAAGCGTAAAATAACAATAAAATGCATATAATTTATTAGTGTCATAACATAGAAACTACATTCATTAGGACTTCAACGTATTAAAAAAAAGACTGCTGTGAAAGATGCATAAAAAGCTAAAAACGGAGCATTTTTCAAATTATAAAGGACGTGTTAGAAATTTTACTGTATAATAGTAAGAGTATTCAAATTGTAAGCATAAAATCATCTCTTCATTATTAACTAACATAATACAACGATGGATTAACGCTGAAACGATAACAACGATTTTTTTATCTATTAATGACGGTTCAACAAAATCGATAACGTCAAAGTAACATACTATATCTGATACTTTTCAAATTCAATTCAATATAGAAGTTTACACTTGCTCATTGATTGTCAAACACGCCACCTACGGTTTGGAAAAGGAAGCCTCAGACCTAAGAAGAACCGGCGAAAGCAACTCGGCGGCCTATTTTTTATGTCATCTTTTGAAAAAACAACAAACAATTTGAAATCACAACATATTATGCCATATTCAAACAAAACCTGTAGCAAGCATTCCATTACCAGGCTGTGTTGTCATTTAAAAATTCATAAGTATTCTAATATCCTTTAACAAATAAACGTTCGTTCACTATCTTTTTTCTTTATTCTGTTTCTTACACGAATACTACACATGATAAAAATAGAAAACTTTGGCTATAATTTTAAATATTTGTAAAATATTTAAAGCGATAAAATCAGTAAAATTGTATTATTTATCATACTATGTATGGTTTTATGCATGCGTTCAATACCGCAGCCCCATCTCAAAGCCTCTCGAGCCCATGCGGTCGACAACCGACCACATGAATGCAACACTATATGCTGTCTTTTACTTTAGGCCTTGACCGAGCAAGGCATAAAGCAATAACGCTTAATGAAGTCGAGCACACACACTTGAATAATCCCCGTTCTAATATATTGTCTTTCTAAATAGATCTACGATTTAACTATTAAATGTCTTAGGTGATCTGACTTATTTATTTATTGTAAAAAAATATTTTTTGTACAAAGTCAGTTGAATGGCAGACTTAATGCCAATGGCACTGTCTCCAGTCGACCACTGGGTGATATAGAAATATTTTTAGTACGTGCACAATCTTATCAACGGCAAAAAAGAGCCTTAGACTATAATAATTTATATTCAAAGACCAAATAATAAATAAGATATATTGACTTAGCCCATATAAAAATCCGATTTTATTCGTTTGTTATACGTGTAAATAACTTTTAACATATTCATAGAATCTCACATAACTATCTAAAGCGATACATAGCATACTTAACTCAGTTTCTAACAAAAACGCCATACCGTAAATGTTCATAAAAACAAAATTAACCAGACCGAATCATCCACGCACTCAAAAAGTTATTTAACACCAGTATTAGAAACAAAAATTCGGTTAACAAGATAACCCACGACGTTCCATCTCAGCGGGGCTTATTCATTGTTCGACCTTCGAAAGGGGCTAACTCGGGGCCAGATGAGATTAGAACAAATTGGATACGTGAACGGAATCCGAGCGAGGGCCAAAGCTGGGAATAAAGACGTCTCAACGCTAAATTCCCACTTAATGTGAACCCAAAGTCTGCACGTCGCGATGTTCGAGCAATGAAAGGGCAATAACATATTGCTTTGTGAGATTAAAGTAATTCGGCGTTTAATTTGAATTCAGGACGTCTAGAGCCAGGGGGGGTTAATCGTGAAACAAGTTTTTGTGAATTGGCTGTAAAATATCAATATTAAAGTGTCTGGGTTCTGCGAGATTTGGTTAGATTACAATGTTTCGAGTTTAAACAATGTTTTTATTACGGCACAACTGTGTAACTGCCTCCGTAGCCTAGTGGTGGCAAGGGCAAAGAAATCGGAGGTCGTGGGTTCGAATCCTGCGAGGTCTCAACAAATTTTATTGTTGTTTCCTAGTTGGTTAGGGCAATTTGGGCCGATGACCCAATCATCTGAAACGTAAGATGATCCATGCGTCGGATGGGCATGTAAAAAAACGGTCCACCCACCAACCCGCATTGGACCAGCCTAGTGGGATACGGTCCAAAAACCCCCTAATGGAGGAGGCGTGCATTTGGGGAGATTGCCATTTGCCTTTGTCCAGCATTGGACTAACACAGGCTGATGGTAGTACCCGTACATCCTGAAAATTTTGAAAAGAATGTTAGGAGTGGATAGAGATCTGTGGTAAGACTCCTCTTTTACTAAGGATACCTTTCACGAGACTAAAGTCAGTCTTAACTATTTACAATTACAGTGTACTTTGTAATATATAAGGCAATTTTGTCGTGGCATTAAAGTTCAGTTTGTGCATTGATGTTATTAATAATACCCTTTATATTTAAAGCTGCTACTTTACTCTAATTGGTTATAGATACATTCATGTAAACTACTGAATACACAACACACACGGAGTGATGAGTATTCACTAGTTTCGTAGATAAGCACATTTAGTAAAACAATCAAACTTAGCAGTTTTTTATATTACTAGCAGTCCGAGCACAGTTCTGCTGGTGTTATTTTAAGATTGGATGTATTTGAGGTAAAACATAGCCTATGTTACTCTACGAGATTATAGCTGTCTAGTAATGTAATAAGATTTCAAATCGGTTCAGTAGTTTCGCAGCTAATTCAAGACAAACAGAAACAAAACTTTGCCATCTATACAAAAAATAAATAGGAGTATCCATTTCGAAAATCAATATAAGTACATAGTACTTATATTGATCAACCGGTACACATTACAAAACATTATTTTTTTATTTTTTTTTTATTACTTGTACTGGCCTATCTCTGGAATGACCGGCCCGATCTTAAGGGGACTTTCACTGAAAGATAGCTGATGTAACTATTAGTAATTAGGCTACTCTTCGAACGCGAACGAAGTCGCGGGCTAAGCTAACTCACAATATTTGTATAGGTTAGTTACACATATGAACATATGAAACATACGGGTGAATTGCACCCCTACATGTTAAAACGCACCCACTTATGCCCGCGTACAAACTTAATCACGTCTACGTACTCGCACATCCCGTATACATCCGGGTATTGTATACCCCTCTCTGGTTTTATTAGATATTAGCTAAAAAAACTTTATTAAATAATAACAGAATGTACACATAGTAATATAAAAATATGTTATTGCGTATGATAAATTATTATTTATATGACGTTTAAAACTAAAACTTGATAAAAATCTTATAAGCCGTCATAGTCTTATTTTTTATTTATATTTGTATTATATTTCTAATGTTTAGAAACGATAATAGATAGTCCACACCTGGGCATAGGCCTCCCCTAATACTCCCCTTTCCATTAGGGGGTTTTTGGACCGTATCCCACCACGCTGGTCCAATGCGGGTTGGTGGCTGGACCGACTTTTTACATGCCCATCCGACGACTACTTTTTACTTGATACTAATAATTTTTAGCTCCATTCCCAATATTTGTTTCGGTCATTTCAATATCAAACGGTCAATAACAAATAACTCACTTCAGATCTACTCCATTAATTGTACGTGTTAGGACAGCACATTAAGCACGTGCAGGATTGCGACAATTCGTAAACTTGTGCTGTTGCGTACAAGTTTCGAAAGCGGAATTCTCACCTTTCCCAAGTTAAAAATGTTTACATTTCTCTGGCATATATATAAAAATATTGCACCTTACGTGCGTCTTGGAACGAGTGGGTCTGAGCCAGGACTTTCGAGTTAAACTTTTAAGAGAGCACGGAAACTTTGAAAACATAATTTACTTATTTCGGGGCCAAACAGGACTAAAGTTGTCACTGTTGTGACTGTTCCTGACAATATTTAGACACAATAAAAACAAATTTACTCACGATTGTTTTTATATTTGAAAATAATACTGGGTAATTATTATCACACAGATGTTTTCGATAAAGTGTAGACATTACAGAGCAGCCGAATGATAGCAGACTAATCAAATATAGAATCATTCGCTCCTATAAATATTTACTTGGCAATGATATCGAGTTTCCGCAGGCGATAAGAAATGTCAAGAGCAAACACTTTTAGCAAAATGGGAGTAGCGATTTTACTCAAACGATAGTAGGTAATATTCTTTAACTGATAAGATCCTTCTAGCCTTAATGGATATATTCAACCATATACTTAATCCCAAAAAAACATGTTCCTGAAACATCGTCAGTTTTCTCAATACACCCTTCCTTCCTTACTCAAAAATGTACCAGTAACGCATTTGAGTACACGGGAGTGACACGTAACCATTTGGTTTAAAAAGAATGTACATAATATATTTGACTTTTGCATACATATTTATATTCTATAATATATTAGCTTTAAATTAGCTTTAAAGTAGTGTTGAGATTCGTACATATTCAAGTTGTACAGGCATATAAGTGATACGCCGCAATAAAATATAAAGCTCAAAACGCGACAAATCTGCTAACCCGAAACCGGGAATATAAAATGTTGTTTACACAATAATAATAACATTAACTGCCTCCGTAGCCTAGTGGTATAGGCGTGTGGCTTTGAAAGCGGAGGTCGAATCCTGCGGGGACTCAACAAATTTTCATTGTGGTTTCTTAGTTGGTTAGGGCAATTTTGGCCGATCACCCAATTGTCTGAAAAGTAAGATGATCCATGCGTCGGATAGGCATGTAAAAAGTCGCTCCACCCACCAGCCCGCATTGGACCAGCGTGGTGGGATACGGTCCAAAACCCCCTAATGGATAGGGGTGCATTAGGGGAGGCCTATGTCCAGCAGTGGACTATCACAGGCTGATGATGATGATGATGAATAACATTAGCTACGATACTCATCAAGGGGATTCGCTACAGTTGTCTGCAGACTTGCTTTTCGGCAATAATCATTTAATACAAAACTCATATACAATTCCCTAGTTGCCACCATACAACAATTCATGCCATTTCAGACAATATAAACGTGCAATGTACAACGAAGCCAGAACAATGACGCTTAGCAGTGCAACACTATCTAGTCTAGACTAATCAGTTAGTATTTAAAACTTACAGGGCTGCCACTCGAATCATTAATTTTAAAAGAATACGTGTATATAATGTATACATTCTTTTCAGGTTGCAACTCTGAATCCCTTTATTATTTGCACGTTTACAGCATTGTTAATAAGGAGAAACATAGTCGGAGAAGCTTTTTGTGTCAACCCTGACACAGCATACATAGGTAAATACATACGAAAATTTCAGCAGCGTTATGCGCGTCCCAGAGCACTCGTGCGCGACTACTTATAACACTGGCTGCATTCGTTCAGGCTGAAAAGTTGCAAACTTTCACGTCAAGTTTCACGTATGACGTCATGATGGCCAGCCCTCGTCATTTCTTCGAGACCTACCCTTTGAAATGTGTACATCATATTTACATGACGGATATTGTCATTATTATTCATATCATACTAGCGTTAGTCCATTGAAATGGACGTTACATTTGTTAGAAGTCGTCAAATCATTTAAAGGATATATGTGGGAGTCAATAGAAGCTTAACGCCAAGATATCACAAGGGCGGCATCTTAGATAAAAGAGTGCAAACAATTTTTTCGTGATATCTCGGAAACTAGGATGCATCCAACAAAAAATGTCAAAGACATAATTTGCAGCAACTCTTTTTGTCTACAAACGTGTTTGACTAACATTTTGCCCTAAAATCAAAATTAAAGACGTTAAAAGTAAAAATCCAAAAATAAATTCGTCACTTTTCTATAACTATCTTCTGATATCAATTTAGACATTATTAACCATGGGTCTACAGTGGAGTAGCACACAAGCGTTTTTATTGACGAATTGTCACCGAGATGTCTTCCACTAAGTGACAGTCAACTAATAACAACAAAATAAGTACTTTGCTTACATCAACACCAAGTCTAATTTGGTTGAAGTGTATATGTACCTATATATATCCAATAATTATAAGGTAATATATTGTATAGTTGATGTAATAATTTGTAAACTATAATAGAGTGTTCATAACAGAAGCAATTGAAACTGGGTTTATCCAGTAACTACCCTGGTTACGATGCCCTTTAAACCGGAAGACAGTAGTGTTTACTCGCCACTGATTAGCGACACAATAGTAGTATTTCCACAGACGGTCTCCTAAAAAAAGAGACCTATTACTTTAAAAGGGCTATACGATAGAGAACAAATGAATTTTTTTAATAATTTCGAGTTCCTTTTGCTCTCTTTTAATAAGTCTATGAAACGCCCTTTTATTAGAGACTAATGTTGACCATAGAATTATCTTATCTTTCTCGACGACAAGACGGGGTTAATAAATTGGCTGCAGATTTAGCGCTTGTGTAAGGACATCATTACGACCCACTGCTAATTGGCTGGACCAGAGAGGTTATAAATTATGTTAGGGTCCCCTTACTTTGGCAATGTCGTATACATTGCTGTTAAGTAACGATTAAATTAATTGAGCGTAATTAACTATATGCTATACAGTTACGGACCTTGTGGAAAGCATAATATAAGACCAACCGCTTGGCGTAGAGGTTAGTGATCCTGACTGTTATGCCAAAGGTTTCGGGTTCGATTCCCTGACACGGGAAAAATAATTTTCCTCGTTTTTATCTATATTATATGTATTTATTTACAAAAGAAATGTAAGTATATGTATTTGTCAGTTATCCGCCTTGTATCCACTTGCACATAGGTAGTTACTAATAATGGATAAAGTATTAGTGTGCAATTAATTTTTATATCTTATCTATATATATGAGATACTATTAATTACTAAAGTTGCACTGTTAAACAAATCTCCAACTTTATTCAGCATCACTATCATCATCATCAGCCTGTGTTAGTCCACTGCTGGACATAGGCCTCCCCTATTACACGTTTTTAACATTTAGGGTCAACACAAGACATCAATTTCCAGTATGTAATAAACCAAAAAGCTTAGACATCGTCTACTGTAATTTATCTCTTCATTGCAATTGTCTAGTGCGAAGGTACATTTTTACTATCATGAAAAGTGATAATAAAAGTAATCATGAAAGCTATGAAAAAAAAAACGAGTGTCAGAAGTCAAACAAACAGTAAATCATTAAAACTAAAGCCGTGTTCTAGCTGTGTTCATCGTTCGTCATGTTTGTGTTCAATTTAATTTTTACTACATGTAAATATTTCATTTATAATATATTAGATTAGATGGTTAGGCAATGCTGATCACCCAATTGTCTGAAAAGTAAGATGATCCATGCGTCGATGGGCATGTAAAAGTCGTCCACCCCAACCGCATTGGACCAGCGTGATGGGGTATGGTCCAAACCCTAATGGATAGGTGTATTAGGTGAGGCCTATGTCCAGCAGTGGACTATCACAGGCTGATGATGATGATGATGATATAATTGACTCACTAACCTCCTTGTGGTGGAATTTCGAATCCGTTTTAGCTGTCTCTATGGCGAAAGAATTCAATATCAAGTCGCTACGCTTTATGGTTCCAGAGATATCGTGATGAGTCAATATATAAGTGGGAATCTCTTTTATTTATAATAAGATTAATTCTGACTACACATTCAAACAATTGAATCGGTTTTGTAGGACATCATATTAATATTGTGTTATGATTAATATAAATAATATATAAAAAAGAGGTTACCATACACCAGTTACACTCGCATATGCATAGCTATGCAAAACATGCACGCCGTAGCATAATACAACTCAAGGATACGAAGCCCCTACATCACGCGATGCCACCGTTGACAGTAACACGCATAGGTGACACTTAACTGTGCAGTGAGGTCAACGCTCATTAAAGTAGTCTGTTTAAAATTGTTACGTAATTTAATTTAGTAACGGCACATTGGCTCAATAAAGAAATAATCTAAACAAGTACGCGTAAACTGCTCGTGGGCAACGCGTGGTTCACGTGCCGTCCACGCGTTGACGAGCTGTTGACCGCGTTAAGGCGGTGCGAGTGGCTCTAATAAGCGTTGACCTTTATAATGTCATTGCATCCTTTTAGATTGAATTGGACTATACTGTAATTCTCTCTTTAACGTGATAACGCTTAAACGCCTTTTCATGTCATTCTTTTTTACCAATCCTTTATATAATACGAACCTGCCTCCACGTAACGCAATTATTTCCCACAAACCCAATTATGTTTTGTATACTTTATAATGTACGTGTATCAATTGTTGTGTAATAAAAAAGATAGGTTAAATGAGACGAAACAGCGTTACACGGGAGTTCCACTATGGCGCGTAACTAATTTACCGCGTTACAGGAAGGTTTACTTTACATTACCGCAGGCCGATGAACTTCGGATGTAGCGTTGCTTATCTCATACGATAAACATCTCGTTGCGAGTATTTTCACTTTTGCTTTGGTTTTTTTAGTATAAATTGTTAATGTGCAGTTTAGCGGTTTAAATAATAATAAATTTACTTAGACCTTATGATCTTCAAGTGATTATATAGAAAGATAACGCAAATTTTATAATAAATTAACGTTCTTTGTTTCTTAGTTTTCTAGTTCTGATAAAAGCATTAAATAATAATATCTCTACATATACTGGGTACAATGCAAAAACAAATAAAGGATTTTGTGGAAACTATACATTAGTATAACTTTAACGCCAAAATAATATTAGATATATAATAATGAAATTGGCAAATTTTTAACCAAGTAAATTGAATTTGTCGTTTAATCGAATGACCTTATATGGAGTTAATACTGTTTTATATTATCTGTATAAATAGATAAGCGTAATTAAAAAACTAACTTTTAAGTTTTTAGTTTATAACCCTCCCTCGTATGACAAATAACTCTTTAATTAACTGTAGCAGTTTATGGTTAATACTCGCAAAACGAATGAATTGAATTGAACGTTTCTAATTAGTTTGGAAACTTTTAATGACAAAACTTCAAGTTTATAACTAAAACTTTTACTAATTCTAACGTACAAAGCTCATGTCGAAACTGCTTACTTCAAAGTAAATGTTAATTTAAGTGCTATATTATTATATATATAGTGCATCATCATCATCATCAGCCTGTGTTAGTTCTCTGCTGGACATAGGCTTCCCCTAACGCACACCTTTTCCATTAGGGGTTTTATATTCATATAATAAAAAAACAATGTTAATTTTTGAATACCACTTATATTTGTAAACAAACTTGTCAAATCTAACAGTATTATGTCTCCATTCTGTTTACGTTTTTATTTAACTGCTCCGAAATTACGGTATAGTTAAAGCCTAGACCTCAAGCGCCTTTTAAATAAACCTAAATTACTTTTAGAGGATATATGCAGCGGGTTATATAGACCGCCTATAGACAGCAATATACTCCATCCCAGCTAAGGAACTAAGACTATTCTGTACGCAGGACAGATCAACCACATCTTTTCCAAAAAAGGTACCCTGAACCGAATATACATAGACGCATTTATACGATTCAGTTTCCAACACAAATACTTTCATCATCATGCTGGACATAGGCCTCCCCTAATGCACGGCACAATAACAAATCCTTTATGAAACGTTAAATATAGCGTTAATAATCATCCATTTCAAGGCCACAATTTTTTCTTTTATATAGTAGTAATAGTACCTATATAAAATATTGATAGAAATTAATCAATATTTTGTATAGGTACTATCGTAATATAGTTCAAATGGTATGTACACATAAAGAGAAATTATTTCCCAGACATTGTTATGATAGATGCAAGGAACTAAAATAATTTAATTCTTCCAGCAACTATATTGCCAATAATATGTAAATCTTCTATCGGACGATGTAAACGTTTTTACAACAAAATTTCTGTAAAAAAAATAAGTAATAGGCACACAAATTTCAGACTTCATTGATTACAAACATACAATTAAACCTTTCGTGAGACATTGCACCGCTTCGCACAGAGTCTCAGTGCGAGACTGGAAGCGACCGTGAAGTTATCCCACTCGTCCTGATAAAGGATCTCCGATAGGTCCGAAACTAGTCGGCACCAATACCGATTTCACGCAAAAATACAAATCTCATCATTTCTACCGGTGGTAGGTCCCCTTTTTACATGGGACCGTCTGGGTGGGTACCACCGCGGTGCCTATTTCTACCGTAAAGCAGTAGTGTGAAAACACTACTGCGTTCCGGTTTGAAGGGCACCGTAGCCAG
Source organism: Lamproptera curius (assembly GCA_029286875.1). Taxonomy (NCBI): domain Eukaryota; kingdom Metazoa; phylum Arthropoda; class Insecta; order Lepidoptera; family Papilionidae; genus Lamproptera; species Lamproptera curius. The sequence continues at coordinate 956,083 of JAGSMT010000027.1, read as the reverse complement.
TGTAATTACTGGGTAAACGAGACATAACATCCTATGTCTCACGGTAGGCAGCGCGTTGGTGATACCAGTATTGCCAATGTCTATGGGTGTCGGTGACCACTTTCCATCAGGTGGGCCGATTGCTCGTCTGCCTGCGTTTGCAATAAAAAAAAATGGTATCATTTTAATATTAGTATAGAAAATATAATTGAATTTCAATTTGTATCGAAACATATCTACTAACCAACATCGTTATCAGCGCTTCATTTAATGGAAACAATACGATAAAGCCAGCGACATTCAATATGTTCATATCAATAAGTGAAGAAGTGATTTCAGAGAGACTCTCCATTCCTGTAGTGTAATTCAGGGGTGGTCTTCCGCATCAGCGAAGCCTTTATACCCAGAACGCTAGACGCAGTAACGATGGCGATATACGTACATACAAATCGTATAAGCAATCGTGAATTGGTTCAATAAACAAGTGAAAATGTATGAATACATGATCTCAAAGCCATTTGTTTACATTTTAAATTTTATAGCTTTTACTACAGGTACTGTTCTTGTTTATTTTTTTTACCTTGTATTATAATTTGTGAAAACTTTAAAAAGATCTCAACTCTGTTTACTAATTAATATTGTACTATGACCAATAAAGTTGTAAGTTTTCCGAAAATTAATAAAAAAAAATATAATAAAATGAAGCACACATAATATGACGTTTACGACAAAACTGTTTCAATGAAAACTCTTAATGAGTTTCTCATTTGATTATATTGATATTTGTCACTAAATAGTATAAAACAAAGTCGCTTTCTTTCGCAGTCCCACCAACCCGCAATGGACCAGCGTGGTGGGATACGGTCCAAAAACCCTCTAATGGATAGGGGTGTATTAGGGGAGGCCTATGTCCAGCAGTGGACTATCACAGGCTGATGATGATGATGAAAGTCGCTTTATCTGTTCCTATATCCCTATGTATGCCTTAATCTTTAAAACTACGCAAGGGATTTTGGTGCAATTTTTTTTTAATAGAAAGAGTGATGATTACAGAGGAAAGTTTATATGTATAATTAATGCGTAATATTGTAGAGAAACGCTGATACATTCATAAATTTTACAGATATAAGTATTGCACCCGTTTGGAGCCGGTGTAGGTCGCTAGTTTCCTATAAATTATCGATGTTTTCTATCAGTGATCGAAGATAAACAAATTGAGTGTAAGCAGATATAATTGAACCTTAAATCCGTAATTTTAATATAAAAGTCGCCAACAGTAAGACTACTTCTGTCAAATTACGCCGTTTTATATTAATATTCCCGCAATGAAACAGTTTTTAATTTTTTTAGGCATATGCACTACGGACAATTTTTAGGCTTCAAATATTTTATTAACAATGAAATGAAAGGAAGTCACAAATAGACCATAGAGGAATGAGCGCACCGACAGATGGTGAGCGCGTAAAATCGTATGTAAAAATTTCTATGTCTGCTGGCTTTATTTGAATGTAGAATAATTAATCATACAAAAGGGTTTTTTATGAAGGTTATTTTAATTTAATAAAGCGCCTAGGAATGATCGATATTGGAATAACAACAATGGTTAACATCGAGTCGAAAGTGCGAAAAACATCGATGTTTTTGTGTAAATAATAAATTTATCTATTATTTTTTTCTAAAACGTGTTTATTATTGTTAAAATTAACGTTTCAAGTATTTTACAACGCACAGAAGTCTGATTAAATTGGTACCAAATTCGCACGCATGCATTAACTTACTCAAAGTCAACTTCCACCTAGTTCGCGGGGACGGTAGCTTCCTATGAACTCTGTGGTAGATGAAGTTTACCAAAGACATGGGTCTGGAAGCATAACGTCAAGGATAAAAATAAAAAGACAACCTAATGCACGCCAAACCGTCTGGGTGGGTACCACCACGGTGCCTATTTCTGCCGCGAAGCAGTAGTGTGAAAACACTGCTGTGTTCCGGTTTGAAGGGCACCGTAGCCAGCGTATTTACTGGGTAAACGAGACTTAGCTATTTCTCAAACAAAACAAAAGACGGCGCCCAAAAGAAAAGTTAATCCATTGATGTTTTTGTCTTTATAACATCGATGTTTTATACATGATGATGTTGATACAGTTCAAAACATCGATGTTTTTAGAATATCCGTCAAACCTACGAAACGGCGTTTATATCTTACTGCTATGCGGTAAGAATTGGTATTAACTTTTGAAACGTATTTCAAAACTGTCACTACCTAAGGAAAAATAAATATTAACAAATATTAAAATAAGGACTTAGAACGGATTTTACTGCGTTTGATTAAATTTAAACTCCCGACGTTTCGAACCATTCACAGGGCCGTGGTCACGGGACAGACTATAGGACTGTCGTTAATCCCTTTATTCGATAATGTGTAGTATTCGCGTAAATAAAATAATATTTATAAGTTAAAGTCAGTCTTACGCAGTTCAAAAATGTTCTACAATTTATATGGGATCCTATGTTTCTACGCCATAGGACCACCTAGTCTGTGCGGACGGTAGCTTCTTCGTATTCTGTGTTAGATGAAGATTACCAAATACTTCAGTCTAGAAGCATAACATCATTTTAACATGGCACTTTAAACAAATTGCAAAATCTAACAAGCTTTGGATACATTAAATCTAAAAACAGCTTTAAGACGACCCGTTTGGCTCTACTACAGTGATTAGTAATCCGCTAACTGCGTCAGAGGGTGTGGGTTCGACTCCATTCCACTAGGGGAAAAAATAAGTATATTTAAGCATTTATAAGTATTCTAGTTGTCTTAGTAAAAGCTTAGCTTAGTTCGGGACAAGATTAAGTTACGTTACCGTCCAAGAATTGTATTATTATAGTATCATATTACGTTACTTACTAACCAGAACACGAGTAATTGTATGTATGTTGTATTATAGACATATTATAGATATGAATATGGAAAAACGCGTTCTCGTATCCACAGGGGTACCGTGTAAGCACTTTATCCCTGATTGCTATGGGAATATTTTATGTCACACGAACACCGTCCACGTACCTTCACATTCGTCACGTCGTGGGGGAAGACGCTACGTAAAGTTACGTAAAAATCTATCAACATAAATCCAATCACAGTATTGTAATGTAATCAGTATTCAGCTGTCAGTATTTTACTCGATTATATTAGGTGCGGGCGCATTTGCCGAGCCGACGTTGTGATGTAGTAGAGATAGATGCGCGTTATGTATACGTACTTGCTAGCAGTCGTTGTGATTTATGTGTTTTACCTATAAAGTTTGAAGTAAATCTCTAAATTAGTAGTCTAGTTCACTAGTGTACAAGGACAATAGTAATATCCAATAGACCGATTACGACTATATATATATATACATATATATGAGAATAGCCACCTAGGCAAGACATATTATAGCACGTATAGTGCACAAGTATACGTGCAAACACAGGTACTCTTCCTACAGTATGGTAGTCCTTGTCAGATAAACCAAAACCAGGTCAGGTGCAGTAGGTATACCGACCCCTTAGCATTCCATCCGACGCATAGATCGCCTTATTTTGCAAGCATTCGGATGATCTGATTCGATGACTGCGCTAAACCGACTGGAAAACAACATTTTAAAATTGTCCTGTTTCTGCAGGATTTGATCCCAGGACATCCAGTTTTTTAAATTACAAACCTATACTATTAAGCATGGCGTTGCTAGTGTTACGACTTAAATCAATTCCGTTGACGCTATTTCCCTAATTTTATTAACAATCCAATTGTTAGGATTTAATAGCAGTTTCTAATGTTACAATAAATAAACAAGTATATAAATTAAAAAATAAATATTTTGTGATAGACATTGACTGACGTTATAATATAATATACAACAATTACTTCAAATAATAATATAAACAAATGCACGATATACATCTTATAAACTTTCTCACACAAAAGCATTTAAATGAAAACACTTCCAACCAACTTTGCGTTGAAATATCATACGCAGTTTATATAGTACGAATATGTAAAAGGGTAGCTAAAAAGTAAGCGCTTCATAAATTTGTTAAAAAAAATCCTTCAAGAAACATAAACAATAATTATTCTGGCACCGCGAGCGGGAACAAAGGATAAAGGTTTTATAATGAAAATTTATTAAGCTACTTCTTCTCGGGTCAAATCTTAAATGTATTTTATTTAACACTCCCACGGATGTTCTTAAAAATACGCCATATATTAATTCTATGTACTATTCATAAATCAAATTAAGTCCATGAAAAATAAATTCTCAAAAAAGTCGGCTACAAGATTGCTCACAGATCATAAAATATTTTGAGCATTACATTGCGGTTTTTATTGCAAACGAAGGCAGACGAGCAATGGGCCACCTGATAGACAGTGGTCACCCATGCCCATAGGCATGGCACCAGCAAGGTATCAGCGAGGCATTGGTAATACATAGGATGTCACGTCGCGTTAAACCAGTGAAGGCTGCGGCGCCCTTCAAACCGGAACGGTAAACAGAAGTGTTTTCACACCACTTCTTTGCGGAAGAACAGGCATCGCTTCAAGTTATAATTTACGATGTTTCAACAACTTAAACAGCCATGGAACAGAGACGGTTTTAGTGTAGAAGATTGAATAATTATAACGTTAATACTATATTTCAGAATTGAATCGGATTGAAATACGAGATCGTGTTAATCATTCAATAGCCGTCGCTAAAACTAACCGCAGACATCTGTCAAATATCAACAAGATGACCACCACAGATAAACAAAACACATAGATACACTTTCATAATCTGATATCAATACAAAATCAAATATGGTCGTTGAATAAACTGTGCATTTAAATAAAAGGCATTTGAGTTAGGTAGGTTCCCTAGTTAAAGACTGGCTGGGGAACTGTACTAGTACTGGATCAGAAGTTATATCTGCGTTACATATTTTGGCTGGAAAGCATTAGTGTGAAGACACTACTGTGTTTAGATTCAAATAGAACTATATTAGCGTTGCAGCGTAAACGAGTCTACACGCTTTGTTTCTTACTGGCACGGCATATCATTTACCATCGAGGTTATCGAACGGCTACTTTGTTTCCTTTTATTTAAATAAAAGTATGACATCTACTTTTATTACTTAGCTTCAGTATCGATATCATAAACGTAAATATCCAAATCATGTAAATTAATGTATAAGTTATCTTACCTATGCTTCCCATGCTATATGAATACATAAAAATAAATAAATAAGGTTTAGGTACTGCACTTTATCCGAGATCAGATGTACTAAGACAACATAAACGCAGCCGATACTAAAAATACAGGCCTACATACTACGGTAACGTTTCCTAGAACAATGGGCCCGCAGACCGCCGTAAAGACTCGCCGTACAGACGGACGGGTAAGCTTTTAACGGATGGATCGCCGCCGGTGTTCGGTAACGGTATACAAATAATACTCATATAAATAACCACAAATATATCTACGGCTTTTCCAAACAGGTCACCGCCTCAGATCGCTTTACCTCGATTAGGAAACGTTCAAATCTAAATTACACAATGTATATTCTACACCGCAGCGAAATAACCACTGATGTAATTTATTGATATAACGATCGGTGTCAATCGTATGGGTTTTTGTTAGTGAACTGCCAATAAGTGATTTACATCCATAAACTACGCCTTCGCATCATACCTTTACTAATGTATAAACTAATCAGGTGACCCTTAAGGCACAATAACGTCAAGCTAAGGCCGATAAAAGGTAAGCAGAAATTAAAAGCACTCAGAACAAATGATCTTAGATAAGTCAATATCGATTTTAAGCTAGGAAATAACAATCTGTCAACCAACTGTCAAATACCAACTCGTTAGCTATAACGAGGTGATGCAATCAACATGATAGGCACCGGAACGACACCCTGAGGGAATCCCGTCGCGACCGCCCGCAAGCGCTTTCACGAAATCAATAAAACACCGGCGACATAAAAAATGTATCCATTTTAGCGAATTAACGACAACAACGTCCCGCGACCGTTTCCCGTCGCGACGGCGGAAGCTGTTAAAAGGCGTTCCGGGATTTCGAAAGATCCAGACCGTTTTGGCCAATAACCAAAACTATTTTTTATATGTGATCAAAGGCATTGGTCAGACTGCAACGGTTTTTATTTGGTAATAACATCAAGAAAGATGGATTAAGATGCAGAAAATAAGCGATATTTCACTGATTTTCTTTGATTCAAATTCAAATATCAACATAGGAGCGATACACTCATTTATTGATTGTCAAAAATCTGCCACCGGTGCGGAAAAGGACACCTCAGACCTGAGAAGAACCAGCTAAAAAAAATCAGCGGGACTTTTTTTGTCATCTTTATACAATTTAATTGAAACAATAAACAAACAAATAAGAGTATAAAATTATGATATTATACAAAAAAGCCTGGAGCGTACATTCCATCACCAGAGTGTGTTATCATTTAAAAACTTATTTACATTGTAATAACCTTTAACACAAAGTTCCTTGACAACTTTATTAAATTTATTAATGGATAAATCTTGAACGTTTTCTGGGATTTTGTTTTAAAAGCGAATACATTGTCCCATAAAGATTTAGATATTCTTCGCAGTCTAGTTGCTGGAAGAATTAATCTATGCTTGTTCCTAGTATTAATGTCATGTGCATTACAATGCCTCAAAAAATATTATTGTTTTTCTGCACATACATTACATTTTCAAAAATATATTGATTACGATTAAAATCATCATCATCATCAGCCTGTGTCAGTCTACTGCTGGACATAGGCCTCCCCAAGTGCACGCCATCGCTTCCGAGCTTAGGCTATTCACATTGATTAAAATATGCAACAAGTATTCAACCGTAGTCAAATTTTAAATGATTTAAACTTGAAAAATATAATTCGTAAATTAAAATCTTTAATTCTGGAGAAAAATAATATTCGAACTATCTAAAAATGCAACGAATAGACTATTCGCTTAAAAGTTATTCCTTTTTATCAAAAGAATCTTAACGTTCATTTTACATTCTACGTTTTCAAATCAATGAAAAAGTAAAAATTATATTAATCTTCATCAAACTCATATAAAGGTCGGATTTCCTAATTAACATAAAGGAAATTCCATCATAACAGACTGGTTATTGAATGCATTTAACAAACATTTATGTATATTGTTTTTGTTAATACATGATATAGCCTTATTCGCCAGGACTTCAGTGCCAATCTCGGATTTAGAGTAAAAAATGTAAGTTATTTAAGATTGCCGTTACTAGTTGAACTAAATTTAGAGGCAAGTGAAGATGTTTATTAAAAAATATTCAGCACATCATCATAAAGACTATCACGATTTCATTACCAATGCTATACTGCAACATTTTCGAACCATACATAAAAAATTTTAGCATGTTTCCCGCAAATTATATATACCAGATTCGAGTTAGTTCCTTAGGGACTCAACCCGGGAGATAGGCGCCTTGTCAATCTCTCAGACAGTGATGTACAACATCAAAGCCCATCGCAACGGCGGTGTCAATCTCACTTTGGCTCAATAAAACTCCGAGAACCAATCAGCTAATGCTATCACACTAACGTTCATGTCTTGAACTAGTTCTTGCCGCGGATTCTGTTGCATCAATCTTTCATCTAACATAAAAAATTGTACGAATCCAAGGATTCTTGACATGCGCTACAATTTTGACACATTATAGAATACACTCCAAGATTATTTTTCGTATTGTTTTGCGACATATTTTTTCTCCTTACATGCTTCTACACATCATTATATTACTACAATTTTCTAAGGGGTCGTCCAAAACATCTATCAGGTTTGCATATTATCTTCAAAGATGGATGGATTTTCATCATCTAATCATTTGACAATGGTGATAGTCCATGGCTTTGATGATTGCACATCCGATGATTTGATGAAAATGACTCAATAAGTCATACGATCAAGTGGCAGCATTGGAGCGTGGTCACCGTTACATTACACCGTAACACGATATAACTTTATCTGAGTGCGTTTGACACAGTCCAACACACACGCGTACTTCATAAAACATATACAAGAAAAATGTTACGTAGGTTCTTTGCACACCGTTAAAATCCAGGCTCAAAAGCGCGAAAAAATAATAATCTTGAATTAAATCGAGCTATTTAAAAGGGTTATACTAATAATTAATGAAAATCAAAATTACAAGGAGTTAAAAACATTACACGTATCTAATTGCACCAACAATAAATTAATCATACTTCAACCGGAGCTCTATAGTGCGAAATAAATATTTTTTCTATTAGCCAATGGGTTAATTTTTTAGTATAAGAAACATCTGCTCTGAATGATTTTTCGATTACGAGCTATAATACTGAGTACCTAAGCTCCTCTGCTTAGTGATGCTGTCACCTGATTTGCAAGCCAGAGATCGTGTCTTAAATACTGTTTCATTAGTGCTTTCTGATTGGTTTGAACTTATGCGAGCCAATCAACCAATAACTTAAAAGAAAATTCTCACGAAGATTCTTGCGTTGGATGGACAAGTGGAATTTCGATTCCGATTGGCAAAACCATCTGTGGGAACTTATACAGATTAGAATAACTTACATATAATTCTTTTAGTTAATTCTGTTAAATTTCAAGTTATGGAGGTCAATGATGAAACGACTATAATCAAGAAAGATATCGTGTATAAAAAAACCTATGCGGTCCCAAGTATGCTCGTAGAAGTGGCAAAATTTAATGGTGAAAATTACCAATGCACACTAAAGTAATACCACTTTTAAAATAGATAAAAGTCAAAAGCCATATATCAATTAAATAATTGAAATAAGACATAAAACTTAAAGACATACCAGTGGTCGGTCCCTGTTACTGAGACCGTCTAGGGTCCACATTCGAGATGCCGTATTTTCACGAAGCATTAGTTGTGAAACATGCTGCAGTTCCGGTTTGAAGGCACTCTAGCCTAGCAGTATTTACTGGGTAAACAAGAATTAACACCCTCATGTCTCACGGTGGCAGCGCGTTCGAGCGATACCACTGGATTGTCACCGTCTATGGAGTCGTCGTACCGATTCCCATCGTGGCTCAACTGCTCGTCAAAAAAAAATAAACAAAAAGAAACAAAGCTCGATTGTGTCTCGGATAACTACTGAACTACACGGCGATTCACTAAGCGCTCCATTTATTCAAGATGCAATTAGATAATGTTTACACGAATTACACCTCATACTTTGCATGAATGTAGAACAAGTGCAAAACAAAAACATCTCTCCACAAATCAACCCTAACGTCAATTTAAAAGTGGTCTCTTAACTTGTAAAACATTGCCATACCAACAATCATCACTATACAGTTATACAAGAGTCACTATCTGAAGCTAGCAACTAGTTTATAATGAAAATAACGCATTAACCAACGAACAACCGTACAACTGGAACGATCAAACTTCGCTCTCCGATATCGCAGTTCTGCTATGGACTTCTAAACTTTCCGAACGAACGGAAATAGCTCGTGGAAAATGGCTAGGCTCTGATCGAGTTCTGGAAAGTACTTGTTTTTTTTTTATTTTTACATTGAAGTGATGCTGTGGTTGTGCAAGTAAACAACTAAAGATATAGTGATAAATTATTTTCCTACGGAAATACATGAATCCTTATCGGAAAATAATTATACACAAACAGTGAATAAATTATCGTATTAAATGAGTTTTTATATCCATTAATATGGAACTTTATAGTTTAGTTTGAAATGTCAAAATAAATAATGCCAATGTAATATAGAGATGTATAAGTATTGAAGCTAATTGAGAGAGCACGATAGATACGCACTTTTCCGAAAAATTACGAAGGAAAATCTTTTAACACTATACCTATAATTAATTCGATTATTTTCTGTATACGAATATGTATTAGTTCAGAAAGTAAATCTTTATAAAAATATACAAACAATTCATTATTTAAGAATATACTATCCTGTTATGTAAGAACGTTAGATAGCTTTTACCCTAATAGTAAAAATATTGATTTCTCATGTGTAACATAAAATGTATCTTGTGTTATATAAGTAACTTTTCCTTTACGTAACAAAATAATGCTTACATTGTAATATATTATATTCTGCCATAATATATGAGTACTTATTACACACATCACAACAAAAACACGGGTGTGATAGGATAAGAAGCTCGTCTCTGGACCCATTTAAAAAAAAAAAAAGCATTAGAACCCTAAGTTATTTAATTAATAAGAAATACATACCTTATTCGGCTTTGGTGTAATCTGAAAAAGATAAAATATTTTTATTATAATTTTAAAAAATTGTACGCATAATAGTCGTCTTTTAATCCAACCAGTATAACATGAACATCAGTAACCAATAATAATAAAGTTTAACGCTTTTATATACATTTAAATTATTCTAAAATGATAACAGACTCAAAAAAAATAATCGGGTATAATTTTAAAACAATTTTAAATTAATCAAACGCGATAAAAAGTAGTAAAAGTATTATTTATCTTTTAAAACATTTCTATTAAGAACGTAAATCGTTACGACCCGTCCTTTTAGATTAGGATATAGAAAATTTATAGGTAAAACTTTTTACTCAAATACTCAAAATAAATAAAAGATAACGTTAAGATATTTAACTATAAGACATTAAAATAACCTTCGCATATTCTAATCATATCTAATGTCCACACAAACGATCGGGCACACGACAATTTCGTGTCCAAAATGTGCACACGTGTACTAAATAATTAATTAACTATAATCCGCCAAGCTAGACTCGGAATGGGTGTTACCAAAGCATCCCATGGCAACGAAGAAGCGCTTTTATGGAGGAATTGTCACCGATACGCCATTCATCATTTAGATTTGTAGGTCTCTTTTTGTAAGAGACCATATGGGGTGGCTTTTTCTACCGCAAATCGGTAGTGTTAAAACACTTAGCTTGCGTATTTACATTATGGTGATAATGTAAACCCAATAAATACGCAAACTAAGCTAAAGCTTGTACTGTGGAAAGTAGATGACTGATTAATACGTAGACTTACTTTACGTTTGTAAAAAAATACATATTATATACAACCATTCAGACACGAGAAAAACACAATATTGAACACAAAATATTTTTCGCGTGGTGGGAATCGAACCCATACCTACTGGCGTAACAGTCAGGGTCACTAACCATAACGCCAAACGGGTCATCGAACATTTTATACTTCAGGGAGGTGGGTGGGTCGTTGCTTGTGACTTCACATGCTTTTCGCATAGACAGGGCGCATCTCTAACGATCAGGTCAAGGTCTCATAACATCAGGTAAACTCTTAACAAAGAAACAAACAGTTAAGTCGCCGTTGCTACGGGTTACATCTATTCCCAGTTTAAATTGGTTAAACTACACACAGAAGCATAGTAGCTTCCGGCGGCGGCGAATATGTTACCACAAGTCGGAAGTCGGCTTAAGGCTATGAACCAAAAGGTCGATGCGTACAGATTGCGTACGTTTAGGTACTTCGAGACACGATTATAATACAATTGTTTTACTGTAGACATAAGTGGAATATGCACTTGTTCAAAAAGAAAATTCACTAATAAGACTTCTTTGAAATAATCGTAAAACTAGTAACGATTTTTTTCGAAAATTTTCATAATTTATTCAAATTTTATTGTAAAACCTCAATATTAAGTTTTACAAGAGGCCTAAACGCTTTTTTCTCTCCCAGTCATATCGATCGATCAAATATAGCTACGATTATTGCGACAAAGAGCCAAAGTAGCGAGCTTATAAATGTTATGTTTACATAATGGTTAATATCCATACTTACCATTATTTCCGTTTATATATAAAGTAACATTTATATATTATACATTAAGTTCATGAAAATGCATTTTAATATACAAGAAACTTATACAGTACGAAGTTTCACGAAACGTAAACTTTCTATCTTTATATAGAAGTTATTAATATATAAATATTTACAGATATATATTTCATACGAACTCGTTTTTGTCTTTGTAGAATGCGTATTCGATTTAGGATGGTTATATAATTGTTATTAATTATCCTAACTTCCTTAATCCGCAGTCCAGTTGAAATGTACATTTATTGGGTAAAAAATGCATTATAATTAATATAATACTAATTAATTATGACGACCGCTGGTGTCGGAAAGCTCTGGAGTAGAGACCGAGGCTCGGCAAACGTAGAGTAGGACGCCCTGCAGCAAGATGGATTGACGACATTCGCAAAGTGGCCGGCGTGGGCTTGTTGAGAATAGCCGAAGATCGGAAGCGGTGGCGTGCATTAGGGCAGGTCTATGTCCAGCAGTGGACTGACACAGGCTGATGATGATGATGATGATAATGAATTAATATTATCATTTGAATATAACCGCCTCCGTGGCATAAGAGTATTGGTCCTTGCTTTATGAACCGGAGGTCTTAGGTCCGAATCCCGCGGGTCAACAACTTTGTGTTATCGTTGTTTTCTGATTGGTTACGACAACTTTGGCTCATCAACCGTCTGAAAAATAAGATGATCCATTCGTCAGGTAGACATGTAAAAGTCGATCCACCCACCAACCCGCATTGGACCAGCGTGGTGGGATACGGTCCAAAAGCTCTTAACGGAGAAGGTGTGCATTAGGGGAGGCCTATCCCCAGCAGAGGACTAACACAACTGTCAATATACTGTATATAATGAAATAACACAGTCTCGCATTCTTAAAGTAAAATGCGATATCACTTAAGATTATCAAAAAAGACTCATATAACTAAGTATAAGATGATATATAACTTGTCAAAGCCGTTTTCGTAATCCACTCGACTTCATAAGCACAAAGACGACAATGCTTTTAAATGACGTCATATAATGAATTGGACGGGCTCCGTCATATAGGGACAAGCTAATCAGCATAAAACGTCGGCATACAAATTAGTAAATAGCCAAAGAAGGTTTTAAGAAATATTATACATACACTAATCACGAGTAATGTAATTAATGTATTTAAGGCTAAACGATGAAATTCATCAATTTGAATAAAAGCGTCCAAAATAGTCTATTACGCGATTTAAATATTTGAAATACTGAAACATATTTGAATATTTAACTGGAAAGTAAATATCTTTTCATATAATCCAATACAATACCAATAAGTTCAGAAACTTATATCGATAATGACTATATTTAAAAGATATTATTATATAGTTTTGATAAAATCACTTACATTTAAATACGACGTAGAAATTTTTGCATTTGTTTATTTTTAGTTGATAGTTATTAGTTGTTAATAATAGCTAGTTAAAGAATTCATCAGTTTAACAGGCCAAAAACGTCGTACCACTAACTTAATATAACCTATATTGACATTTATTATCTATGGAATATAAACCAAACTTAAAGCTTTGGGACACATCTAGTAACTATAAAAAGCGAAGCAAATGGACCATTCTCGTTAAAACTTAATTACAACTTTATCTACATTTAGGCTACACTGAATTTATTCAATAAGTACAAAACATATTCAACCATATCGTTCTTTAATATTGGCGTACGCTGAGAAAGCATAACAATTTAAAAAAATCAATTCACTACATGTACTATACTGGCATTTTAGAATTATTAAAAAAAACCAAAGGGATTCCATTTTCAAATTCGATTCTAATTCGCCCGCGCGCCCTTTCCAGTGCATCAACATCTCAGTAGGGCCCGGAGCGGCGGAGGGGCCAGACGGTCTCCGGCGGCGTTTAATTTTAAGGCTTCCATTGAATGATTGAGGGTTCATTGACACGACGGCGTCTGCCCCGAGCCCCCTACACGCCAATCAATAAAAGCGCGCCAAACGGGGTACAAGCCAAGGGGCATAGACAACAGACGAGAAAAGGAATACGATGTTAACCCTTCTTACATTACTTCACATATTAAATGTACTTAATTATTTATTCATTTTATGAGTTTATTCTTTAGATTTTATTCCCGAAACGTCAGGAAAATCGTCGTCAGCGTCCATCATCACGGACAGACTGCCTGTTAAAATTTGGATTTTATTTATGAGGCTTAATTATGGCAAACAGTGGAAGCGTATAAGCACTAAATTAGCCACTTAATACGCCAAACATCTTCGACCATCTATCTAATAATAGATACCAGGACTAACAAAATATTGAACAAAACTAATAACGTAGATATTTTACTTGATACAATTATTTGTGTATAATATTTATTATACTAATAAACTTACAGGAACGTCTCACATGAAACAACTGTCAAACATCGATCTAAAAATCGTCAATGAAGAGAAGATATATTTATGTAAAAGATTCCCACCTATATATTGACTTATTACGATTGGAAACCATAGAAAGATATCCAAAATCCATACAAATAAGAGGTTTAGAGAGTAAATAGTCTTAGAAAAAGTATCTCATGTAATCGGGTTGCAATAAGCCGATTGATAATTCAGTACTAGCGTAAAACTTCACATACGCTTTGTAATTCGAGAATCTTTTCGTTTAATACATTTAATAGTCACAAGAATGTGTTTAAGAATGTTACGTGATAAAAATCAAATAAGTAAACATAAAAAACTAAAATAACTTTGTAAAAAAAAAGAAGTGTTAATTCCGATAGGCGACTTGCATTTCAAACCAACTACATTATGGCAGATGGAGTATTTTAATGGACTTTCTTATTCAAATATTTGTATATGATTAATATTATGTAGGATTTTATTCATTATCACGAATTACTTGCGCATCATGATCATGGCGACTGAAGTGAGTATCAACTGTCGGGAATAAATATCACTTGCATTGAAGGTTGAAATTATATTTATCAAATCCACTAAGGTCGATAATATAATATCGTGAATAAAAAAAAAATTAAATAATAGTATAAAATCGATAGATTGAATAAAGGACGTAGATTAAAAAAAAACAATAACTACAAAATTGCATTATGTATTAAGAATGACGTAAACAAAAGTTCTAAGAGTGTTGTTAAGTAATTGACAATATTTTTAAATTAACAATATCACTACATAGTATAAAACAAAGTCGCTTTCTCTGTCCCTATATCCCTTTGTATGATTAAATCTTTCAAAGTACGCAACGGATTTCGATGCGGTTCTTTTTAATAGATAGAGTGATTGAAGAGGACGGTTTTATATAAAACACATTCTTAATAATATAGGTATATATATCATCAGCATAGCCCGTGCGAAGCTGGGGCGGGACGCTAGATAAAATTTAAAACTAAAATTTGATATTTATGCTGACCATCTTCGATTACATTATCGAGAAATTTAACATAGGCCTTTACATTAAAACTGAGGGCCCACTTAAATTACTTCGTTTTTCTTATTACAATCTAGCCATAGTTCAAACTATCAATGACTTAAGACTCTGTAAAGAGTCTATGTATATATATGTAAATGAAATAATCATAATATATATGTAAACGATTTTTATTGACGAATAAACAAAGATACATCGTCACTGGGAAATAAAGACTACATTACTGTATTATTAATTAATTATTAATATAGTTATTAATAAAAATCGTTCGTCTTTATAACATTAGTGTTTATAGTAATATCAAATATTAAAGCCATATCTTTTATCAGATACTATCCGCTTCACAGAAACCCGCCACGGTACACAGTCGTGCATTATGTAATGGGCGCTAAGTGAAACGTCAAAAGGGCCAAGAGGCGCGGAGGCCTTTCACGGCGACGGTACAAATTGATATCCCGCGGGAATAGGTCGCTCTGGATGTCCTGGAAAGGGTTGAGATAACCACGGGCGAAGTGTAAAGGCGTAGGCTGAAGTCACTTACAGGTCATTTGCTGGTCTTCGGATATTTGATAAATTCGTGCATGCGGTTTGAATTCGACACTGCGATAATGAGTAATAAGAAGCGTTAACATATGTTGAATATAAAAAGTGCCAAAATATGCAGGCCTATATGATAAAATATATACAGCGAACTTTGACTAAAGCCAGTAATTTGTTCGTTATTCGGGACTTCTTTATTAGGGACAAACGAACTGACTGATATTTCAGGCCATTGAAGCGAGCAGTCGCATCATCAAAATTACGATCTTAGATTTTCAACTAAACGACAGCAAAAAAAAAAACAAACATAATTCATGATAAAATAGTGCACCCCATAGCGACTGTGCGGCGTTATAACTCTACGCTTTTTACAAATTTGTCAACGACAACATCTTTATTACGCTTGGGTTAGAATTTACATAAATTCTTATGCTTTATAATATAATAGTATATTCTGACAAGTTTTCATCTCACAAAACACAAAGGATAATCTGTATATAAAGGATAAACCGAAAAACATCTACAAACTCCCATTAATGTATTTAAAGCGACACGCGTAACTTTCCATCATCGTATATTTAACAGAAGCACTCATATTGTTTCGAGGAAGGAAATTAATTTGCGCACACTCATGTTATATTATAAACAATGTTTACTCGTCGACTCTGACAGCCATGGCAGGTACGATGGCGCAGCAATTAAATTTAATTTCCCAATTAACGGTCCCATTAGCGGGAGGACGTTAAATTTGTATCGAAAAATGAGGACTGCAATTTTTATAGCTGTCATGTAACCGTGGAAATTGCCTCCGTAGTGTAGCGGTATTGGCCCCTGCTTTATGAACCGGCGGTCGTGGGGTCGAATCCCGCGGAAAGAAGAACAAAAAACTTTGTGTTATCGTTGTTTTCTGGTTGGTTAGAACAATTTGGGCCAATCGTCCAATTGTCTGGAAAGTAAGATGACCCTATTGGAGAAGGCGTACATTAGGGGAGGCCTATAAGCAGCAGTAGACTAACACAGGCTAATGATGATGATGATGACAATGTCCAGCAGTGGACTAACACAGATTAATGTTGCAATGCAAACGTTCAAACTCAATATAATGTAAAGATAAAGCTTATATATATTACTGTTTCGATTATTTCATTACTGTACAAAAAAGTCGCAGGTTCGAAACCTGCCAAGAAATTGAATGCTATTGTTTTTAAGTAGTAGACTACGGCATAACAATTCAATTGTGTAGAAATAGAACGAGTGTGCAAAAAAATCGCGTTTAACCACCGTTATAGGCTCAAAATTTAATGAACAGCTATATTTCAAAAGTCTCAACTTAAATCAACATTAACTTATTCTTTTCACCAGACGCGCGCATAAATCCATGGTCTGTACACAAACTTTCCACATCTCAATCCGCCTTGAACATACATACATAACAAACGGGCAGTTACCGTTCTCCGCATTTCCGTTTATCCGAAAGACAAACAAACGGAAAATGTTATTATTAAACCACGTGCACACGACGAGAATTGGGTAGTGATAATATTTATATTTGCCACCATATCTAGCTGTGTTTACGCAATCCTAAGACGGTTAATCGCGACGCAACCTAAAACTATTAAGGATATCTCTTTACTATATGACACTGTAGCTTAACACCAAATTAGAGCCCGCGCTTTTAGAAGTGGTAGTTAAGTTTAGATATAGCTCTTCTAGCTAATAATTTATCCTTAAGAAAGCGTCGGAATCGAGCCGAGGCCTCGGCCCACCAAGGCAGCCCTCGATTCAGCTTCCTAACGGTACCAACTTTTTACATGCACATCCGACGCATGAACCATCTTACTCTTCAAACATTTGGGTGATCAGCCCAAACTGTCCTAACCCACCAGAAAGCAACGATAACACTAAGAAGTTTCCCCACGGGGTTCGAACCCACGACCCCCGGTTTATAAAGCAAGGGCCAATACCGCTAGACCACGGAGGCGGTTGTTAGACAACCTTAAAGAGATACCTATGTAAGAAATATCGCGGCAATATATTTAAAAATATAATGCCGCGATTATAGTTTGAACCTTTTCGTCCCAACGTTGTGTAAATGTGATGCAAAAAAAATAACATTTTTACTAAAATAGCATGTCCTGATATGAATAAAGCCTGCCTCCGTAGCCTAGTGGTATGGACGTGTGCTTAAGAAACCGGAGGTCGTGGGGTCGAATCCTGCGGGGACTCAACAAATTTTCATTGTTGTTTCCTAGTTGGTTAGGGCAATTTGGGCCGATCACCCAATTGTCTGAAAAGTAATATAACATTGGAACACCGTGGTGGATAGGTCTAAACCCCTAATGGATAGGGTGTATTAGGAGGCCTATGTCCAGCAGTGGACTAACAAAGGCTGATGATGATATGAATAAAGAAGGTGTTGCTTAAATAAAAAATTATAATGTAATGTTTTTTGTAAAAAATAATTGTAATGTTGGTATCATTAAATTGACCATGACCATGATGAATTGACCAATTGACCATAACAGAGTTAAATGACATTAAAACTAAAATTCAATGAAAACAAGAGTTTCAATAAATCTTGAAATTGCGTTGGACATTACATGCAACATGTTACTTTGCAAAATATATAATATTTCATAATTCAAATATACACATCCAAGTAATCTAAGTATATGAAATGTTCTAAAGCAAACAGGCAAACACTACGATCTCAGAGAGGGTCCCTATAATAATCGTAGCACAATAACGGACTTGTGACCCTTGCCAAATAGTTCCGGATACTGCCAATAAAATATGGTGAACGTAAAAAAGGGTATAAAAGGGCGGACAGGAAGGAGAACAGTTGATATAAAAGTTTTAGCCACTGATTTAAGACACGATACAGTTCTTGGCAAACCTTTTTTTCATTGGAAAACATAGAAATAAACAATAAAATTGTAACAGAGTATGAATAAAATTCTGTAACGAAAAATAATGATTTCAACAAAAAGTCGTAATTTCTCCTAGCCTCATTTTAATGCGAATTGATATATAGTCATATTTTTATCTTTCAATACAGACACGCATATTTATCAATTCGTAACTACTTTATCAGTGGTTTCCTGCTTATTTATTTACCAGCCTTTACTCTAGCAATCAAGAACACAACAAATAAACCAGCAAAACCAAAAAAAAAAACTAAGCCCATTGAAATTCGAATCCACGACCACACTTCGGTACAAAAACACGACATACGTACAAATACACCGCGAAAGCTACCGAACACACATACTGGTATGCCTCGGTGGCAACGTTACAATATAAAAAATATTTACTCAAATAAAAACTTAAACACTCCGTCACGTACAATAATTAAGACAAACAAAAAACCTCTTTACTGACACTCCCAGGATCGATCCTGGTCATCGAGCATCGGATGCGTCACGCGTCAACGGATGACGCCAATTAATATCTACACAAGGCAATTAAGCAACGCCGCCGCTAAAGGAGCGAGGGCCAATATCTTAGTCGTAAAGCTCGTTATGACCCCGATGACCTAAGTTACGCGGAATGCATCTGGAGCGGATGTCGGATGACATGTGCAGAACTATCACATGACCCGCTTGGCGCAGTGGTTGACGACCCTGACTGTTGCGCCAGAGGGTTCGATTCCAAAAATTGCAAAATAAATGACTGATACATACTTAGAATTTCGTATCTTTACTACATAGTAAAAACAAAGTCTGTTTGTCCCTATATCCCTATGTATGCTTTAATCTCTAAAACTACGCAACGGATTTTGACACTATTTATTTAATAGATAGAGTGATCGAAGAGAAAGGTTTATTCGTTTAGTTTATGCATATTAGTGTCCATAGATTTTACAGATTTATCCGTGCGCAGCTGGGACGGGTCACTAGTTTGTAGACGTGGGTCGTTACGTCACTTTTAAGAAACGAAACGTAACCGGTTACGTGGACGGCGTCGCTTGTTTTAAAACTAGTTATTTTTATAACTAGCTACTTTCATCCAGCTACTGTGCATACATAAGTTTCTCAACTATACGGTTACATACGAAACGAAAATAACGGTTTCGTGTTTGATGCCCAATAGTTAAATCAATATATTTACTTTTCTGCATACTTTACTCCGGTTTACAATTATAAAATGTTTTATTGATTGATTATTGTTTACTACGAAACTATGATTTCAATAAAATATTACTACTGCGTATTTAAAATAAGTTTTATTGTTACAATGACGATGATTAATATTTACTGTTTATTTTCAGTTTTGTTGTGTTTACACTTTTGAACGATTTTATTATAACTATCTTTCACTCTTATATACACCGTTCAGTTTTAAATAAAAAGTAAAATAAAACTCGCTTACTCGGCAAGTCTCGATCTGCCACCTCTATCGCACGGCCCGTCGGTAGGCAAGATGCGAAAGCGATATATCGCTTTACGCTCACTCAACTGACGAACGAAGACGACGACGGCCGAGTTCGCCCGAATAACGTTTTTACATAAACAACTACTTTTAATTTGACACGAAACGGTTATTGCGTTTCATATTGCGTAACCAGTTATTGTAACTGATGACGTGAAATAACGCTCACGCCTACTAGTTTGTAAATAAATACAGATACAAACTTTTTTTCTTTGATTATATAACCACGCGAATGAAGTTGCGCGTAACAAATATTTCATTAGATGTTAGGCGACACTTCGTTGCCATGGGTTACAACTTTAACATTTAATCCGATACAAAATTATTAAACTATAGCAGTATATGAGTTATTTATCGAATCTTTACCTAAAAAAAACTATCCAAACCCACTTATCGGGTGAATTAGTAGAATCCGCTGCTAGCTGACCTAAGCTTGACCGAAGAAATAATCGTGTCAAATTTCAAGTACCGGGGACTGGTTGTTCCATAAACACTATGATGTGTCAGTATATAGGTAAAAGTCTCTTATAGTGTATAAAAGTACGGCAAATTAAATAATCTTAAACAACGGAATGGCTCCATAGTAATAGCAAAATAAAGTAAGATTGTGTTATCCATTTCATAATATATAATTACTTAAGTTATTAACAAGAAAAGAATGACAATTGGCACGTACATTAATGTTATCGCAATTTTTGCATCAACCGTTACAAGGCAGCGTGGCCGAGCGGTCTAAGGCGCTGGTTTTAGGCACCAGTCCGAAAGGGCGTGGGTTCGAATCCCACCGCTGTCAGAACTTTTTTTCGGTTTTTCTTTGCATTAAATTAATTAAAATTTAAGTATAATTGTAAAACACACGAATTCAGTAATATTTTTAAACAATTTTACATTTTCAACTTTTTTTAAAATTTAGAAATAATTTTCATGTGAAGAATAAAAAATCGCCGTAAAATAAATTACAAACATAATCGGTAAAATAACAGAAATATTGAAGATTTGAATAACATTTACTTTTGAAATAAATTTTGTTTAATTTGTACAATTATAATGAATCATTAGATATTTTATTAAATGATTAAAATTAAGGCGGCTAATTTAGACTAAAATAATATGTCCAGTCTCATAACAAGAAAACAAAAATAAAATTGGCAGACCAAACCCAGTATCAGATTAAAATGCGCAAATATTTAAATAATTAGTCGTACAAATACATGGTGCATTGACCTATAGCATTCAATCAGTTAAAAGTCAATCAGTTAGGTTGCTTTATCCGAGATCGGTGACAAAGTATTACACGAACGTCGGGGTGGATCTTACTATAGTTATATATAAACAATTTATAAAAAATACAGTTGCAATATTTATTCAAATACATAACTAATACTTCAATTTGTTTTTAGGTACCAATGAAAATATTTTAAACGGCATTATAAAACGTAACAATTAGTTACCGAACTCGAAGCATAAAAGATGATGGCGGTCATTCTGCACAAGAATCTTTGTTTATCCATGGTCACGTTACCTGGTACGGGTTTAAACGTCGGGTATAATTGTAATTGATTGTAAAGCAACGCGATACAATCCGTTAAAATATATTATTTATCATGTATAGTATGTACGTAGGCAATAAAAAGTATTAAGACTTTATTATAAATACTAAAAGGTTACACGTTATTTTTTTATTGGAATGTGATAAGGCGCTTGTCTCAAGACTATAACAATTTTGGATATACATCTAAATATCTTGATTATAATGTAAAGACCAAAGCATTACACAATTTCACAACATAAAACCGTATCAAATGAAAAAACACCACCAAACTAAAGTTGAAATATCCCGTCAAAATTCACTGAGCGCTCATAGCGAATTAAACGGCATTAAAAAAACCGTATTTACAGGAAAATCAAGTGAGCAACCACACTCATGCTAACAAGACGTTGTTAGAACAAGTATTGGCGCTCATTTGATTATTTCCAGCGCAGTTGGCGCCAAACGACTGGCAAACAAACTAAATAATGAAGTTATAAAAACAGCGCAACCACGCTGCCGGGGCCAGCGGCGTGCACTCGAATTTGAAAATTTAATTAAGACTAGCCCGATGCGAGCTTTGGCTATTCACGTAAAAGCAAACGTGTTTACTTTGCTAAGCGACTCGCTTTTGTGGCAGCGCATTGAATAAACGCGGGAAAAGGGGCGAAATGCGGTCGTCGGCTTAATGGAGGGAAATCGTGGAATATTCTAGAAAATGACAAAGGCGATAGTGAGTATGATGACTGGAGGTGAGCGCGATATATCGCGGATACTTATAACGCAAGGAGCAAAAATTTGGGAGGTAATATGGAACTTTTTGTTGTTTACTCAAATACTACGGATAGATAATAGAGTTTACAAAGTTTATCATGTTTTTAATTACTTCACAATAATTTTAAAACCATACCAGTCGTTTCAGACCTATTTCAGTGTCTTACCAGTGTTTATTTAACCTAGATCGGTAGGAACTATCGCTTCATTTTCGTTGGTGTTGATATGACAACCATTTTTTATGTATTGAACTTTGAGGTATACTCTTCTGTCATGTTACACATAAGACATACACGTGCTAAGGTAATATATTATTTACGTTAATAAAGAAAGACCACGCGCAAAAATAAAACAAAAACAAGCAAATCTTAACAAATGGGAATGATAATAAGCATATGAGACGCTCCAAATAACTTACTTAATCTTGTTAAGAGGATGAGTAATTTCGCCAGATGTGATATAATCACAAATTACTGCACCAGCTTTACTCTATTATAACAGGAAAGGAGCTGACGTATAAATTTAATACCGCGGCTGGTGAAGCACGAAGTGAGAATACAATGGTATTTTTGTTATATCACTTTACTTGAATTTTAGGAAAGAAAATAATGTTTATTAATATTAGGTTTACATACATAGCTCATAATCACGCGTTTTAACAAATGGTCGCTTTTTAATAATTTAGAGATTTACCCTAAAGTAACACGGATAAAAACACTATACAGTTTTTTTGTTGACGTGATGTTGGTACTTAATATAGCCATTTATTTTTTAAATTTAAATAGATATAAGTAGAATCGATCAACAAGAACGCGTCGAAAGGCTGAAAGAAATGAATTGTTTAATATTACAAACTAAGTAGGTACATACATTCCATCGCTCAAATCATGTGTAGATAGCGTAGAATCAGGCTATTATACATTCAAGGGTTTTCACAGCTGAAAATGTAATTCGCCATCAACGAGAGCATATCCGTACCATAAAGGGGACGGGTGGGCACTTAAATATAAATTAGCGCACATGTTTGACATTAATTACGAATGCGGTTGAAATAATTCAAGTTGTTGTGCCACATATTGTTTGGCACTTGGCAGTGTATTCCACGTTGCCTCATTGTCTATCTCAATTAAATGAAAATAATATTGTGTTATTACTTTTTATTAAAATTATGCAACATTAATAAAAAGTAACTATCCCTGGATCCCTGGTCTAGAAAAGACTGGAACATATTCTTCATAGACTATAGCCCTTTCTACACTTCCATAGACGTCTACGATTATTTCTTTTATTTATGCGATTATTATACATATTAATAAATGTCGTTATATATATCCTCTATAGGTATATCTTAGCGAGAAAAATGAAGAAGAAAGAAAGTATACCTCGAATTTAGCAATTAAGCAAGAGTAAGGAGAAACAAGTTATTTTTTTTACGAAGACGACGCTGAATTTTGTCTTAATGTACCATACCCTAATTCAGAAAAATACCAAACAAAATCTTTTTAAATTTTTTTTCGCATATGCTTTCATATCAAATTGTATTTTATCTCCCTAAATTTTGTGCACTAAGCAGCGGTGCTTTTATGTCTAGTGACCCCAAACGACACAATGTTTCTAACTAGTTTAATTCAATAATGTGAAGTCTTACGTAAATAAAACAGAATTAAACCCACAAGTACCCTCTTGCCGGACCGTAGGGTACACACAAAATGTACAAGGGACCTCGACACAAAAGTAAATCAATACATCTTACCAACTTGGCGCTTTGACACGAAATCATTTTCTTATTTACGTAAGAACAAACGGGGCGTTCGACAAATGACCAAGTTCACGCCGCACTTTGTCCGAATGCCAAAATGAACTACCGCATGCTGTTTCTGCATTGCGCCTTACAGCTTAATGAGCTTCGAAGTCAATGTCGTGAATTAACTTAGCAACACAAATAAAGCCACAGCAGCATGTTTTTCTATTTGACAGTATATCGTACAGTAAATTAATATAATATTCAGTGTTATAAAAAAGCAAGACAATATTACTCTAAACTCACTGTTGCCTAGTGTTACAGTTGGACTCCCTGTTCAATATTGGCCAAAATTTGATTTAAATATATCGGATAAGCATATGATAAGCCGAAGCTTAGTGTAAACGGCGTGTGCTTGAGACACCGAAGGTCGTGGGTTCAAATCTTGCGGCGACTTAACAAATTTTCATTGTTGTTTCCTAGTAGGTTATGGCAATTTGAGCCGATCACCCAATCGTCTGAAAAGTAAGATGATCCATCCGTCGGATTGGCATGGAAAAAGTAGGTCCACGCACCAACTCGCATTGGACCAGCGTGGTCTGTGCTTTGATATGGTCCAAAAATGGAAAAAGGGGTGTATTAGGGGCAGTCTATGTCCATCAGTGGACTAACGCAGGCTAATTATGATGATGAAAAATCCATGTATGTTGTCAAAAGGTTCGTAGACATTACAGGACGTTCAAAACAAAATAAACGCTTTAATACATTCAATATATACATATATAGATAGATAGATATATAAACACTTCTTTCTGACATTAATAAAGTAAATTAGAGTCATTGAAAATTAAACTAAAACATAAATGTGAGCAATGGCGGCCTTGTCGCTAAAAGCTATGTGTTACGGGCAACCAAAGAAGAGTGCCGATTAAGTAAAATAACATCAGGGTCTAAAAGACCATAATTAACAACTATGATGTTAAATAATGTTAGCAGTTATATGGAGAATATAGCAAAAAAGCTTCGATTTTGAATCTCTAGTGACACATAGCCAGGTCATTCCAGAATTGGATAGTTTTGAGAGTAAAGAAACCTCTAAAATATCAATACACTGATAGCAGTTTCCTACTGTATCTTAGGTAGCGTAAGCTTTCGTTGAACGTAAAATTGTATGCCAACGATATCTGGAGGGAAATAAACGATGTCGGCATGGCAATTGGATAATAGATGAGTGTTAAAAAACTTAACATCTATCAGCTTATCAATTAATTGTTTAATTGCTATAAATTAAATTTATTTAATTTTAATGGGACCGTCTCGACTTTGCGCTGGTGGACTTTTATTCACTCGCTTTTGGGCACAAATAAAGGTTTTTTAAGGTTTGTTATACTAAAGATTTTTGAGGATTTAAAAATTTATTTTAGTAATTCAGTGATAGTTTGTGGAATCGGTATGTTTTTGAGCTTCTTCCACAAATACAAAAATACAAATTGTTATCTTAAAATAATCTTTCATCATCATCAGCCTGTGATAGTCCACTGCTGGACATAGGCCTCCTCTAATACGCTAGGGGCGTATTCTTTCATATTCATACTCCATTAGAGGGTTTTGGACCGTAACCCACCACGCTGGTCTGGCTGGTGGGTGGACCGACTTTTTTACATGCTCATCCTTATAATGTGAATATAGAATAAACATTGTCTGTTTAACGTAATTCACTTAAAACCGTAGTAGACTGACTTTAGACGGGTTGACTTTTTTTAACTTTTAGGGCTAAATAGAGGTATTTTAAATGATTACAAATATATTGGCTATTTTTTACACCTTTAGTTGGTTTTAGTTTATTTACGAGGATTTTAAGATTATCGTAGTAATAAATGTCACTCAGTGACAATGCAGCTTTGTAACGCCAAAAGAGTTTTTATAATCATTCTCTCTTTTAGAGCTTTTTTACAAACAAAAGTTAAAATATTTCTGCTTAACAATATAAATATACATTGAAAATTTAAAACGTCATTCACTTTAAACCGTAGAACACGATGAAAATAGCTTACATTCGTAGTTTTACGACCGAATTTACAAAAGGTCTTAATTAGTTGGCCATGTATACAAAATAAATTCCGTGATAATTGTTTAACATTACATATTCCTTCTCGCTACAAACACGGGGCTTGTGGAACACTTGTATACTGCGACCATACACGGCTTGCTAACAGTTGCTCATTAGACAAACGGTCTGCGCTACGAGTTTTATACATATATGTTTCTCTACGAATATCCAAAGCATCATTACGTCACTACAGTAACTGCCTCCGTAGCCTAGTGGTAAGGGCGTGTGCTTTAGAAAACGGAGGTCGTGGGTTGGGTCCTGTGGGGTCAACAAATTATCATTGTTGTTTCCTAGTTGGTTAGGGCAATTTGGACTGATCACCAAATTGTCTGAAAAGTAAGATGACCCAGGCGTCGGATGGGCATGTAAAAAGTTGGTCCTGCGCCTTATTTTCACCGATCGTGTCGGTTATCCGTCCCATCGGGCTTTGAGAAAATAAAAGGAACAGGGAGTGCGCCTGTGTATGCGCGTACACTGGTGTACTATAATATCTCCTGCGTAGTTGGCTAGCCGCCGTAGTTTTAATCGACTGGAGAACATTATTATTACAGTAAACGATGATACAATCCGTCCATTTGGCTAGATCATGACGTTTATAACAATCAACTGCTTATCTAAACATCACACAAAAAAGCTAACAATACAACCTGACCTAATTAGATGTACGAACGATGCGTGGATAATGCGCAGAGTCGAAATGATGTGCGATGTTTGTAAACAGACTGCGACCGAGCAACCAATAACAGCGAGAGAATGGAGTTTTTTTACGGGTTATTAATGAATAGAATGAATAGAAATGTGCGCGTTAATTTTCGTTAATCTAGGAATAAGATAGTATTAAAAAAAGGGTACATTGGGGAAGGCCTATGTCCAGCAGTGGACTATCACAAGCTGATGATGAATACATCTAAGAAAGACACCATCCTTTCAACCGGTGGTAGGTTGTCTTTTTACAGGGGGCCGTCTGGGTGGGTACCACCGCAGTGCCTATTTCTACCGCAAAGCAGTAGTGTGAAAACACTACTGCGTTCCGGTTTGAAGGGCACCGTAGCCAGCGTATTTACTGGAAAAACGAGTCATAACATCCATGTCTCACGGTGTGCAGCGCGTTGGTGATACCAGTATTGGCAACGTCTATGGGCGTCGGTGACACTTTTCATCAGATGGCCCGATAAAAAAAAGCCAATAGTCGTTTTTCTGTTTTATTTACGTCGCTTTGTTTATCAATTCCGAGTCTAATTTATTCTTATAGTGTTTATATATAGAGTTTAATGAAAAAAAGACTAAAGGCACTCTTACAGGTTCAACATCGCGTTAAAAAAGTGTCCGTTTGTAATGTTAAGACAAACGTTTTTATATGTACATTGTGATATATAACCGGTATATAAAACAAAATATTTTTTTTGTCTGTCTGTCTGTGTGTTTTGGTTAATCTCTTAAATGGCTGGTCCGATTTTGACGGGACTTTAACCGGAAGATGGCTGATGATACTGGGAGTAACTTAAGCCTTTTTTTTTTCACCTACCAAAAAACCAACATTGTTTTCTATTTTGTTCCATATGAACTCATTGGCAACAGCTAGTATTATAATATAATAACATAGTCGACGAACGTGTGCATTCGCTGTCAACAACGATGCATCAATGGACGTCAACATACCCTTATTGGGTTGTCTACGGTTTATGCAAATGTGAAACGACGAGGTTCAAACACTTGGGTTGCGTTTGGAATGCAGGTTTTTTTCAAACCACCGCCTACGCGTATACAAGTCAATCGACTTGGATCGTGTCGTTTGCCGGTTTCCGCGTGTCGTGCCCTCGTGACGGACAAGGAAGTACTCATTAAGGCAATCTTAAGTGGACGAGAGCTGGCTCAGTGTCAGTTAAATTAAAGATCAGATTAGAATTTTTTTATGGTTTCCCTGAATGCAGAGAGCCGACAAGCCTATTGCTTTGTATTTACCGTAGGAAATTGTACTGTGTTCTGGTTCGAATGTCACTACAGCTACAGTTTAGCTAAATAGGACTTCGAATAAATGTTAACAAAGCAAACCATAGCAATTAAACGGTGTAGTTTGACCTTGGTTGTTAATGTATGAACCTTTACAATTAAATTTGTAAAGTTCAAAATGAAAACTTACAAAATATAAAAAAAATATTTTAGTCATTAATTAATAAATGTTATGGAAATGACCCTGCACAGGTATGTAAAACCATCAACCTAAGCAATAAACATATCTTTACTCTAGAATCTTCTCATTATTTATGTAAATGATATGAAAACATTATTATTATTATTAAAACGTTTTTTATTCAAGAAGCTCATGTATTTTTAAAATAACTTAACATATTTTCAATCCTTGTCATAAATTGAGGTCAACAGTTTAAATTGAAATTAAAATGATTGCTATGAAAATTTATAAAAAAATAAATCTATAAGTTTTATTAAATAACACAGTACAAAGTTTTTACAAGTTTTGTTGACATTAAACTGATAATAACTTGTAGTAGGTTATAACATTTTTTAGAAATAAATGTCAAATAACTTTATTGTATACTAGCTGTTACATGCAACTCTGTCTGTGTGGTAGTAAGAAAAATAGTCTGTTAGTGTTTTTTCATATGAAACTAGTAGACTTAATTACATTGGCTATCTCCCAGTGAAAATTCCATCAAAATCAGACCAACCATTCCAAAGGTAGAAGCATTAAATTTTCCTAATGATGTTTGCTTGTGGAAACTTAAGAAAAACCGGTGTATATAATTTTTAAGGATATTTTTATTTCCATGCAGAATGGCCATTTAGATGAATCATACACACGGTTTTGCATAATATTAATCAAAATGCCAACATGAATTAATATTTTCATACAATTGTGCATGACTAACTTTTTTATCTTAAACAAAGTGCATCAAATTTGTATTCATTCAATTAAAATTTAATAAATGAACTTGTACTCAAATGATTTTACAAATTCTAAATGTACAATGATTAAAAGGATATAAATAATGTAGCAATAAGAATTAATGATTGAATCTAATTTTAATGGTGGTTAGTACAATTTGGGCCGATCACCCAATTGTCTGAAGAGTAAGATGATCCATGCATTGGATGGCCACTCGACCCACCAAACTGCATTGGATCAGAGTGGTGGAATATGGTCCTAAAACACCCTAATGGAGAAGGCTTACATTAAGCCTATGTCCAGCAGTGGACTAACAAAGGCTGATGTTGATGAAGAATTTTCATGAGTAGCAAATTTTTTAACTCTTGTTTATTAAAATTGCTAATAATATTAGACTTATTGAATAACTGTTTATTTCGTCTAACATTACAATTCTTGCAGTACCATCAATTATGGAAAACACCAAACAAAATCTAATTTTTTTACTGGAATTGATGTTTTGATATATTATATACACTAAATCTAGATTTATCTATACATATAAATTAAAATGGAGTGTCTGTGTGTAATATCAAAAACTGAATAATGGCATTAGTAGCTGGTTTAAATAAGCTTGAAAAAATTAACAAAATACTAAGCATTTTAAAACTATAATTTATCTTAGTAAGAGCTGTCTTATATAATTAATATGCTACTGCTATCTATGAAGTTATTATAGAAAAACACAATTACAATAATTGACATTAAATATATGTATTTATTGCTAAAAGATGGAATTTAATCCTTAATTTTTTACTACCTCCAGTTAGCCCTATTAACATTAATGAACACTATTTTTAAAATAATGACTTGTAAAATTAAATGCAGATGTTTTACTTTGTTTCGAATATAGAAAATGTTTTACTGAAAGTAGAAAAATAATTTGATACTATAATTTTTATAGTTTCAGTAAAACATATATAATAATGTCAGTTATTTCACCATTGGTTTTATAACATTTTAAAAATGTGACAACTGTAAATTTCAATTAAAAATGTTACGAAAGAAAATTATTATAAATTCTTAAAATATTACGCCTGTATTTACTACTACGTAAATTTCATAATCATACATTGATCATGAAAACATTAGATTAAAAACACATTCTTAATTCAATAATTATTGCAAGATGGTCAGAATTTTGATTTATACCAGCATTTTATTAATTTAAAATTCTATGTACATTTACAAATTTGTTATAATATTTTGTAATATTTACGTTAATCGGTACAACGATTTCAATGACATAAAAGCATAAAAAGCCGCTAGAACCTTTAAAATGTATAATAGTAAACAAACAAAAGTAATCAATCGAATTATACAGTGAACATCATGACGTGAGTCATGCTTTTGCGGGCCCATACTGACGGCATTTTTATTTATAATAAGTAAACAAAAATGAATAAGAGTTATAAGCCCGTTAGGCTTAAAAGCACAATATATTTATATATAAATTTAAAAAGTTAACTTACTTTTTAAAAGCTTCATCAAAGGTCGTGATATTTGCTTCAACTTTGTTCTGGTTCTTTACCAAAATACGACACATATAATTAAGAACTGAAATGGTCACTTCACATCACTACCACCACTGAGAACTTTCACGTCCATTTTGTATGTAATACATTATTAATTATTTACATTTATAATCACATGTTAAGAGATCTAGATGAGATCTTCTTATTTCTAGCAATGCGTAACTATTCGTAAAAGAGTTCATTATCTATACTCTGTAAATGTAGCACCTTGAGCAATTCATGGCGAAAAAAATTAAACAACTTATTCTGAAAAAGACGCGACGACCGAACAGAAAATGTTAAAATTCGTGAAAACAGATAGGCATTTAATCAACAACAGCACAGCACAGACAGCGGGGAGCAGAGCTAAAAGTAGAGGGCTCTACAGAAGAGACAAAGCTTAACTCAGTGTTACTGCATAGCAAACATTCAATCGCATTTGAAGTTGGTAGCACATTTTATTTCATTTGTAATGATAAAAATATTAATATCAAATACAATGTCAACCCTTTTTCGCTTTATTTATATACTTTATTTATATATTTCATTAACTATGGCAGTCTCAACATTTTTTTGTAAAATATGCAGTTTATTTATTAATCTTGAGACATGTAATTTAAAAAATGTACTTATACGTTTAACAACTTTATAAAGAAAATAAAAAAAGACTACACACTGTCAAAATTAAATATTAAAATAATAAAAACCTTGCAACATTATCAAAAATGTCATAGCAGGGTTTCAACTGAGTTTTTAAAAATACAGTAACATAGTTCAATTTATCATAGATAGAAGAATACTAATGAATAAAGTAAGAACGGAACAAATTTATTATATAATAAGTAAATAAGTAAGATGCGGGTAAGATTCCATACAGTCCTAAATTAATTTTCAATAAAATAAATTATAACAATATATACACAAGGTTATTTAATATTATTTACAATGAATACAATAAAAGCATTTAGACGATAACATTAAACTAATAGAAAAGTTTCAAGTCATATGTATCTTATCGTTAAATTAAATAGCTATGCACTGATAACAACTTTATATTTATTAATGTGCAATATTTATTTCCTTTCAGTCATGGTCTGCGTCTTTACTTTATAGATTATTTAATGTAAAATTGAATAGGCACTACAGCATATCAAATATGACTTCTAAAAAAGTAGCTGTTTGTCAAATGACTTCTGTAGCTGACAAGGCATCCAATTTACAAGTTGTTACCCAGCTTGTTAGTGATGCATGCAAAGAAAATGTTCAGGTAATTGTTTTTGATACTTTAATGGCTCACTAAATTACCTTTCGAGAAATATACCCTATTGAGAGGACTAGAGAAAATTTGCATTGGTTAAAAGGTAAAACAATAATTAAGGTGCAAGGTTCACTTCTTTGCTTGTGTTGTGATAATATTTTTTTTATGTATGAAATATAGTTCTCATATTTAGGTAAATAAAAAAAATGATTTGTTTAAATAAATGTTAAGTTTCATTGCAGTTTATTTAATTGAAAAATATTCTCACATGGCGATAACATTTTTACCATACAAGTTATGTATTTAATTATCAATTGGTTTACCTGTAATGTATAATGACTACTAGAACAGCTATTTATAGATATAATCTAATCCCAATATGCATTTTAATTGCATATTTTTAAGACTTAAATAATGTTTATAAAAACCAACAAAATATAACAACAGTCTGTGCTAGTCCACTGCTGGACATACGCTTCCCCTGATGCATGTCTTCTCCATCAGGGGGTTTTTTGCCTGTATCCCACCATGTTAGACAAAAACAATAAACACAAAGTTGTTTCCCTGCAGGATTTGAACCCACAAAATCCGGTTTATATAGCAAGGGCCATTACTGCTAGGCCACAGAGGCAGTTAGCCCTTTAATCTGATAAATAATTGTTGTTAGTGTTAATATGACTTTCAAAACAAAAAAACAATTATCAAAAATGAAATTGTTAGATCAATATGCAATTAATTTATATAGGTTTACTTGTTAGCTATGACATGTATTGTTAGAACTCAATCAAGAAGAAAATATTTTGAAATAAAGTTGGTCTAGCAACCAGCATCTATATTCATATATCTTTCTAATTCATGTTGGTATTTTTTATCCTTAACCACATAACAGTTTATTATGTGCCATTTATATTACAATAAAGTACAATTGATATTTTTACTACTTTTTGGATTAATTTTGTACTTTGGAACTACAAGGTCTCTAAAATACTTTGATTAAACTGATTTATGCGAGTAATTATGTATACCAGCTCTAAATAAGTTCAGATTTTTAGTGGAAAATTTTATATCAATCACCAAAGGCTTCAAAATGTCCCAATGGCCGTATATTCATCATCATCAGCCTGTTTTAGTCCACTGCTGGACATAGGCTCCTCAATACACCCTATCCAGGGTTAGGACTCTATCCCACCACGCTGGTCCAATGCGGTTGGTGGGTGACCTGACTTTTTACATGCCCATCCGACGATGGATCATCTTACTTTTCAGACAATTGGGTGATCGGCCCGTATATTACTTAAATATTATTTTGTCAACATTGGGCACTGGCATTTGGAGTAATATACCATAATTCTTTCTCTTTATTTATTAAATAGAGATAGAATTGATTTTCATAAAGTCTAATGTTAAACTTAGTTAGCACCAAAATGTCAGCCTGACCCTTATTTTTGTTAAACAACATGTAATATGGTTTTTAAAAAGTAGACTCACAGAAAGTGGACCTGGATCAGCTATAATGGTTCTATAAAAAACAAGATTGACTTTATCATGACAGCAATGTTTGATATTTTCAAACATTTAATAATGTTCCTGTTATCACAAGGGTTGGCAGTGATCACCAACTTACAAAAGTGCATTAAATATTTGTATCAGGCTGGAGTGGACTCATCTGATATAGTCTATGCTTTGTCCATCCACCTTTAAGTAATAAGAACACAATCAAATTTGGACACATTAGTGTTTGACTTTACTCTTTGTTTATGTCAATACTTTTTCCAATTCGGCTAAACTAAAATTTCAGAACTATTCTAGTGTCTATGGTGATAGGACAGTCTGTCCTATGGCTGAAAAATTGATCCAGTGATCAAATTTGAAAACTTGAATTCTATATATTTCAGATGCTGTTTTTTCCTGAAGCATGTGATTATTTATGCGACAATAGAAATGATACTCTGACCTCTGCAGAGCCCTTACTTAGTGGGGATACAGTTAAAAGCTATAAACAACTGGCAGCTAAATACAATGTCTGGCTGTCCATGGGCGGTATTCATGAAAGGGTAGGTGTTCATATAACTTTTTGCTATTTTATTGTTGATTGGTTTATTGTTATTCTTTTTTAAAAATATAAATTCAATGTTTTGTGTTTTGTAATCATAGATTTGAATTTACTATCTTTAATTCACTATAGTTGAACTATAATAGTTATCGAATATCATGAGAGCTTTTAACAATTTTTAAACCGTTTCAAGCTACATTGAATGCTATTATTTATTATATTTATAGCATCATTTTATAATTGCTTAACTGATAACAATACTCCCTGTCTATAAACCTTGCGATTACAAATCCACTTGCATCTTGCGACATACTATAATTATATATATGCTCTGGCAATAGCCTTCACAAAACTTTACCTCAAATCAATTCCGCAAAGAGTGCAACTAACATATTTTTTAAAGTGTGTAAATTGTTCGATGATTATACAAAAATGCTACTTGTAAGACTAAAATTTACATTTTCTCTATTAAAATTTTAACTATAGGGCAAGCCTAAAAATCATAATTATGAGCTATGCTATAAAAATTATAAAATGGTAGTGTAATATGGTATTCTTGTAAATGTTTCTTAATTAATTAGCATAAAAGAGAAGACACTATTACTGTGCTTTAGTTTGTTTTTCAAAATCTATATCTATACATAGCATAAAACCAGTTAAATTAAAATAATGTACTATATTATCATGCAACTTAAAAACGTCAACAAAAAAGTCTATGATGGTACATGTACTTACAATATAAGGACAACCCACAATACCAATTTTTTATTCTTTACATTTTACAGGAAAAGGGCTTATATACAAAGTAATTTTTAGCAATAGATCATTAATTCATAACCAATTTTGTATTAGTTAAAATAGCTTAAATACATTGTCTTTTTAATATAGATCAATCAAAATTTTTCTGACAATAATACGGATATCAGCATCGAACCCGTGCTAACCTAAGTTTGGTCGCTAGTATAAAATATTTTGTATACATCTGTGTTAGTGGAATCACTGCATAAAAGTAACATGTTGATTATGCCATTTCAGGATGAAAACAGTCCAACGAAAATGTTTAACACCCACGTGATAATAGACAACAAGGGAGAAATCGTGCAAACATATAGAAAATTGCACTTGTTTGATGTAGAGATACCCGAAAAGAATGTCCGTTTGAAAGAGAGTGACTTCACAACGCCCGGTGGTCATGTTGTCACACCTGTGGACACACCTGTTGGAAGAGTTGGTAAGTAAGGAAATAGGAGAATTGTATATTGTAATGGTGGTGTAAAAGAAAAAATAATAATTTACTGAATATACATGCATACTCGTAATAACAGATAAATTACATAAAGAAATTCAAGTTAAATTTAAACTAGATTTGATGATAAGTAATTAGGAAACTGTTAAGTTTAACATTTAATTTTGTTTAATGGGTTATTAGTTATTATAGATAAATAATTGAAACTAAAAATTATAGCATTGAAATATTAACCAAACTCGTGTATTGTTAGCATGCAACAATTAATTTCTCTAGCATTGCAGCTTACTCTTAAGTAGCTAAAAAGTTATATAATGATGATAATAATGTAGAAATCGTAATAACAATAGTTAGACTGCATCCTACATATAGGAATGTCTTGATATATTTATTACAGAGTACATTGTCATAATTATTCAACAAAATGTTTGTTAATAAAGTACAATTTAGTTACAGTGAAACATTTGATAGCGCTTTATTTTGTTTCTCAAGTGTTGTAATATAAATCTTTATTTAAGCCAATTTTGGGTATTTTCAGGTTTGGCAATATGCTACGACATGCGCTTCCCCGAGCTCAGCACAGCACTTAGTTCAATGAAAGCAGACATACTTACATATCCCTCCGCATTCACATATGCTACTGGTATTGCACATTGGCATATTCTACTTAGGTATTTATTTCTTTTTTCTACTGTTATTTGTTATAAACCTTAATATATTAAAATCACAATGAGTATAAAATATATAATAAACATTCTGCTGGACATATGCCTCGCCTAACGCACGCCTGCTCCATTCTCCGTATCCCAACACGCTGATCTACTGCGGGTTGGTCGGTGAATTTTTGTCAATTTTGACATCAGCCTGTGCTACGTAAATACCATATCATATTCGGATCAGATAACTTTAAGAAATGTCCATTCGAATTATTTGAGCTTTCTTCACATCTACTGCTAAACCCTCTATTCCCTTTCCATTTACTAAACACATACTTTTGTCTCAGAGCAAGGGCGATAGAGAACCAGTGTTATGTGATAGCCGCCGCCCAGACTGGTCATCACAACCCCAAGAGGCGATCGTATGGACACGCATTATGTGTAGACCCTTGGGGCGAAGTCCTAGCCGATTGCGAGGACTCCGCCCCTTCATACAAAGTGGTGGAGATATCGACGGAGAGGCTGACAGACATAAGACGGAACATGCCCGTTTTTCAACATAGGAGGTTAATGTTTTGTAATATATTTTTTTTATCAATTATTAGCCGCCTTCGTGGTATAGCGGTATTGGCCCTTGCTTTATAAGCCGGAGGTCGTGAGTTCGTATCCTGCAGGGAAACAATTTTGTGTTATCGTTGTTTTCTGGTTGGTTAGGACAATTTGGGTTGATCACCCAATTGTGTGAAAAATAAGATGATCCATGCGTCGGATATAAAAAGTTGGGCCACCCACCTACCAGCATTGGACCAGCGTGGTGTGTTCTTGATAAAATCAATCTCGGCCTTAAGTCGGTCAATCAACTTAAAGGGACATCAAATTTCTTAATCTACTTATAATCTTTAACGGACTACTCGTTTGGCGTAAATGTTACTTAACGGCCTCCGTAACCTAGTCGTAAGGGCTTGCGCTTTAGAAACCGGAGGTCGTGGGTAAAAATCCTGCGGGGACTTAACAACTTTGCCAGGTTTCCTAGTTGGTTAGGGAATGCAAGTCGACCACCCCGTAAATTAGTCCTTGCGTTGGATGGGCATATAATATGTCGGTCCTGCTCCTGATCTCACTCCGGTCGTGATGGTTATCCGCCCCATCGGATTATTAGGGTGAAGGAATATGGAAGGCACCTGTGTTTGCGCATGCACTTGTGCACTATAATATCTTCCGGCTGATCTCTAATATAGATCGGCCGCCATAGTCGAACTCGGACATTATTATTATTATTTTGAAGTATTATAAATATTAAACTTATTTCACAGAACGGACGTTTACTCGCTGTACACTCTGAGCCTACGAAACGACCTGTTGCCGGAGCACACGAGCAGTCAACAGTCGCTGCCCGAGAACCGAACCCCGGACATCGATGTCGATGACAATTATTACGCCTTCGGCAATGCTAAAGTACCGGAGTCGTGCGTATTCTACAGGTCGGAGTTGACGTACGCGTTCGTGAACTTACGGTGATTTTTTATGCATATGTTTTTAAATATTGATGTAACATTGCAAATAATATGATATTAGTAGTATTGCTATAATATTAAACCTTCTTGAGCTTACCAGCTCACAGCTAAATTAGATCTGGAAATTAGATGAGAACAATTTTGTACTAAAATTAATTATTTTAGTAATGCTTTTTTTTAATGGCATACGCAGGCAGACGACAGTCGGGCCACCTGATGGGAAGTGATCATCGACGCCTATAGACATTAGCAATACCAGTGGTATCGCCAATGCGCTGCCACCGTGAGACATATGGTGTTAAGTCTCGTTTACCCAGTAAATACGCTGGCTACGGTGCCCTTCAACTGGAACACAGTAGTGTTTTCACACATGCTTCGTGGCAGAAATAGGCACCGCGGTGGTTCACCCAGACGGTCTCCTGTAAACAGGGACCTACCACCGGTAAAAGCATGCTAATTTGCTTTCAATTATTCCACCTTTAAAATATCCTTTCAATTTAGGAAAAGAATGTGAAAATCGTTAATGTCCTTGAGAGCACGAGTAGCTTTATTTACAGACAGACATCACCAGGGTTATAAATTAACCGATAATAGCGTTTTTAATGCAACTTTAATACATAGTTTTCTCCTTATTTTTGTCTATTATTCTCAATAATGAATCGCGAATGTTATATTTCATTTAATGATATAATGTTGCCATTAACCATGCAACACTTATCACATGCAACGATTTTATTATAATAACTGTAATATAATAACAGTCACCTCAATGTTAGAACCCACTATATATTCTATCCGATACCACTTAGCAAGGTTATTATCTGTTCTTCACAGATGTGTCACACCAGGTCACGTGCTCGTTGCGCCGCTGCGATTGGCTGAGAGAAACGAGGACCTGACGGAGGAGGAGGCTTCAGACTTCTTCAGAACAATTCGATTGGTCCAGAAGGTAATTTGACTCTTTTTTAAGAGGCAACGAGACGAGCAGGACGTTTACTTTATGGTCAGCAACATCGCAAACTATCATCATCCTGTTTTAGTCCACTGCTAGACATAGGCCTCCCTTAATGTATGCCCTCTCCTTTTAGGGGGTTTTTGTACCGTATCCCAACAAGCTGGCCCAATGCGGGTCGGTCATCTTATTATTTAGACAATATCGTGACCCCCACAAATAGTCCGAACCAGCCAGAAAACAACGATAACACAAAGTTGTTTTTCTCTCGGGATTCGAACCCACGACCTCCGGTTTATAAAGAAAGGGCCGATACCGCAAGGCCACGGACGGTTTCGCCTACTATAGTTTGGTCAAATTACACAAAGGTGAGTATCTTTAATGACTTAGTGATAAAAAGAAAATCAGGCTTACGAATATACAAGCTTCATGGTTATCTGAGGAAAAAAGGGAAAATACAAAAGGCAGCGCTCTGAAGCTAACTGGTATATATACAAAAATGCAAGAAATCGGTGTAATGAGGTGATCCATAACGCTAAACGCCGACACATCCTCTATAGTATTTCTTCTTCTACCCCCACCAATATCTGGAAGTTTCTGGGAACTCTAAGTGTTAGTAAATCGTTTACAAACCATCTCCCTAGTTCCAGAATCATGGATGATCTGTGTTGTCATTTTACAGTGCTTATTTAAGGTTTAACGCATCCTTAAATAAGCACTAAGCTTTTTGTTTTTCTCCAGTCGCCCCGAACGAAATCAACAAAGCAATCCTCGCTATCAAGTCCAATGCTGTTGTTTTGATAAAATCTGGTGACGCATGATAGTCCCTGTCCTAATCTAAATCTTTCCTCCGATAAGTCATATATATATTATAAACTTTTCAT
The DNA here is from genome assembly GCA_029286875.1 of Lamproptera curius. Taxonomy (NCBI): domain Eukaryota; kingdom Metazoa; phylum Arthropoda; class Insecta; order Lepidoptera; family Papilionidae; genus Lamproptera; species Lamproptera curius. The sequence goes on along the minus strand of JAGSMT010000027.1, from coordinate 916,637 downwards.
TGGAAAACGGTTATTTCCCATTCCTATGGTGTAAAGCTTTAGTTCGTCCTAAGTATTGCAATCCCTCCTGTTCAATATCGACTCATCTCAATCCTGCCTTACTTGACAAAGGTTATCGAGTCATAGTAACAATTTGATAAATCCTATACAGTCTGGATTTCGACCAGGTCACAGTATCACTACAGCACTTCTTAAAGTGACTGGCGACTTAAGGGCAGAGCAATATGGTAACAGTAATGGTTCTAATTGATTTATCCAATGCCTTAATGCCGTCAGTCACGATATCCTCCTAGCTATCCTTTCTCATTTGATGGTTTCAGACAGGGCATCGGAAGATCTGGATTATCTTATATCTGCAGGGCGCAAGCAGCGTTTTATCTGATGATTTAAGTCAGATTAGCATTATATTACAGCTGGCGTCCCGCAAGGCGGTATTATTTCTCGCTTGTTATTTTCTGTTTTTATAAACCTCATCACTCAAAAAATCTGTTTAAAACAAAGCATCTTTATAAGTGGACTGCCTTCACTACATAATATAAAGCAAAGTCGCCTTCTCTGTCCCTATATCCCTATGTATGCTTAAATCTTTAAAACTACGCAACGGACTTTGATGTCGTTTTTTGTTATAGATAGAGCGAGTAAAGAGGAAGGTTTACATGTATAACTCATGCATAATATTTTAGAGAAACACTGGTAAATTTATATATTTTTCCATAGACTTTACAGATATAAGTATTGCACCCGCGGAGCCGGGGCGGGTCGCTAGTAGTCAATAAACAAAAAATTATTATGGCAATCAGAAAAACGTGGTGTTTTATCAAAGTTAGCTATAGTCATAGATTTAGCTGTTGGAGGTTTTTACTGAAACTGACCGAGTGTTATTAATTAAAGGTAAGTAAATTGTGATTTAAATTATTATTACAGCTAATGGAGACTGTCCATAATGCGAGCTCATGTACGGTGACCATACAGGATGGTCCTGACGCCGGACAGACGATAAAGGTAACTTTGTCCGTCTAAAATGTATATAGAATTATATTTTTATCGCGACTTCTATCGCGTGGTTTTATATATAAGAAAAGAAAATTATAAAAAAGTAGCCTAATTTACTTCTAGTCGCGTGGTAATTAATATGCATTGTCTTTTTTTAAATATGCAGTCTGAGTTACTCTCTGTTACAGGTTTTTAGCCCAGCTACCTTTCAATAAAATTTAAATCGGAAAACGTCACTTTTGTTATTTTATGCGTATCGGTTATATGATCGTTAAAAAGGGTTATTGTGATGTTACAAACAAGCACTTTACTTTTATTTATTTGTATGCATGAAATTTTTCATCATCATCATCAGCCAGAGTCAGTCCGCTGCTGGACATAGGCCTCCCCTAATGTACGCCACCGCTTCCGATCTTCGGCTATTTTCATCCAGCTCAATTTTTGTACTTTGACAGAAAATCAATTGTACCATTCGAAACAAAAATGGTCGATTGACGAAAACTCTCACTAATGCTGTTATTTTGGGTATGGGGATAGTAAATTATTATCTATTAACTTATATATACATATATATATAAAAGAGATTCCCACCTATATGTTGACTCATCACGATATCTCTAGAACCATAAGGCGTAGCGACTTAAAATTCGGTAGGAATATTTCGCCGAGTAGAGGTCAGCTAAGAACGGATTTTACGAAATTCCACCCACAAGGGGGGTTGGGAGGTTGCTAGTTAGTATATAAGGTTAACATATAACATTTTTTGTATTTTACTATAGCACCTACATTGTCACATAATGCCGAGGAAGAAAGGTGACTTTATAGAAAACGACCACATCTATCTGGAGCTTGCTAAACACGACAAGTATGTTTATTTTATTTTGTTTTTAAATTATTTTCGTTATGTGAATAATGTTAAAGTAACTTTTCTTGATAGATATTTTTACAGTTTTTCCTTGTAAAGGGAGTAAATTAATTTTTAAGATATTTCGAATTGTACGTTTATTTCCATCCGTAAAGGGTAAAAATGGGAGCATATGTTTCTTAATGAAAAACAAAAGTTTTTTCAATTATCACCACCTCGCTGGTCCAAAGCGGGTTTGTATGAGAAGCGACTTTTTACGCATGGATCATGTTACTTTTCAGACAATTGGGTGATCGGCCTAAATTGCCCTAACCATCAAGGAAACAACAATGAAAATTTGTTGAGTCCCCGCAGGATTCGAGCCAACAACCACCGGTTTTTAAAGCACACGCTCTTTAGGCTACGGAGACATTTTCACTCGAAGCATAATACTGCATGAACACGAATGGATGCCTTAACGCTTAAGATCAAATGAATGTCCTCGTCTGGTCCCTAAATTTCTTCATAGTGTATTTTTTATTATACCTACAGAATAACATCAGCGCATCCGAGAAAACCGGCAAGGACTTTGCAGGAAATGAGGGAAGAAGCTGCAATGCTACGTGACAAATTACAAACAATGTTAAAACAAAGCAGTGTAGAGAAATAATATTATAAAAATAAACAGAATTACGTTATATACTAGCTGTTGCCAGCGACTTTGTTCGCGTGGTAATATGTGAAATCGTTTTGTTTTTTACAAAAAAAGTAGCCTAGTTACTCTCAGTTATATCAGTTATCTTTAGAGAAAATACCGTCAATTTTAGACTAACCATTCCAAACATTAGCCGGAAGAAACATCATCATCATTATCATCAGCCTGTGTCTGTCTACTGCTGGTCATAGGCCTCCCCTAATACACGCCACCGCTTCCGATCTTCGGTTATCCTCATCCAGCCCACACCGGCCACTTTGCGAATGTCGTCACTCCATCTTGCTGCAGGGCGTCCCACACTAAGTTTACCGAGCCTCGGTCTCGACAGCGGAACTTTCCGACTCCAGCGGTCGTCAGTTCTGCGGCTTATATGACCGGCCCACCGCCACATCACCGGATCACATCCTTTCTGATGCGGTCCTTCAGAGATACTCCGAGCATAGCGTGCTCCATAGCTCGCTTAGCGACTTTAAATTTGTGGACCAGTCAAACCGTGTGTGTGTCAAAAGTGTCCAAGTCTGCGCACCGTCCTACCCGTTATGGAAGAAGCATACATACAAAAAATTTAGTGACAGTTTTTTGTTATATGTATCGTTTATATATCACAATTTAATTATTCTAAAATGTTTAATTAAACTTTTATGTTACAAACAGACACTCTAATTTTATTTTATTTGTGTCCATAATAATAGTATTACCGGATGAATAACACAATATCATCAAGTCCTAAACAAAGCGAAGGTTGTGCTATGAGAACTAGATGACTGATAAATTCATAGACCTACTTTTGTAAATAAATACATATTATATATAAAGCCAGACATGAGAAAAGCGAAGTCGTTATCACACAGTATTTTTCCCGTGCTAGGAATCAAACCTACACTCTTTGTCGTAACAGCCAGGATCAACCATTACGCCAAGTCTATAGATTACGAGTTTTACTTTTTGTTACGAATTGTACTATATAGCGTTAAATTGAATATTTTTTTAATTTTCTGTTTTTAAACCTTTGCAGCGTTCACGGACGCGATGTTATAATTAATGATATACAAATTTATTAATGTAATTATTTTCACAAAGTATGTAAATATTTTATTGAAGATATTCACGTCATTACAATTTTAAATTTACTTCCTTGTCTGACATGTATATAAATAACATTAACTAGGGATTATGTCGATATTTGTAAATAACATTGGATTTTGAATAAAATGTTTCGTTCATCTATTGGTTTATCTTTTTTGATTATATGCTAGTGATGGTAAAATTTTGTGTGGTGGACTGCGCGTTGACAACGAGTGGACGCTGCGTTGAGGGGGTGCCGAGTGGCTCTAATGAGCGTTGACTTTTAGCTAGCGTTTGGAATTCAATCGCACATGTTTGTGATTTTTGACGCATTTTATAAAAATATTTTACATTTTTCTAGGGTTTTATAGATTAAAGAATTCTTGATTCCTTGACTACTGCCTCCATAGCCTAGTGGTATGGGCGTTTACTTTAGAAAAGAGAACGTAGAACGGAGGTCGTGGGCTCGAATTCTGCGGGGACTCAACGAATTTTCATTGTTGTTTCTTAGTTGGTTAGGGCAATTTGGGCTGATGACCCAATTGTCTGAAAAGTAAGATGATCCATGCGTCGGATGGGCACTTGAAAAGGCGGTCCACCCACCATCCCGAATTGGACCAACGTGGTTGGGATACGGTCAAAACCCTCTATTGGATAGGGGTGTATTAGGGCAGGCTTATGTCTAACAGTGGATTATCACAGGCCGACGATGATGATGATGATGATTCCTTGAATTATGCAAAGTAAAAGACACATAAACAAATGTTAAACATCGGCATGACTCTACAACAACAAATCTATATTTTAATAACACTAATGGCGCCAAAGGCAATCGCATTGTTATTGGTGAACGGCAGCGATTTGCAATCCCCACGCAATGGTTAATAAGCGAGCCCGACTTGGTGCCAATTGAGTTTGACTTTGTTTACATAAATTCTATTTCAAAAACGGCTTAACTATAACTATTATACTTGGTGGATTCCCGATACGTCAGTCACTGAGTACATCGATTAACAAATTTTACCTACTCTTTGTTTAAAAAACAGTATATGACGAAAAATTATTTAAATCAAGAGCCCTTAATTAACAAAAGAAAAAGAATCATTAAGGTTTTCAGTATCATTTTATGGTAGGTATTGTTTTTTTACATTTATAATAAGTATCTTAAAGATCTTAACCGGTTGTATGTCCCGTTTTTACAGGGAATTTACCGTTCGGTGGTACCACCATCGGATCCTATTCTACCGCAAAGCAATATGTGAAAACACTAGTGTATTCGTTTGAAGGACCACGTAGCCAGCGTTTTACTGGAAACGAGGACTTAACATCCTCTATGTCTCACGGTAGGCAGCGTTGGTGATACCACTGGTATTGACAATGCTCCAGGGCGTGGGTGACCACTTTCCATCAGGTGGCCCGACTGCTTGTCTGCCTGCGTAGGCAATTAAAAAAAAAGAGAGGTTTTCGTATAAGATCTTTTATTTCATTTAGCCATTTTCCTAAGTTATCACGAGGTCGGCTTCTAATCCATCCAGATTTACGTGAATAACAGTTTTTACGCAGAGCGACTGGCATCTTCGCAACCCACAGGGCATGCCCCTGCATTCGAACGATGAATTAATTATTAATAAGTTTGAAGGCAATGACTTCCATAACGACTGCCGAAGATGGTCTTGACAACCGTGACCGACTTTTTACATGCATGTCATGCATATACATAATCTTACTTTTCAGAAAATTGGGAGCTCGGCCAATATTGTCCTATTTTCTCTCAAATTCGTTTCAAATGGTTGTTACAATTGACTATTAAAATTAATTAGTTTGTAGCAGCAGCTACACATACGTAAGTTGACGACATCTGCCGCCCTTGTGGCGTATAATTCTAGTCGCTCCTGCATAAGTGACATATCTCGCTCCGCGCGTAGTGTACTCCTGGCAGAGCTGCCATCGCCGCCGCGTGGCAGCAATTGTTACCAAATACTGTTGTTAAAGACCTACTAACTAAATGAATATTTATTGAATAAACAAGCTTCGCGGTTCTACACTCTCAATCAAGATTTAACAATACATTCATTATAATCCCTCTAGCAACAACAACATCTACACTATACAAACATCTAGCTAAAATTTATTTTAAGAGCGGAAGTTTATAAGCAGGTATCGTTTATCTGGTCTATAGTATACTTATAATAAACTCATTTTAATTATATATATGCTATAATGATCCTGAGGTTCATCAAGAATTCATCGCAAATGTTCAGTTAAGATGAAGTAATTTTTTTTTGACAATTAATAATTAATTAATACACTAACTTTTAATATCCATATTGAAAATTTGTTTATCTGTGGATGACAGGTTATTGAACATACTCTACAGATTGTCAGTCTTCAAATGTCCACGGATTCAGCAGAAAGTAACTTGCGTACTTCATTTTATCTACTTTTTTATACACTTTGACTAACCTAAAAGTAAGTAACATTTTATTACAAACTGGAAAAAAATTAATAGACTGAATAAAATTGGTGAATCCTGTTCTAAGCCATTATCCAAACTTCAGGTTCCACTAGTAAAATTAGAACAAAGTTAGATTACATCATGACGAAGGGTCTCATTGAGAAATCATAAGTCTAGCAATTGAGAACATCAGTTTTAATTTCACATTTGTAGAGCTTAAATGACTTTTTAATACTTTCAGAACTGTAAAAATAACTAAAACTATGGAGAATAATATATCTATAATATTTACTTACATTTGCGGCTTGCCAAATAAAAGACAGACACTACGAAACGAAGTAGGCTGGAATGTAATGCAAAAGACACACAGCCAATTGTAGAGCCATTTATATTTTGTTGTACCGCCAAAACAATACCAATATGGCTTTAGATGTTGCCACCTTCTTATTGATGCCACTTATACAGGGTGGCCTATAAGTCCTTTGATATGAAAAAAATTATTAAAATAAAACTAATTACATTATGAAATAAATTTTTATTTACAAAAAAAGCTTTAAAAAACGGGAATAATTTTTTAAAATAACATCTCCTAAATCCATGTGTGATCACGGCACTCTTGCAAAAAATTAGAAGTTCGTTTAATCTAAATTATATAAAAGAAATATGGTTGTATTGACATACTGTGGTTAAAATTACTGCTTGTTAAGCTGTTAATTCTTGAAAAATTTATGGCGCCTGTATGTTACATACCAAAATAGATTGTGGTAATATAAGATACAGAAGAGTGCGAAAACCCTGAGTGAGTCCCTGTAACCATATCCTAAAAGCGTCAGGAAGGAACAACGTCGCGGTTTTAATCAGTGCGAATCCCACATAACCCATTTTTGACCCAGCTATGTCGGGTATGCGTAGACATTTTCCCACTTATAAAAATACAGAAAATATGTGTTTTGTTTTGGTTGGTGTTCTGTCATTAACCAAGATGAAAGCGACTGACTATAAAGAAAAAAATATTACCACTACTTACGTAATGATAACTTGTTTCTAGTATTGGTGACTGTGTAAATTTTCGGGATCTGATTGTTCTGAAATTTGCTCGCTGTCTCCCAAGCGGCAACAATTATCGAGTTGTTAACAATATCGGCGGAAACGATGCCTACATCCACACTGGTAGGTATCCATCAAAGAGACATGTATTACTGCAGTTCCTAAACCTAACACAATCTGTAAGAAATTATTGTCAGATTTAATTCAGAATCTTATTCTTCGTTGATAATAGCAATTTACTCTTGGGATATACTAATTTCTTCCAAGAAGGTTTCGACTACGGCGGCCGATCTGTAATAGAGACCAACGAACTGCGCAGGAGATATTATAGTGGACAAATGTACGCACAGCCATAGGTGCGCTATCACTTTCTTCATATTATTGTTCGATAGCATGAACAACCGACACGACCTTCACGTTCATCTTACTTTTCAAGATCGGGTGATCAGCCCGCATTGCCCTAACGAAAGTTATTGAGTTCCCGCAGGAGTGAAACTACTTGTAACGGGAGTGAAACCGTCGGTTTTTTACTTTCTTGCACAAGGACATACCACTAGTCACTAGTAATATCCAAGACTAAGCAGAACAGAAGAGGGCTTAGGGCCGAGCCTTGATGAACGCCTTCTGTTACAGCTATCGGCTTAGTCGTACCCACTACCGTCCGAACCAGCAATTTAGCACCCCTATACTAGTCGGCTATGATTTTAATATATGGATCCGGGATGTATTTCCTTCGAAGACTCCACCAAATTGTGTCTCGTGAAACCCGAGCCACAAACAATGGCCGGGCTTTAGAGCCTTTAGAGGCTTTTTTATATCCCTCAGCAATGGTGTTCAGGGCAAAAATAGACGATAAGCCCGGATTTGGTGATAACGAGCCCTCGGATCTGATGCGGCTGTTATGCTAATTATTCTTTCATAAAGCTTCATTGTATGACTTAGAAGATTGTTACATACGATGACTTAAAGGATAACGCATACGCAGCATTGAGCTAATGTTAGGAAATATGAACATGAACTCCAAGTCATCCGAGTTGCTGATGTTGCAGAACGTGGCAAATATGAGCATTGCAATTGAATGCGAGACGAGCTCATTCTATTTTCCCACATCGAAATGGACAGTTAGATTAATTAGCAAATAAGTTTCATATTGTAATTCTTTTATAATAAATAATTATAAGTATCTTGGTTTTTTTTTCGATCCTTCGGCTGTAACTTACATAATTGGCGCAGTCGGTAGGATACTAGCGGGCCGGTTCGCGAGCGGTAAAGTAACTTAATTAATAATAATACGCGTTCACTTATCGCCCGGGCGACTCTCTAGTCCCGACATCGAGTATCCAGATAAGAACCAGCTACACGCCAGATGAGAATTCAGACACCGATTTATGAGACAAAGCCAGATATGATAAATTTGTAAATACACTTAAACTATTCTCGTGTTGCTTTCCTTGTAGCCGTAGTCTTTATCCTCTTTCACCCAAAATCCTCTAAAAATCCCCGAGCATCTGCAACGCAGCAGGCTCGTTGAAATAGAATATATTTAGATACAAATTTAGATTCGGATTTATATTTAGGGGATTTGCTTCACCGTCCGGTGAAGTAAAAATGTCTTACGATCCGGACACAATTTATAAGGCGTTACGCCCAGTGACAGATTTCGATGGCAATCCAAACGTATTGCCTAGATTTATTAATATTTGCGACCAAATTGTTATGCAATATGTTACTACTAAATAATTAGTACTAAAATAAATTTAAACGGTATACCGGAAAGTTGGGCAGGCATAAGAGCGGCATTAATTAATAATTTTAGTGACCAACGAGAGAGACCGGCCTTTACAGCGATCTCTCCTTGGCATATCAGGGTAATAAAACTCCCCAGGAATTTAATGATCAGTGCCAAACTCTTTTTTGCACCATAATGACATTTGTGACTCTCCATGAGCTTGTTAAAACTACAGTAGAAGCAAAGAGGGCCTTGTATAAAAAGTGGCCATGCATGGTTTCGTATGAGGGCTAAAGGAACCTCTAGGCTCTATGATTAGGTGTATGCGACCTTGTATGATTGTAAAAGCTCTCGAATACGTCCAAGAAGAACTTAACGTGATGTACTTACACCAACGTCACCAGTCCCCGAAATTCAGCATTATTTAAAAATGCCCTCTCCGTTATCTCCTATAGGTTATATACCACAACCACGCCCTCAAGCTTTTTAAGCTTCTTTGCCTAGTTGGAACGCGCCTGCAGTACAACGTGGTATAGCTCCACCGCAAGCGCAAGCGTTCAAATTTAATAATCCACCAAATCAAACCCCGATCCACATGCCCACTCGTACTCAGCAGATGTTCCGCACATTACCTCAAAATTATAAGCCACAGAGTAATGTTTTCCGATTACCTCAAAGAAATAACCCTCCGCAAAATAGGGGCCCACAGCCTATGAGTGGAGTACAACATTTTGTACCTAAGGCATTGCCACATACGTCGATGACAGGTCACGATTAGTTTAAATCGGCCAACCCACCGCCGAATAACTACTTTAAAACTCGCGACATTAATGTCCGCGAATGCTCTTCTTATGACGACTATTATCCAACTGAATATTATTATGAACCAGAATACTATCACAGAGTCTACGTAGAGTACAGTATGCCTAACAATAACTTTAATTCTGACATGACGTATTACGATGCATCATATGACAATAACTCAACAGACGAGCATGAACCTCAACCAGGTCCTCATCAGGATCATGCCGATGATCAGGATTTTCGGTCAGTAAAATGTCAAGAAAACCAAAATAGAACTAAATTTACAGATTTAGAGACAATTACCGTTTATTTTTATTTCCGATCTTCCTCTTAAATTTTTAATAGATACCGGTGCAAATCAATCCTTCATTAGTCCCGAAGCGCTGAAAAAATATTTTTCTGACATTCCACTGAACTATGATCCTTTCGAGGTCACGAACGTTCATGCGACAAGTAAGAAGTAGGAATTCAGCTAAGCTTAAGCTGCCGTGTTTCAGAGAATTTTGTGACTCTAGCGACAGCGTTTTGATAGGGTTAGACTTAGTTAAGCAAATGGAAGCAAAATTGACCTAAAAGACCTTTCGTCTTATAACTCGATTCGCCATTAATCCCATACGGATGTACAAGTAGAATCCACTAAATTAATTCGCAATCCAATTAATTCATTAGACGGCGACGTTTAAGTAAAGGAGCAAATTATTTGTAACTTCATAATCCACGAATGCATTACAAATGTCAGCGGGTATATAGAAGTAGAAAACCCTACTCAGAACGACATTGTTTTTTCTCTTAACCACTCAGCACAAGCTGAGCTTTTTAATATAGATTGCGATTACGACTCGAAATGCAAAAGCCGCGTATATCATTAGAAATATCGCGATTAAGAACGAATCACCTAAATGAGGAGGAAAAGGCAAACCTTGTTAGCATTTGCTCTCGTTACGCGGACGTTTTTTATATAGACGGAGAAAAACTTACTTTTGCCAACAAGATCGACGAAATTCCAGTCCATACGACATCATATCGTTACCCGTTCGATCATCGTCAGGAAGTAAGGGACCAAATAACCAAAATGTTAGATCAAGGGATAATAAGACCGTCTGACTCTACATGGAGCTCTCCCATCTGAATTGTTCCAAAAAAATCAGATGCTTCAGGAAAACAAAAGTGGCGCTAAGTCGTTGATTTCCGTAAGTTAAATGAAAAAACTAAAGACGATAAGGTCCCCTTTTAGGTAAAGGGGACCTTTTAGGTAAAGGGGACTTATATAAACGATGTTTTGGTTAAATTAGGGAAATGCCAGATAGTTTTGGCCAGTGGGTTCTATCAAGAAGAGATGGACCCACAGGATATCTCAAAAACGGCTTTTAATGTAGAGCACGGTCATTTCGAGTTCTTGCGCATGGCTATGGGTGTAAGGAACTCGCCATCTACCTTCCAACGTGTTATGGACAACGTCCTCCGAGGGCTACAGAAAGAGATATGTCTCGTCTATCTAGACGACATAATCGTTTATAGCACTTCACTCCAAGAGCACATGACGAATTTAGAAAAATTTTTCAGCGACTATGGGAGTCAAATTTTAAAATCCAGATGGATAAATCCTAGTTCCTTAAGTTGTAAACAGCTTACCTTGAACATATCATCAGTAGCGAGGGTATAAAACCAAACCCTGACAAAATTTCTGCTATCGAAAAATATCCTATTCCCAAAACTCCAACGGAAATTAAACAGTTCCTAGGACTTTTCGGTTACTACCGAAAATTCATCCCTGACTTCGCCAGAATAACAAAACCCCTTACACAATGTTTAAAAAAAGGTAAAAAAGTAATATTGGATCCCTAATACGTTAGATATTTTGAAAAATGTAAAACTCTTCTTACTAATGATCCCATTTTACAATATCCGGATTTCACTAGAGAATTCGTCCTTACTATAGATGCTTTAAACTTCGCTATTGGAGCTATATTATCTCAAGGGCCGATAGGATCCGACAAACTGATATGTTATGCTTCCGCACGTTGAACTCAACTATAGTACAATAAAAGAGCTTTAGAATTGTATAGGCGACAAAATACTTTAGACCTTACCTGTTCGGCCGAAAATTTAAAATTTTGACCAATCACAAGCCCCTCCAATGGATGATGAATTTACAGGAACCAAATTCTCGTTTGACTAGGTGGCGATTACGGTTAAGTGAATACGATTTTACAGTGCTATACAAAAAAGGTAAATCAACTACAATATAATACAAACGCAGACGCCCTCTCGCGGGTAGAAATACACAACGAAGAAGCCGACGATCTAGTGAAAGAAATAGTCGAGCTTAACTCGCTGCTAAGCAATCCTTCTGATATAGCTTCTGCAGAAGATAATTCTTCAACTGAAACGATTCATACTAGCAACGAAGACCCCATACTAAAAGTCCCAATTACCAACGAAGCACTTAATAAATTCCATAGGCAAATATGTTTCATAGTGCTTAACGACGTTATAAGAAAGCAAACAGCCTCTAAGCCATAAGACACGCATTCGCGAATAGTCATTCAGTTATCGCAAAACAACCTGGAGGAAGACGTCACTAATGCAGTCAAGGAATATATTAGCCCGAAAATTAAGACAGGTTTATTAATAAGACCCCCGTTAGCTATGTACTAAATTATTCCTATGATACAAAATAAATTTAAAAGTTCGTCTTTAAACTTAGTAATAACAAAATCGGAACTTGAGAATGTTAAAGAATACTTAGACAAACAGGAAATCATTCGGCATCATCACGATGGAAAAACCAATCACCGTGCTATAAACGAATACTACTTGGCGTTTTCTAGAAAATATTTTTAGCTCAAAATGAAAGAACATATTACAAAATTTATCAGTGAGTGTACAATTTGCGGACAGGCTATATATGATAAGCACCCCATCAGACCCCAATTTAACGTAGTGTCCCCTGCCACTAAACCTTTGGAAATTGTACACATGGACTTATTAACAATCGAGAGCGTAAAATATATGACTTTGGTAGACGTACGACTTACAAAGTACGACCAAGCATATTATTTGCGAGACGGCACGGTAAATCGATCTTAGAGGCCTTGTTACATTACTGCACACATCACGGAGTCCCTATTACACTAGTAACAGACAACGGTTCACATATCAGCCTTTTTCCGAATTTGTAAGACTTCACAAAATAAACCACCATAAAACTTTACCACATTCACCTAATGAAAATGGAAACGTAGAGCGCTTTCACTCAACGCTACTAGAGCATCTCCGAATTTTAAAAATCTTTAATAGCATATATAAAACGCTTTAATAGCATATACCAGCTCGATACATAGTTTTACAAAATGTAGGCCTTTCGATTTATTAACCGGACACTTTGACCCCAGGGATCTTAAGGACATTAACTTCACTGAACATCTTTTTCAACAGTACTTACAGAACCATAAAGAACAAATGAAAATAGTATATGAAATAGTTAATGACGCAACACAGGCGTCTCGCGCAGCTATCATAGATAACCGTAATAAAAATCGAGAACCAGAAGTATAATATACACCTCAGCAACAAGTATTTATTAGAAACCCATTCGCGAATCGCCAAAAAACAGCACCGTGTTACACTCAAGATACTGTTTTAGCCGACCTTCCTATATCAAAGATACAAGGTCCCGTAGCTAAAAATAGGTTAAAGGCTTATAGGTTGGCAACAAGGCGCATGACATCTCAGTCTACCCCGTGACCACGGCCGCTGGAAATTGTTCGAATCGTCGGGAATTTAAAATGTAAAAATAAATGCGATAAAATCCGTAAAGTCATTTTATCTAGAAAGACTTCACAATATCCAGAAATAAATAATGTTGGAAGCTCCTACAAATCTTAATAAAATCCAGTTTAACACAATGTACCATACTACGATTCCTTTCTACATGGTCATGTTTGGTGCAATTATACTCATCATCCTAACATTAGGCCTTCAGTGGCGGAAACCAACTAGAGAAGGAGTTTCAGTACCATCATCGAGCTAACTCCAGACACAAGAAAGCAATGACATCCAAGATCCTGATGAGAAGTTCCCAGCAACATTTTCGCTCAATGTTCTAAAATAGTTGTTGGTCTGAGGGTGGAGATGTTACATACGACAACTTAAAAGATACGCATACGAAGCATTGACGCTAATGTTAGGAAATATGAACATGAACTCCGAGTCATCCGAGTTGCTGATGTTGCAGAACGTGGCAAATATGAGCATTGCAATCGATTGCGAGACGAGCTCATTTCATTTTCCGACATCGAAGTGGACAGTTAGATTAATTAGCAAATAAGTTTTATATTGTAATTCTTTTATAATAAATAATTATAAGTATCTTGGTTTTTTTTCGATCCTTCGGCTGTAGCTAACATAATTAGCTTGATTCCGCGATAGTTTGTACACTCGTACTTGCTACCTCTGCCCTTGTAAATAGGGACAATGGTGCTTAATCTCCACGCCTCTGGCATTTTTGAAAAGAAAAAAGCAGTGTTAAAGAAGTTCGTAAGCAGCAATATTTCCTGGTCGCGTAAGCATTTCCAAGCTTCCACTGGGATACCGTCCGGGCCCATGGCTTTCTTTTTTGGCATCATTTCTAAGGCTTTCTTAACCTCGCTAGGATGTTTTGGAGGTATAAGACCCATATTACACTCCATACATGGGAGTTGTTTAGTAACTTTGTTGGAATCGAGGAGTTGTTCAAAACATTGATGCCAAGCTGTTATTACATATTTATCCCTGTACAACAAGTCGCCGTTTGGACCTTTTATAGTTTTGCAATTAGTTTGATCCTTTGTGCCCTGGCATCGTTGTTTTGCTAGCTTGTATACGTATTTATGACCATCCTTACACTTAAGTTGTTTGTAAAGGTGTTTCTGGGATTCTGCCCGTTGAGTAGCTATTATCTTCTTGGTGTCTTTTTAAACTTTCTTATAAATATCATGGTCTTTCGATGTTTGCGTAGTTTGCCAGGTCTTAAAGGCAGTTTTCTTGAGCTAAATCGCATTTTGAACTTCATTCCTTTCGAACGACCAAGAGTTTTATTTGCAGCCGTTATGATGGATTTTTGCAAGTGATTCCACATGGTATCCACGTCCGAATTGTCATGTACTTCCAAGTCGGGTAGACGTTCACAGAACTCTGGTATTTTTTCACCTTTAAGGTTCTACCACTTGGTTAGTTCCAGCGCGAAGCCTGGTTTTTCTTGCGGAGTTTTCATAAACTTCATATCTATCATAACAAGGCGGTGTTGGGGTATAGCGCATTCTCCCGAAATCACTTTACAGTTAGAAACCCTGCCAAAATAGGATCTTTTTAAAAGGATATAACCAATTTGTGAAGACGTCTGGCTGCTTTTATATGTGATTATATGTTCTTTTTTCTTTGCCAAGAAAGAGTTTACTATGGCTAAATTGAAAGCTATAGCAGTTGAGAGGATAACCATCCCTGCATCATTTTGAGTGCCATATGCGTAACCTCCGTACACCCGTTTAAATGCTTTGTCAACCTCTCTAATGTGTCCATTTAGATCACCTCCTAGTAAAATTATCTCATTTGAGGGTATCTGTTGGAGTGTACCTTCCAGAGTTTTCCAATAATTGTCTGTTTCCATCTGGCTACAACCTACTTGGGGAGCGTATGCGGATATCACATTAAGGACTTC
This sequence comes from Lamproptera curius, assembly GCA_029286875.1. Lineage (NCBI taxonomy): Eukaryota > Metazoa > Arthropoda > Insecta > Lepidoptera > Papilionidae > Lamproptera > Lamproptera curius. The sequence continues at coordinate 901,287 of JAGSMT010000027.1, read as the reverse complement.
TCCTTCCACCAGTACTTTTAGTGACATAAGTCTGTCATTTATTCGATTGACCTCAAGGATGTTACCAAGGTGCTCCTCATTAACCACTATTGCTACGCCATTTTTCCATTTCTTGCGCCAATGTACAATAATTTGTACCCTTCTCCGATATTTCGGGCTTTTTCCCCAGTCCAACGAGTTTCTTGCAGGCAAGCAAAGTCTATCTTCCTACGTTTAAAAGTAAAGCGAGTTCCGATGTCTTCCCTGTTAGTGAGCCTACATTCAATGTAGCGAAGCGGACTTTAAGGTTTCAGTTGGGGACTAACGTCGTCAGCCGAGTCCGTCCTTGTCTCGGTAGCCCTCTCATACTATTCGCAGATGTAGGGCGATGTGTCTGCGCGTCGTTTTTCGGCAACGCCCTATCTGTTGTCTTAAGTGAATTCTGTAACCTTTTTATTTTCGTACTTCTCCCTAAACTTGGCTTGTACGGGGATTTATTATTCTTTTACCGATTTCTTTACTTACTATTCTAGTACCGATTGCCATCTTAAGGAAATTAAGCCACTATGGTATCAAAAATGCCGCACTCGACCTTCTGACTTCGTACTTGAGCCATCGAACTCAGAGAGTTGACGTAAACGGCAAGAGATCTCTCGGGGCGCAGGTAGGTATGGGAGTCCCACAGGGATCAATTTTGGGGCCTTTTCAGTCTATATTAATGACCTACCACCAAGTTGAGAACAATAACGAGATTGTATATTTGCTGATGATACTTTTTAATATTTATAATAAAACGACGTAATTGCAAAATGACGTAAATAATACTCTCTCAAAAGTAAAATACTGGTTTAGTGCAAAATATTTATTGTTAAACAAAATAAAACTAAATGTATAAGGTTTATGACTCCTAATGTTCCTCAGCTGGGTGTGATGTGGTCGTAGATGGAGAAACGCTAGACCACGTACATTGCACTGTATTTTCGGCATCACAATAGATTCTAAACTGCAATGGGGCCCTTCATATTCATAGACTGGCAGTAAATTTAGCTCAACGGCTTATGCAGTCAAAAATTAGACAACTAACGATGTTATTACTATTTTGCTACTATTTTTATAATTCAAAAGAGCGATTCGAGCACTATAACCTGGGCCCCAAAGAATCGCTCAGAAAATTTTTTCACAAATCAATGTAATGACTGTTTTTCCTAAATACATATTTGAAAATATTATGTATGTTCTAAAATCAAAAATGATTTTGTAAAACATTGTGACAACATAATATACATACTAGAATAGCATAATTATGTTCTTCCAAAAACTAGGTCTGAAGAACAATGAAATCTTTCATAGGACAATGTATAGTCTTCTACAATAAAATACCAGGAAACGTTCAGCTTTTATCTGTAAATAAATTTAAAAAGTTGTAAAAGAACGTTTGTGTGTTAAAGGATATTATTGTTGTAATGACTACTTGATAGATAACACACCCTGTAATGAACTGTTCGCTCCAGGCTATTTCAAAGTAGTAAAATGTAAGGTTTATGTAAAAGTTTTGTAAAATTAATTGAAGAAAAGGAAAAAAAAGTCCGCTGAGTTTCTTACGCCGATTCATCTCAGGTCAGAGGCTTCCATTTCCGAACCGGTGGTAGATTAATTGACAATCAATAAGAAAGTGTATATATATATATATATATATATATATATATATATATAAATATATAAAACATAAATACTTTTTTAAAGTGGCAACATGATAGATAAAGGGTAGTGTTATTACGCTGTTATTATATATTCAGTACAGTTCACGCTGTTGCGCGCACCGCACGCGCGATGCATACGGTACGGTCGCCTACTTCGTTCAACGTTGTTACGTATCGAGGTGACGAAATGAATTGTGATTCTAGATGTCACGCGTGTAAAGTAGTTATTAACGAACTGCTTGCATTTGTTAGTAACAAAGTGGACACATTACCGGAGACAAGTATAATACAAATTTGTCTAGCGCGTATTCTTCTGATGAAATTGAACAATCAAGATCTGTCGCGTACAAATTATTGGCGCCTACTAAGAAGTTTATGAGACGAAAGGATGGTGGAGCAGAAGAGCATTCAAGACATTATTAAACTTATTAAGGAGTTTGATCCTGACTGCCTGCCTAATTTCGTGGCGAAAATTTAAATAAACTTCCTGGGTTTCATTTGATCACATCGATATAACAACTTTTTAAAAGAAACGGCCGTGTTAAAATCTGACGTGAATTTATTGAAATCTGAAACACAATCTTCTGAGATAAACTCATTAAAAAGTGAAGTTGAGAACGTTAAAAAACTTATATTGGAGCTTCGCGAAACCTGCAATAGCAATAGCATACCATCTGAAGATCTGTTTCGTGGGTCTTATAGTGAAGATAAGAACATCAGAAACAATGTTATTAATAATTATACGAGCCAAGAAAACGCGGGTAGTATCGAGCCTGATATTACGCATAGCGTTGCCGTCGGCCCGAGCGCACTCAGTGCTACCAAGAGGAGGGTGCGGGGCGAGCGGGGTGGGTCCCAACCAAACGTCTCCCCGCGCCCGCGCACTCTCGCACCTGTTCCACTCGTTCAAAACAACGGACTCGACAAAACGTTATCGCAACAACAGCTGATCGCAGAAAATGACATTCCATATAAACCTACATATAGGGATATTGCAGACACATTACGTACGCAAACACGTAAACAGAAAGATGAGGATGGTTTCACTACTGTGCAAAGAAAAAACATATTTATAGGTACAGAAATGAAAGGGCACTTCGCAAAAATGCTAGTAAATTGCAAGCTGGAAACCTTTGAAGTATGTCTACTTATCACGAACAAAAAAGATATAAAGGAAAGGACATTATTGAATACATAAAAGAGATGAATCAAGAATGTTTTGCCGTAGAAATGTTGAGCTAAAATAGAGAAACGAATTTTAATTCGTTTAGAATAACAGTCCATGCCCATAAGTTAAACTTATTTCACAGAAAGACTTTTGGCCAGAAAATTTGGTATTTCGAAAGTATCGACAATCGCGTTCTGCTTCTATCAGGAACAGTACCGCTGGAATAACTAAACAGTTATGAACGTACAAGACAGAACGTTAACTTGTGTTTCCTTTAACTGTAAATCAATAAAGAGGTCCGTTCAGCACGGAGAGATCTATACAGGTACGCTGACGTCATAGCTTCCAGGAGACCTGGCTAATGCCACATGACCTGGGTTTCATAAACGAATTGATAAGGAGTTTGGCTGCTGTACCAAGTCCTCCGTGGATACGTCAGCAGGCGTGCTGCGTGGTAGGCCCTATGGAGGACGGCGCTCATGTGGCGCTCGAGCTTGTTCACCGGAGCCGAGATAGTGCAGGTGACAGTGATCGAATTGTGGCAGTGCGACTAGTGCAAGATGAACGTAGTATCATAGTATTTAGTGTGTATATGCCTACGGACTGTGAGGATAATCTCCCGTGCTTAGCTCAGGTTAGTGCCAGATCGAGAGCTCTGGGACTGAATGTGGATAGCCCTGGGCGATTACAACGCTGGCTGAATTCTGTGGTGATCAATGTTTACGCATTCTTGACCTGGAGAGCCTGACCCTAACTCGTATACATACATAAGTCGAAGCGAATGGGACGTTCGCTGGCTCGACCACTGTGTGTGATGCTGCGCGGCTACTCTCGTTACAGACATGTACATCCAATACGATGCGCTATGGTCAGATCACTTACCTCTAGTAATTAATGTAATAGTACTTCATTCGGCCCAAAATAGAAAAATTGTAATGAGATTGATACATCAAGTAAATACATTTAGGGCATAGAGATCCCGAACAAATAAACTCTTATTATAAGTGTTGTAATGAAAATTTATGTAAGTATTATTTAACATAGTAATATGTTAGAAGTATTGATAAAAATAGATTATGTAAAAATAAGGATCATTTTAAATTCATAGACGAATTTACTGATATTATAAATCGTTACAATTGGCGGTAATAGTTACAATCAAGGAGGGCTGAGTAGAAGAATGAGATTGATAGGCTGAATTTTCACGTAAGGCAATCACATGTTAAGGCCGAGAAAGTTTTACAATGGATTAGTGTATGGTGAGGCCATGGTCGGGGTATTATTACAATACATGACTTCTTCGCGCAGGGAATTTAAAGGCCGCAGTTAAATACATTCAAACCATCAAGAACAGATCAAGATGGATCTGCTGGCTCGACATCGTAGTGCTGGTAATTTTATAGAATTTTGGAAAGAAACAAAAAGTTGGATCGAAAAAGTAATTTTACCTGTCAGCGTAGAAGGAGAGAAGAACAAAAGAAATATAGCTAATTTATTTTGCAAGCATTTTAATATTTCAACTGACATAATTCAAATAATAAATATAATCAATCAAACAGTTATGACACGGAGGCTCATCGCGTGTCGTTACTTGAAGGAAATAGAAATCATTTTAAGAAAAATGACGTGGTAAGTCTCCGGGGCATGATGGGCTGAGTAGAACACCTGTTGTATGGGCTAGCATATTTGTCAAGTTTTGGCTCGGCTTTTCAATCTCTGTGTTAGGCATTGCTACTTACCATTGAGGAGCTCATACATTGAGGAGCTTATTCGAACATTGGTTGTACCTATTCCGAAAGAACAATACGAGCAATATATCGAGCATGGCCAACTACAGACCCATTTCGTTAGTACGATTGTGGCTAAGGTTCTTGAACGTGTCATCCATATGCACTTAGGAAGTATAAATAATGACGATGGGCAGTTTGGGTTCCGACCTAAGGTATCAACCGATATGGCTATATTCGCATTAAAGCAAGTAGTCAATTATTACAAGCAACGAGACACTACCGTTTACGCTTGTTTCCTAGACCTAAGTCGCGCCTTTGATACCCTCAATCACTAATCTACTGTGGAAAAGCTACGTGCACCAAGCGCGGGCGTGCCGGTTGAGGTTGTGGACCCGCTCGATACTGGTACCGCGAGCAGACCAACAGCGTCCGGTGGGGTGCCGAGCTGTCTGACGTCTACCGCCTCTCATGCGGGTGTGATGCAAGGGGGCTCACTTCTCCTGACCTCTTTAACACCTTATGTGAATGATTTGATCGTGGAGCTGAGCGGTACCCTGTGGGCTCAGACTAGATAATCGATACGTCAACAATCTGAGCTACGCTGACGATATGGTGCTGCTGAGCCCTCAATCAAAGGAATGGAGAAACTCATTACAATTTGTGAAGGGTATGCGAAACAACATCAATTAATATATAATGCAAAAAGACCGAAATGGTGATATTTAGATCGGGAAGGGACCTGAAGCTGTGCCTCTAGTATGTCTTAATGGACAACCAGTTGAAATAGTCGATAATTTTAGGTAACTTTGGCCACATAGTGACGTCCAATCTAAAAGACGACGCGGACATAGAACGACAGAGAAGAGCTCTCGCGTCGTGGGTAACATGATAACGAGAAAGTTCTATAAATCTTCTCTTGACGTGAGAAAGACACTGTTTGTGACTTTTTGTCAGACTTTTTACACGTGTCAACTCTGGACTGATTACACAAAAAACACGCATGATAGCATCCGTGTTGCGTATAACAACGTTTTAGACACCTGATGGGTTTAAAGCGTTTTTGTAGCGCTTCGGAAATGTTCACCGAGTCCCGTAGATCTCATTTAAGCTATTCAGCGAAAAAGAATAGCTTCATTTATGTCTAGAGTTGACTCGTGTGATAATGTTATCATAAGGAGTCTGGCAGAGAGATTGATACAAAGCAAAATGTATAAACGATGGATAGATATAGCTGCCTAAAATGTAATGGGAGGGTTTGTGTTCTATATAATCTAAACGTGTAGAAAACATACATTTTTTTTTTATATATACCTATATCATTGTATTACTTTAATTTTTTAAATTTGTTTCACTTTATTTAACTTTGCATGAATATGGATCTATGTGTCTGCAATAAAGATTTATTATTATTATTTACATTTTACAACTTTTATTTTCACCCTTTTCAGGGGGATCTTAATATTTTTACGGGCTTTTGACCAAGTAAAAATGTTTTAAATAGAAAAAACTTAATCTATAGAAAGAAATTTCCTAACAATTCTGCAGGTATTTAATATGGCAGCTTTTTGAAGCAGAAGGTAGGTAAGAGGATGAATTTGAAGATTTTGAGACTTTTGCAGGGTTGTGGGAACGACTCAGTGGTTGAAATGATGATTGGTATAGTTTTAACTGTATCTACACGCCATTGAGTTTTTATTTCAATTCGCCAGATCTGTATACTTGCCAAGTTTTGCGGGTGTGTGTTGATGTAAGGTTGTGGGTATTCGGTACAGCTATGTCGATAAGATAAACTAGTGCTATTGTTTTATCGTAAAGTGTTATGTCCGTCTATTGTAGTGGATCGTTTTGTCTGTAATTATTGTTCTATCCCAGTAGATTTTAAATTGTTTATTGTCTAGTATTTTTTGTGGGGTGTACTTATAGTAGGCTATTTTTTCTGTAATTAATTCGTGTTTGAAAGCTAGGTATTGATGAATGATTGCTGCAACTTGGTCGTGTCTGTGTTTATAATCTGTTTGAGATATTGATCTGCAAGCTCCGGTAATATGTTGTATTGTCTCGGAAGCACTGTGACAGTGTCGGCAGAGATCGATTTGAGGTTAGGTGACGGTAAATATATTTCTGATAGTTTTTGTATTTATGACCTGGTCCTGAATAGCCAACATAAATCCTCAGTCTCGGAAACATTCGCCCTTTTCAACCATGCGTTCGACGCTATTTTGTCGACGTTAGAGTTAGTTGAGGTCTTGGCGATGTCTGCGTGGAGCGATTTTGTGCATATCTCTATTTTTGTTGTGGTGTGGTAATGTTTTCATTTCGTTGTTTTAAATTGTCTCGGAGATTAAGTGGGTGTATTTTGCGTCTGAAATGAACAATAGCTTGATGTAGAGTAGAGTTTTGACTGTAGAAATATGTACGAAGTGTTGTTATCTGCTTGTTGTGGAGGTTTTGGATATCGATGATACCTCTTCCTCCCTCTGTTCTCGGGAGAGTCGGACGTTGCTGGCAAGATTTAGGATGGTGTTTTCTGTGTTTAGTCATGTGAGTGTTGATAGTTCGTTGATGTTTTTCAGGTCAGTTTGAGACCAGTGAATGATTCCGAAAAGAGTAGGTGAGGTAGGGTATAGCGTAGTATTAATAGCTTTTAATAGTGTTTTGGAGTTAAGGTGTGAATTTAATATTTTGTGCAATCTTGTTTTTAAATTTATTTGTAAGTGTTGTTTTGTAGTTTTTTCATGTATCTGACGTGATTGGTAAAATCCTAAATATTTATAGCCTTCTATATCGTCTATTGGTTCTATATATTCACCTGTAGCTAGTTGTAAATGAATTATTAACTAGTTTTCCTTTATTAATTGACTGAATGCCACATTTCTCTATACCAAACGACATTTTTATATCATTTGAAAATGTTTCGGCAATGTTAGCTAAAGTGTTGATTTCTGTTAAACTTGTGCCATATAGTTTAATATCATCCATGTATAGTAAGTGTGTTATTGTGAAGTGCGTATTGCCCTGAGTGATTTTGTAAACCAACATTACTATTGTTGAGTAAATCTGAAAGAGGATTTAAAGCTAGGCAAAACCATAATGGACTAAGGGAATCTCCCTGAAAAATACCTCTACGAATTTTTATGAAGCCTGATTCAGATTGGTTTAAATTTATTTTGGTAGCCCAGTTATACATAGAATGCTGTAAAAATTGTATGATAGTTGGATTTATCTTATAATGTTCTAAAATATATAAAAGCCAAGAATGTGGTACGGAATCGAAGGCTTTTTTATAGTCAATGTACATAGTGTAAATATTTTTTTTATTTCTAATGGCCTGTTTGGATACAACTGCATCTATCGTCAGCTGTTCCTTGCAGCCTTGACTAAATTTTCGGCAACCTTTTTGTTGTTCTGCTAATAAATTGTTGCTTTGAATATGGTTATAGATAAGATGTGATATACTTGATGTTATAATTTTAAATATTTTGTAGGCATGTAATTGGTCTATAATTTGCTGGACTACTGTGTCTTGTAAGGTTTTTGGGAGCATATATGTTATACCATGTGATAAGAATGATGGCATCGTGTATGGATGTTGAATGAAGTTGTTAATATGATTCAGTAAGAATGGATGTATACTGTTGAGTCGTTTAATCCAGTAATTGTGAATTTTATCAGAACCAGTGCTTTCCAGTTGTGAGTTTTTGCAATTATCGCCTGTAAGAGATCTAGACTAATCTTTTCAAAATGCATATTCCTGTATGTGCGCGACGCGCTCTTATGTTTTTCTATCCATTGGCTCTGCATTGAGGTCTATTGGTTTGGACCAAATATTAGACCAAAATTCCGAAGTTCGTCTACCGTGGGAGATGAAGAGTGGTTGGGATGAGTAACTTGTGATTCTACAGAAGCAGATTCTGGATTTGTTTAGAAAAACGAGTTCGATATTGTAAATGTTGCTATTATTGTTGATAGAACGATAGAATGCTTTTTCGTTTGAACTGAATAGTTTGTTTTGCGTTTTCCTAAGTGTGGTTAACTTGTAACGTCTTAATCTACTAGCTAAAGCACTAAGTTTTTGCTTTGAGTGTGTCAGAAATATGTGAAGTCAGTATTGTCCGGTTCATGTCTGCTGTGTGATTTGTAATTATTTCTAATAAACTCTACTTGTTTTAGAATAGATGGATTTCTATTGCCATTGATATACTGGATTAGTACAGCAATTTTAGTCCCTGATATTTTCAATTTTCTGTTTAAGTCGTTTTGCCACATTGGCTCACGTTTGCTACCTGTATGGTTCGTAATAGGTCAAATATTTTTGAACCGTTTTGTATAGCTGCAGTGTACGCTGCACAGTATATAATGTTGTGAAGTGTTAAAAAATCATCATTATCATTTAAATATTTTGGCAGTATATACGAATTGATTAAATAAATGATGTGGGTGAACTTTTTCGAAGCCTTTTGCTTCGGTATAAAAGGGTTTCATTGATGGATCTGTATTCTAAATTTTTCAATATGCGGTAAAGTAGACTTCAACTTTCATTTACTTGTGCTGAGTATTTTCATCTAATTGTAAATTGGGTGCGGGGAGAAGGATAGAGTTTGTGTGAATGTTGGATGTGCTGTGAATATTATGTGTTTCTGGTACGGGTTCATGTAGTGAACTGTAGTTTAAAGAGTTTAGAGGTAATGTGTCTGCTTGAATTTCATCTAGAACAGTATCACTTATTGGTTTGTGTAGTTTATGTGCTACCTCGTCACGTATTTGCTGCAATCGTGTGTCTGTTATCATTTTGTTATTGAGTATGACTCTACGTTGATCTGCTATTCTTTGTTCAGTAACATGTGCTATTTCAGGGTTCTCTGTAATGACATATTGATGTAATAATGTTCTGTAAGCTGTTACATTGGTTTCTAATTCAGTGACTATAAAATATCCACGGATTATAGACTCATTAAGCTTGTTGCTCCAGCGCATTCTTTGATAGTGAGCTTGTACGTGTTGTGGTGTTGTTGATGTATCAGCGTGTAATGTAAATTCGGCCTGTACTTCTGCTTGTATTTGGGATATTTTATAAGAATCTAATAGTTTATTGTTAACTATTGCCCTTCTTTGATCACCAACTCTTTGTTTGCTAACTTTCATTTCGGGGAATTTTTGAATGAATTTTATTTTTATTATTATTATTATTATTAATACATGTTATTAACAGAGCTTACATTTCAAACAATTTTATATATATAATACTAATTTCGGAATCTTCAAACCGAATAACTTTAGAATGGGTCAAGCAATTTTCACGCGGTTGGCGGCATTAGAGGTAGTTTTATGATCCTCAATTCTCAATCGCAATTTTAATTGATAGAACCACAAATATTGGAGTAATCCCGAAAAACTCTTTTTGGGTTTCTTTCGTTCACGATATCTTCGTTCGAGAGATATCGTGAATCAACCGATTTTGACTTTGGTTGTGATCGACGTGGTTTTCAAGCTTAAAGGCCAAAAAACACTTTAAAAAAAGACTTATTTTTTGAGATTTTTCAACATTTCTCAAAACCTATTAGTCCGAATCGGTTCAAATTTAGAGGAAATCTTATTTTGAAAGTAATCTTTAGAACGCCGTTTAGTAGATTCCGATCGGCTTGGTCATTCTAAAGTTATAAGCCAAAACGTTGTAAACAGTATGCTACGAACGTGTCTTTATGATCGGCTGTGATGGCGTCCTGGCAGCAGAAACCAGAGTGGGGCGGAGTGAGAGAGTAATAAATAGCGAAAGATAAAGAGAGGAATAGAAACGCAACGCATTTAACTTTATCGACGAATTTTTGTTATTTCGGCTTGCGGAAATCGTCTGATTATATATTTAAAAAAAAATTGTGCTACGTTCGAGAATATTGTGATGACGTTTTTTTTAAATCACTTTTATTGCCCTCCCCTTTTTTAAATCACTCAAATTGTCAGATTAGTGTCATATATACTTTTTAGGATGTAATTCACTCACCCTACCTTAATCTGACGCGCTCGAAAGTCTCTGATGGTCAATTTTTTAATTTTATTTATTTATTAAAGCTTAATGCACAAGTAAGTACAATGGCGGACTTAATGCTTAAAGGCAGTATCTGCTAGTCAACCTTTGGGTGGTACGGAGAAAACTAGGTGGATGAGTGAAATAAAACGAGAATACAGTTTTTTATAAGTTTAGGGAATGTGAACTGTAAAAATAGATACAACTACATTCATAATTACGTATTACAAAAATAGAATTTACATATACTTACTAACCACACATATATCTACATAAATACTTACATATTTATATATGAATATACATATATATTACATACATATAATACATATTATATTATATAAATACATATACATATAAAATATACACTAATATGTACTGAGCCTTTCTCACAGCGACTGAATCGTTACTCTTCTAACAGTTTATAAAATAAGTGTTCCCAAGCTTTTCTTTTAAAGGTGAAGCGACTCTCTGCCATCCTGATCTCAAGAGGTAACACATTCCACAGAAGAACTGACTGGACAAAGAAAGAGGAATGCATTACATCCGGACGATGTGAAGGACAGGAAAGTAAACGGTTATTATTTGAACGAAGATTCATATAGTTTTTTTACTAATCTGATCCTGTATCCTTCACGGGCGGCCTTTTATATGAGCCTCATGTTTTGTGGCGGTACTTAACCGGGTACAAGGTATCCTTCTGTATATTTATCTGCCGCGCTTTAGTAAAACCCGAAATACCCGCTTAGGCTCCCCTACTATAATACATTTTGTCTTCTTCTGGTGTAGTAGCGAATTATTGACACTAAACCAGTGCGCCTCACTAGAGAGAGTATTATTTACATCGTCATTTATTGATGTATGGCGTTTAACTTTAATAGTCTAGGAAATACCTTCAGCGATACTAACTCTTCGTTTTTTTTAATAAAATATGGTAAATCATTTATATAGATGAAAAACAGAAAAGGCCCAAGAATAGATCCTTGTGGGAAACCCATAATTACCGGGGCCCCGGTAAATATGGGTCCGGCACTCTTTTACCAATCACGTCGTCCCTCTCAGTTCCGTGGCTCAAGTACGAAGACGGAAGATTGTGTGCGGCACTTCTAACACAATAGTGACGTAATTTACTGATCAGAGTTTTATGCTGTACGCAATTAAAAGCTTTTTTGAGGTCGCAAAAGATGCCTAAGGCATTCTGCGACGTTTCCAAAGCCTCGATGATGCTCTTAATGAGCATAACGCCAGTATAGGTAGAGGAACTAGATGCCTGATAAACACATAGTCCTACTTTTGCAAATAAATACATATCATACATAACTCCACACAGGAAAGAAACGCACACTTTAACCCTTAATATTTTTCCCGTGCTAGGAATCAGACCTACACTCTTTGGCGTATCAGCCAGGATCAACCATAACGCCATGCGGGTACTCAATAAATTGCGAATTTTACTTTTTATTATGAATTAAACTAATATAGCGTTAAATTGATTTTTGAAGTTATACTTCTTTAGGCGCGTTATGAAAAAATGATGAGAGTGAAATTTTAAGATGCGCGCGCATTATAATGAAAACAGTGAAATGGACCTTATTACATAGTGACAAGGTTGATTTTGTGTAGTGATAATGGAGTTGTCGTTTTATTTGCGATAGTTGTTGCATAATGTGCTCTATGAGTTAGGATTAAGGTTCGTTTTTGGTATATATATATATATATATATATATATATATATATATTATTAATAATATATTATTATACTATTTAAATTTATATTAAATATATTATTATATAAATATATTAATTTTTGTAATGATGTTTATTCAACTTGATATAATGGTAATATTTTTATTCTGTTAATATATCAACATTGTGATTTATCTATATAATACGTTTTAGATAAGCGCCATCTAGTCACACATAATCAAAGCTTCGATTTATAGTACCGCTTGTACAAGTAAGCCAACATCTCTTAGGAATTCTACATTTTGTAAGCAACAGATGGCGCTGAACTACCAGTTATATGATATATCAAAGTACGTCTTGTGAATCCATAAATTCTTAATGGAATTATTTATGATTAGTTCTTGTAAATCTATCATCTTTAATTATCTTAATTATTTTTGATTGATATTACTTACTATTTGTGAATATTAGTGAAAAAAATTGTGCTTATATACTTTTTCAAGTGCTCCAATATAATTGAGGTTAACTATCCGTATGTATTATTTATTTAATGATGCCAAAGAAGTATAACTTCTCACGCGCGTACATAAGTACACGCACCCATTTTTTTTTTTAATTTTCTGTTTTTAAACTTTTGCAGCGTTTACGGACGCGATGTTAAAATTCATGATATACAAATTTATTAATAATTATTTCTTTTAATTAAGCGATTATTATACATATCAAATCCACTAATCTACGGAGTAATTATTCCAAAACATTGAGATGCAGACATATCCCAACTTAGTCTGCCCGTGATCATAGATGCTGGAAAGAATTCGTTAGCATTTCTTGATGTTTTAATTATTCGCAATCCTGATAACACCTTGAGCCATACTGTGTATAGGAAACCAACCCATACAAATAAATATTTAAATGGCAATTTACACCACCATCCATCCCAGTTAGCTACATGGCCAAATCTTTGTTTCCAGAGGCACGAGGATCTGTGATGATGAACACCTGGCGCTGACCTACACCATGTTAAGCAAGTACTGCAGAGACACTTGCTGCCCACGGCAGCGTCACAGTGACCGAGTGAAGGCAGCCACAGTGGGCAGTACCTGCTGTTCTACCTTTGTGAAGGCGTAACTGCAAGATTCGCTACATTTTGAGGCAGGCTTCAATCAAAACTTATTTCAAGCCGCTGAAGAAGATTGATAGATTGCTAGATTGTGACTGCGGCCTCTGTTATATCGGACAAACAAAGCGAGCAATAATATCCCGCGTGAAGGAACAAATAGCTGACATTAAACATAAAAGACCCAACAAGTCGGCAGTGTGTGACCATACCTTAAATCACCCAAACCATCAGATTTGATCGACCACAAAACCTCCTCCGACCTCGCTAAAGAACACCGATTCCTACCAAGGATGATCCGTGAGGCTATTGAGATTAGAAAACATCCAAATTTCAATAGAGAAGATGGTTGGGTTCTACCACCTGCTTGGGATCCCATAATTAATAAATTAAAATTTAAACCCAAGCATGATACCACTGCTGACTGTAAAGATAAAACCAGTTCATTTTGCATAGGTCGGAGTACAGACTAAAATAATTAATTAAAATTAAGATCTGGAAACCCCGCTTCAGCACTGGCAACAAGACGCATGACATCTCAGTCTACCCCGTGACCACGGCGGCTGGAAAGTGTTCGAAACGTCAGGAATTTAAAATGTAAAATAAACGCAATAAAATACGTAAAGTAATTTTATTTAATAATGTATAACATTCGCGCAAGCAATAGAAATATTTAATGTAAATATTTTATTTAAAATATTCTAGTGATGACAATTTTAAATTTACTTCCTTGTCTGACATGTATTCATTATATATAAATAACATTAATTATTTATTTTTATTTATTTCTCGCTATTTTTAAATAATTTTGGCTTGTGAATAAAATGTTTCGTTAATTTATTGATTTATCTTTTCCAATTGTATACCAACAAGCTCATATACTAATCATCATCATCATCATCAGCCTGAGATAGTCCACTGGACATAGGCCTCCTTAATACACCCTGTCCATTAGGGAGTTATGGAACGTATCCCACCACGGTGGTCCAATGCGGGTTGGTGGGTGGACCGCATTCAATCGCGTGTGCAATTCAATCGCACATGGTTGTGATTTTTGACGCATTTTTTAAAAAAAATTTGCATTTTTCTTAGCTTTTATATATTAAGGAGTTCTTAAGGCCTTAACTCATTCAAAGTAAAAGATACAAATATTATGCTTAAACACCGGCATCACTCTACAACAACAAATCTATGGTCAAATACTAATGGCGCCAAAGGCAATTGCGTTATTATTGGTGAACCGCGGCAATTTTGCAATACCCACGCAATGGTAATAAGATAGTCCGACTAAGCGCAAATTGAGTTTGACTTTGTTTACGTTATTTCTATTTCACAAATGGCTAAACTATAACTAATATACTTGGTAGATTCCCGACTCGTCAGTCACTTAGTACATCGAATAAATGGTACCTACTCTTTGTTTGAAAACGCGAATGACGAAAATTAATTTAAATCAAGAGCCCTTAATTAATTTATAACAAAAAATCATTACGGTTGTCAGTATTATTTTGCAGTTTTTGGTATTGTTTTTAATAAGTAGATTATCTTAAAGAGAGGTTTTGGTATAAGATCTTAACTTTCACCTAACATGGGGTAGGCTTCTAATTCATCCAGATTTACTTGAATAGCAGATTTACGCAGAGCGACTGGCATCGGACCTTCGCAATCCAAAGGGTACACTGCATTCTAAGGATTAATTAATTATCAGTAAATTTGAAGGCATTTTCAAGGACTTCCATAACGAATGACAAAAATGGTCTTGACAGACTCTTACATGCCCATACGGCGCACAAATCATGTTACTCTTCAGACAATTGGGTGATCGGCGGTGATTGGGTGATATTGTCCTATTTTCACTCAAATCCGTTTCAAATGGTTGTTACAAATCACTAATAAAATCAATTTGTTTGTAGCAGCAGCTCGACATCCGTAAGGTGACGACCGAAGTTTTAAGTTTATCTATATGAAGTATCTGTCGCCCTTGTGACGCATAATTCAAGTAGCCCGCCTATATAAGGTATAATCTTCCGCAACGTAGTTGCCATCACGCCGCGCGGCAGTTGCACTTACTAAGTACCATTATTAAAGACCTACTCATTGAATACACAACCAAAATATTGTATACAAATAAATAAATACGCTTCGCGGTTCTACACTCGAGATTTAGCAACAACCAGAGATTCATTTTAATCCTCTAACAACAACTACAAGCATTTAGCTAAAATTTATTTTCAGAGCGGAGGTTTATAAGCAAGTATCGTTTATTTGGTCTATATGTATCTATAATGATACGTAGGTTCTTCCAGAATTCAAAACAACTGTTCAGTTAAGATGAGGTAATGTTTATTTTTTGAAAATTAATAACTATTTAATATACTTACTGACAAACTGTTAGGCATAAATTTAAACAAAGCCTAACCAATTTCCAAATAGCGTAAATATAAAGTACAGAAACAATATAATGCAAGAACTTAAACACCTTCTGTTTCTTTAAAGCGTATTCAGATAATTTGGGATCATCTTTAATCAAATATTTCCGTACACCCAAACACCATATCATAATTTTTTCTTGCCAGTTTATGGTTTTAATATCCATGTTAAAATTTGTTTATCAGTAGGTGACAAGTTATTGAACATGCTCTGCAGATTATCGTCTTCAAATGTCCACGGATTCAGTAGGAAGTAACTTATTGCATACATCATTTTATCTACTTTTTTATACACTTTGACTAACCTGAAATTAAATATCATTTTATTATAATAGAACAAAGGGATTAATGGAAAAAAATTAATAGACTGGATTGGAAATTATTGAACATTCTTCTTTAGCTATTACCCAAAACTGAGGTTTAACAAAATTAGATTTGCAATAGATGTAAACAAAGGAATCCATGACAATAAAGTGTTTCAGTAAGAAATCATACGTGTAGTAAATGAGAACATCACTTTTACTGTCACATTCGCACGAGAGACTTTTAATACATTTAGAATTATATAAAAATGACTAAAACTATGGAGAATAAAATATTTGGAATATTTACTTACATCTGCGGCTTCCCCGATAAAAGACAGACACCGTCAACGAAGTAGGCTGGAATGTAATGCAAAAAGATAGACAGCAAATTGTAGAGCTATTTATATTTTGTTGTATTGCCAAAACAGTACCATATGGCTTTCGATGCTGCCACCTTCTTATTAACGTCATTTAGATTATCCTCTACCGTTTCTAAAAGAAAAAATCTTTACTTGTTACATTTGAAAAATATTAGTATTAAAAAGAACTAAATGAAATTGCAATGACAAGCTGCGTTGACTTGAATTATATAAAAAAGGTATGGTTATATTGACATCTTATAAAGCAATAATTTTTACATACTGTGGTATGGCGTATGTATAATTCATGCCACAATAGATTTTGGTAGTATAAGAAATAAGTCTTGCTTCCATGGCAGCCCCCCCCCCTGCCGGAGGGTGCGTAGTAAACCTGTAAGTCAGTGCGAGTCGGTCATAACCCAGCTTTGCCCCCACCAGGTCGAGTATACGCCGACACATCAACCAAGATCAATGCGACTGATTATAAAGAAAAAAATATCATCATTACTTACTTAATGATACCTTGTTTCTAGTATTGGTGACCGTGTAAATTTTCGGGATTTGATAGTTCTGAAATTTGCACGCTGTCTCCCAGGCGGCTACAATTATTGAGTTGTTGACAATATCGGCGGGAACAAGGCCTACATCCACACTGGTGTCCATCAAAGAGATATGCATTACTGCGGTTCCTAAACCTAATACGTGCTGTAACAAATTATTATCACATTTAATTTAGGATCTTAATGATTCTTATTCTTCGTTTAAAAGAGCTATTCACTACTCGACTGCTTGACATCAGCGTAGGAGATATTCTAGGGCACAAATATACGCGCGGACATAGATACGCTCTCATTTTCTTTATATTATTATACCTCTATTGATTGGATAACCGACACGAACGGATAGAAAAAAGACGCAGGACCACCTTTTTACATGCCTATCCGGCGCGTGGATTATCATACATCCCAGGGAATTGAGTGATCAGCCCGCATTGCCGTTAAAAGTTATTGAGTTCCCGCAGGATTGAAACCCACGACCTCCGGTTTCTAAAGCACAAATATAAACCGCCAGGCTACGGAGGCAGTTAACTTGAGATAACAGTTACTCTTGAGATATGTATGTGCGGATAAACAAAAATGATTTTTAAGGCATTGTAATGCACATCAAATAAATATTAAGAACAACGCATACATTTATTATTCCAGCAACTAGACTGCGAAGAATATTTAAATATTTTTGGGACACAGTATTCGCTTTTACAACAAAATCCCAGAAAAAATCAATATTTAACCATTAATAGATTTAAAAAGCTGTCAAGGAACAACTGCATTCATAGCCGTAGCCTAATGGTATAGGCTTGTGCTTTAGAATACGGAGATCGTGGGTTCGAATCCCGTGGGGGCTCAACAACTTTTGTAAGTTGTAAGGACCTAGTTGGTAAGGACAATTTGGGCCGATCACCCAATTGTCTGAAAAGTAAGATGATCCATGCCAGTCAGTCAAATGGGCATGAAAAAGTCGGCCCACCCTCCAACCCGCATTGGACCAGCGTGGTGGGATACGGTCCAAAAACCTCCTAATGAAGAAGGAGTGCATTAGGGGAGGCCTATGTCCAGCAGTGGACTAACACATGTTCTTGATGATGATTATGTCAAGGAATGTTTGTGTATTAAAAGTTATTACAATGTGAATGAGTTTTCATATGATAACACGCTCTGGTAATGTAATGCTCGCTACAGGCGTTTATTTTCAATAATATGATAATTTTATGCTTGTAATTGTTTTATTGTTTCAATTATATTGTAAAAGATGACAAAAAAAATCCCGCTGAGTTTCTTTCGCCGGTTCTTCTCAGGCAAGTAAAGTCCTTTTCGGAACCGGTGGCAGATTTTTGACAATCAATAAGTGAGTGTATCACTCCAATGTTGAATAAAGACATTTGAATTTGGATTCAACAAATAATAATACATTAATTAAGCTGTTAATTCCGGAAGTTTAAAACGCAGTTAAATATTGAGTAAAGTAAAATTGAAAGAGCTTCAGATAATAATATATAATCAACATATCTAATCGAGATAAATATAAAATACGTACTCCACTTGTGCCAAAAGCGCAGCTCATATCTACCCAACCTGGTACAGGATCACGGTACGTACATGTCACTAAAATTAAAAAATATATTTTTAGCACTATCCATTAAGAAAATTATCTATACTGATATGTGTAACAAAACATCTTTCTAAAATAAGTTATTTATATATATTAAAAAAATAACACAAACATTAACCCAAAAACTTACCAATCGATGGTCGTATTATGCAAACGGGTAACTTTATCCCTTCTGTGCGAATTAACTCCTCTGCAATTGCTTTTGAAAATGTGTACGTATTAGGCCACTTATCAAGCAATCTGTAAATATTATACATATGTGTATACTATACATGTGTAAGTCCCCTGCTGCACCTAGGCCTCCCTTAATGCATGCCTCCTCCATCAGGGAATTTTTGATCAAAACGCTGGTCCAATGCGGGTTGGTAGGTAGATCGACTTTTTACATGCCCTTCCGACGCATGGATCATCTTACTTTTAAGACAATTGGGTGATCGGCCCAAATTGCCGTAACCAACTAGTATCCAACAATGAAAATTTGTTGTGCACCTGCAGGATTCGAACCTACGATCTCAAGTTTCTAAAGCACACGCCCTTACCACTAGGTTACGAAGGCAGTTTTAAAACATAATTGTCATAAAATTCAGGGTATGTATTTACTATTCCGCAATTTATAGACGTTATAAAAAAATTACTTTAATGTTCTTAAATTCAATAATGGAAATAATTATATAAAAAGCATGAAAATAAAACAATTAACTTGTTCTCTTTTATATAAGATAAGATAAAATAGCTTAAACAAAACTCACTAATTATAATGAATTTCAAAAACATTTCGATGTAGTTTTATTGTAGTTTGAATAACTTTGACATATCTCAACAAGTTTCTCTAAAACAAAATTGTGATTCAATCGTGTGACGTTGCTGTTTTAACCTAATGCCAAAACCTATAAATATATATAATAAAATTCGTCTATAATTAAGTTTTATGTTGTTAAAGTTTTTAAGTAGGGACGTATTAGAGCAATCAAATTTGGTAAATTCAATATGAGTATAACTTACATGGGCGCTAAAGCATTCATTTTCTCATTACTCATCAATTCAGCAAGTTTTATTGCAGCGTCCGGTGGTATAGGCGACTTGTAGAAGTTTTCGGATACCGTGCCCTTCACACGATCGCGTGTTGCGTGGGCGTACGCAGTGGACACATACACGAAGGAACGCAGCTGTGTACAATCACTCGCCAGGCGCAGGGCCTCGCGTGTCCCACGCGTGTTGCTTAGCAACGCCACTTTAAGTTCCACATCAAAACGCACGTTTGCGGCCACGTGGAATATTATGCTTATCTATTAATGATTTGTTTGATCAATGAGGTTACACATAAGAAATGTTCACTTTGTCTTGGAACATAATCCCATCTAAAGCGTAATACATCGATTTCGGTGTTTTACACGCACCATAAATACGTTTCTGCTTTACAACAAAAACAAATAATTGGATAATGCTGCCTTACATAGTATTAAGATGGTCGGACCTTTTCATAGATGAAATATCTATAACTTCAAGATATATTTATTGGTTATAGTTTCTTACTATTAAGCAGGTTTAAGTCTTTTTAAATTCACCTTGATTCAATTTTTTAACTCAGATATGTACAAACAGTAGAACCAATACCGTAAATTTACCTCTTTACTAAGACTTTCCCATTCGGAATTGTTTAATCCTAAATTAATTTCACTAATGTCTCCTTGAATTGCAATGACATATTTTTCAAAATCAGTTTTTAGCTTTCGCAATTCGTCGAACACCTGAAATCATTAAAAAAATTACATGTTAGTAATAATATTATTTTATTGCGATTAATTACTAAAAAGTAATATTTAACATTATTCCTGACACTTCGGACCGTTTCCAAGATCAGAATCAAAAGAGTTGAATTGTTACGGTAAAGTAGTATTTTCATACACAACAAAAAGATATAATATTAAGATTATCGTATAATATATTACTGCTTCAATAATGATAGATAAATTATACTAACCGGATCTTGTAAGACTTGGATTAATCTTTCGTTTGGGCTTTTGTCCCTTTTTTGTCTTATTAACACAAAAATTTTACTCGGAGCGCACGTCCTGCAAGTATAGGAAGCAAATTACGTTTTTATAAATATTTGCCTGCTCATTAAAACATCCGTCGAACATTGCACTAAGTTATGCATTACTCAACCTGATGAAGGATCTCGGACAGGTCTGAATCTTGATAGCACCTATACAATTTACTACAGCTACACGTTATTTTGCGATTTTTTTCCTAATTCCGTTCGAAAGCAGACGAACAGTCGGCCCATCTCATATTCGGTCTCGTCACCGACGCCCAAAGACCATGCGCTTCTTACCGTGAGACATAGGATGCGAAGTCTCGTTTAGACAGTAAATATGCTGGCTACGGTGCTCTTCAAACCGGAACATAGTAGCACAACTGCTTTGCAGCAGAACAAAACGTACGAGAAAGGTATAGATGGCCCCCGGATAAAAGGGGACCTACCACCTCTTAAATTTTTTTATTAACCAGATAAAAATTTTTGTTTCCTCTCCACCTCTTAAATTTTGTTATTAACCAGATAAAATTTTGATGGGATAATAATTTTTATCTGGTTACTAAAACTCACGGATAATAATTTTTATCTGGTTACTAAAACCAGATAAAATTATTATCCTCATATCTCTGGTCATGTAAAATTACCTTAGCAGTTTCTCTATTAAGAGTTTTCCAAGGAAACCAGTGCCGCCTGTTACAAATATTGTACTACCTTCGTAGAATTTTTGGACTGGGGTATCACCAGAAGCGGCAGCCTTTTGGATAGCATGTTGATGAGCAATTGTGACCTCCTCTATTGCATAGACAGGATCCATTATTACCCGCAAAACAATAACGAATGTATAAAAAATACGATTCTAATTGTTATGTGTAATAGTTATGAATGCCTTAATCAAATTATTGTTTAATGTTTTACGTAGCACCAAAAGAATTACATAAAATTTTTAGCCAACTTGAACACAACACTTCGCCTTTTTAAACAATGAAACTTGTACGAAAATGTAAAGTAAATACAATATAAAATTAATTTTTAAAGTATATATATGATTTTAAGGTCAAGGTACAAATTTTCTATTTGCATACAATCCGAATCTTGAAATGATTTAAGTAAATTAATGCGTCGATAACATTAATAAGCACATAAATTTGCAGAAAGCACATAAAAAAGGGGACCTATCACCTCTAAAGTTTTTTTATTAGTCAGATAAAAATTAACAAAGTATACTTTTCTTTGTTTTTTTTTTCTAATTTTGTCTGATGGCGGACGAACAGTTGGCCCACCTGATGTAAAATCGTCACCGATGACCACAGACACCAGCAATACCAAGGGTATCGTCAATGCGCTGCCTACCGTGAAACACTGGATGCTAACTCTCGTTTACCCAGTAAATATGCTGGCTACGGTGTCTTTCACACCGGAAAATAGAAGTGTATTCGCACTACTGCTTTGCGGCAGAAATAGACATCGAGGTAGTACCACCTCAGAACCTCAACCTTTCTAGTGTCTTATCAAAAACTTAGGTTACTCTGTGTTAGTGTTAAGTTAGGTGTGCGGGCGCCTAGTCACTCAAGTTTTTTGACCAACTTGAGTGAAATTACTAGCTGGTGGACCGAAATATAGTTAGTCCTACTGAGGAATCAAATGTGTAGTTTGATGCGGTTTGAAGGAAGGCTCGGGAATAAGTATTAAGCCGGATTGAATGTGCAGGAAAGAGAGCGGATAATACCTATTTCCTGCTGTGTCAAAGAACGTCACGTTGCTGGCATCGTTTTTGATGTGGTTAGGTTCGTGGTTAACACTAACTTCAAAGAGTAGTTTTTGCTATTCACATAATAAAATAAGCTATTCACAAGATAAAACCTTTTTACTTGTAATTGTTTGTTTATTGTTTGAATTATATTGTAAAAGAAGACAAGAAAATAAGTCTTGCTGAGTTTCTGTGAGAGAACCAGAATCACCGACATAGCCCACCGGATTAGTAAGTTGAAGTGGCAGTGGGCCGGCCATATAATCCACAGAACTGACGACCGCTGGAGTCGGATAGTTCTGGAGTGGAGACGACTCTGTCCGTTTTCTGGTTGGTTAGGATAAATTGGGCCGATCACCAAATTGTCTGAAATGTATCATCTTATCCATGCGTCGGATGGGCATGTAAAAAAAGGGTTCATCCACAACCCGCATTAGAGTTGGATACGGCCCAAAAACCCCCTAATGGAAAAGGCGTGCATTAGGGGAGGCCTATGTCCAACGGTCCGCTAGTTCAAGTGTATGCCCCAACAGAGGTATGAGACAGATGCGTGCAAAAGACTCAGCCAGGCTTTGCACTATTTTCTGCAGGTCCTTTGCGGTCTCAGCCATGATGACGATATCGTCCGCAAATCTTAGATGTTAGATGTACTCGCCGTTCACATTTATGCCGTGTCCTTCCTAGTTGAGCGTCCTGAACATATCCTCCAGTGCGGCGGAAAGTAATTTCGGAGATATGACGTCTCCTTGTTTCACACCGCGGTGCAGGGGGATAGACTCAGTCTACCCACTTTGGACTACGACAGACATAGTGGCTGCGTTAAACAGTCATCTCAGCATCTCGATATATCGCCAATCAATTTGGCTCCGCTGTAAGGACTCAAGGAAAGACCAGGTCACGAGGCTTTTGACTCCAAAGTCTTCTCATAGTCCACAAGTGTCATGCACACACATGCATAACCTGCCTAACTGTGTGGATGTGGTCTATGGTGCTGTAACCCCTCCGAAACCCGGCCTGTTCTCGAGGCTGCACTTCATGGAGTTTTCGTGCAAGACGATTCGAGATGACCCTCGAAAACAACTTATAGACATGACTCAGGAGCGATATTGGCCGATAGTTCTTCAAAGGGTTTTATCACCTTTTTGAAGAACAGTACGACCAAATCCTATGCCATGCCTCAGGAATTCTCCCGGAGAGAAGGGCGAGTTAAATAGACGACGTCGTCTCTTAAGCACCGGTTTCATTCGATCGAGTTCCTCGTCAACGTCCACGTCGATTGTATTTTCCAAGGCAGCAAATCGATTTTCCGGATTAATCTGAAATGTTCCAGGATCAATGATAGGCTGGAACAGTTTAGGCCGAGCGTAGACTTCATCAATCAGGACCGTTCAAGCTTCTAATCTATATTCAGGGTGCCTCTCGAAGTCGGTTCCGGCCTTAAACCTTGTGATCACTGAGACATCCCTGAATATAGCGCTTTTGCCCGATATAATGAAGTCTATCTCAATTTTGGTCATAGTATCGGACTCTGCCACGTCCATTTCCTTTGGGGCTATTTCTTAAAGAACAGAGTTCATCAAGAACAGCATCGATTATACAGCAAATCGATGCTGAGATCTATATTCGAGGCCTGTACTCCTACTTTGGCGTTGAAAACCCCATGACAACGTTGAAGTGAGCCTTGGTAGTGTTATATAAGGCTCTTGAGATGTCTTCGACATCATCGTCCGGTATGTCGACGTTGGTGCGTACACTTGGATAACTTTTAGTCTGTATCTATTGGTCAGCTTTGTCATAAGGTACGCAACCCTCGCCGACACACTGGATACTTCAATAACATTGTCAATGAGGGTTATTGACAAGGAACCCGACTCCGCCCTGTGATGGATTTTTCCTGCCTGAAGTACAGAAGATGGCCCTGAGTCTCGTTAGAATATCCTCGCCCTGCCGTCACTTCACTCAATCCCAAGACGTGCCATCTTATGCACCTCAACTCCTCTTCCAGTTGGGCAAACTAGAATCTTGCCGTAGCGTGCGTCCGTTGTACGTTGCGATGGAATTCTTAGCATACCCGCCCTGCCGTTACCGTGGCTGCCGCCTTGGTCAGGAATAGCAAGGCTACCGGGAACTGGGGCCGGGGCGTTTCCTCTTACCATTAGGGGGTTTTTTGGTTCGCTAGAGCCTCGTCCGTTGTTCGGCAGGGTGCACCAAGTGCAGGTGAGGTTGGCTTGGGTTCCGAAGATGTTGTTTGGAGCCCCTTACACCCCGGTGCGGTGATTTCTGGACGCAAATGGCTCGAGAAAGAGATGTGTGGAAAGGTTTGTGAGATGTGAGAAACCTATGCCGCAGAGGCGACTACTACTATCATATAGCATACTCTATTTTAAGTACATATGTGCAATATAGAGAGATATAGATGTAAATTGAATAGTAAAGATATATACTTATATAAAACAAAGGTAAAAAAATTGTAAGTTAAAATAAAAATTATTATTAGCAAAGTTAAGTAAATTATATAAAAGTTGATTTATATACTGTAAAAGTTAACTTAAGTAGAAAATAATAAAGGCTATTTTTCTTTACTTTTATATTATTTTATTTAATATGTCCAGCAGTTGACTAACACAGGATTATCATGATAGACATTTTACATGAATTGGAAGAAGTGACATTATTTAGCGTCATAGATTGTGGCTGCGATGCACCTAAACCAAGTCTTCTGCAAGATATTTTGGATGATAGTTTCTGTAACTCTTTAATGTAGTAAATAAATTTTCCAGTTCCATTTTATGAAGTGGATTCTAGTGTTTTTGGTCAACGTTCGTGCTTAGTAGGTGTTTTAAGTGATAAGAGATTGTTTTGTTAAAGATTAACGTAAGTTTTAGAATAAGGCTAAATGGAACTTGTTCATATGAAACCCACGTGAGAATAATGGGGTTTTCACATACATTTATCTTCAATAAAACTTCAATGCATAATACAAAGTTTAATATTAAATTTTTTATCTTTATTCTACTTCAACTTCAGATCAACATATATTTATATTTAGATCTTTAGGTTTGATTACATAATTTTGAAAATTGCCAAGAACGAATGTTTTGCTTTGAAAGTAAATTGCTTTACATCATTAACTTTCATAAAATAGCACTGAAATAGGAACTGTGAATGAGTCAATACTTCCCGGACCCGGATATTTCACACATATTAAATAACCGACGATTAATGTGCAATTTAAATTATTACGACTTGCCATATAAAATTTTACTTAGTCAATGTAAAGTTTTTATAGTTTTGACTGGCGTTAGCAAAAAAAGCATTGCAAAAAATATGAATAAAAGCCTTATTATGATGAGCTGCGTCTCATGTCTTATGTTACTAATTGAGATTGAAAATTTAGTCAGATAATAAACGTTTTAAAACTTGTCTTCCTATTTTACCGGTATATCACATATTTATCTCCAAAGATTACAGCATGTGAGTATGCAGCTCACGTCCATGGTTCAGCCACATTGTAATAAAAAAGTAAATATCGGAATCTTTCTTAGGTATTAGTTGATATTAGACGTGGGTCGTTACGACACTTTTAAGAAACGAAACGTAACCGATTACGTGGACGGCGTCGCTTGTTTTAAAACTAGTTATTTTTATAACTAGCTGCTTTCATCCAGCTACTGTGCATACATAAGTTTCAAAACTATACGGTTACGTACGTTTCTCAACTATACGGTTACATACGAAACGAAAATAACGGTTTCGTGTTTGATGCCCAATAGTTAAATCAATATATTTACTTTTCTGCATACTTTACTCCGGTTTACAATTATAAAATGTTTTATTGATTGATTATTGTTTACTACGAAACTATGATTTCAATAAAAATATTACTACTGGCGTATTTAAAATTAAGTTTTATTGTCACAATGACGATGATTAATATTTACTGTTTATTTTCAGTTTTGTTGTGTTTACACTTTTGAACGATTTTATTATAACTATCTTTCATTATTATATACACCGTTCAGTTTTAAATAAAAAGAAAATAAAACAAAATAAAAATATTTGGTTTGATTTATTTTACTTTTGATTGTAGTAACTGCTGGTTTCCCGGAATCGCAAGGCATTATTTGCCAACAGGGGCCACTCGAATGTGGTATCTATGTGTATTAGTCATACCTATGAATACTAAATGCATCACACAGCGAGTGACCGCATTTAGTCGGTTCTTGCATACGGCCCGTCGGTAGGCAAAATGCGAAAGAAATATATCGCTTTACGCTCACTCAACTGACGAACGAAGACGACGACGGTTGAGTTCGCCCGAATAACGTGTTAACAAAAATAACTACTTTTAATTTGACACGAAACGGTTATTGCGTTTCATATCGTGTAACCAGTTATGATGACGTGAAATAACGCTTACACCTAGTTGATGTACATGTTGTTGGTTGTGCTTTTTTCATACTTGTGCATAATAAAATTAGTTTTTTTTAATTCAACCCTACTTTATATAGTTAACCAAATCACATTTGTATAGTTAACTGCCTCCGTACCCTAGGTATGAGTTTGCGCTTTAGAAACCAGAGGTCATGGGTTCCAATCCTACGGGGACTCGACTACTTTCCTTAGTTGTTTCCTAGTTGGTTAGGGCAATGCGGGATGATCCCTCGAATATCTGGAAAGTTGGACATGTAAAATTTGGTGCTGCACCTGATCCCTCTCCGGTCGTGTCAATCATCCGTGCCCTTGAAATGTGAGAGTAAAGGCATAGAAAGTGAACCTCCTCCTCGTCTCCTGCGGAATTGGCTGATGTTTAATATAGATCGGCCGCAGGAGTCGGAATCGACTAATAGAAGAACATTATATGGTTTACTTCTCATGAACTTTTTCCAGCAGATGCATGTAACGTTTCTAGAGTTGGTGCAAGGTGTTCTGTTTCAAACAAGGACTTCCTAAGAGAGATAATAAGCTTTTTGTCAACAATGTTCCCGTTTTTTTTTTAAACATTTCTGAGGCAGCCAGAACTTAGACTCGTGTTTTTTGGTAAGTAAATTTCTGTAATCACATATCTAGTTATGTAGTTAAACCACGTTATCATAATTTGTTTAGACAAGAGACAGTATTATTTGCTGATGATACCTCCCTTATTTCTAAAGTTAAACGACATACTTCAATTAGTGACAACTAATGTTAATAATTATTATTAAACCACAGACCGAGAAACAAAATGTATTATAATCATGACTCCAAACATAAAGCATGTTTAATTTGAAGTGGCTATGGTTGGGAAGGTGTTAGACGTAGTTGAATCAACTATATTTCTAGGAATATCTACAGATGCAAAATTGTGAAGAAAAATTTGTTTATTAACTAATGTGGAGACAGCTCAATCAGTATATTTCAGTTATTTCCATAGTATTATGTCTTACGGCATTATACTGTTGAGTTAAATTTTAATAGTATTACATTACGTTTCTTACGTTAGCTCAGAATATACATGATTGAAGGAGTATATATGGCATCAATATATTTTTTTAAAACAAAAATGTATTGATTTTGATAATTCTATTTTAATAGGCGCTTAGAATTTACCCTCGTAGATAATTATTTTTGTGGCCATATGACATATTAATTTGTATTGGTTGCTTTTTTACACAAAATATAGTCTAAGTTGTTTTTGAGGTAGCATTGAACTGTGGCAAATGATTCAAACGTTAAGAAAGCAAGAGAGAATTTTTGTAATTATATGTATAATCGAATTTTTAATTGTGTAGAATTGCAATAAATCTGGTGAAAGGTGACTCCATTGCATTGCGCTTTCTTGGGTGAATTGTGACAGTGGACAGGTCCTTCTCCTCAAAGCCTCCATTAAATTATCCAGGCTATTTCAAAGTAGTAAAATGTATGGTTTTATGTAAAAGTTTTGTAAAATTTATTGAAGGAAAAGGAAAAAGAAAAAGTCCCACTGAGTTTCTTACGCCGGTTCTTCTTCTCTTCAGGTCAGAGGCTTCCATTTTCGAACCGGTGGTAGATTATTTGACAATCAATAAGAAAGTGTAATGCTTCCATATTGAATAAAGATATTTGACTTTGACTTTGACTTTGACTAAAGTAGGCTGAAAGTCGCTCGTTATGGAGCGGGTTATCCCCGGGATATCTCTTTATGAGCTAACCATATCTTTATAGTTTATTATAATTTACTTTAGTGAATAGTTTGTCTTAGTTTTAATTCATTATAGTTATCTTAATTTTATACCGTAGATTATCATAAAATTAGATTAAGTTAGGTTTTAAGCAGTGATTTTCGTACAATTTCGCTGATGACCCATGTGTTAAAAATTTTCTAAAAGTCATCTACGGTAGGATTTACAGAAAAATAGAAGAAAACATCTCCGATACACAATTTGGCTTCCGAAGTGGACTTGGAACTCGCGATGCTCTGTTCGGTTACCAGGTTGTGATGCAGCGCTGCTGGGATATGAATCAACCGGTACATGTCTGCTTTGTAGATTATGAAAAGGCTTTTGACCGTGTCCAGCACCATAAGCTTATTAGAATCCTGGAGACCATTGGTCTGGATTTGAAGGACATAACGGTCATTCAAAATCTGTATTGGCATCAGAAGGCGAAAATCAGCGTCCCCGACTACCCCAATTTGTATAAACGACCAATCTATAGACACTCCTACAAATACCTCGGCGGTATTGTGACAGACCAAGATGACCAAAGCGTTGAAATAAAATGTCGAATTGAGCAAGCTCGTGGTGCTTTCTTGAAGCTTAGTAAATTTCTTTGTAACCGTTCTCATTGTCACCAGAGTCCGATTAGTGCGTTGTTACGTATTTCCCATTCTTCTGTATGGTATTGAAGCCTGGACTCTTAACGGACTGAAGCCATGTGTAAGCGCCTCCAAGCATTCGAGATGAGGTGTTACAGGAGAATGTTGAAAATTTCATGGACGGACAGGGTGCGAAATGAGACGGTTCCACGCATAATCGATAAGAAATTGGAACTATTGGACACCGTGAAACGACGCAAGCTGCAATACTTGGGTCATATTATGATACAAGACAAGTATGAACTCCTGCAGCTAATAATTCAAGGAAAGATTCAAGGAAGCCGAAGACCAGGCAGACGTAAAACATCGTGGCTCAGAAACCTCCGCGAATGGTTCGGATTGAGCACTAATTCTTTATTTAGAGCGGCCGTTGATAAAGTCCGCATTGCAATGATGATCACTGACTTCCGGTTGGAGATGGCACATTAAGAAGAAGAAGAAGGTTTTAAGCACGTGGCCTCTTTCAGCGGATCCCACTTTGTCGCAGTGGTTGGGCTCAACGGATATAGGGGTGCCGTGTCTCTGCTCCGCCTAAGGGTAGAGACGTGGCAAGAAGCAGTTGTTCTTCGAGGTGAGCCTGTCGTGGCGTGGCGCTCTATATTGAACCCCCACCAACAGACTCAACAGAGAATGCGAGCCGGTCTACCCCTTGCGAGTGCGTTTGAGCCTCGCAGAGCGTGTTGTTTGAAGTCCCCGCGAGGGGACGGTGTGTTTCGTTCGGTGAATTGCACTCTTTGCCTTGGCTTTGCTGAACACGGGCAATCTCGGCCTGTCGTGGTCTTGCCTTCATTGGCCGGACCGCGAAAAGATAATCTCTCTAAAGAAACGTTGATCTCGGCGTTGTGGTACGTAGTGTCGGGTGCTCGCAAGAGCGGCTAGAACGATACACAAACCATTAGCGGCCAACCCTGGGCACTTCCCGCCACCCAGGTGTATATAGGGTTACCGGTGCTACATGGTCTCTGGCCCGGTGGATATCTTTTACCTATTACTCTTCGTATTTTTCACGGAAACAAAGCTACGTCAATTGGTTGGCCCGTAAGTTGCAAAAATATCCAGGCCCGAAAATTGCGCAGAACTCCGCATCTCAGGTCTGGATGACATAGTGGATCGGGTTGTGATCGGTACAGGTAAAATAGTTTGCGGCGCGTCCAATCATGCGCTGCAAGAATGCCCATGTAATTGTTAGTGATCCTAAAACTTACGTCCAAAGGTGTGGGTTCTTACCACAGAAAATAAAAATTGAGATGAACAGTATTTTTCTCGTGTCGTGTCATTAGTCTAGTTATCGTAACAAGGCTTTGCTTACTTTGGTACTAGATGTTATGTAATTAGTCTGCAAATATTTTTATGTATTTCCGTATACAGCCGAAGGTTATCAAGCAGTGAAATTTTATGCAATTATTATTATTTGAAATTAATTAACAGCCTCCGTAGACTAGTGGTAATTCTGCTGATGAAGTTTCCAGATCTAATTTAGCTGTGATATAAGTGAGCTAAAAAGGTTTCATACTATAGCAATACTACTAAAAACTCATTGTTTTAAATTTTACACCAATATTTTTAAAAATATGCATAAAAAATCACAGTAAGTTCACGAACGCGTACGGCAACTCCGACCTCTATAATACGCACGACTTCGGCACTAACATTTCCGAAGGCGTAATAGTTGTCATCGACGTCGATTTCCAGGGTTCGATTCTTGGGCAGCGACTGTAGACTGTTCGTGTGTTTCGGCAACAGTTCGTTTCGCAGGCTTAGAGTGTACAGCGAGTAAACGTCAGTTCTGTGAAATAAGTTTAATATTTATAATACTTTAAAATAACAAAAATGTCTGACTATGGCGGGCGATCTATATAGCGATCAGCCAAGTGTGCAGGAGATATTATAGTGCATAAGTGCATGCGCAAACACAGCTTGCATCCTCCTTCACCCTTATAATCCGATGGGACGGATAACTTTATACATGCCCATTCAAAGCATAGATTACCTTACAGGCAATCGGGAGATCGGTGCCTGCATTGCCCAAACCAACTTAGAAAAGTAGTAGAGTCCCCGCAGGATTCGAACCCACGACCTTCGGTTTCTAAAGCGCAAGCCCATACCACTAGGCTATGAAGGCAGTTTAATTTTTAATTTTATTATTTTTATTTTAATAAAAACTAATTGCATTAACTAATTTGAAAGGATGTAAAACAATTTTATGATTATGGAAAACCTAATACAGGGTGGCCCATAAGTCCTTTGATATGAAAAAAAAATTATTAAAATAAAACTAATTACATTATGAATTAAATTTTTATTTACAAAAAAAGCTTAAAAAACGGGAATTATTTTTTGAAAATAACATCTTCTAAATGTAATCCGTTGTGATCACGGCACTCTTGCAAACGACGTCTAAAATTGTCGATGACTACGCGGCAAGTCACTGCTGAAATGCTTGTCATTTCTCTGCGGATGTTTTTTTTTAGGGCCTTAATTGTATACTTTAATCGTATACTTTAGCCTTAAGGTAGCCCCACAAAAAAAAATCCATCGGGGTCAGATCTGGACTACGTGGAGGCCAGGAAATGTCCTCTTTCTTAGAGATCACTTTGCCAGGAAAAAGTTGACGGATAACGGGCATAGCAGTGTTAGAGGTGTGAGAAGTGGCCCCATCCTGTTGAAACCACGTCCTGGCATTAAAGTCTGAAAAGTTTTGCAATCCTGGTATGAAAAACTCTTCGTTCATAGCCACATATCGCTCCGACGTAACAGTAACTGCGCGCCCTCTGCCATCCTTAAAGAAGTAAGGCCCTAGGATACCATGGGCTGACATAGCGGCCAAAACAGTCACTTTCGGACTATGTAAGGGCTTCTGATGCTTAAGTTTTGGATTGATGGGGCTCCAATAGCGGCAATTTTGTTTACTAACATGCCCGTTAAGATGGAAATGAGCCTCGTCAGAGAACATTATATTATTGAAGGAAGTAAACCGATTCAACATTTCATCGCGTAATTTTGTCTTTCAGTACCGTCAGTTTCCTTTAATTCTTGAACCAACTGAATTTTGTAAAGGTGCATATGTAAATCTTTCTTCAAAATCCATTGTAACGATGTCCTGCATTCGTTGAATGCTCTGGCGCGCTTACGAGTTGACTGTGTCGGATTTTCGCGAGTAGACTGTATCACTGTGTCTATGTTTTGTTCCGTACGTGACGTCCTTGGGCGACCCAACCACGGTTTATCTAACGTCGAACCGGTCTCCTCGAACTTAGCAACCCAGTTCTTAATCGTTTGAAGAGTTGGAGTGTCGTCAAAGTTGTGTAAACCTTTGTGTTCTCGAAATTTACGCCGCGCGCAACGGTTGCCGAATTGTCGTTTTTATAAAACTCGCGCACACAAAACGCAAGGTCCGCTCCGGTAAAAGGCTCCATCGCGACTAAATTCCCAGAAACTGAAGTTGCTCCCCCCGCTTCCCCTGCACCACCGCTCACGCGCGCCCTATTCGTTTTATTCAAATTTTACTTTTCAAAGGACTTATGGGCCACCCTGTATAACGTATATTCGGTATATAGTATGCGACCATATACTGGATCAATCCAACCATTATATAAGATTTGACAAACCACAAATACTTGCCAAAGAACACCGATTCCTACCCAGTGTCTGAAACGTCGGGAAAATTGTAAACCAAATTAAACGTGATAAAATCCATAAAGTCTTCTATTAAATCATGTCTAGTATTCGCGTAAACACAAAAAACATTATAACACAAAGTTGTTTCCCTGCGGGAATCGAACCCACAACCTCCGGTTTATGAAGAAAGGGCCAATACTGCTAGGATACTGAGGTGGTTTCGTCTACTTTAGTTTAGTCAAAATAACGAAAACAAAAAAACGAAAATGACATAAACGAAGTGTCAAACGCAATTGGCGCCAAAAGGAATCGCGGCTATTTTTAATCTTGACCTGGTCTTTAACTAATACCACTCGTATTGGTGGAACCCGCGTCCTGACCTGTTTCTGTTAAAAATCACTAGTTTGTATAGTCTACTGCCATCCGGTGAAGCGTAGTTACTGGGTAAAGAGAGTAAATTCCAATGTCTCAGAGTGATTAGACGATTTGTGGTGATTACGCTGTCTTCATATGGGCAGAGAATATCAATTACCATTTGGTAAACGCAGGACGTTGACGGACGATCTATTAAATTATATTAAAAATATATTTAAAGCAAAGCATCTTTATTAGTGGACTGCCGTAATCCATCAAGAACAAATGCTTACGGCATAATTATTTTATTGCTTGCGCGAATATTATACATTATTAAATAAAATTACTTTACGGATTTTATCAGCGTTTATTTTACATTTTTAATTCCCTGACGTTTCGAACACTTTTCCAGCGGCCGTGGTCACGGGTAGACTGAGATGTCATGCGTCTTGTTGCCAGTGATGAAGCAGGGTTTCCAGATCTTAGTTTTTATTAATTATATTTAATCTGTACTCCGACCTATGCAAAACGAACTGATTTTATCTTTACAGCCAGCAGTTGGTATTATGCTTGGGTTTAAATTTTAATTTATTAATTATGGGATCCCAAGCAGGTGGTAGAACCAACCATCTTCTCTATTGAAATTTGGATGTTTTTAATCTCAATAGCCTCACGGATCATCCTTGGTAGGAATCGGTGTTCTTTAGCGAGTTGTGGTCGATCAAATCTGATGTAATGGTTTGGGTGATTTAAGGTATGGTCACACACTGCCGACTTGTTGGGTCTTCTATGTTTGATGTCAGCTATATGTTCCTTCACGCGGTTCTTATTACTCGCTTTGTTTGTCCAATATAAGAGAGGCCTGCAGTCACAATCTACTTGTACACTCCTGGGTCTTGTAGAGGAATATTGCACTTGACAGGTGGTAGGAATTGACCAATCTTCTTCAGCGGCTTGAAATAAGTTTTGATTGAAGCCCGCCTCAAAATGTAGCCAATCTTGTCAGTTACGCCTCTCACAAACGGTAGAACAGCAGGTACTCGCTCCATGTGGCTGCCTTCACTCGGTCACTGTGACGCTGCCGTGGCGCAGCGAGCTTTTGTGTCGCAGTACTTGCTTAACATGTTGTAGCTCAGCCGCCAGGTGTTCATCATCACGATCCCTCGTGCTCTCTGAAACAAAGATTTGCCCACGGTAGCTAACTTGGGATGGATGGTGGTGTGAATTGCCATTTAAATATTTATTTGTATGGGTTGGTTTCCTATACACAGTATGGCTCAAGGTGTTATCAGGATTGCGAATAATTAAAACATCAAGAATTAATGGAGTTAAGGTGGTTTAAAAATGCATTTATTTTGTCATATGGTAAGATGGTAAATGTATCATCCACATAGCGCTTATAAAATCTTGGATGAATGGGAGCAGTGAGTAGGGCCTTCTCCTCAAAGTCTTCCATAAAAATGTCAGCAACAATAGGAGACACCGGGCAACCCATCGCTACACCATCCATCTGCATGTAGAACTCATCTTTCCACAATAAATAGCCAGATGTTAGGCAATGTTTTAGTAAAAATGCATATTCTATTGAGATGTTATTTTCCTCTAACTTTCTTGTTACAATATTGATGCAATCTTCTATAGGTATAGATGTAAACAAAGATTGAACATCAAAACTAACCATAGTTTCATTGTCAGCAAGATGTAGATGTTTTACCTCGCTAACAAAATGGTATGAATCCTTTGTAAACGCGCTTGTTTGTCCTCTGAGTGGTGAGAGGATTTTTACTAAATGTTGAGCCAATTTATAAGTAGGTGAGTCAATTTGGCTAACAATAGGGCGCAATGGAGCATTCAATTTGTGTATTTTAGGCAACCCATACAATTTTGGGGGCTTGGGACATGAAGGTATTATCAATTTTACGTCAAGATTAAGTTTTTCGAGTGCTTTTAATAAGATCGCTAGTTAATTTGAGCGTTTAGTAGTAGGGTCAGTTTGACCTTCCTATAAGTAGTTTCATCCGATAACAGTTGTTCTAATTTTGAATTATAATCTGACGTGTCCATGATCACCGTAGAATTACCTTTGTCGGCTCGGAGAATTGTTAGTTCTTTGTTGTTGGTAGTTGTTAAGTGCAATAAGTTCATCCTTAGGAAGATTAGGTTTCGGCACTTTGCTTCGACGCAACATTGACGAAATATCTTGTCGGATAGCCTCCAAATCTTCCTTTTGAATTGATTTTGAACAAACAATCCTCCACTACATACAATTTGCTCATGGGATTTTTCGCGGTGCAATTGCGAAATTTAAACCTTTGATAATACTTTCAACGTCGATTCATCCAGTGATTGTTGTGACAGATTACAAACCGCGTACGTCATTACTGCTTTCACTTTGGGAAAGTTGCGTTCCGTTGAACGTTGTAACGATTCTTTAGGCTTAGATTTGTTTAATAATTTTTCGAATTTTATTATTTGTTTATTTTGCATTTATTATAAGTAGTTACTTCGCGTTTATTTAAAGTATTAATGCAATTTTCAAAATCGAATAGCGTTAAAATTGATTTTATATCACTGGATGAATTTTCAATGTGGGTATTTATGACGCACAGATCGGATCAGTGTTGTTGGATTACCCTCCTCAACAATATAATACTTGCCTGGTTTAAGATCTTGCGCTACCACGAATGTCCTTTTAGGTGATATCCGGACACACGTGAGGGACGAGCTCGTGTCCTGCATTTCTTCATGAAATTTAGAGATGTTACATGTCTTGCGCGCTTAGTCATCAGACCTTCCAACCGGCGAATTTTGTTTGCGGTTTCCAGTCCATCTAGTAACATAATTATTTCTATTGCTTGCCGAATATTATACATTATTAAATAAAATTACTTTACGGATTTTATCGCGTTTATTTTACATTTTAATTCCCGACGTTTCGAACACTTTCCAGCGTACGTGGTCACAGGGTAGACTGAGATGTCATGCGTCTTGTTGCCAGTGATGAAGCAGGGTTTCCAGATCTTAGTTTTATTAATTATATTTAATCTGTACTCTCGACCTATGCAAAACGAACTGATTTTATCTTTACAGCCAGCAGTGGTATTATGCTTGGGTTTAAATTTTAATTTATTAATTATGGGATCCCAAGCAGGTGGTAGAACCAACCATCTTCTCTATTGAAATTTGGATGTTTTTAATCTCAATAGCCTCTGGATCATCCTTGGTAGGAATCGGTGTTCTTTAGCGAGGATTTGTGGTCGATCAAATCTGATGTAATGGTTTGGGTGATTTAAGGTATGGTCACACTGCCGACTTGTTGGGTCTTCTATGTTTGATGTCAGCTATATGTTCCTTCACGCGGGTTCTTATTGCTCGATTTGTTTGTCCTATAAGAGAGGCCGCAGTCAAATCTAGCCTTGTCCTGGGTCTGAGGAATATTCCTTGACAGGTGGTAGGAATTGACCAATCTTCTTCAGCGGCTTGAAATAAGTTTTGGATTGAAGCCCCGCCTCAAAATGTAAATCTTGTCAGTTACGCCTCTCACAAACGGTGAACAGCAGGTACTCGCTCCACCTGGCTGCCTTCACCTGGTCACTGTGACGCTGCCGGCGCAGCGAGCTTGTTGTTCGCGTACTTGCTTAACATGTTGTGTACCCGGCCGCTGGAAAGTGTTCGAAACGTCGGAATTAAAATGTAAAATAAAGCGATAAAATCCGTAAAGTAAATGCGACGCAATTAGAAAAAGGTGTTTCATCGGAGTTTATTTACGTTTTGGTCACTATTGCTTTTTACTGAAACTGAGTGTTATTTATTAAAGCTGATGAAGGTGTTTAAATTATTATTACAACTAATGGAGACTGTCCATAATTCAAGCTCGTGTACGGTGACCATGACCATGTGACAGGATGGTCCTGACGTCGAACAAACGATAAAGGTAATTTTGTCCGGGGTAAATTGTATGTAGAACTAGTTGGTGCCTGCGACTTCGTCCGCGTAGTAATGTATAGAAAAATTATATTTTTTTTCATAAAAGTAGCCTAATTTACTCTTAGTCGCGTGGTGATATGTTTTTAATTAAACAAAGTGTGATTTTCTTTAAAAAAAAATACGTAGCGGAAGATACTCTCAGTTACATCAGCTACCTTCCAATAAAATAATAATCGGAAAAGCCGTTCCACACATAAGCCAGAACAAACAGAGAGATAGACAATAATTTACATTTAAAAAAAAATGTTTGTTTATAATGTGGACGTTGAAAACGGGTATTGTGATATTACATACTGACACTTCACTTTTATTTATTTGTATAGATAATGGTAAACAGTAACCGAAACTAACCTTTCAATGGTTATCAATTCAATATCATAAAATTTTGATATATCTTATCTGACGCTGACAGAACCATTTTTTCATCATCATCATCATTATTAGCCTGTGTCAGTCCACTGCTGGACATATACCTCCCCTAATGCACGCCACCGCTTCCGATCTTCGGCTATTCTCATCCAGCCCACACCGGCCACTTTGCGAATGTCGTAACTCCAAGTTGCGGCAGGGCGTCCCACACTCCTGCATACAAATCTGAACCACTGCGCCAGAGCTCAGGATCTGTTATTTTAGACCATGGCGCAGTGTGCGATTCAGTGGCCGTAGTGTCGGAACCGTACATTCCCGGAAAACTGGGCCGGAACCTGTCTGACACGGCAGGTCTGCGGACTGCTGCAGGTCCCCATCCGAGGACACGGCCCCAGTGACCTCGGAAGGCTGGACCAGAGCTGGGAGGCAACTAGTGCAGTCATGGGTTTCGCGCCCAACATCGTTGATGTGGAGGGACTGGCTCCGGGACACGTGTCACGGTGTGTGACGCGTCGATGTCCCGGGCCAAACGTCTCTCCAAACGCCGGGTGTGCTGGTGGAATTCGAAATCACCGCGATGCGCAGAAGTGCACGGCGCGGCGTGACACCCGTTGTCGAGGACAACGGCGCAGAACCCGCCCTGGGCCGATTGCTCGCCTCTTTCAGCAAAAAGATTGGCTCTCACGTCGGATAGGCGAGGCAACCGCGGCTGAGAAGAGCTGTTGTCGGCGCTGGACAGTGATCCGTGGGGGCGGCCCACAAAATGGTTTGAAAGGTTCGCCTGGGCCCCCACTCACCTGAGGTCTGGCGCCGCAGGGTAGCGGTGATCGCGGGGCTTTATTCCCACAGCAGGGAGCAAAGGCACCTTCGATGGTCCCAAAATGGCACGGATGAGGTCGAACCAGTCCCAACGCCAGAAGTCACCCCGGAAGAGTTCGGAGCCTTCTGAAATGAGGGCAACGCACCACCCGGTCCCGATGGCATTCCGAGCCACGACGGACGAAATTGCCCATTTTGAGCGCCTCGCCTGAAGGGCGAGCAGCGGCAGCTCGGGCAGACTGCCCCAACATTGGGAGGCCAGCAGCTCCTGTCGCCGCCTGTCGCTGAGTCGTTAGGTCCATGATCCTGACGGGGACCCCGTGGGCCGACACCTCCAAAAGGAGAGTACCGCGGTACTGAGGAGACAAAGGGTGTTGGCAATCAGGGGCTGGGGCCCGGACCATCTCCGGCGGGCAGCTGCCTGTTCTGGCTCCTTGCCCTGGGACCTCGATGCAAAATTCCGTCAAATATTTTTCTGGGCGAGGATCTCGGCCGCAGGCCAGCCCAGAAGAAATAAGGATGCAGAGAACGTGCTTCTCGTTTACAGGAATGGACTGCGGCTGGAACATTCCAGCGCCGGTCAAAACAGTTGAGGCCCCGCCCCGTTCTTGTTATGGCTAAAAGAAGCACGGCTCCAACATTCCGAGCGGACACAGGTTCTCCAGACACGGCTGTTGGAGGAGGTACATGTGCCCACGTGGCTGATAGAGCTACGAGGAGCCACCACTGTGGCGATGCCGAGGAGACGGACCAACACGCGCTGAAGAGTGCCCAGCCTGGTTGAGCAACGCCGAGGACTGGTGGATGGGCAGACCCCGCTTCCTGCCTGAAAGCAGGATGCCGAGAGCGAAGGTCGGGGCGCTCCGCTTTCTGCGAGGACGTGAATGGGCCGGAAGGAGGCCGCGGAAAGAGACAGGGAGCCATAGCGCCCTGGCTTCCACAGAAGAAGCCAGGGTGCCGAAGAGTGGCGTGCGCGCGCAACCTTCCTTCCTGAGCAGGCCCTGGTGGCCGGCAAGAGGGTGCCGCCACCCAGAGAAGGGCTCAAGAGGGACGTGCTGTTTGTTCCGGCACGGCGCCTAAAGTGACGGTCCGGGTGTCCAACCAACCCGAGAAAGGCCGAGAGGCGAGGGCAGTCGCGACGTGGTCGCTGGGACTGTGATCGCGCCCGCGCGCTCGCGATGATAGAAAAAAACGTTTTTTAGGTTAAGCCCTCCATCTTGGTCCGGGGCGCCCCACATATCCTTGCTGCCTCTATACTATAGTCTCTGGGGGATCGACAATTTATCAACAAAATGACGCAAAATTTCTATTTTCTGCATACATTATGTTTTTCAATATGATTGAGATGTAACGGTTATATTTTATCTCTGTGAACAATTTTCAGGGATTCTTTGGGGCCGGTTGAACAGCCTGCTCTTGGAGGACAAAGATCGTATTAGTATCCGCCACATCCACACAGTAGAATGCATAAGTTGCCCACTGTTTTACTTGGAAATAACCAAAGTACACAATAGTTTATTTTTATGCGGAATGTACCATACCCGTCCTCGCGGGCAAGACGGTTATGTCGGACTCACACCGACCAAAACCACCACGTTGTTCCTTTCGAACGCCCTTTAGGTGGGTTCACAGGCGTGCTTACACTCATCCGTAACCTCACCATCGCTGGCCGCCAAGCAGCCGCATTTGGACCTACAGCCATCTTCCCTCTGGGCGCTCGAATAACGCACCCTTCGCCGCCTGTAGGTTGGCAGACTCCCAGGTCTGTTACTCAGGACCATAGAACCGGAGTTCCAGCCCACGCAGGATGAGACTCCAGCCCCCAGCTGCGGCCCGGATGTCAAGCCCCGCCAGCTCCATTTCGGCCGAAGAAGGAGGGAGATCGACGACACCATGCCGAATGTCCCTCGTCCAATGTCCCTCCCGGAGGATAGGAGAGCGGCCTGGATGACCGACCTCTCTTCCCGCGCGACTCCTCCTCGGCGCGAAGACAGGGATGGCAGCCTGTCTACCGCCTCTTCCCGTCCCTGCACCCTCCTCAAGGCTCAAAGCTGGCTTGCAGCCAGGCTTGACCTCCTCCGCTCGGCCTTCTTCAGGCCAGGCAGGTTCCCTTAGCTTCCCCGCGGCTGGCAAGCCGCAGGTAGACCCCCGCACGGACAAAAGCAAGAACCTGTTCGAAGGGATACTAACCGGGCTGTCTCAAAGTCAGTTAACTGTCTATTTTTGACAGCATATCTGCGAGCTGATTGACTGTCTGTTATTCCCAGAAACGGTTGACTAACAACGTCTCACTCTTCTATCTATAAACATTACATTTACTCGGTTTCATTCAGTTCGCTCCGAAGCAGCCTCCGGAACGGACGTTCTTGTTAGTCGCTCCATTGAAAGTACCCAGCAAATTAGTGCTGTGTCGTCGGAACCAATGGTTTAGTGTAGTGAGTGCTCCTAAGCGGGCTCCAGGCACGTAAGTTTTTATACACTTTACCGCAATTTTATTCTTTACTTTGCTTACATTTAGGCCTTAAAGTGCTCATATAGGTTTAAGCAGGCACCTTCCCAACAGGAGGAGGACAAGATTCGTTGCACACGCCGAGGGATCGCCCCAAAGGCCTAAAAACATGGACGTCCCACAAGGAATATATGCGCAGACATGCCCGACATATTCGCGAGATAAATGATAAATACAAGAACTTCAGACAACCTTTAAAACTATGCAGCCCGCGGCCCTCAGCCGCCATTACGAATAGACGTGCCCACTTATGTCCCTGCACCGACATTCACCACTGCCGCAGATTGGTCAGGAAAATATCTCCGACTCGGAATCGAATTACGTGGGTTGCGTGGTATCCAAAGAGGTGGATATCGGTCCGTAAAGGCCGGTATCCCATCTGGGATATCCCGTGAACACTGTGCGGAGGCTTAACCATCCGCGGTCAAAGGTCGTCGTGGACCGTTTTATGTTAGAATCAGACCTTACTCCCGAGGGTAAGGCTATATTTAACATTCAATCTATTTGTAGTCTATCACAACTGCCAAAATTTCGGCCATACCGCGCGTAATTGCCATGTAAACCCGCGTTGTGTTAAATATTTTGGTAAACAGATACAACAGACCCTCCGCCACGCGTAAATTGCGAAAAAGATGGTCAATCGGTCTTGCCCCGCCGCAGGCAAGTAGCGTGCAAATTGTTAATTAAATTAATGGCGCTCCCGACAATGTCGTCTATTGTCTTACAGTCGATTCCCAGTCATGACACTCAATTAGAGGATAATATAAAACTGGCCCTATGAGTATTACAACAAATAGATATTGTAGAATTAGGCGTATTTCGCGATAAGCTTCGCGCCGCCAAAGATGGCATCCAAAAAACGAACACACTATTGCAGAATGGGCGCTCTTACAGGCCATGGGTAATCTAAAAATTAAATAAACGCAACAGACACAGTAAATAAAGAAGGCAATTCCTCGCGGTTATAGAGAGCCAAACCGCATTCACTAGTGGTTTCTTGCTATAACGCAAACGGTTTTAGAGATCAAAAGGCAGAAATCACTAAGTTCATACAATATTATAATATAGACATATTATTATCTTAAACCAGAAATACGTGATCCCAAGATAAGCGGATACAATATTATTAGACGCGATAGACTGTTAGCTCCCATGAGTGGTACTCTAATTTATTATAAAAGATCCCTGCACATAACATCAATAGAAGTGCCCTTACTTACAAATTTAGAAGCTTCGGCGTGCATGATTGCCCTTACCGGCCATAAGCCGCTTGTACTTGCCTCAGTGTATCACTCACCGCTAAGGACTATGTTATAATCAGACATTGAGCTGCTTCTCGGCCTAGGTCCATCAATATTACTCGCAGGCGATTTAAATAGCAAACACCGCTACTGGAACGACAGCAGAAACAACTCAAATAGCACAATATTGCAGGGTCTCGAGGAGGTATTCAACATCATACATCAGATTGCTGAGGGTCGCCAAAAACCCTAGATCTATTTATTCTAAAGGGTGTCTGACTCGATGTCGTATCGATAGAGACACTACACAAACTAGATTCTGACCACAGACCGGTTTTATGTAAATTGGGCCAAGACGCCGGTTTGGTCCCTATGACTAAAACCGTAGTGGATGGCCCCCAGAATTGTGAAAACATCCCAGATGTAGTTTGTAACCTAGAACAGGAAAACAATGCCATTAACAACATAAAGTCACACATCTCATCGGCCATTAAAGAGTCCGAGAGAACGGCCGACCGGAACTTTGGTCTGCCTTTCGACATTCGATGTCTGATAAGTGACAAAAATGCCGAGCAACATGCGTACGATCGATATCGGTCCGAAATAAACCGCGCATTATTTAGGTATTTACAACTTCAGGTTAGAGACCGCATAATGACTCACCGCGAAACTTCGTGGCAAAACCTAACGGAAGAATTAGAGCCATCGCATGTTGCCTACTGGCAATTGGCCCGAAACCTAAAGTTAAGTTCACGCGATTCAATTCCGCCGTTATCCCGTCCTAACGGTAGCTTATTAGCCTTCGATGGATTTGAAAAAGCCGAATGCTTAGCGGACACACTAGACTTACAATGCACGCCATCCCGCATTTCATGTTGCGGAGGTCGACCGTGAAATCGGCCGTAGGGCG
Organism: Lamproptera curius; assembly: GCA_029286875.1. Lineage (NCBI taxonomy): Eukaryota > Metazoa > Arthropoda > Insecta > Lepidoptera > Papilionidae > Lamproptera > Lamproptera curius. The sequence continues at coordinate 858,193 of JAGSMT010000027.1, read as the reverse complement.
GTCTTACTACCAGAGTGCGAACGATTAAAACTAGTGACCCCGGAGGAGGTCAAATATATTATAAAGGGTTTTAAGCCCCGATCGGCACCTGGCCCAGACCGTATTAGTAATAAGACATTAAAACTTATTTATTGGCCCGATTATTTGTCTACTAGCGAGCATTTTCACTGTACTTTTAGCCACTTGTTACTACCCTGACGAATGGAAGGAAGCCATTGTTACCGGCATACCAAAGCCGCGTAAGCCACTAAACCAACCGACGAGTTATCGTCCAATCAGTCTACTCAACTGTTTGGGGAAATTGTACGAACGCATAATCTTGACGAGGTTAAAGCATTACGTTTTCTCCAATGCCTTCATACCAGACGAACAATTCGGGTTCCGACCTGAACACTCCTGTTCCGACCAGGTTTATCGCCTCACAGAATACGTTCTGACGGGCATAAACAAAACAAAATCAGGCCTTAGATCCCATTACACGGGGGCGGGCACGGTTCTATTCGATGTCGTACTCTTTCAATGTGCCTGACAGGCTTACAAGCACGTCATACAAGCCTACCTTTCGAATCTTTTCGATATCGGGAAGAAGGCATCCTCCCAACCAGACGCTCCCTGCTAGCGGGCGTGCCACAAGGCTCCGTTCTTTCTCCTCTGTTTAATTTTGCAAATAAATACATATTATACATACACCCAGACAGGAGAGAAACGCATTCTTTATCACTTAATATTTTTCCCGTGCTAGGAATTAAATCTACTCTCTTTGAATTATCGGCCAAGATCAATCATTACGCCATGCGGGTACTTAATAGATTGCGAATTTTACTTTTTATTATGAATTGTACTATAATATATTGTAATATAGCGATCAATTGGTTTCTTTTTAAATTTTCTGTTTTTAAACTTTTGCGGCGTTCACGGACGCTATGTTATAGTTCATGATATACAAATTTATTAATGTACATAATTATTTCTTTTATTTACGCGATTATTATACATATCAAATGCTCTAATCTACGAACTAATTAATCCAAAACATTGAGATACAGACATATACTAACTCAGTCTGCCCGTGATCATGGATGCTGGAAAGATTCCGAAACGTCGGGAATAAATATATATAACTAACGCAAAAAATCCGTAAATTAGTGGATTTGATATTTATTAATGTAAATTATTTCACATAGTAATGTAAATATTTTATTTAAAATATTCTCGTGATGAGAATTTTAAATTTAGGTACTTCCTAGTCTGACATGTATTCATTATATATAAATACCATTAATTAGGGATTATACCGATATTTTTAAATAATTTTTGATTGTGAATAAAATGTTTCGTTAATTTATTGATTTATTTTTTCCAATTGTATACCAACAAGATTATATACTGTACAAGTAAAGTTTTAACAAAAAATATGACCGACTTAAAACAGTGTATGTAATGTAACGTTGTCAATATGCAGTCCACTGGTTGTTAATGCAGCGTCAACCAGTGGTCTGCGCGTTAACAACGAGTGGACGCTGCGTTGAGGGGATGCCAAGTGGTTGTAATGAGCGTTGACCTTTAGCTAGCGTTTGCAATTCAATTGCACATGGTGGTGATTTTTGACGTATTTTTTGAGAAAATTTTGCATTTTTCTGTGCTTTTATAGATTAAAGAATTCTTGATTCCTTTTCTCATGCAACTTAAAAAACTCATAAACAAATCTTAATCATCGGCATGACTCTACAACAACAAATCTATGGTCAAAAACTAATGGCGCTAAAGGCAATTGCGTTGTTATTGGTGAACCGCGGCAATTTTACAACGCCACGATAAATAAGAGGGCCCAACTTGGCGCCCACTGAGTTTGATTTTTATTACATAAATTTTATTTTCAAAATGTCTAGACTATAACTATTGTACTTGGTAGATTCCCGATACGGGAACCTACTTTTTACATAACGCGTAAATCATCGTACTTTTTGAAGTTTTTTCCGAAGTTTCAAGTTTATCTATATAAGGCATCTGTCAACCGTGTAACGTATAATTCGAATCGCCCCCCTATATAAGTTATAATCTACCACTCGCGAGTGTGTTACTTCCACGACATAGCTGCCATCGCGCCGCGCGGCAGTAACATTTACTAAATACCGTTGTGAAAGAGTTAAAGACCCACTAACTAAATGCACAACTAAAATATTGTATATAAATTAAGAATTTTTATTAAATAAACAACCTTCGCGGTTCAAGATTCAGACAACCAGAGTTTCATTATAATCCTCTAACAATAACATCTAGCGAAAAATTATTTTAAAAGCGGAGGTTTGTATCCTTTATTTGTAAATTTATTTTAATTATAAATATGTTATAATGATACATAGGTTTTTCTAGAATTTAATACAACTGTTCAGTTAAAATGATGTAAAGTTTATTTTTTGACAATTAATTATTATTTAATATACTAACTGAAAAACCGTTAGGAATAAATTTAAACCAAGTCTTACTAATTTCCACATAATGTAAGTATAAAGCGCACAAAGAATATAATGCAAGAACTTGAACACCTTCTGTTTCTTTAAAGCGTATTCAGATAATTTGGGGTTATCTTTAATCAAATATTTCCGTACACCCAAACACCATATCATAATTTTTTCTTGCCAGTTTATGGTTTTAATATCCATATTAAAAATTTGTTTATCAGTAGGTGACAAGTTATTGAACATACTCTGCAGATTATCGTCTTTAAATGTCCACGGATTCAGTAGGAAGTAACTCATTGCATACATCATTTTATCCACTTTTCTATACACTTTTACTAACCTAAAAATAAATAACATTTTATTATAATACAACAAAATATGAATACAAAAATTGATACACTGAATAAAATTGGTAAACCCAAACTGCAGTTTAGCAAAATTAGATTTGCAATAGATGTAAACAAAGGAATTCATGACAACGAAATGTCTCAGTGAGAAATCATACGTTTAGCAATTGAGACCATCAGTTTTATAATCACACTTGCGAGAGCTTAAATGACTTTTTATACTTTCAGAACTATATAGAAATAACTAAAACTATGGAGAACAAAAAATCTAAAATAATTACTTACATCTGTGGCTTGCCTAATAAAAGACAGACACCGTCAACGAAGTAGGCTGGAATGTTGTGGAAAAAGATACTCAGTAAATTGTAGAGCCATTTATATTTTGTTATAATGGCAAAACAATACCATATGGCTTTAGATGTTGCCACCTTGTTACCAACGTCATCTATATTATCCTTAAGCGTTTCTAAAAGAAAAATGTAATATTTTTTACATTTGAAATATTAGTCTTAAAAATAATAAAATTCAATACAATTAGAAATTGCGTTTCATCTAAATTATATAAAAAGGTATGGTTGTATTGACATACTGTTATAAAAAGTACTGCTTGTTGAGCTGTCAATGGGGTGTAAAGGGCTTCAAGCAAAGTCTTTGGAACCCTTTTTTTATTTAAATTTTTTTTCTCTTGCAAAAATCGGAGCTTACGGATTCTCCACCGCCAATGTGAGGGGGCAGCAGGGATATGTGGGGCTCCCCGGGCCAAGACGGAGCGGCTGATATACCCACTATAAAACCTTTCGCTCTCTAGCGTCCTGTGCTTTACGGTAGGAAGCGAAAGGTCGTGCCCCACGACACTACGCAGCTCTTAGGTGTTGCCCAATCCAGGCTGGGCACTCCTCCAGCACATGCTGGGCCGTCTCTTCCGCACATACGCCACAGTGGTGGCATTCTTCTGTAGGCTCCCTACCGGCCACGCGGCACAGGTACCTACAGCCGTGTCCCGAGAAAACCTGCGTCGGGCAGAATGTTAAGGAGCCGAGTCCTCTTTCTAATCACCACTTAAGAACGGCGCTTCAACTGTTCGACGGTCGGCGATGGGGTGCTCCAGCCACATGCTTCCATTCCTGTACAGCAATGGAGCGCAATTCGTCTCTACGCCCCCTTATTTCTTCTGGGGATCTTTGGAACCCAAATCAACCTCACTTGCACGTGGTGCACCGTGCCGGACAAAGGACGAGGCGTTTTGAATCAGCGTGGTGGGATACGATCCAATGGCAGGGGTGCGAATCCTCAGGGGTACGTAGGCTGCCAAAACGAACTGACCATTGCAACTTACAACGGTCGCACAGTACGGCTAGATTCTCTTTTGGCCCTTCTGGAAGAGGATCTGAAGCGCATAATATGGCAAGTTTTGGGATTAAGTGAAGTGCGTTGAGAGGGTGAGGATACTCTAATCTTAGGATCGGGCCATCTTCTGTACTTTTGACAGGGAGAAAATCCATCACAGGGCAGAGTCACGTTCCTTGTCAATAAATACCTCATTGACAATGTAATTTAAGTCTCCGGTCTGTCGGCGTGGTTTGCGTACGTTGTGATAAAGCTGAGCAACAGTACATCATAATCATCATCATCAGCCTCTGATAGTCCACAGCTGGACAAAGGCCTCCCCTAATACACCCCTATCCATTAGGGGGTTTGGACCGTACCCCACCACGCTGGTCTAATGCGGGTTGGTGGGTGGACCGACTTTTTACATGCCCATCCGACGCATGGATCATCTTACTTTTCAGACAATTGGGTGATCGGCCCAAATTGCCTAACCAACTAGGAAACAACAATGAAAATTTGTTGAGCCTCCGCAGGATTCGAACCCACTACCTCCGGTTCCTAAAGCACACACCTATACCACTAGGCTACGGAGGCAGTTAGCAACAGATACTATAATAGAAATACACGGACGATTATGTCGAAAACATGTACGAGGACATCTCAAGAGCCTTACATAACACCACCAAGGCTCACTTCAACATTTTCATGGGGCATTTTAACGCCAAAGAAAATGGCATGCAGCAAATCGATGCTGGGATCATATGGTTACGGGAGCTGGAATAATAGGGGACAAATGATCATCTATTCCTCGAGTAAGAGGAGTGTTCTTATTGAACTCGTTCTTTAAGAAACAGCTCCAAAGAAAATAGACGTGGCAGAGCCCCGATACCATGACCAAAAATGAGATAGACTTCATTATATTGGAAAAAAAATGCATATTCAGGAATGTCTCAATGATCACAAGGTATAAGACCAGTAGTGATCATCGACTTCTGAGAGGCACTGCGGTGTGCGACGTACAGGTAAAAAGTCTATGCTTTTGAGGGAGACACTGGATCTCATGGACAAGGGACGTAATGATAGAACCGTCATTTCGTTAGAACAGTGGGATCTTAACGAGACCCAAGCTAGTAAGGTTGTCAAGCTAGTAAGGCGCGACCTCCGTCACTTCATTATGCTCTCAATACAGAGAGTTATTAAGCAAAATCGGGGGTCCAAAGTCTTTATACAGCAGCTTGGAAGAAACCATCTAACGAACGCTGAATACTGGAATGGAGACCGCGCCTCGGCAAACGTAGTGTAGGAAGCCCTACGGTGCGATGAAGTGAAGACATTCGCAAACTGGCCAGTGTGGGCTAGATGAGAATAGCCGAAGAACGGAAGCGGTGGCTTGCATTAGGGGATGCTAATATCCAGCTGTGGACTGACTCAGGCTGATAATGATGATCAATCTGTCAATTCCTGAAAACAATCCGTAACAGTTATGGCGTCTGTATGCTACATGCTACAATAGATTGTGCTGATATAGGATACAGAATGTAAGTGTTGCAGCCGCGGAAGCCGGCGCTGGGGGGGCAGGTTTGCAGACGAGTTTGAAAGCGTCCCTGTAACCCCATCCTAAAACCATCAGGAACGAAAAACCTCGTGCATTAAGTCATTGCGAGTCCGACATAACTCATCTTTGCTCCCGCTAGGTCGGGTATTCCTAGACATTTTCCCACGTAAATATATATAAAAACTGTGTTTTGTTTTAGTTTATGTTCTGTCCTCAACCAAAACGAACATCATCAACCAAGGTGGAAGAAACTAATTATAAAGAAAGAAATATTACCAATACTTACTTATTGATACCTTGTTTCTAGTATTTGTGATCGTGTAAATTTTTGGGATTTGGTAGTTCTGAAATTTGCTCGCTGTCTCCCACGCGGCAACAATTATCGAGTTGTTCACAATATCGGCGGGAACGAGGCCTAGATCGACACTGGTATCCATCAAAAAGATATGCATTACACCAATTCCTGCACCTAACACAAGCTGTAACAAATTATTTTCAGATTTAATTAAGAATCTTAGTGATTTATACTTCGTATAGAAAAGCGATTCACTCTTGAGATACAATAATTTCCTCCAAGAAGGTTTCGACTTTGGCAGCCGATAATCAGAGATCAGCCAAATGCGCAATAAGTATATTATAGTGCACAAATGAACGGGCAGACAATGGTGCACTCCCACTTCCTTTATATTCTAACAGTTTGATGAGATGGATAACCGACTTCGAAAGCCGAAAACCGACCGACTTTTTACATGCCTATCCGACGCATGGATCATCTTATTTTCAGGCAATTGGGTGATAAGCCTGCATTACCCTAACCAATTAGGAAACAACTTAGAAAAGTTATTGAGGTCCTACAGGATTCAAATTCACGAACTTTGCTTTCTAAAGCGCAAGCACACACCATAAGGTTAAGGAGGCAGATAACTTAAGATAACAGTTACTTTTGAGATAATTGGAAAATCAGTCTGAATTGCCTTTATTAACACGACATGGGTATCAGCGCCAAAATATATTCTTAAAAACAAAGGAGCCCACTTAACTGTTACGGGTTACCTATTCATTTGCGTCCACAATCTACTGCTAACCTTGGTTTGTTAGTTAAATTAGTTTCATTTACAGAGAAAAATGTAGTAAAAGGTCATTAAATTTAATTTAACTCGGAATCAGTACATTTGTGCAGTAAGTTATATTTTTTTACTGTATAAGGCTTCCCACGTAAATATAAAAATCCGCGGTAGTACATAGACCGCCAAACCAAACTGACCATTGCAACTTACAACAGATGCACGCTACGGCTAGATTCTCTTTTGGCCCAACTGGAAGAGGAGCTGAAGTAGATAAAATGGCACATCTTGGGATTGAGTGATCCCCTGATGTCCTGTAATCGTGCCACCTTCTGTACTTCTGACAGAGACCAAATCCATCACAGGGTGGAGTCAGGTTCTTTGTTAATAAATCCTCATTGACAACGTAATTGAAGTCTCCGGTGTGTCGGCGAGAATTGCGTATCTTGTGAAAAGCTGGCCAACAGATACAGATGATGTCAAAGACATGTAGACAACATCTCGAGAGCCTTACATAACATCACTAAGGCTCACTCTGACTTTGTCATGGGGGCTGCGCCAAAGTAGGAGAACGGGCATTGAACGGATCGATGCTGGGATCATATGGTTACGGGAGCAGAAATCATAGGGGCAAATAATCGGCAATTTCCTCAAATTCTTAACAAAAGGAAAGGAAGTCCCAAAGGAAATGGACATAAACGCATATTCAAGGGATGTCTCAGTGATTTCGAAGTTTAAGACAGAATGATCACCGACCTTTGAAGGCACCCTGAATACTGATTTCAATTTCGAGCGGTCCCGATTGATGAAGTCTACGCTCCGGCCTAATCTGCTCCAGCCTGTCATTGATTCTGGCATATATCAGATCGATATGGACGTTGACTAGGAACTCGATCGAGTGGTAGAAATTCTTCGGGCCGATGGTGCAAAATTCTGCGGTCTGCGACGTACGGGCTTAAAGTCTAAACTTTCGAGGGAGACACTATTTCTCATGGAGTAGTGACGTAATGATCCAACCGTCACTACTGTTCTAACAAGAACAGCGGGATCTTGAAAAGACCATCTCCAAGCTGGTAAGGCGCGACCTCCATCACTTCAATACGCTCTCGATGCAGAGAGTCTTCGAAGAGCGCCGGGAAGTAGCTATCTAAGTTGACCAAAGAATACGGAGAAGTCATCGCTTCGAGACCAGAGGTTCTCTCGGAGATTAAAGGATTTTGCAGACGGTTATACGCATAGTACTTGTCACACCTAGAGCCGGATGAAAAAAATTCTCGAGCAGCCATGTGTCGGAGGATATTTCAGAAATCGGCCTAGATGAAATCTTGGTGGCTCTGGAGCATTTTTACAATGGAAGAACCCTGGAAAAGTACGGAGTCAGACTATTTAACTCTGGCCTTCTCTCCGGGAGAAATCCTGAGACACAGGCACAGGGGCTTGTTCGTATTGTTCTACAAAAAAAAAAGAAAAGTGAAATCCTGTAGAAGAACTATCGGCCAATATCACTCCTGAGTTATGTCTATAAGTTGTTTGCGAGGGTCATCTCGAATCGTCTTGCACGAAAACTCGACAAAGCGCAGTTTCGAGAACAGGCCGGGTTTCGGAAGGGTTATACCACCATAGACCACATTGAGGCAGGTTATACAGAAGACACATGAGTATAACCAGCCCCTGTGCATGGCTTTTGTGGACTATGGCAGCAGAAGAATTCGGCTAGGCAGGGCAGCTTTTCATAGCTTCGTCGAGTTTTATTGTTAACCACCCCAAAGTGCCTCAAATTAAAAGTCTTCGATCAGTGCGTCCAATGTACCTTCGGTGCGGAGACTTGAACACTTACGGTTCGACTGGTCCACAAATTTAAAGTTGCTCAGGGAGCATCAGAAATGATGTGATTCGTCAGAGAACTAGAGTCACCGATATAGCCCACCGGATCAGTAAGCTAAAGTGGTAGTGGGCCGATCACATAAGGAGCAGAACTGACGACCGCTGGAGTTAGAAAGTTCTGGAGAGGCGTCCGAGGCTCGGCTAACGTAGTGTGGGACGCCCTGCGGCAAGATGAAATGACGACATTTGCAAAGTGGTCGGCGTGGGCTGGATGAGAATAGCCGAAGATCGGTAGCAGTGACTGACAGAAGCTGATGATACTGATTATGATTATGATAAGTAAATATGTTTCTTAGTAATTAATTAGTTTATATTATTCATAAAACTCTTGGTTAGGGATGTGACGACCCCATAGCTCACTGGACGGCGTATCTGCCTTACAGTTGGAGTAAGACAGATCCGCGGTTGGCGAGAGCAGCGGCAGCTCTCGGCAGACTGCTCCCCAACACCAGAGGACCCAGCAGCTCCTGTCGCCGCCTGTACGCCGGAGTCGTCAGGTCCATGGTCCTGTACGGGGCACCCGTGTGGGCCGACACCCTCCAAAAATACTGAGGAGAACCCAGGGGGTGTTGGCGATCCGGGCCGTACGGGGCTACCGGACCATCTCCGGCGAGGCGGCGTGCCTGTTGGCTGGCTCCTTACCCGGAACCTAGATGCAGAAATCCACAACATTTACAGCAAAACTTCGATAATTTATTAGAAAGATCAGCCTTACATAACATTAGAAAGGTCGGGCCTTCTAATAAATTGAAATATTTGTAACTTCAAGATATATTAATTGGAAAATTACCGTAAATTTACCTCTTTAGTAAGATTTTCCCATTCGCAAATGTTTAATCCTAAATTATTTTCACTGATGTCTCCTTGTATTGCAATGACATATTTTTCAAAATCTGTTTTTTGCTTTCTCAATTCGTCGAACAACTGAAACCATTAAAAAAAAATTAGATGTATAGAATAGTATGATTTATTGATTTTACTTTTAAATTATTTATAACATTATTCCTAAGAATTAAGACCGTTTCCATCATCAGAATCAAAAGAGTTGAATAGTTAGGTAATTAAAAGTGAGAAAATCCGTAACACTGTATAATTCGTCATATGTAGTATTTTCGTACACAACAAAAAGTAATAAATTATACTAACCGGATCTTTTAAGACTTGGATTAATCTTTCTTTCGGACTTTTGTCCCTTTTTTGTCTTATTAACACAAAAATTTTACTCGGAGCGCACGTTCTGCAAGTATAGGAAGCAAATTATGGTTTTAAAAATATTTGCCTGCTTAAATAATTAAAACATCCGTGAAACTTTGTACTAAATGATTCATTATTCGATAAGCGAAACGCGACTGCGAACTTACCCTGATGAAGGACCTCCGATAGTTCTGAAACTAGCAGCCATACGATGTTCTACAACTACACGTTTTTTTAGGTTTTTTTTCTAATTTCGTTTGAAGGCAGACGAACAGTCAGCCCACGTGATGTTAAGTTGTCACCGACGCCCATAGACATTGGCAATACCATGGATATCACTAATGCGCTGCCTACCGTCAGAAATAGGATGCTAAGTCTCGTTTACCCCGTAAATACGCTAGCTACAAGTGTTCTTCAAACCGGAACATAGTAATGTTTTCGCACTACTGCTTTGCGGTAGAAATAGACACCGCAGTAGTACCACCCCAGACGGCCCGCTGTTAAAAGAGGACCTACCTTCTCTTAAAATGTTGTTATTAACCAGATAAAAATGTTTGTTTGATATTAACCAGATAAAAATTATTATCGTTTACTTTCCTCTGGTCATGTAAAATTACCTTAGCAGTTTCTCTATTAGAAGTTTTCCAAGGAAACCAGTGCCGCCTGTTACAAATATTGCACTACCATCGTAGAATTTTTTGGACTTGGGTATCACCAGAAGCGGCAGCCTTTTGGATAGCATGTTGATGAGCAGTTGCGACCTCCTCTATTGCATAGACAGGATCCATCACTACACATAAAATAAACGAAATGTATATAAAAATACGGTTCTATTTGATACGTGCAATAGGTATGAATGCCTTTATCAATTTGTTGTTTAACGTTTCACCTAACAGCAAAAGAATTACTTCAAATATTTAGGCAACTAGAACCCAACAGTTCGCCTTTTTGAACTATTACAATAGTTCGTAAATGTAAAGAACAATATAAAACGTTTTTAAAATATATAGGTATGATTTGAGGCCAAGGTTCAAAAAATGCATTTGCATGCAATTCGAAACTTGCAATGATTTAAGTAAATGAATGCGACGATAACATTAATAAGTACCTAAATTTGCCGATTTGAATTTCAATTCCGTGTACAGAGACATTCAAAAGTGTTTAGTTTCTTATTTAAAGTTAGTGCTCTAAATAAACTGTACAAAGGTTCAAAAGGTTACGAAATACCTGCTATTGTACCTTGTTAGTAATTCTAAAATCCGTAGGTGCGAATGTTATTTTAAGCATTTTAGGAATGCGATCGTTTTTATATAAAATGAATTGTCATTTTATTTAATAGTAAGTTATCGTTATGTGACCTATTACTCAAATATGTTAAATCATAATATATATATATTTAATTAAACTTAACGAAAATTGTAATTATTAGGGATAAAATAATATTTACACTACAGACTGGGCAAATATCAGTTTGAAAGGTCAAAAGATTAGTAGTATAATTGTAGTATGTCATTACATTTGATATTTAGCGATAGATTTCAACTGGGGTGACAGTAATCAGTCCTTTTAAGTGGAATTAGTAGCTCGAGGTCTGAACTTGACAGCTCGGACTAATGAGTATTAAAGCTCTTTTATGCTGAAGTCCGAGGGCGGCACAGTTTGCAGGCATCCTTTTTGATGTGGTTGGGGTTCTTGATTAACGCTAACTTTAAAATAGATCGTTTACCATTCGCGTCGCGCAGCTTTACAAAACTATATCGATAAACCTCTGAGTAGCAACTGTAGCGTTTTTTCCTTTCTATGCTCCTGCGCTTGCGAAAAGAAGCGTCTTTGTAAGGAATAAAGAAAAAGATTGCTTAACTTATTATCACGGGAGTGCAAAACGAGAAAAATATGCGCGCCAGGAAAGGTACTTATGCATTTATTTACAATACGGGAAAAATTATATAGGTCTTGATTAGTCAACCTAATTTGACCGTAACTTTCATTACATTTAAAAAAATATATTGCATATTAATAAACATTGGAAACGGACAACCCTGGAAACGGAATGCTCGCTCCACGCTTTTTTCAATAAATTAAAATGTTGCCGCGCAATTGTTTGGTTATTGTTTGAAATTTATTGTACAAGATGACAAGAAAATACGACTCGCTGAGTTTCTTTTAGAGACCCAAAATCACCGATATAGCCCACCGGATTAGTAAGCTGAAGTGGCAGTGGCCCGGTCATTTTAGCCGCAGAACTGACGAACGCTTGCTTCGGAAAGTTCTGGAAAGGAGACCGAGGCTTGGCAAATTTAATGTAGGACGCCCTGTAGCAAGATAGAGTGAGAATATTCGCAAAGTGGCCGGTGTGGGCTGGATGAGAATAGCCGAAGATCGGAAGCGGTGGCGTGCATTAGGGGAGACCTATGTCCTGATGATGATGAGTTTGTTTCTCCGTTTCTTTTTAATTAGAGGCGTCGTTTTCCGAATCGGTGGTAGCGTTTTCAAGCATCAATAAGTGAGTTTATCGCTCCTATGTAAAATAAAGCCATTTCAACTTAAAAATATTTGACACCTTATTTAAATAAAAATATACAGTATCATATAATATAAATACACCTTGCGGACATTCCCCCTATTCTACGCGGATGAAGTCGCGGGTATCAACTAATTAATAATTTTTATTAATAGTGTCAGAATAGTATTTCTAATGCGGATATTTAGAGAAAAGAAGTCTCGATATTGACGATTTGTTTTTTTTATTTATTTATTTGCACAGTGTGGTTATAAAAATGATGATTACAATATTCAGTGATGTTCAACACACTTAACTCACCATGGGTATGCAAAATTTACAGATAATCATTGAAACAAATCTTACATCTAGCATTAACATTAATAATTACAAATTAAATGATTTTTTTAACAATTGTGAAACCAAAATTGAAATAATTAAATAACAAGTAAAAGAAAAAATAGAAAAATAATCTGGATCATGAAACATTATGCATTCAGGAATTCATTTATTGAGTAGTATACTTTTTGCACCAATTCCTTAGGTAACCTTGATTCAAGTTGGTAGTGTATTATAAATCTTAATTTGAATGCTAAATATACTCTATTATAACCCTCTGTAATAAGAATAAACGCAAACACCATCATTACAAGGTGATTGACTTGAGAACCTTTCTTTCCCAACGGTTATCGGTTTTGAGAGCTTCGGCTCAGTGCAACTTCAGCTTGCTAACAATGTGAGCCACGTCGGCTGCCATCGTTCTGTTGCGGATTTATGCATTACGACTCTATCACGCAGAGAAATTCTGCTCGCCGCTTCATAGCTCGCTAAACGACTTGGAGTTTACTCATAAGACCAGCAGTGAAGGACCACGCTACAGAACCGTAGGTCACCTTAGTCGGTCACCCATATCTGATGAGAGGGTACGTGTGAAAGGTTCCCTAGTTGCCCATTTGAGTTTGTTTTGTCGATTGACCTCCGCGTTGAAATTTGACTTAACTCCTACGAAAGAGCAAATATATTTACCCCCAGGTAAATATATTTGCTCTTAAGACGGTTCACACTTTGTTGCAGTGGTTGGGCTCACCTACGCGGCGCGAGCTATGGGGCTGCTAAGTGGACTCAAAGGTGCTGCGTCTCTGCTCCCTTAAAGAATGGAGATGCATCGAGTAGCAGTTCAGCAGAGCTTGAGCTGGCTCAGACGGTCGCTCCCGGTACCCATCTTGTTGAAAGGGGATAAGGGTGCGAGCCGGTCTACCCTAGCGATTGCGTCAGAGCCTCACCGAGCGTGATATAAGAATGCGTGTGGTGACCGGGGAAAGGGTAAATTGGGAAATGTATGAATGTAGGTTCCTGCAAGAGGACGGTTTGCTAGAGTTTTCTTCGCATTCGCTAGTGTATTACAATCGACTTTGCCGAACACCGGAAGATCTCGGCCTTTTGAAGGTGTCGAAGATCACGTCTGCGTGCTGGTGGATTTGTTATGGACAATCAATTTAAAAATAAAAAAGGAAACAAAATAAAAATTGAATAATGAGACATCGGAATGACAAAGTGCGAGGAGAGGTGTGGACCAGGTGAGGGCCGACTCACTTTTGGAGAGAGTGCGGGGTCACATGAAGGAGTACCCCGAACTGAAATTCTTCTGATAACGTAAGCGCAGGGATGTTAGCACTCTGAGCGAGTCCTTAAATGAGGAGGAACAGTCAGCTCAAAAGAAGCTGGCGGCTGCAGCGAACGATGCAGGATAACCTGTGTCTCCATTGTTTGCGGCTCATGGGGGAGGCGTATGTCAGTGGACTTCGCTAGACTTTCGCTGATAATGATGATCATTTATTTCCATAAAATTATGATTAAAGTATTATATTTTTCCCTCTACTAGTCCTTGCTCTAGCAGGATATGCCATGCTCGATACAATAGATATTTTAATATTTTTATGGTTACTCTTTATTCATTTGCTATTTCCACATGCTAAGCTAGCTAATAAATGCTCTTTAATTCACAGAAATTTCATGGTCATATTTAATTGTAGGAATATATTATAATTTTTTTAAATTGTTTAACGTCTATATGTACTGCAGTTAAGCACGATTTCGAGTTCTAATGGACCTCGTACAGACAAGCTTTTAAAATGATTTGCATTGAACGCGTTAATCGGGGAATCTCAAAATGTAGGACGGTAAAAATGATGGTTTAAAGATGTTGGTGACGCTACTGTATTGGTTTTATTTTATAGGCCTTAAATTGTTTAAGGATGTTTAGTTCATGTAGAAGCAGGGTTTCTTTTGTGATTTGTGACAGATGGCAGGACTAATGCCATATAATAGGTGGGTAATAGTACGAATACAAGTAATATTTTTGAATACACAGGATTTACAGCTAATTTTAGATAGTTTGCCGTTCCAATATAAAAGCTTAAGCTGTTCTACTCAAAATCTTTAGTGTTGGACTTTACTAACTGAATCTGAGAGGAAAGCATTACCGCATAAATTATAGCTATCGATGTGCCATCTTGTGTTTTAATATATCGAAAACTAGCTGTTGTTGGTTCCCGTACTTTGGACTTCTTCTACTCCCCTTTAGGTTATTTTTTATTGCTTACAAAGGCAGAGGAGCAGTTAGGCCACCTGATATCAAGTGATTACTTGCGCTCACGGATATCAGCAATATCAGGGGCCAAAGCCAAACCATCAACGCGTCGTCTACCGTAACATAAGATGATACTGTTGTACGGGGTACTTAAATTGTTTAAAAACAAGAATTATTCATAAGCAGGAACTTTTAATAAACTTGATAATAAAATAATACATGAAAATAAAAACAAGTAACCCAGATGAAAGATTGAGACGGACTGTTGTGGGCTGTGCCCCCGCGAATATCTAACCATTCGTATGGTGCCGATGCACCGGTGCGCAGTGCATGATGATATTACTAATGTTATGCCTCCTACTGTCTCTGTAGCCTAGTTGTATGGGCGTGATGCTTTAGAAACCGAAGGTCGTGGGCTCGAATCCTGCGGAGACACAACAAATTTTCATGGTTGTTTCCTAGTTGGCTAGGACATTTTGGGCCGATCACCCAATTGTCTGAAAGGTAAGATGATCCATGCGTGGAATGGGCATGTAAAAACTCGGTCCACCTACCAACCCTCATTGGACCAGCGTGGTGGGATACGGTCCAAAACCACCCAATGAATAGGGGTGTATTAGGGAAGGCCTATGTCCAGCTGTGATGATGATGCTGATGACTAATGTTGTCATCAATTATGTATCGTTAAGAATATTAATTGTTGGAACTAAAACAGTTATGGTAATAGATGATGAAATTCTTGTACTTAAAATAAATTTCTATGATAAGCTACACAATTAATTGAAATATTCATTATACCTGTACCGGATATAATGTGTTTGGTGATGTCATTGTCATTACACTCGATGGAGAGTTTAACTGGTTTTGACTGTACAAATATCTGATTTTCATTGCATAATTTGTGCTAAATATCTACGTCTCCAAAAAATATTTTATAATTACAGGTTATAGGTAAGTTTGTTACAGCTTTTGTTATTATATCTATTTCACAAATTGGATTTCCAGAGACAGTGTATTTATCAGGTAAGTCACAACGGTAATTTTTGGATACAATAATATTTTTGCATAAAGCTAAGCTTTTATAATAAGTAAAAACAGATTCATCTTTGCCTGTAGCTAAATAGTTTTCCGTTCATTTAATCATTATAAAGAATAAGTAGTATCATTTATTTGAGTGGTTGGTAAAAGTACACTTTTACATATGTTATTTTCTAATGCATTAACTAAGGAAGAATATTGCTTGATTTTAAATCTATTGGTAGATCCTTGTACTAAGGTATAACATTAAGATTATTAATTATATCTTTGTATAATTGTTTCAGGGTTTACACTGATGGGTGTTCTATATAAGCTTTAACAAACAGAATGGAATTTAGATTGTACAATATTAAGAATAGAATTTAAATGTGTTTCAAAGTTAGTAGTTTCTATAACTTTAGTCAGATTATTAACAATTGCATAAATTTTGTCGTAGGCGTTAAAATATTTATTTCCTTTTTATTTAAGATATGCAAAGATTGATTTACATTTGAAATCGCAATCTGAGAGACTATAATATTTCTTTTGGTTGACTATGCAAGGACATTTTCGTTATTGTACTATTTGTTTAGTTCAATTGCCTCGTTATTAACATTAGTTAATAACATTTGGTTAGCAACATTTTCATCCATAGTGCCAAATATATGTTTAAATGCAGCGCCTACTCCAGCAAACCAAGCTGATCGCTTAGAAACGCTATTAGATATCATATGTGATACGGAATGAAAGTCACATAGGATGTCATTATATAAACAAAATAATGGTTGTAACATTAGATTTAGCTATACCTATATTTTCTTGACATTGAGATTAAACAGAATCGAAAGTAAAACAAATATTTTTTATATACTTGTCATAAGGTGAAACGTCGATAGGTACCGACGGGGTCGGAGAATAAACCAGACTCTTGGTGATGAACTACAAACAGCAGTGACGGGTCTGTAAATTATAATTTAATTCTATTTTAATTATATAATAGTGTAAATAAAATTTCATTTAGTATAAATAAATTGTATAAGTTAGATTTAATAATAAGATTAATGTATAAAGGATATAATTGATATAATCCTTTAATATAATTTTTACTAAATTTTTGAAGATTTACGTAAAAATTATAGCTTTTTATTTATAGCATGTCTTACCTCATCAACATGGTTACATGGCGTCGATTATAAGTAAACTGAGAGTGTTATTACTATTAACACGTGTAATCTTATAATGGTCTTTCCAAATATAGGAAAGGGCTTTGCGGAGTCGAAGATGGTTTTTTTAAATAAACGTATTCTCCTTCTTTATTAACTGGGCGACTATGTTTGTCATAATAAGTTTTTGATCTTTCTTTTGAGGTTCGAATATTTTGTAGTGCTTTTTTCTTGCAGCATTCTGATATATTCCGGATATGTTATATCAGAACAAAGTTCGAGGACAGAATCTGGTATAAAAGGCTTATGACCAAAAATTTATTCGTAAGGTGTAAGTCTTGTTGTAGAATGTATAGAACTTTTATGTGTAAGCATTGCGGTGTATACAAACTTATGGCAATCAGTGTGGTTTTCGTTAACGTATGATTTTAAGTGCTCTTTTAGAGTTAAATGACTCCTCTCAAGTGCACCCTGGGTTTGTGGATGGTATGGAGATGACAAGATTTGTTTAATTTTTAGGAATTCATACGTCTTTTTAAATAATTCGGCCGTGAAGCCAGTTAAAAATTCAGTAAAAATTGACTTTGGAATGCCGAATTCGGAAATCATGTGGATTAAGCACTCGCATGATTCTTCCGCTGTGGCGTTTGATATAGGATAGGCAAGTGAAAATGTTGTTCGATCGTCCTGAAGCGTTTAAATATATTTAAGTTTTTCAACGCCGGCTTCAGGTAAATGGCCTACAATGTCTAGGCTAAGCCTTTCAAATCGACGTATCGATGTAGTTGTGACTTTCGTAGGAGCCTGGTTAATTTTACGCAGATCCTTATTGGTCGGGTATAGTTTACAATTTTTGACAAAACTTTCTATTTATTCAGAAATAGAGACATATTCTTCCAGTAATACCGCTCTTTTATTCTATCAAACATTCTGTTACACCCTAAAAGTCCGGCAATGGATCCCCGTTATGATTTTATTTAAGAATTTTTTTCGATTTCTGTAGGAACTGGATAGATAACTGTGTTATAATAAATATTTATGATTATTTTAGTATTATTAAATAATAATAGCATATTGTAAACTTTAACAAAAGAATTTTGTTCAAATGTATTTTTAAAATCCGTTATGGCGATTTCGTTCATATCGCCTGTCAAATGAATATCGTCTTTTACCGATTCTAAAGATTTATCTGGATAAGAACACGTATCAAAATAATAAACTTTTATATATTGAAAATAGAAAGTAGTATTATTCATAATATTTTTCTTAAAAGAATGTAGTTCACGTTCACCTTTTTGAATGGGACTATCAGACATTGAAATGATGTCTGGGACATACGTCCCTCGATTCAGGCTCGATTCAGACGCTTTGCTATAATAATTGAATAGCTAGAAGAGCTCTATCTAAACTTTACTATCAGTTCTTAAAGTGTTGGCGCTGGGAGAAGAAGTGGCGCACCGGAGCAAACAGCACAACACCTCCTCTTGAGGCCTTTTGCGGCCCCCGGGCCATAAGGCCAGCCGTAAAGAACGCCGCCTCGCTTGCGATGGTTCGATACCCCCGTATGGCCTGGATTAACAACACTCTCTGAGTCCCTCTCAAAAATGCCACGCTTTTCAACTGGATGGTATCGGCCCACGCAGGCGCACCATACAGGGCCGACGACCTTAAGCCTCCGGCATAGAAGCGGTGACAGGAGCTGGTAGCTACACCGTATTGAGGAGCAATGTGCCGAAAGCTGGCCCTGCTCTTGCCAGTCGAAGCGCGAGGCGTTCAAAATGGATGCTAAAGTGTCATCTGTGTCTAGAAGTAGGCCAAGATATTTCCAGCACCACCTTTGGCCCTAGACGACGAATGCGTGCATCAAGCTAAGTGATCCTGGCAGTGGAGAATATCGTATCCCTTCTGAAATCAGGTCCATGAGCGGTGATGTGCCTGTCATGGGCCTAGCATGTAATATCAACACCCTCGATGTTGTCGCCATGCCGTGATCCAAAGCTCTTATCATTGTCAATCCTTCACAGAAGCGGTCCCAACGCCGACCCTTGTGGGCTATTCACGCCACTTCGTTGGTTCGGAAACCATCTTGGCAAGTGTGTTCAACACCACTGTGCGACATGTAGGCGCTGATGAAGCTCTGATCAGACAACCCATGGTACCGGAGAAACTCTTTTATGCAGGCCAAAGGCAGCAAATTAAATGCATCGGCGACATAGAAAGAGACCGCCTAGACAACCCCACACTGAGCCATTGCATCCAGTGCTAGGAACTTTACCCGCAGCACCAAGTGATTTAAAATATGTTTAGTCTGTACTTTGACCTATGCAAAATGAACTTATTTTAGCATTACAGCAGCAATGTTATTTAATTTGGGTTTGAACTGTAATTTATTAATTATGGGGTCCTAAGCAGGCAGTAAGACCCATCCATTCTCTCATTAAAATTTAGATGTTTTCTCGGTGATTTTTAGCGAGGATTTGTTGTCGATCAAATCTGATGTGATGGTATGGGTAATTTAAGGGGTGGTCACACACCGCCGACTTGTTGAATCTTTTGTGTTTAATGTCAGCTATATGTTCCTTCACGCGGGTTCTTATTGCTCGTGCTTGGCTTTGTTTGTCCAATATAAGAGAGGCTGCACTCACAATCTAGCTTGTACACTCCTGGATCTTGAAGAGAAATATTGCACTTGACACGTGGTAGGAATAGACCAATCTTCTTCAGCGGCTTAAAAATGTTTTTTTTGAAGCCCGCCTCAAAATATAGCCAATTTGGTTATTCAAGGTATTATCAATTTAACGTCAAGATTAAGTTTTTAGTAGTGCTTTTTTAATGAGATCGCTAGTTAATTTAGGCGTTTTGGTAGTCCCCCCAAACAGATTCTCGCTTTGTCGTAGTGGTGGGGCTTAGTACCTGCGACTTGGGCCAGCCGTGGGGAAGCGAAGAGGAACCTGGCCGGCCTGGGGAGTAAGGCCGACCGGTGAGGAGGCTGCTCCAAGCTGTCTGGAGAAGCCAGCTTTCGATGCACCTTAGAGAGTGCAGCGGGCGGGGTAGAGGCAATAGACGCGCTGCCATCCCTGTCCTATGCAGCTAAGGAGTATTACAATTATGCGCAAATATCGCTCTGGAATGACAATTAATAAAGCGAAGGGACAAACGTTAAATGCTGTGGGAGTAGACTTACGCTCAGAATGCTTCTCACACGCGAAATTGTTTTTTGCCCCTTACCTGAACAACAACCTACCCCAAATCAGCTATCCGGCAGCTAGAAGATCAAAATTTTCCAAGCACGTAACAGTGGTTTAGTATTGAGCTCGATAGTTTGCGCCCTTTTGGGAAAAAGGAAGAGAGCACGGTGATACCATGGCGAATGTCTTTTCTTCCCACGACCCTTTCGCTGCTGCATTAGCAAGGCAGCCGAGTCGCGGAGGCTGGCACTTTTCTTTTCACGATTTCATCTAAGCTGCAGAGGACAGATAGGCGTGGACGTCTACCACCTTTTAACCACTCCCCGCACTCTCCCGGTGCATTTTAGCAGGCTTATCTGCCTATATGGACCATTTAGCCGGCTAGGAGTAACCTCTTTCACCGGCATTACTCCTAAGGCAGTTCAAGTTCGTCTAAGCATTTAAAACTAAGCCCCACCTCTTCGACAAAGTGGGAACTTATGACCACTTATTTATGATGGAAAGGTCTGTGTGACCCTTTTTTCGTGGGGGAAATAAAGCCACTTCATTGCTCCTTCCTGGCAACATAAAGGTTAGGTGGTCAGTTAGGAGGTCACAGGAACGCTTTAAAATCCTGTGCAAATCCAGTGCTGGCCTCCGAAACAGCCCTATCTCAGCCCCACGGACAACTATACCTCTAAGCGCATCGTAACTCACGTGCCACTCGTCTCGGCCCTTACATCGTGGCAGCAGACTCCCCCGAACCTGTTACCCAGAAGTCACGGAAACCAGGAGATTTCGAGGCCAATGTAATACTGACACTCCTCCCAGGGAGGAAAAGGGAAGGTCTGTAAGACCCTATCCAAGGTACGTGTACCACTTTCACTCCATTACACCGGTAAAACGACAGTTACCTGATATCCTTTTAACACATGGTTTTGTAACTAATTCAAATTAATACCTGAGTCTAGCTTTCATGAAGTAGTATAGAAAATATGAATCACAAGAATAACTATTGCATGGTAACTACAGTAAGTACAGTCGTATTTATGTCAACTGAATGATTACGTTAAACAAATAGACAGGGAGGAAAAAAACATACCAATGCAAACATCAGATAACTTTTCAGTACAATCTCTCTCGCTACGCTATCTGTCCGTAACGCAAAAGATTTTAAATCGTTTTTTTTTTATTGATAGAGTTATTGAAGAGGAAATTTTATACGTATAAAACATGCATAAAATAATAGAGGAACTCTGATAAATTTAGAGGTTTTGCGCTAACATTGAAAACGTTGGGTGAACCACACTTCACAGATAAATTAAAGCATTGGTCTACAATATTTAACACATTAAAAAGGTTCATAAAATAGACCAAGATGATATATATCAATCACTTAAGCGTAACCCACACTAACTATTTTATTTCCTTTACATTTTACAAGAAAAAATGGCTCATTTACGAAGTGATCTTAGGTAATATAGCATTAATCCTTATTGAATTACTTAAATTAAATGTTTACATTAACATAGATCAATGTGGCCCTTTGTAGCATGTAATTTAAATGAAAATTTACAAAGATATTACAGATTTAAAATGCAGGGACATAGCGGTGCAACAAGTTATGTTGTGTTTTTTTATTCGTTAACACGCGGACGAAGTCATGGGCAACTGCTAGTATAAGATAATTTATCCATTTTTAACGTTGTATCCCCGCGGGAATCGAACCCACAAACTCTGGTTCATAAAGTAGGAGGCGGCACAGACGAGTATTTTGTTTAAAAAAATAGATTGATAGATTTTACTCAAATGTCGACGGGTTAAAACATTTAACCCAAACCGTGGACAACTATGTTAAAAACTTATGTATACATCATTATCACCATCAGCCTGTGTTAGTCATAGGCCTCCCTAATGCACGGCTTCTCCCTTAGTGGGTTTTTAGACCGTATCTCACCACGCTGGTCCAACGTGGGTGGGTGGGTGGACCGACTTTTTACCTGCCCATCCGACGCATGGACCATCTTACTTTTCACACAATCATGTGCGATGATGTGATCAGTGCAAATTGCCCTATCCAACTATGAAACAGCAATGAAAATTTGTTGTATCCCTGTAGGATTCGAACCGACGACCTTCGGTTTGTGAAGCACACGCCTATATCACTAGGCTAGACACTTTATGTATACAATATCTTTCAACTAGCTTAATTATTAGTAAAAGTATCCCATTACTGAGCGTAAAGTAAACGTATTTACAATAAAACAATTACAAAATTTATTTTTATGTGTCACTGTGACTTTACCAACATTGTATGGAAATAGTTGTTAAATTGTCGCCTAATAAATAATCAGCCAAATTTAAAATCATTTTGACCTTTAAACTTCTATTTGTTCACGTAAAACGGCCTAAAAGTAAACAGTTTAGAATTTCAAAATCAGTTTTATTAAATATGTGCTCAGTTTCACATTGATAGCCGTAGTACACAAATTAATTACAATATAATATGAATATAAACTACGACAATCGTGTTGCTGGTAAGTTCAGTATCTATGCGTAAATTATTGATATTTAAAAAAAGCCTTAAAAAAATTCTAATAATTATAAAAAAAATCTTAAAGCAGAATTTTCGTTAGGTAAAATTTTCTGCTTTAAGATTAATACCAAATACGTTTCATTACTTCTATGACGTATTCCATATTAACTCTTATCCCCATTACAACCCTTAGTTCATCCCCGTACAGTTTTAAATTGGAAAAAAAAATACTTATGGCTCGTGTCTATTATCTGAACCCAGAATTTCATACTTTATGTTCAATAATTACGAATTTTCATATAAACTTTCATCCTCAATTTTAACCCTTTCAACCACTTTCATCGCAATAATCAATATCCTACAACAATTTTATGGGAATGTCTTCGCCGATGGATGAATGATAAATCGTTGTGAAAAATATCATAATTACTTCGGCCAATTAAAATCGTAACATTTTATAGACGAACGTAAACAATGATTTTATTTATATATATATATATACCTGACTTCCATAATACTAGGCTTGAGTACAAACTCGAGAAAATAGCTAGGAATAACAAGGAGGGTCAAAATTTTTGCACTTTTTAATGTTTATAGGTATTGATCCAGCGTTTGTAAAGGACCACGCTATAATAAATCATCAGCATATGATACAGGTGGCGGCGGCTTCAGGCGACACACCAATTCAACAGTTCTACGAGGGCAGTGTGTTATTAGTAGAGTCCGGCCGAAACCGAAACCGAAACCGAAAGTTCGGCGATTCGATTATATTATAAGAGTTTGGAATAGCCTGGAGCGAGCAGTTCATTACCAGGGCGTGTTATCTATCAAGTCATTACAGCAATAATATCCTTTAACGCACAAATGTTCCTTTCAAACTTTTTCAAATTTATTTACAGATAATAGCTAAATGTTTTTAAAATGCCCGTTCATTGAATTAGCTATCAGATGGTAATTCTTTGATCGCCTAAAACAGTGTTTCGAATTTAGCAGCATTTTCTTGGAAAAATGAAGTTGATGAGTGGCTGCAATGATATTTGTTTTACGTGCTCGTTCTCACCCAAAATTGGGACACTCTCCTTATGGCAATGGAATACGGCAGAGCAGACTACTCTTATGTTGCCTCACAATCGTATTAAATATTATGCGCCGTTATTTCTTTTTTTAACAGAGGTTTTTGCTAACAAGCCCGCACTTGGTTTTTCTACAATTCAGAGAAAACGTGCCGAGGAAGGCAAACAAATCACTACATTCAGAAAAATAGCAAAGAGAATCGAAGATTATTTTTATTAACATAGCAAATATCTGAGCTATGCCTTCCAGTATTTTTTTATTTTTGTTACCAAGGAGTTTTTTTGTTGTTGTTTGATTCTCGTCGTTCTAGAAGAATCATCGATCTATTTTAAGTAGCTTAAAATGGTTGTCTGAACTAAAATCCACGGATTTGAGCTCAGTTGAGTTTTGATACACTTAACTTTCGATACAATTTTGTTTCCTTCAAAATCATTCAATTCTGATGATGATAACATGACAACTTCTGAAACCAGTTTCAGTTTCGGCAAAAGTTTCGGCCAAATTCGGCCGAAACCGAAACTGCGGCCGAAACATGATATTTGGCCAAAATTCGGCCGAAACCGAAACCGAAACCGAAATTTCGGTCGGACACTAGTTATTAGTAACAGGTGGTTCCGGATTTCTTGGCAAACTTCTTATAGAGAAACTATTAAGGTGAGTGAAAAGAATTCAAGTGTAATTACATTTTAAACTTTAGTTTTATTTCAAGCATTTTAATAACCATATTCACCACCGTAAGGTAAACTTACTCTTAACTAGCCAAGACGAAATTAGAACTGATCATGTGTTTTTTACTACGATACAAAACATTTTAGAGGCAGTTATAAGGTATGATTTAAAAGGAATAATTTTGATTGAGGTTTCATCTACTTTAGTATAGTCAAAATGTACGTTTACATGCAATGAAATCCATGACCTATATTTATGTACTTTATTATAAACTATAGAAGACAAAACTTCAAAAATGTTAATTATTTAAGATGTTTTGTTTTGACATGGCGTGTTAAATTAATTTATTTTAATATTCATTAATTATCATGACTCATTGATCACCTGTACATTAGTAATAACATACAAAGAAAATAATTATTACCATAGTTATAAGTATAATCATATAATTTTAAGGCAACAGTCTTAGATACTGCGCTTAAGTTAGTGTTATTTAGTTTTTGAATATACAATAATTTTTTTGGCCCATCCCTGGATCCTAATATTTTTTATTCTCTGCGGGCTTTATCATTAAACCTACTTCTTATTCTCTTCACTATCCATGGTTAACTGGTAGAAAATGCCTTTGGCATTAAGTCCGTCATTGTTTACTGTTTTTTTTTGTACAAGAAATGTAAATAAATAAATAAATACGTCAATAAATCACGATGTAAATAATACTTTCTCTAGAGAACTTGCTATTAAATCAGAGGAAAACCAAATATATTAGATTCATGACTCCTAATGTGAAGCATGGTAAATTTAAAGTGGTTGTGGATGGGATGGAGTTAGACGTAGTTGAATCAACTATATTTCTAGGAATAACTGTCGGTGCAAAACTACAATGGGCCACTCATATTAATAGACTATGCTTTGCAGCTTACGCAGTGAAAAAATAGATTATTAACTGATGTGGAGACAGCTCGTTTAGTATACTTCAGCTATTTTCATAGTATTATGTCTTATGGCATTCTACTGTGGAAAAATACGGAAGATACTAAAACGATCTTTATTCTCCAAAAACGTGCAATTCGTGCAGTCTTTGACCTGGGCCCCAAAGAATCATTAAGAAAGTTTTTTCACAGGAATAAAAATAATGACCGTTAGTTCTCAATACAAAGGTGGTAGTTGTATGGTGGTAGTGGTTGCCCCTACGTTATAGTGGTAAGGATAGTGTTCCATTATAAAACACGGCATTTCATTCTCGGGACGCGACTCTAATCCGATACCCTTAATACAGGAATTTAAAAGCGTAATAACATTAAAATTAAGTTGTTTACAGCACGCGATGGTTATTATATTATTTTGCGAACCGTTGTCTATAATTGAACGCACGGGTACAACAATACCATGGCTATTGTTTACATAAACTAGCGCAGTAGAAAGAAGCACGGTCGTAAATGCTTGACACACTTGCTTCAACGATATCACAGAAGAAAAAGATTGAGATTCATTTTTTGTTCGTCCTTAGAAAATGAAATAGAGTGGTAATATGTAAAACAATCTTTTTGTTTTAAAAAAAAGTAGCCTATGTTACTCCCAGTTATATCGACTATCTTTTAGAGAAAATTCCGTCAATAGCATACCAGCGATTTCAGAGATTAGCCGGAACAAACAGACAAAAATTTAAAGATAGTTGTTTTGTTATATGCATCGGTTATATATCACAATGTAATTACTTAGAAATGTTTACTCTGATGTTACAAACAGACACTCCAATTTTTTTTATCTGTGTGCATAATAATAGGATTACCGGAGGAATAACACACACAATCATCTAGTCCTAAAAATGACTGATAAATGCATAGACCTACTTTTGTAAATAAATACAAATTAGGGAAAAGGAAGGTATAACGAACCCTGAAGGTAAAAAGAACCGGACTAATAACTTTAATACTGTTAGTGCTATCTATTACCAACTTGCTTCAACTTGACAGTCGCCTTCCACTCAGAGTTGGTCAGCGTCCTTGAAGCGGTCATGCAGCGGCACACGTTTGGGTTAAGGAAAGTTTATTTTTGCAAGTTTTGATGTAAAACAGCAAATTTTAAATCGCCTACAGTTATATTACGTTAAAGATATCGGGGATTCTGTGGGTTTGTTTGTGATATTGTTTATATTACTTAGTTTTAACGATAAATAGGCATGATTATCTTCAATATTAACTTCAAAATATTTTATTGTTTACATGCCTACCGAAAAGGCAAAACGGAACGAGCAAAGAGAACCAAATAAATATATGTAGTAAAAGATAAACTCGTAGATTATCTTTTACTATTGCTCCAAGGATATCATACCTAGTTATGAACTCCAAAACGGACTAGATCTATATTTTTTACTGGATGGAATACGAAAGGGAAGCAAACAAATAGACAAAAAGGGAAAATCTACAATAACACAAAAAAAAGAATCATCTAGCGGATATGAAGAAACATACGATGTTTCTATTGCTCTCATTTATTTTATAAATCAGCTAGAGGCTGAGTCCAGGGTGGAGATTTTAGTTTGGTATTATGTCGCCATAGGTCCATTTTGGCGTCATGCCTGGTTCGCTTTACCTTCACGTGTAGGCAAAATGGACCAAAGCGAGGGTTTTGGAAATCATCCACTATCTTTTGTATCTGTCATTTGATTTAAGCGTTCTTAGCATTCTTCAATAATAAGTTAAATTAATAAATGCTCAATCTAAATATAATAACAAAGAAAGAAAAATAAAGATATTATTTTTTGTATAACATCGATTTTCCCTTAAGTTTATTTATTTATTTATAAGTGGTCTGTATTACCTTCTCTTCTCCTATATAGACATCCAGGCACGAGAAAAACACACAGTTTATCATACAATATTTTTCCCTTGTTAGGAATCAAACCTACACTTTTTGAAGTAACACCTAGGATCAACACCTATTCCATGCGGGTAGTCTATATATTGCGAGTTTTAGTTTTTGTTACGAATTGTACTATATAGCGTTAAATTCAATGTTTTTTAAATTCATGTTTTTAATTCTTGACAGCGTTCACGGATGCGATGTTATAATTAATGATATACAAATTTTAATAACGCAATCACACGAATATTGAAAACATTCACGTGATTACAATTTAAAAGATTAAGTAAAAGATTTCTAAAATGGCTAAACTATAACTGTTACACTTGGTAGGTTTCCGATACATCAGTCACTGAGTACATAAATTAACAATGCTACTTACTCTTTGTTTTAAAACAGCGAATGACGAAAATAGAAATAAAAAAAGGAAGAGCCCTTAATTTAAGAAAAAGAAGACGGTCGTCAGTATTATTTTACGGTAGGTATTGTTTTTTACATTTTTATTAAGTAGATCTTAAAGAGAGGTTTTAAATCTTTTCTTTCACCTAGCCGTTTTCACAAGTTATCATGGGGTCGGCTTCTAATCCATGCAGATTTACGTGAATAACAGTTTTTACGAAGAGCGACTGGCTTCTCCGCAACCCAAAGGGTAAAATGCATTCGAAGGATGAATTAATTGTCAGTAAATTTGAAGGCACTGACTTCCATAACGACTGTCAAAAATGGTCTTGACAACCAGGACCGACTTTTTACATGCCCATCCGACGCATGAATTATCCTAGTCTTCCGACATTTAAGTGATCGGGGAGTTGTCACAATTCACTATTAAAATCAATTAGTTTGTAGCAGTAGCTACACATACGTAAGGTGACGACCGAAGATTCAAGTTTATCTATATGAATCATCGGTTGCCCTTGTGTCGTATAATTCAAGTCCCCCGCCTATATAAGCTTTAATCTTCCGCGACATAGCAGCCATCACGCCACTTACTAAATTCCGTTATTTAAGACCCACTAACTAAATGCACAACCAAAATATTGTATGTAAATTGGGAATTTTTATTAAATAACAAGCTTCGCGGTTCTACACTCTCATTCAAGATTTAACAACGACCAGAGATTAGCAACCCTCCCCTAGCAACCACTACAAACATCTAGCGAAAATGGGTAAATGTTACAAGCAGGTATAGTTTATCTGGTTTATAGTAAACTTATAATAAACTTATGTTAATTATATATATGCTATATCGATACATAGGTTCTGTTAAAATTAAATACAACAGTTTTAATGAGGTAAACTATTATTTTTGACAATTAATAATTATTTAATTTACTAACTGAAAAACTGTCAGGAATATATTTAGACTAAGTCTGACCAACTTCCACATAATGTAAATATAAAGCACAGAAACAATATAATGCAAGACCTTAAATACCCTCTGTTTCTTTAAAGCGTATTCAGATAATTTGGGATCATCTTTAACCAAATATTTCCGTGCACCCAAACACCATATCATAACTTTTTCTTGCCAGTTTATGGTTTTAATATCCATATTGAAAATTTGTTTATCAGTGGTTGACAAGTTATTAAACATACTCTGCAGATTATCGTCTTTAAATATCCACGGATTTAGTAGGAAGTAACTCATTGCATACATCATTTTATCCACTTTTTTATACACTTTTACTAACCTAAAAATAAATAACATTTAATAATAATAGAACAAAAATATTAATGAAAAGTTAAAAGACTGAATAAAATTGGTAAATCGTCTTTTTAGGCATTACCCACACTGCAGTTTAGCAAATTTAGATTTGCAATAAATGTAAACAAAGGAATCCATGACAACAAAGTGTCTCAGTGAGG
The DNA here is from genome assembly GCA_029286875.1 of Lamproptera curius. Classification (NCBI taxonomy): domain Eukaryota; kingdom Metazoa; phylum Arthropoda; class Insecta; order Lepidoptera; family Papilionidae; genus Lamproptera; species Lamproptera curius. The sequence continues at coordinate 828,911 of JAGSMT010000027.1, read as the reverse complement.
AGTCATACCTCTAGCAATTGAGACCATCAATTTTAAATTCACATTCATGAGAGCTTAGATGACTTTTAATACTTACGAAACCATATTAAAATAACTAAAACTATGGTGAATAAAATATCTAGAATATTTACTTACATCTGCGCTTGCCCAATAAAAGACAGATACCGTCAACGAAGTAGGCTGGAATGTAGTGGAAAAGATACTCAGCAAATTGTAGAGCCATTTATATTTTGTCAAAATGGCAAAACAATACCATATGGCTTTAGATGTTGCCACCGTGTAACCAGTGTCATTTACATTATCCTCAACCGTTTCTAAAAGAAAAATGTAATACTTGTTACATTTAAAATATTAGTCTTAAAAAATTAAATTCAGAGCAATGAGAAATTGCGTTTGATCTAAATTATTTAAAAAGTATGGTTGTATTGACATATTGCGCTAAAAATTACTGTTTGTTAAGCTGTCAATGGAGTGTAAAGGACAGCCTCCTCACGCCGCCTTACTCCTCAGGTCGGCTAGGTTCCTCTTAGCTTCCTGCGGCTGGGCCAAGCCGCAGGTACTGGGCCCCACTGCTACGACAAAGCGAGAAACTGTTCGGGGAGTGTAGGACACCCTGCGCCAAGATGGAGTGACGACATTCGCAAAATGGACAGTGTGGGCTGGATGAGAATTGCCGAAGAACGGAAGCGCTGGCATGCATTAGGGAGGCCTATGACCAGCAACGCATTTAACACCCTGCCCTGGGCCTGCATAAGAGGCGCTCCGATACCACGAGGTGCCTCCCTACCTGCAAAGGGTGATCAGGGCCTACCTGTCGCATCGATGTGTCGAGTTCCCGTGCCGAGATGGGCTCCGGACCATCGAGGTGTCGTGGAGTTCCACAGGGGTCGGTGTTGGGACCGCTCCGTGGAACGTTGGTTTTGATTGGGTGCTACGTGGCGGCAATATCGAGGGTGTCGACGTCACTTGTTACGCGGACGACACCCTCGTCACGGCCGTGGACCAATTTCGATTCTCGCCACTGCCGGGGTCGCTCAAGTAATTGGGCGCATCCGGCGGCTAGACAGAGGTGGCGCTCGAAAATCCGAGGCCCTTTGCTTATGGGCCTCGGAACGCTCACCTGCGGACGCCCACTAATCGTTTGCGGCGTCCGCGTCGACGTCAAGCCGACGATCAATTATCTCGGCCTAGTCCTAGACCGCCGATGGAAGTTTTGCGCCCATTTTGAGCGCCTCGCGCCTAGAGTGGCGAGAGCAGCGGCAGCTCTCGGCAGACTGCTCCCCAACACCGGAGGACCCAGCAGCTCCTATCGGTGCCTGTACGCCGGGGTCGTCAGGTCCATGGTCCTGTCCGGGGCACCGTGTGGGCCGACACTCTCCAAAAGGAGAGTACGGCAGTACTGAGGAGAACCCAGAGGGTGTTGGCGATCCGGGCCGTACGGGGCTACCGGACCATCTCCGGCGAGGCGGCGTGCCTGTTGGCTGGCTTCTTGCCCTGGGACCTAGACGCAGAAATCCTCGCGTCACTCTTCTTCTGGCGCGAGGAGGCGAGGTCTCGGGCAGTAGGCCAGCCCAGAGGAGATAAGGGCGCAGAGATGAATTGCGCTCCTTGCAATACAGGAGTGGGAGCTGCGCTGGAGCACCCAGCGCCGGCCGTCAAACTATAGAAGCCATACGCCCGTTCTAAAGTGGTGGCTTGAAAGACGACACGGCTCCCTAACATTCCGCGCGACGCAGGTTCTCTCGGGACATGGCTGTTTCGGGGGGTACCTATGCCACGTGGCCGGTAGGGAGCCTGCAGAGGAGTGCCACCACTGTAGCGTATGCGCAAAATAGACGGCCCAGCACACGCTGGAGGAGTGCCCAGCCTCGGTTGAGCAACGCCGAGAGCTGCGTAGTGTCGTGGGCACGACCTTGGCTTCCTGCCGTAGTGCGCAGGATGCTAGAGAGCGAAAGGTCGTAGGGCGCCGTTCTTGCTTTCTGCGAGGACGTGATGGCCCGGAAGGAGGCCGGAAAGGGACAAGGAGGCCTTGAGCGCCTGGCTATCCGCAGAAGAAGGCCAGGGCGCCGAAGAGTGCGCGACGCGCAACCTTCCCCTGACACTGAGCCCTGGGCGGCCGGCAGAGGGTGCCCGCCGCCCAGAGAAGGGCCCGGCTACAGCGACACGAGGAAGGAACAAGTGTTGGTTTTAGTGGGTATACCGGCGCTCCATCTTGGTCCGGGAGCCCACATATCCCGCTGCGCCCTCACTTTGGAGCGGGGAATCCGTAAGCTGGATTTTTCCAACGATAAAAAAAAAGGCCTATGACCAGCAGTGGACTGACACAGGCTTATAATGATCAAGTTTTGGAGTCTGTATGTTACATGCCACTGTAGATTGTGCTGATATAAGATACAGAATGTTGAAGTGTTGCTGCTGCGTCAGCCAGCGCTGGTGGGGCAGGCTTGAAGTCGAGTTCGAAAGCGTCCCTGTAACCCCATCCTAAAACCGTCAGGAATGAACAAGGTCGTGGATTAAGTCAATGTTCTGTCGTCAACCAAGGTGAAATCGATTGATTAGAAAAAATATTATATTACTTACTTAATGATACCTTGTTTCTAGTATTGGTCACCGTGTATATTTTTGGGATTTGATAGTTCTGATATTTGCTCGCTGTCTCCCACGCGGCAACAATTATCGAGTTGTTCACAATATCGGCGGAACGAGGCCTAAATCGACACTGGTATCCGCCAAAACTACACGCATTACTGCAGTTCCTACACCTAACACAAGCTGAAACATATTATTTTCAGATTTAATTTAGAATCTTAGTAACTTATACTTCGTATAAAAGAGCAATTTACTCTTGAGATACAATAATTTCTTCAAAGAAGGTTTCAAATTTGGCAGTCCATCTATGATAGAGAACAGCCAACTGCGCAGAAGATATTTCTTCACTTTCTTCCTTTATATTATTATATAAAGGAAATAAGAGAAGAAGTATGATGAGATGGATAACCGACACGACCGGATATAGATAAAGCGCAGGACCGACTTTTTACATGCCCATCCGACTCATGGATCATCATATTTCCAGTCAATTGGGTAATCAGCCCACATTACGCTAACCAATTAGAAAACAACTTAGGAAAATTATTGAGTTCCGCAGGATTCATATCCACGAACTCTGGTTTCTAAAGGACAAGCACATACCATTAGGTTACGGAGGCAGATAACTTGAGATAACAGTTAAGTAACTCTTGAGACAATTGGAAGATCAATCTGCATTGCCTTTACCAAGACGACGTAAGTATCAACGCAAAATATATTCTCAAAACAAAGAAGCCCACTTAACCACGTGTTTCCGATTCGTTTACGTCTTCAATCTACTCTACCTTAGTTTGTTAGTTAAACCAGTTTCATTTACAGAAAAAATATTGTAAAGAGCATTTAATTTAATTTAACTCGAAATTAGTACATTTGAGCAGTAAGTTATATATTTTTCATTTTAAAGGCTTTCTCATTTAATAAATAAAATCCCGTACTACATAAACCGCCAATACAAACAAAACAATGCTACTTACAACGGATGCACGCTACGGCTAGATTCTCAATTGGCCCAACTGGAAGACGAGCTGAAGTGTATAATATGAAATGTCTAGGGATTGAGTAAAGTCCTTAGAAAGCGTGAGGATACTCAACCCTGAATCGGGCCACGTTCTGTACTTCTGCATACATACATACGTACGTCTTCAGCCTGTGCCCAGTAGTAGACTATCCACTGCTGGAAATAGGCCTCCCTAACACACCCTATCCTTTAGGGGTTTCGGACCGTATCCCACCACGCTGGTTCAATGCGGGTTGGTGGGTGGACCGACTTTACATGCCCATCCGACGCATGGATCATCTTACTTTCCAGACAATTGGGTGATGACTACATTGAAAATTTGTTGAGTCCCTGCAGGAATTGAACCCACGACCTCCGGTTTCTAAGCAAACGCCCATCCACTAGGCTACGGAGGCAGTACTGACAGGGACCAAATCCATCACAGGTTGGAGTCAGGTTCCTTGTTAATAAATCGCTGATTGACCACATAATTGAAGTCTCCGGTGCGTAGTAAGAATTGCTTACCTTGTGATAAAGCTGACCATCAGATACAAATGATGTCAAAGATATGTACGAGAACATTTCGAGAGCCTTACACAAGACCACTAATGCTCCCTTCAACGTTGTCATAAGGAGTTCAGCGCCAAAGTAGGAGAACAGGCAATCAGCGAATCGATTCTGGGATCATATGGTTACGGGAGCAGAAATCATAGGGGCAAATGATCGACAATTTCCTCGCATTCTTGATGAACACGATCGAGTGGTAGAAATTCTTGGGACGATGGTGTAAACTCTGTGGCGTGCGACGTACAGGCAAAACGTCTAAGCTTCTGAGAGACACTAGATCTCATGGACAAGTGACGTAATGATTCAACCGTCACTTGGTTAGAACAGCAGGATCTTAACAAGACCATCTCCAAGCTGGTAAGGCGCGTCCTCCGTCACTTCAACACGCTCTCGATGCAGAGAGTCTTCGAACAGCGCTTGGAAGAAGCTATCTAAGTGGACCAAAGAAAACGGACAAGTCATCGCTTCGAGACCGCAGGTTCTCTCGGAGATTGAAAGATTTTGCAGACGGTTATACGTGATATTCCAGTAATTGGCCTAGATGAAATCTTGGTGGCTCTTGAGCAACTTTAAAATGGAAAAACCCTGGGAAAGGACGGAGTCATGACGGAGCTTCTGAATGCCGCCGGCAAACCGGTGCTGAGAGACTCGACGGCATTTAACTCGCCTTCTCTCCGGGAAAACTCCTGAGCACAGGCACAGGGGTTTGGTCGACTGTTCTACAAAACGGTAATAATACCTGTCGAAGAACTATCGGCCAACATTACCCTGAGTTATGTCTATAAGTAGTTATCGAGGGTCATCTTGAATCGTCTTGCACGAAAACTCGACGAGGCGCAGCTTTAAGAACAGGCCGGGTTTCGAAATGGTTATAGCACCATAGACCAGACCCACACATTGAGGCAGGTTATGCAGAAGACACATGAGTATAACCAGCCCCTGAGCATGGCATTTGTGGACTATGAAAAGGCTTTTGACTCCACCGAGTGCTGATCTTTCCGAGTCCATACAGTAGCGCAAAACAGATTGGCCACTACTTTCTCTGTTATAGTCCAAAGTGGACAGAAAGAGCCCATCTGCCAGCGCCGAGGTGTAAGAAAAGTAGACGTCATGTCTCCAAAATTGATCTCCGCCGCGTTGGAGGATATGTTCAGGACTCTGACTAGGACTGATACGGCATAAATAAGTACGGTGAGTACATTTCACACCTGCGATTTGCGGACGAAATCGTTATCATGATTGAGACCGCATAAGACCTGCATGAAATAGTGCAAAGCCCGGCTGAGTCTTCTGCATGCATCGGTCTCCGGATGAAATTAGGTAAAACCAAGGTCATGTTCAACGAGAACGTTGATCCGGGACCGATCACAATTGTTGGAACCTTCTCGAAGTGGTTTCGGAACGCTCGAACTAGGTAGAAACAACCTTGAGGCAGAGGACAACTGAAAAATTCGGCTGGCAGGGCAGCTTTTCATAAGGTTCGTTGAGTTTTCATTTACTTATCCCACAGTGCCTCACATTATTACTAAGCTGACCGGATTAGTAAACTCGAAGTGGCAGTGGCCGGTCACATAAGCGGAAATCTGACGACAACGTCAGTCGTCAGAGTCGGAAAATTCTGGACTGGCGACCGAGGCTCGGTATACGAGTGTGGAACGCCCTTTTACCGTGGGGCAATGCCTACGCATACCGTCCTCGCGGAGGCAAAGACGGGTTATGTCGGACTCGCACCGACTAAAACCATCCACGTTGTTCCTTCGTGACGCCTTAGAGATAGGGTCACAGAAACTCTTTGGAAGTCTTCTGAAACCAGCGCTGGCCACCGAATGAGCCCAATCTCGGCCCTATGGCCATCTACCTCCCACTGGGTGCGTCGGGACTAACGCGCCCTTCGTCTCGGCCCCTTTAGTCAGGTAACAGACTCAGTGTGGGACGCCGTGCGCAAGATGAAATGACGAATTTTGCAAAGTGGCCGTTATGTGCTGGATAAGAATAGCCGAAGATCGGAAGCGGTGACTGACACAGACTGATGATACTGATGATGATGAGTAAATGTGTTCTTGGTGACTTGATGAAATGGGATGTGACGACCCCATTACCATATTGACGGCGTATCTGCCTTACAGTTGGAGTAAGACAGATCCGCGGTACAAGTCCAGTGAGTCAATTGTCAATCCACGTGTTCAGCGTGGCAATTACGAGTAATTCATTTTAATGGACGCTATCAAGATCGGTCGTCTTAGGATCTTAGGATTAAAAAAGATCAATGTCCAGCAGTGTAACGCTAAAGGCTTTAAAAGTTTATGATGATGATGATTCATAACTCAACTATTGAATTTTTTTTATTTTAGCCCCATAATTTGTATAAGTTTAAAACGCAGTTAAAAATTTAATTAAGTAACATTAAACAAGCTCCAGATAATGATATTTATTTGAGATAAATAAAAAATACATACTCCACTTGTGCCAAAAGCGCAGCTCATATCTACCCATCCTGGGACAGGATCACGGTACGTACATGTCACTAAAATGGAAAAAATATATATTTAGCATTATCCATTAAGAAAATTATTTAAACTGACATATAATCTCTACAGATATATAAAGCACCATCCAGAATAAATTTTTAATCCTGATATACTAAAAAATAACACAAACATTAACCCAAAAACTTACCAATCGATGGTCGTATTATGCAAACGGTAAATTTTTCCCTTCTGTGCGAATTAACTCCTCTGCAATTGCTTTTGAAAATGTATACGTATTTGGCCAATTATCAAGAAGTCTGAAAATATTATATAACATAGTTGTTATCAAATAGAGGGTTGTGTATGTACTATCCCAATTTTAAGTCCTTATACTAAAAAAAATTGAGTTGATTCTTCTTAATGTCAAGTATGGAAATAATTATATAAAAAGCATGAAAATCCAACAATTAACTTGTTCTCTTTTATGATAAGAAGAAAGCTTAAACAAAACTCCATAACTATAGGAAATTCTAAAACATTTTGATGTAGTTTTATTGAAGTTTAAATAGGTTAAAGAATATATATAATTTCTTCATATTTATATATTTACATATATAAAGTCTCCTATGGTTGACTTTATTGATAAGATTTTGAGTGAAGTTATTAAGTAGGTCGTATTAGAGCAAAAATAGGTAAATTATAAAAGTATAACTTACACGGGCGCTAAAGCCTTCAACTTCTCATTACTCATTGATTCAGCAATTTTAATCGCAGCGTCCGGTGGTAAAGGCGACTTGTAGAAGTTTTCGGATACCGAGCCCTTCACGTGATCCCGTGTTGCATGGGCGTACGCAGTGGACACATACACGAAGGAACGCAGTTGCGCACAATCACTCGCCAGGCGCAGGGCCTCACGTGTCCCGCGCGTGTTGCTTAGCAACGCCGCTTTAAGTTCCACATCAAAACGCACATTTGCGGCCACGTGGAATATTATGCCTATCTATTAATGATTTAATTCATCAATAAGGTTACGAGACAAAAGAAACGTTCACATCATACACATCATCAGCCTTTGTTAGTCCACTGCTGACATAATCCTCCCTAATACACCCTATCCATTAGGGGTTTGGACCGTATCCCACCACGCTGGTCCAATGCGGGTTGGTGGGTGGACCGACTTTTACATGCCCATCCGACGCATGGATCATCTTACTTTTCAGACAATTGGGTGATCGGCCCAAATTGCCTAACCAACTAGGAAACAACAATGAAAATTTGTTGCGTCCCCGCAGGATTCGAACCTACGACCTCCGGTTTGGCAGTAAAGAAACGTTCACTTTGTCTCAATAATACAAATATAAATTTAACATAATACAAACCCTCCAAAAACAGATACTTTGATGATACTACCTTAAATAATATTAGGAAGGTCGGAGCTTCTAATAATTTAAAATATCAGTAACTTCAAGATATATTTATTGGTTATTGTTTTTTACCAAAGAGCAAGTTTAAAGCTTCTTAAATTCCCCTAGATTTAAAGTTTTAGCTTAGATTGTACATATTTGCAGTATGTACAATACTGTAAATTTACCTCTTTACTAAGATTTTCCCATTCGCAATTGTTTAAACCTAAATTATTTTCACTGATGTCTCCTTGTATTGCAATGACATATTTTTCAAAATCTGTTTTTAGCTTCCTCAATTCGTCGAACAACTGAAATCATTTTAAAAAAATCATTTGCAAGAAATAATATAATGTGATCGTGTTGGATTACTTCAAATTATTTTAAACATTATTCCTGAGAATGAACGCCGTTTTCAACATCAGCATCAAAAGGGTTGAATTGTTAGGCAATTAAAAGCGATAAAATCCGTAAAACTGTATTATTTTCGTACACATCAAAAATATAATTTATACTAACCGGATCTTTTAAGACTTGGATTAATCTCTCTTTTGGACTTTTGTCCCTTTTTTGTCTTATTAACACAAAAATTTTACTCGGAGCGCACGTTCTGCAAGTATAGAAAGCAAATTATGGTTTTATAAATATTTGCCTGCTTAAATAATTTAAACATCCGTTCAACATTGTACTAAATGATACATTATACGAACACATCCTAATGAAAGATCTCACAGGTCGGAAAATAAAGCACCAATACGATTTACTACATCTACATGTTATTTTACGTTTATTTTTCCTAATTTATTTCGAAGGTTGAGGAACAGCCGGCCCACCTGATGTTAAATCGTCATCGACGCCGATAAACATCGGCAATACCAATCACCAATGCGCTGCCTACCATGAGATATAGGATGCTAAGTCTCGTTTACCTGTAGTGTTTTGCGCTACTGCTTTGTGGCAGAAATAGACACCGCGGCAGTACCACCCCAGACGGCCCCCTGTAAAAACGGGACCTACTACCTCTAAAATTTTGTTACTAACCAGATAAACATTATTATCGTATACTTTTTTCTGGTCATGTAAAATTACCTTAGCAGTTTTTCTATTAGAAGTTTTCCGAGAAAACCAGTGCCGCCCGTCACAAATATTGCACTACCTTCGTAGAATTTTTGACCGGGGTATCGCCAGAAGCGGCAGCCTTTTGAATAGCATGTTGATGAGCAATTGTGACCTCTTCTATTGCAGAGACAGGATCCATCACGACATACAAAATATGTATAAAATACGTTCCTATTTGTTTTGTGTAGTAGTTATGAATGCTTTTATCAAATTATTGTTTAATTTTTCACGTAACAGCAAAAGAATTACTTCAAATAATTAGGCAACTTGAACACAACTCTTCGCCTTAAAGTTGGTCGGAAATGTAAAGAAAATATAACTTAAACCAATTTTTAATATATATAGGGACGATTTTTAGGTAAAGGTATAAATTTTCCATTAACATACAATTCGAAACATGAAATAATTTAAGTAAATTAATGCGATACTAACATAAATTTGCCGATTTGAATTTGAATTTCGTTTAGTATTTATTTATTTATTCAAAGTTTCTATAAGTAAGTTGAATTGTCATTTTATTTAATTATTTTATTGTCATTTTATTAGTTAGTTATCATTATGTGACCTACTACTCAAATGAGTTAAATCCTAAAATAGTTTTAATAACTTCAATGAAATCTGTTATAATAAGTGATTAGTCCTGTCATTTAAGCTTAAATTAGGTACGAATCTCGGAATTTGAGATGCCTAGCTGTAATTCTGTAAATACTTGTGTATTGACACCCTAAAAGTTGTCTGAAAACAAAAAGGTCAAAGGTCACAAAAATCGATTTTTGCGCTATTTTGGAAATATCTCATTTCCCAGGGTTTTTTGCTATTTGTATTTATTACCAATATTGAGAATACTAAATTTCTACAAATTTTGTGGAAAAATTGCTTCATACGGTGAACCGTTTTCGAGATAACGGACGGTCACCGCATCACTTCAGGTCAACCAGTGCTTACGGTCGAAAACGCACCATATATAGTTGATGAACTATCGATAAATCAATGATTATAAATATTTGTCAATTTTATTAACTATTATATTATACTTATCATTTTTCCCTAACTTATCCACTTTTTATCCAGTATTAGTTTATTTAACAACACTTACCTACCCATGTAATTGCAAAATTGTTAATGAAAGTATAAGAATTATATTTTAATTTTAACCTCATTAACGTTAATAACTTCTTACGTAATGAAAAAAAAAATATTTTTAATTTTGTACTTATTAAAAATATCATTAAATATTTTTTTTAAATTGAAAGTAAAAATGGAATAAAGAGTACAAAATTCATTTTCATCATCGTCTTCTGGCTCGCTAAAGCTAAAATGGAGATGGGCAGAACATGTAGCACGACTAAAAGATAACCGCTGGACTAAAAAAATAACATCATGGCAAGGGCCATCGGGACAAAGAAAAAAAGGTAGACCAAATGCGCGCTGGACAGACGACATTACAAAAATAATAGGGTACTAATTGGATGCGAGTTGCAAAAGACAAAGAAAAATGGATTAAATTTGGAGGAGGCCGTTACCTTCTATTAAGAGGGTTCTGCAACCTTTTTCCATCCAGAAAGTGACAATAAATATACTTAGATAAATACATATAGGTTAAGGCAATTGTCAGAAAAGTAAAATTATTTGATTGTATTTTTATTTTTAATTATAAGAAAATAAAATTTTATTAAATTCATACATTGATTTGCTTTTTGATTACATAAAATAAATTAAATAAATGTCTTGTTTAAATATTTTTAGCAAACAAACTGTTCCTTTAATTGTTAATCAAATAACTTTTTTAATCATGAGAGAATAAAATTTTATCATATTTGTATTAACATAAAATTATTAATTGGAACAAAATTTTATAATATTAACATAAAAGGAATGAAATAAATAACTATTAGACTATTTAATTTTTGCATGCAAATTGTATTGTAAACTTATTATGATGCGGGAAACAAAAGGTTTTTTATTTTTATTTATGTTTTTATTTACATTAAATTTTATCATTATCATTTTTTTCCTAACTTATCCACTTTTTATTCAGTATTCATTTATTTAACAACACTTACCTGCCCAAGTAATTGCAGAATTGTTAATAAAAATATAAGAATTATATTTGAACTTTAACCTAATTAATGTTAATAACTTCTTACGTGATGAAAAAAAATATGAATTAATCTTTTTTTTAAATATCATTGAAATTTTTTTAATTTATTGAAAGTTGAAAAATGGGTAAAAACTACAATTTATAATTTTAATCATCTTTTCTCTTCATCATCGTCTTCTAGCTGCTGGTAAATTTCAAACTGGTCATCATTATCGTCTTCAACGACATTTGTCACAAGTTCTTCCATGATTTTGGGGTCAAAGGTTCCATTTTCGTTAACGTCGCTATAATATGGTAGAGAATCGAGACAAGTTTGCCCATTACATTGGCCACAAGCTAAAGAGGGTATCTCGAATTGAGTTCAGGGGCAATCAGTCAATTTACCAAGCCCGTGCCAGTGGGAGCATCTCCTGTTTAATGGACGCCAACAAAACGACGATCCCTAGTTTCGCGGTAGGTCCCATGATTCCCTGGACACATTGGTATGATAACCCATGTGCCATGGTAACGGTACAGGACAAGTGGTGCTTAGAAACCCTGGGTTATGGATCAACTACCACAAACGGCATAGCTGCATTACAACGGACAAACGCGTTATGACTGGCTGAACTGAGCCGAGCTGGAGGTAGAAACGGGTAAAATCCGGTGGCACGTTTTAGGGTTGTTTGAAGTCCTAAGACCAGGAGAAGAAACAGTAATCTTGCCATCGGGTCACGTACTCTACTTCAAAGGGAGCAATTATCTGTGATTGGGTTGCGTGGGATTCCCCATCAATAAATACCTCGTTAAAAACATAATTGCAGTCCTGAGTGTGTCGAGTAGTGTAGCGTACCGCCTTGTTTAAACTTGCTAAATGGTTTACACACCCTTAAAATTGATGCAAGTGTGCGTCAAATTATGCCCTGACAACGTAGTGGATTCCACTTTCGATGGGTCCGCGGGCATGCACTTAACTCCACAACAGTGTTGTTGTACAAGAGATTTTAATACCGGTACGGTGTACAATTGGCGTCGAATCGTGTTTAACACGTTATGGTTGTCGGCGGTCGGAATCATGCAGAACCGTGCTAATCTACTTCACCTCGAAGAACTTCCGCTGCTACCAATAATTTTATATGTTTAAGGAAGAAGAATCCTCCTGAAAGGGACATGGCGGAGTTCCGATACCAACCAAAGATCCGAAATTGGAATCTATCGTATCATTGATGCGGGCCGGAAGCATATTCAGGGATGTCTCTGTGATCAATGAAATCAAACCTGATGACCGCCGGTTGGTTAGAGCTCCCTAAATGAGGTTAGCGGCGAGTGCCTTTTGAAAATTCATTCTCCGACCTGACTTCCTGACGATCACGAAAGCTTCGAAAATGCCACCTGGTATTAAAAAACCGATTCAATGCCTTTAATTTGTTGAAAACCACAAAGGACGAGGCGCTGGATGCCGTAGTGGACATTACACGGAACGTAGGTAAAAGGTTTTGCAGTACTAAACGTACCGTGAAATCCAAACTTTCCGATGAGACATGGTCGGATGATAGAGGAACTTGACGTCGGCAACAAGAGGACGATACCTTAATAATATAAATACTTTGAGTATTTACCCAACGGATAATTGAACGATTGAGCAGAATAGAGGGTAGAAGGTTTTAGTGGAGTAGCTTGGCAGAAGCCATCTGTCGAAACTCAGGAACAGCTCCGGCTCGATGCTTTCTTCTAAGCCTGAGATCGTAAGTGAAATTGGGGATTTCAACGGCAAAGTGTACGCGTCTAAAGCTCCTCAACCTAATAACCGGGTTAATTATCCGCATGCTAATCTAACTCGGCATCTTTCTGTTAAGCTTCCTAACGTCAGTTTTGACATTAGTCTGGCTCTCTTAGGCATGAAGTTGGAGGCTGATACTGGTTTATGTGATGATCCTGTCCTTAGCGAGCTGAAAGCTATTTTAATTCCGTCCAGCATCAGGGCATTTTCTCCTAAAGGAAAAAGTATCTAGAGGTAGGGTTGTTTTGTTCATGGAAGACAAGTTGTGACTAATCTCCTTTTAAGCCACATCTCTGACTTTTCTCGAGGTCATGATTGCAACAGTAACAAGTTGAATTGTTTCCAGCCTCTGGAGCAAGCTTGATTTTGGTACCATAGACCATCTACACCAAAAGGCTAAAGTTATTACCAAAGTCTTACTAGTACAATCCGGCCTCTGTACCCCTTCTTTTATACATTATAATAAAGCTTTTGACTCCGCGGAAGCCTAGGCCGTTCAGGTAGCTTTTTAATTATGTCAGGTCGATTATCGATACGTCAAGGTGCTGTAAGACGTGCATGGCGCTGCTTTCGGTTCGGTTTCAAATACTATGGAGGACGTATTCAAGACTAGTAATACTGTAGCCTCCAAAAGCATCTCGGCCAACTACCTTTACACCTCCATTTTGCCGACAATATTGTAATTTTGACCGAATAGATGGAGTGCTCGCAGGATATGATGCACAAGGCTGTGCATCACAGTAAAATCATAATTTAACAAACATAGCTCCAGAGGCCGATCTATGTTTATGGTGTTACTTTTGAGTTGTTTGTGCTCTCAGTCTTGCATGGCTGATCTACTATGGAGTAGCACTTTATGCTCCAGTGTATTTGACGGATAAAGAGCAAATCATCCGTAAAATAACTAAGGGGTTTGTATGGCTCAGTGTTTACAGCTAGTTACCGAGAACTTAAAGATCTTAACCAATTTCAATTTAAAAGCAACTGCAGTACTGAATTGATAAGTGCTAACAACTGAAACTCAATTTTCTGCGACAAAGGACTTTTAAGAAATCAGTAAGAAAGTTTTAACTTCCCATTTTAATTGTTTTATAAAAGAACATATGATTCTAAATAGAAATTAAACCGTATTCTAATCCTATATAAATTAATGTAAATTAAAAAAAAAAAGTAATAACTTGACTTTGACATTTAATTGATATAATTTTTATCTTTCAAAAATAATATTTGTACGCTCCGAAAGGAGCAAAAACATATGGGTCTGAGTGTTTGTAATTCTATTATGCTATACCATGTTTTTACAAATAAATGTCTTATTGTAATAATAAATATTATTATAAAGTCTTCGACAATTACTGAAAAGGATACAGCTCACGATTGAGTGGCAGTAGATATGTCATGTAATCAGAAGAACTGATGGCAGATGGGATAAGATTCTATAATGGAGACCGCGTTTGGGAAGACGGAGTGTGTAGAGTGCATGAAACTTAGCAGCTCGCTGTTAGTCGCCTGAGCTCACTATAAGGGCGTGCTGAACTGTATCTTCGAAGCATATGAAGTTAGTACGCACTAGAAAACTGCATTACTTATGGCCATAAGTATTCGTTGGCCAGCATTGAGATGATCTGAAATGAAAGCTATACCACAGGATCTAGATTTCAGATAAAAACATGACCTTACTTTTCATCTATAAGTAAATACATATAATATCATGGAGATACAAACACACAGATACAGCGTTACGTTAAACATTTAAAAAACATTTTATAAAATTCATTAGAAATTACTGACGTAATTAAATGACAAAATAAAATGTGATGATAATTGAATATAGAATTAAAAATAACATATTCATTCTTCAGTATCAATCAATAATAATTAAAAAGTGTAATTATGAAACGAAGAGTTCAGTCAAAATATAAAAAAGAAAAAGAAAACAATTATTTCTCTTTCACGTCATAGAAACATCTAGTCAACAACCATTTTCTTTGTGTTTGAATTTAGATTTAATAATATTGTTTTTCTTTTTTATCCTCATCAGAAGAAATTTAGTACTATATATTTAATTGGTAAATGCACTCCACCAGCGTAGTTTTATGAAATAAAGCCGGTTTTAGTATTTTATCCAGGAACAGTCTATTTAAATTTCGTGAGCTCCGAAAAAAGATTTCAATGGCTCTTTTATTTATATTCCTATTTTTAGGACATTTACATGTTTCTAAAAATATATGTAATATGGAGAAAGGTCATAGTATTGGGAGTCCTATAATGTTTTGCAAGAAATCAAACCATTAAACTCATGCCCTGATACAACGTTTTGCGCTATATTCACTCTGTTTATGTGCAGACTACATAACCGTATCTTAAAATTGTGTTCCTTTTTATGATATGCATTTTATTAATTTACAATATCACTAAATATTCCTTAGTTTTGGAAATAAAACACGCTTTGGTTGTAACGTTTCCTATGGTACAATGACCTTAATTCTAATGAATTTATCAGTGAGCATTAGTCACTGATAAATTCATTATAAAATTTCTTCCTTCTGGTTTCTTCCGTTGTAATGAATAACAATCAGGAAAATTTTAATATTAAGTCAATTTATTTGATTTTAATTTTGTACAGTAAACCAATATGAAAATTTAGATTTTAAAGTAAATTTATTTACCTCGATTTGAATTTTGTTTCGTAACAAAACCATGCTGTGAAGGTGCCTGTGATTGATATTTGTGACGTAAAACCGTATGTAAATTAAAAAACAAAACTATTGTTTAATGATTTCAAATTGGACATTTATATTATATAGAGCAGATTTTAATTTATTTATATATTATTTAAGGCGTTACGAATTCTAATTAGGTGGTTGTCGGTTTAACGATATTGAAATATACCTAGTTTTAAAAGTTTCTGTCAGAACATCTAAAAAATATATTGATAGACTGTCCGTGTCAACTGCCCATTTATTTGAACGTCTTTGGTTTAGCTTTTAACTCTATAACTGAAAGTTAATTATTTAGTATTAGAAAACAGATAACTTGTTGTTAATCGCCAATGCAGAGGGGGGCGGTAAATGACTTCACAAATAGAAACTAAACGTTTTAACAAAACTTTTATGGTGAAAGAAATTCTCTACTACTTTACTACATAGATAGTACCATGAGATGGTGTTATGTATAATACATGCACAATGTAGTTGAGAAATACTGATAATTTTATAAGTTTCTAGTGTGGTGTGGTGAACCCAGTATAAAAGTTTCCGTATTATATTAGTTAATAGTTTAGTAGTATAAATAATCCATGTGCTGTATATTATTACTTTTATGAAAGGTAAAGTCAATATTTACTTCTAAAGTAGTTAAATCAAATGGTTCCTGTAGCTTTTGATGAATGGGCAACAGTTGGAATTCACAAAAAGCAGGTAAAATTACCTAAAACTTACCGGTGAAAAACATATAATCATATAAGACTTTTTCTTGCACATTTCAATGCCTATTGAAAAACATTGTACTGTCGCGAGATCTCTATAACAAAAAAAAAAAATTAAAAAATTGTCAGCTCAAATAAAAATTACTTGAATTTTATCAACGAGTAAAACTAGAAGAAAAGAGGTACTAAGAGCAACTCTAATATAACTTTAAATATTGATGACCTGTATATATAGGGGCAACCCGAAGATGTTATACTTTTTCGAAAAATTCTTTGCGGATATTCCGATTCTTCACAGTCCATAAACTGCACCTACTAACAGTTGCTTTGAGTCACTATTAAAATATATTACAATAGAATGTACAGAAAATTTTTATTTACAGGCGTAAGGTACAGGAGATGTTGTAGTATTTAAGCTTTAGATATGAAAAAAACTACGACCTAGGGGATCTCTGTTATTATCATTTTAACAATATTTACCTAACCTAATGACAATATTCAGTAAGTGATATCAGAAGGGGCAGGTTTCCTGACCTAATGGAAACATATAAAATTAGCACCGATATTTAAATCAGGATGTAATACGGACCCTAATAACTTTGGACCCTACATCTCCTTTGCCTACTCCATGAAATTATTTGAAAAACTCTTATTAAACCGAACTGGTTAAACTTGTTTTGATGATCTACTAAATAACAAACAGTATGGACTCCTTGGGGTCCGGCGCTCAACAACTGAGCATCCAGGTAGTAAAAAAGCATTTGTGAGGCTTGGGAAGGATCTTGGGATGCTGAAGCTTTTCTGTGATCTCAAAAAGGCTTTTTGATGGTGGCCACCTTGAAACTCTGGTCAGGAAATTACGTCTACTATGGTATAAAAATACCGCACTCAACCTCTTCGTAGTTGAGCCAGCAAATTCATTGTTGTTGTGGTTGACTTGTACGGTAAAAGATCTCGAGGCCCCGGTAAGTATGGGGGTCCCACAGGATCCATTTTTGGGCCTTTTCTCTTCCTCATTTATTAAACAACTTCATGTGTAATAAATGGCGAGGAGATACCTCCTAGATTTTTAAGTTAAACGACATACGTGAATGAATCACGATATAAATATCCTCTCTCTCTATAGAAACGAATTGGTTTAGTGTTAATAACACTGTTAAACCAAAGGAAACAAAATTTAGATTCATGACTCTTAATATATGAAGCGTATTAATTTGAAGTGGTTATATGGATGAGGGAGGTTAGGCGTAGTTGAATCATCTATTGTTTCTAGGAATAACTATTATATGCAAAACTATTAGGGGCCCATAATATTAGGCTAGCAAATTACGAGGTGTGTTCAAAAAAGTATCTTAATTTTAAATTTTCCAGGTTACTCATTTTTGTTTTGCGAACAACCGAATTTCATTACTTGTTGCATTATATTTGGTACTCATTTCTCTGACTTATGCTAATAAGCTCGGCTATTTTGAATATTCACTTAATTGTCTTCACTTCAACCTTCATATTGTGAAGCCGTTCTTTCCTATAACAGAACTCATGATGCACCACGCCCCTGCAATCGAAAACTGTCAGAAAAACTTTCACATTCGATCGAACTTGGCGCGCTTTTTTTCGGTCTTGGTTCGTCAAACGCTTCCATTGAGATAATTGAGCTTTGGTTTCGTCATCTCTTTAAACCCCACGATTCGTCACTAGTTGCCGCCTCACAAGAGAAAATTTTTTCACTTCATTAATATTATTTTCGTCTGCTGTTGTTGAAGTGCTCGATTCGGCACCCACTTCGTCGTTCGCCTCTTCTCACTGCCTTCTGAACGCACCACCGATAAACGTTGCTTCGGTCCAGACGCCTCTTCGTATACCTGAGTGTTCTTTAACATTCGGAATGCATCCACAATTCGTTCAGTTTTAACACAAAACTTGATACAGGTTCCTTTGATCCATTCACTTTTAAATGAGTAAAATCGAAGACTATCCAAAACGCATTACCAAGCTGTCAACAATTAAGTGACATTCAAAATAGCCGGAAGCTTGTCGGTATAAATTGAAACAATTACCAACATAACGCTACAAAAAAAATTTAAACTCAGTATACGTCACCCACTGAAAATTCAAAATTCGAAAAATAAATATATTGTTATGCAAAGTTTATATCTTTTTTTATTCCTGGACTAATCCTTTCGTGTTAGTTCTTACTCTGGGTATAATCTGTAGCAACTTGCAGAAATATTTTAACAATTTTACATTTAACTTTCATTCATATCTGTTTTTTTTTTCTTGTAATTTAATTAATATAATTCCATAAAACTCAATAATCTGACCCAATAAGAAGACGTTTTTGACAATGCAATCGTAGTCAGAACCTCAAAAATGTTTGAATATACAATATTAGAATATTTTAGCTGTAAATTGTTTAGAATTAGCAGTAAATTTACATGGAAGTTTCGTTAAATAATTATAGCTATTGTATTTGAAAATATGATTACGATTTACTACCACAAATTTACAGGGCTGGTTTAAAAATTTTAAAGTGTTTGTTAAGCTGGCACGGAGGGCTAAAGCTAGGGCACTCTACAAGACCATCAAGAGTAGTGCTTGATCCGTCAGAGAACCAAGTCACTAACACAGCCCTCGGTTAAGGCTGAAATAGCAGTGGACTAGTCACATAAATCACAGAACTGACGAACACTGGAGTCGGACGCTTCCACAAGTGGAGACCGAGTCTTGGAACACCCATTGTAGCACACTACGTTTATCACAGGAGTGACGAAATTCTTCAAGACTGTGTGAGATGGAGAGAGCAAAGATCGGAAGCGGTAGCGTGCATTAGGAGAGGACTATGTCCAGCCATGGACTGACACGGGCTGATAATGAATGAACTAATCAAAAAAAAACTGGATTAAAATAAGATACTGTGACAAAAAAAATTGTGTAAACTTACTTCCTCACTAACAATTTTCTAATCACCAAAACCTAATTTGATTTCACTGATATTTCCCTGTTTATCCTTTTGAAATACGTTTTGGGTTTTCTTATGTGTTAATCAATTGTTAATTTATTTAATCTTCATTAGCTAAAAAAAAAATATTTATGTTACGCCGTTATTATTTTAATTCATAACTATGAATTACCGGATCTTTAAACTTCCAGCCTTTATTGCCTGGTTGGATTCTTGTCTCTTTTAAATCTGATGCTCATAAGTTCTTCTTGGTTTCACATGTTCTGAAAAAGTCGCTTTTTTTAGTCTAAATTATTCTGTGCAGTTTGCTTCTCTTTTTTATAAAGGTTTAGAAAATATTAATGACCAGTATAGACAGAGCTCACAGGAAAAAGAAGTTATAAGCGCCCAGATGTGTGAAAAAAATCAAAAAAGTGATATACGGACAATAATTTTGAAACGAATCTTCGATAAAAAACAAAACAGCTATACAAACTAATTGTGCTTTTAGCTTTTAGTACGGAGTCAGACTGCTGCCAAAATTGCTAATAATGGGACTTTGCTTATATGTGTACGTCAATATTACTATTTAAGCTATTCGATTTAAAACCAGATCAAGGAATAATGATAAAAGATACATCTCAACAATTTTACTTTTTTGATGTTTGAAATACATAGATGTATACAGCTACATTTTTCAACGACCTATGCTTTTTCTATCTCAGAAGTACTATAATCATCATATGATAATCTATATTAACAATTTTGATCCAAGTTGTAGTCTAGTTTTAATGAAAATTATATTTTCAATTGTCAATAAAGCAATTTGGTTTATTTATCCGCTAAAGGCTTTTATTATTACTACGCTTTTTTTACGTCATACGTATGTTAGTATTAAAATTCGGAATTACTCGAAATTTGGCATACTAATTATTAAGGACCGTCGTCACTGTTTAAAAAATCTGATAAATATTAAAAAAGTATAATAGTTCAAAAACAAAAAAATGGACTTGGTACAAAATCTAGCTAAAAAAGTAAAATATTAATAAATTTAGTTAAAAATGGACAAAAAATAAATTTTATCAAGCTTCTCATATCCATATAAATATTTATTATTGTTCACTATATTGCTGGTGGTTGCAGGCACGCGAGCAACAGTCAGGCCACCCTAATGGAAAGTGATCACCGTATGGTTGTTTGGGAAAATTATTTAGAAGTAGTTCAATTAAATTAAAGTGTTGACGAAAATAAAGAATGGCTATTATAATTAGATATACTAGTACAGTTTGTTAAAGACTAGACTAGTAAAAACCAAGATTTGTAGTAAAACACAAATTGGACTAAAACTAATAATTACATTGCAATTATTCGAATGTGAGAAAATTAAATATGAGAATGCGTGGGGATGTGACGATCCCTCCCGTAGAGTGAGGGCTGAATCTGGTTCAGGAACATCAGTCAATTTACAAGCCCATGCCAAATTGAACATCTCTCTCTATTTAATGGACGCCAACAAAACAAAACGATCCCTAGTTTCGCGGTAGTCCCATGATTCCTGGACACGGTAGTATGATAACCATGTGCCATGGTAACGGTAGGACAAGTGGTGCTTAGAAACCCTGGGTTATGGATCGCTACCACCAAATACTTGACATGGCTACATTACCAGACAAACGTTGCCGACTGGCGAGCCAGGCCGAGCTGGAGGTAGAAACGGGTAAAATCCGGTGGCACGTTTTAGGGTTGTTTGAGAGTCCTGACCAGGAGGAAAACAGTAATCCGCATCAGGTTACGGCCTCCTGCCGCTTCTAAGGAGCAATTATCTGTGATTGGGTTGCGTGGGATTCCCCATCAATAAATACCTTGTTGAAAACATAATTGCAGTCCTGAGTGTGTCGAGTAGTGTAGCGTACCTTGTATTTAAACTTACTAAGTGGTATACTCTTAAAGTGATACAAGTGTACGCGTCAAATTCAGCACGCCCTGACAACGTAGTGGATTCCACTTTCGATAGGTCCGCGGGCCTTGCATAACTCCCACAACAGTGTTGTTACAAGAGATTTCAATACCAAAGTGGGTGTACGAATTGGCATCGAATCGTGTTTAACACCTTACGGTGTCGGCAGTCGGAATCGTAGGGGCAAATGCTAATCTACTTCCTCGAGAAAGGACCACTTCTTCTTAATAATTTATATGTTTAAGAAGAATCCTCACAAGAAGGGGACATGGCAGAGTTCCGATACTGTGACAAAGATCCGAAAATTGAAATCTATCATCGTGCCGGGCCGGAAGCACATATTCAGGGATGTCTCTGTGATCAATGAAATCAAAACCTGAAGTGACCGCCGGTTGGTTAGAGGCTCCCTAAATAAGGGTTGGCAGCGAGAGTGCCTTTTGAAGAGATTCATACTCCGACCTGACTTCTGACAAGTCACGAAAAGCTTCGAAAATGCCACCTGGTATTAAAAAACCGATTCAATGCCTTTAATTTGTTGAAAACCACAAGGACGAGGCGCTGGATGCCGTAGTGGACATTACACGGAACGTAGGTAAAAGGTTTTGCAGTACTAAACGTACCGGCAGGAAATCCAAACTCTCCGATGAGACGCTTGGTCGGATAGAGGAACGTCGGCAACACGAGGACACCGATACCTTAATAATATAAATACTTTGAGTATTTACCCAACGGATAATTGAACGATTGAGCAGAATAGAGGGTAGAAGGTTTTAGTGGAGTAGCTTGGCAAAAGCCATCAGTCGAAACTCAGGAACAGCTCCGGCTCGATGCTTTCTTCTAAGCCTGAGATCGTATTATATTGAGAATTGAGGATTTAACGGCAAAGTGTACGCAATCTAAGCTCCTCAACCCTAATAGCGGGACAATTATCCGCATGCTAATCTAACTCGACATCTTTCTGTTAAGCTTCCTAACGTCAGTTTTGACATTAGTCTGGCTCTTAGGCAGCTTAAAGTTGAAAGGGCTCCTAGGAGGGCTAAAACTGGTTATGGCTGGCGATGATCCTGTCCTTAGCGAGCTTCGAAAGCTATTTCATTCCGTCTAGCATCAGGGCATTTCTCTACAGGGCGTATCTTTACGAAGAGGCTGAGGTTGTTTTGTTCCTTAAGAGAATTTGACAAGATTTACCGACTAATCTCACTTTTAAGCCTCATATACAAGCTGTTCTCGAGAGTCATGAGGAATTGCAACAGTAACAATTTGAATTGTTTCCAGCCTCTAGGCAAGCTTGATTTGGTACCGTAGACCACATCTACACCATAAGGCAAGTTGTACAAAAGTCTTACTAGTACAATCAGCCTCTGTGCCTTGCCTTTATACATTATAATAAAGCTTTTGACTCCGCGGAAGCCTAGGCCGTTCAGGTAGCTTTTTTAATTCTATTAAGTCAATTATCAATACATCAAAATTGCTAAGACTTGCATGGCTTTACTTTCGGTTCGGTTTCAAATACTATGGAGGACGTATTTAAGACTAATACTGGCATCAACGCTCATCGTATTACATACCACACACTCCATTTTGCCGACAATATCGTAATTTTATAGCGATCGATGGAGTGCTCGCAGGATATGATACACAAGGCTGTGCATCACGATAGAAATCATGTTTAACAATTTATGTTTCTCTGCAGGAATACGATCTATGTTTATGGTGTTTACTTTTGAAGTTGTTGTGTTACTCTCAAGTCTTCCGTAGCTGATCTACTGAACTGCGCTATGCTCCAGGTGTATTTGGATAAAACCAAATCAAATATTAAAATAACTGAGGGTTTGTGTAAAAGCTCCAATTCTTTAGCCTGGATTGCCAGGAACTTAGGAATCTTAACCAATTTCAATTTAAAAAGCAACTGCGAGTACTTTGAATTGATAAGTGCTATAACAACTAAACTCAATTTTTCTGCGACAAGGACTTTTAAGAAAATCAGTAAGAAAGAGTTTTATTTAATTTAATTGTTTTGTAAATTTGTATGATTTAAGTAAAGAAAATTGACATATTCCTGAAAATCCCTCATCAAAATTAATGTAAATTAAAAAATGATAACTTAGAAACTGACATTTAATTGATATAATTTTTATCACTACAAAATAATATTTTAGCCACACTCCGTGGAGCAAAAACATATGGGTCCTAGGTGTTTGTAATTCTAGTAGCCACTTTCCGCCACCATGTTTTTAAAATAAAGCCTCTGTGTAATAATAAATATTATTATAAAGTCTTCGACATAGTGCGATGGATAAGCTCGTTGAAGTGGCAGTGGGCTGCTCATGCCAATCAGAAGAACTGATGGCAGATGGGATAAGATTCTATAATGGAGACCGCGTTTGGGAGAGACAGGTGTGATGCATAAAACTTAACAGCTCGCTGTTAGTCGCCTGAGCTCACTATAAGAGGGCGTGCTGAACTGTATCTTCAAGAAGCATATGAAGTTAGCGCACTAGAAACTGCATTACTTATGACCATAAGTATTCGTTGTGTATTGAGATGATCTGAAATGAAAGCTGCTACCACAGGATCTAGATTTCAGATAAGAAACATGACCTTTCATCTATAAGTAAATACATATCCTTAATATCATGGAGATACAAGCACACAGATACAGCGTTACATTCAAACTTATTTAAAAAACATTTTTATAAAATTCATTAGAAATTACGCGACATGGTGCGGCAAAATAAAAATAACGATAGTCTGAATATAAATTAAAAATAACATATTCATTTTCAATTATCAATCAATAATAATTAAAAGTGTAATTATGAAACGAAAGTTCCAGTCAAAATAATATAAAAAAAGAAAAAGAAAACAATTATTTCTCTTTCACGTCATAGAAACATCTAGTCAACAACCATTTTCTGTGTTTGAATTTGAATTTGACAATATTGTTTTCTTTTTTATCGCAATGGAAAGTTTATTTTATATGTTAATTGTTAATGCTCATAGCGTAGCAGTTTTTATGAAATAAAGCCGGTTTTAGTATTTTATCAAGGAATTCAGTCTATTTAAATTTCGTGAGCTCCGAAAAAAGATTTCAATGGCTCTTTTATTTATATTCCTATTTTTTGGGACATTTACACATGTTTCAAAAACATGTAATGACGGAAAGGTCATAGTATTTAGAGTCCTATATAATGTTTTGCAAGAATCAAACCAAACTCCATATATTGCCCTGATACAACGTTTTTGCGCTATAAATGCTCTGTTTATGTGCGGACTACTAAACCGTATCTTAAAATTGTGTTCCGTACCCTTGTTGTTGTTTTATTCAATTTACAATCTTTCAATATTTCCTTGGTTTGGAAATAAAACACGCTTTGGTGCAATAGCGTTTCTGTATTAGTATTGTAATTCCAATGCGTTGTCAGTGGGCAGTAGTCACTGATAAATTCGTGCTCATTCTTCCTTGGTTTCATGCCGTTATCCAATGAATAACAATCAGGAAAATTTAAATAGTAAGGTAATTTATTTACCTTGATTTTAATTTTGTACAGTAACAAGCCATGAAAATTTGAATTTTAAAGTAATTTATTACCTCGATTTGAATTTTGTACAATAACAAGCCATGCTGTGAAGGTGCCTGTGAATGAAATTTGTGACGTAAAACCGTATGTAAATTAAAAATAAAACTATTGTTTAATGATTTCAAATTGGACATTTACATTATATAGGGCGATTTTTTAATTTATTTATATATTATTTAAGGCGTTACGAATTCTAATTAGGTGGTCGTTGGTTTAACGATAATAAAATATACCTAGTTTTAAAAGTTTCTGTCAGAACATCTAAAAAATATATTAATAGACTGTCCGTGTCAACTGCTCATTTATTTGAACGTCTTTGGTTTAGCTTTTATCTCTCTATAACTGAGAAAGTTAATTGTTAGTATTGAAAACAGATAGCTTATTGCTTTAAATATATTTTTGGGGGCGGTAAATGACTTCACAAATAGAAACTAAACGTTTTACTAACAAAACTTGTAATAAGTGAAAAGTGTACTACTTTACTACATAGATAGTACAAAACAAAGATGGTTATGTATAATACATGCACAATGTAGTTGAGAAATACTGATAATTTTATAAGTTTCTAGTGTGGTGTGGTGAACTTAGTATACAAAAGTTTCCCATCATTATAATAGATTCATAGTTTTAATGCGTATAAATAATCTTTTATATAACAACATAATACATTTATACACTTTTATAAAGAAAAGAATCGAAATCAATATTTACTTCTAAAACAGATTCAGTAAAATGGTTCTGTAGCTTTTTTAGTGAATGGGCAACAATTTAAATTCACAAAAGCAGGCTTCAAAGATATGGAGCTTACAGTGAAAACACTCAAAATCATAATAAGACTTTTCTGCACATTTCAGTGCCTATTAGAAAAAACATTGTACTCGCGAAATCTCTATAAAAAAATTAAAAATTCATCAGCTCGGAAATAAAATTCCTTGGAATTTATCAACAGTAAAACTAGAAAATTACTAAAACAACTCTAATATAACTTTAAATATTGATGACCTGTTTATAGAAGCTGACGAAGATATCTTCACTTCTTTTCAAAAAAGAATTTCTTTGCGGATATTCCAGTTTCTGGCTACTGATCACTGTTACCTACTCTAACAGTTGCTGAGTCACTATTAAAATATATTACAATAGAATGTACAGAAAATTTTTATTTTACAGGCGTAAATTTTTAGGGGTCTTTGTAAAGTACATTTAAAACTTTGAATATGAAAAACTACAGACCTACAGGGGATCTCTATTATCTATTATCGATGTATTATTACCTAACCGCGGCAATATTCAATGTAAGTATCAGAAGTAATTCTATGTAAATACTTGTATCGACACCCTAACAAAAAGTATCAGTCACAAAAATCGATTTTTGCGCTATTTTGGAAATATCTCATTTCCCAGGGTATTTGCTATTGTATTGTGCACCAATATTGTAGAATGCCTAAATTCTCTACAAATTTTAATAGAAGAAATTGCTTGCTTCATACGGTGAACCGTTTTCGAGATAACGGACGGTCACCGCATCACTCAGGTCAACCAGTGCTTGCGGTCGAAAACGCACCGCTTATATGGTTGATGAACTATCGATAAATCAATGATTACACTAAATATTAATTTTTATTAACTACTTATAAGCTACCACTTTATCATTTTCCCTAACTTATCCACTTTTTATCGGTATTGGTTGTTTAACAACACTTACACTGCCCATGTAATTTGCCGTTATTAATGAAAGTACTCAATTCTATTTTTTAATTATAACCCTAATTAATGTGTAACTTTTTACGTGATGAAAAAAGTATTTTAATTTTCTACTTATTAAAAATATCATTTACATATTTTAAAATTGAAATAAAAATGGAATAAAAAGTACAAAAACCACAACTTATAATTTTGATCATCTTTTTCCTCTTCGTCATCGTCTTCAGGCTCGCTAAAGCTAAAATGGAGATAGGTAGGACATGTAGCACGACCTAAAGATAACCCGCTGGACTAAAAAAAAATAACATCATGGCAAGAGGCCATCAGGGGCAAAAGAAAAAGGTAGATAAAATGCGCTGGACAAGACGACGACTCAAAAAACCAACCAGACTACTGGTTGGTTGGGTTGCAAAAACCGAAAAAATAGTTTAAATTTGGAGGAGACCGTTACCTTCTATTCAGAGGGTTCTTGCAACTTTTCCATCCAGAAAGTGACAATAAATATACTTGAAACAATACATACTTAGGATTAAGGCAATTGTCAGAAAAATTAAAATTATTTAATTGTATTTCTTATTTTAATTATAAACAAATAAAATTTTATTAAATTGCTTATATTATATGTTTTGATAGATTGATTTGCTTTTGAGATTACATAAAATAAATTAAATAAATGTCTCATTTGAATATTTTTTTGCAAACAAACTGTTCTTTTAATTGTTAATTAAATAACTTTTTAATCATGACAGAATTAAATTTTATCATGTTGTACTAACATAAAATTATTAATTGGAACAAAATTTTACAATGTTAAAAAAGAATGAAAATAAATACCTGTGACTAATAGACTAATTAATTTTGCGTACAAATTGTATTGCAAACTTATTATGATGCAGGGAAATAAAAGGGGTTTTTTATTTTATTTTTTATTTATATTATATTTATCATTATCATTCTTTTCTAACCTCCAGGTTTTTAATTCATAATCATTTAGTGTCTTGAAATCGTCAATTACATGGGATTGACAAACAATCTAACTGTAAACCTAAGTGACTATAACGTAAAGGCCTCATAAACAAAAAATCCTCATTGTATAAAGTATCAATTACGGGGATATGAGTTAATACAGAGAAACATTTTAAAAGATGTTTTAAGGGGAAAATTATTTAGAAGTAGTTCAGGAATTCAAGAATTAAAAGTGTTGGGAAGTAGAAATAAACAAGTACCCTATTATAAATTCTGAATATACTAAATTACAGTTTAATTCAAGACTAAGACCAGTAAAGCAAGATTTGTAGGACCAACACAAATTGGACTAAACATAATTACATTGCAATTATACGAATGAAAATTAAATAACAAAGTGCATTAAGGATGTGACGATCCCTCCCGTGAGAGTAAGGTAGATCCGCAGTTCAGGGGCAATCAGTCAATTGCAAACCCGTGCCAATTGGGAGCATCTCTATTTAATGGACGCCAACAAAACAAAACGATCCCTAGTTTCGCGGTAGTCCCATGATTCCTGGACACGGTAGTATGATAACCATGTGCCATGGTAACGGTAGGACAAGTGGTGCTTAGAAACCCTGGGTTATGGATCAACTACCACAAACGGCATAGCTGCATTACAACGGACAAACGCGTTATGACTGGCTGAACTGAGCCAGAGCTGGAGGTAGAAACGGGTAAAATCCGGTGGTACGTTTTAGGGTTGTTTGAAGTCCTAAGACCAGGAGAAGAAACAGTAATCTTGCCATCGGGTCACGTACTCTACTTCTAAGGGAGCGATTATCTGTGATTGGTGCGTGGGATTGCCCCATCAATAAATACCTTATTGAAAACATAATTGCAGTCCTAGGTGTGTCGAGTGAGTGTAGCGTACCGCCTTGTTTAAACTTGCTAAATGGTTTACACACCCTTAAAATTGATGCAAGTGTGCGTCAAATTATGCCCTGACAACGTAGTGGATTCCACTTTCGATGGGTCCGCGGGCATGCACTTAACTCCACAACAGTGTTGTTGTACAAGAGATTTTAATACCGGTACGGTGTACAATTGGCGTCGAATCGTGTTTAACACGTTATGGTTGTCGGCGGTCGGAATCATGCAGAACCGTGCTAATCTACTTCACCTCGAAGAACTTCCGCTGCTACCAATAATTTTATATGTTTAAGGAAGAAGAATCCTCCTGAAAGGGACATGGCGGAGTTCCGATACCAACCAAAGATCCGAAATTGGAATCTATCGTATCATTGATGCGGGCCGGAAGCATATTCAGGGATGTCTCTGTGATCAATGAAATCAAACCTGATGACCGCCGGTTGGTTAGAGCTCCCTAAATGAGGTTAGCGGCGAGTGCCTTTTGAAGAGATTCATTCTCCGACCTGACTTCTGACAAGTCACGAAAAGCTTCGAAAATGCCACCTGGTATTAAAAAACCGATTCAATGCCTTTAATTTGTTGAAAACCACAAGGACGAGGCGCTGGATGCCGTAGTGGACATTACACGGAACGTAGGTAAAAGGTTTTGCAGTACTAAACGTACCGTGAAATCCAAACTTTCCGATGAGACATGGTCGGATGATAGAGGAACTTGACGTCGGCAACAAGAGGACGATACCTTAATAATATAAATACTTTGAGTATTTACCCAACGGATAATTGAACGATTGAGCAGAATAGAGGGTAGAAGGTTTTAGTGGAGTAGCTTGGCAAAAGCCATCAGTCGAAACTCAGGAACAGCTCCGGCTCGATGCTTTCTTCTAAGCCTAGAATCATGTGTGAGTGAGTTTCAACGGCAAAGTGTACGCGTCTAAAGCTCCTCAACCTAATAACCGGGTTAATTATCCGCATGCTAATCTAACTCGACATCGTTGTGTTAAGCTTCCTAACGTCAGTTTTGACATTAGTCTGGCTCTCTTAGGCATGAAGTTGGAGGCTGATACTGGTTTATGTGATGATCCTGTCCTTAGCGAGCTGAAAGCTATTTTAATTCCGTCCAGCATCAGGGCATTTTCTCCTAAAGGAAAAAGTATCTAGAGGTAGGGTTGTTTTGTTCATGGAAGACAAGTTGTGACTAATCTCCTTTTAAGCCACATCTCTGACTTTTCTCGAGGTCATGATTGCAACAGTAACAAGTTGAATTGTTTCCAGCCTCTGGAGCAAGCTTGATTTTGGTACCATAGACCATCTACACCAAAAGGCTAAAGTTATTACCAAAGTCTTACTAGTACAATCCGGCCTCTGTACCCCTTCTTTTATACATTATAATAAAGCTTTTGACTCCGCGGAAGCCTAGGCCGTTCAGGTAGCTTTTTAATTATGTCAAGTCGATTATCGATACGTCAAGGTGCTGTAAGACTTGCATGGCGCTGCTTTCGGTTCGGTTTCAAATACTATGGAGGACGTATTTAAGACTAGTAATACTGTAGCCTCCAAAAGCATCTCGGCCAACTACCTTTACACCTCCATTTTGCCGACAATATCTTAATTTTAACCGAATAGATGGAGTGCTCGCAGGATATGATGCACAAGGCTGTGCATCACAGTAAAATCATAATTTAACAAACATAGCTCCAGAGGCCGATCTATGTTTATGGTGTTACTTTTGAGTTGTTTGTGCTCTCAGTCTTGCATGGCTGATCTACTATGGAGTAGCACTTTATGCTCCAGTGTATTTGACGGATAAAACCAAATCATCCGTAAAATAACTAAAGGGGTTTGTATGGCTCCAATTATTTACAACTAGTTACCGAAAGAACTTAAAGATCTTAACCAATTTCAATTTAAAAGCAACTGCAGTACTGAATTGATAAGTGCTAACAACTGAAACTCAATTTTCTGCGACAAAGGACTTTTAAGAAATCAGTAAGAAAGTTTTAACTTCCCATTTTAATTGTTTTATAAAAGAACATATGATTCTAAATGAAAATTAAACCGTATTCTAATCCTATAAATTAATGTAAATTAAAAAAAAAAAGTAATAACTTAGAAACTTTGACATTTAATTGATAAAATTTTTATCTTTCAAAAATAATATTTGTACGCTCCGTGGAGCAAAAATATATGGGTCTGAGTGTTTGTAATTCTATTATGCTATACCATGTTTTTACAAATAAATGTCTTATTGTAATAATAAATATTATTATAAAGTCTTCGACAATTACTGAAAAGGATACAGCTCACGATTGAGTGGCAGTAGATATGTCATGTAATCAGAAGAACTGATGGCAGATGGGATAAGATTCTATAATGGAGACCGCGTTTGGGAAGACGGAGTGTGTAGAGTGCATGAAACTTAGCAGCTCGCTGTTAGTCGCCTGAGCTCACTACAAGGGCGTGCTGAACTGTATCTTCGAAGCATATGAAGTTAGTACGCACTAGAAAACTGCATTACTTATGGCCATAAGTATTCGTTGGCCAGCATTGAGATGATCTGAAATGAAAGCTATACTACAGGATCTAGATTTCAGATAAAAACATGACCTTACTTTTCATCTATAAGTAAATACATATCCTTAATATCCAATGGAAATCTACAAACACACCCAGATACAACGTTAAACATTTAAAAACATTTTATAAAATTCATTCTAGAAATTCTGACGTAATTAAATGACAAAATAAAATGTGATGATAATTAGATATAAATTCAAAAAATAACATATTCATTTCAGTATCAATCAGCCAATAATTAAAAAGTGTAATTATGAAACGAAGAGTTCAGTCAAAATATAAAAAAGAAAAAGAAAACAATTATTTCTCTTTCACGTCATAGAAACATCTAGTCAACAACCATTTTCTGTGTTTGAATTTGAATTTGACAATATTGTTTTTCTTTTTTATCCTCATCAGAAGAAATTTAGTACTATATATTTAATTGGTAAATGCACTCCACCAGCGTAGTTTTATGAAATAAAGCCGGACTTTAGTATTTTATCCAGGAACAGTCTATTTAATTTCTGATGAGCTCGAAAAAAGATTTCAATGGCTCTTTTATTTATATTCCTATTTTTAGGACATTTACATGTTTCTAAAAATATATGTAATATGGAGAAAGGTCATAGTATTGGGAGTCCTATAATGTTTTGCAAGAAATCAAACCATTAAACTCATGCCCTGATACAACGTTTTGCGCTATATTCACTCTGTTTATGTGCAGACTACATAACCGTATCTTAAAATTGTGTTCCTTTTTATGATATGCATTTTATTAATTTACCATCACTAAATATTCCTTAGTTTTGGAAATAAAACACGCTTTGGTTGTAACGTTTCCTATGGTACAATGACCTTAATTCTAATGAATTTATCCGTGACCATTAGTCACTGATAAATTCATTATAAAATTTCTTCCTTCTGGTTTCTTCCGTTGTAATGAATAACAATCAGGAAAATTTTAATATTAAGGCAATTTATTTGATTTTAATTTTGTACAGTAAACCAATATGAAAATTTAGATTTTAAAGTAAATTTATTTACCTCGATTTGAATTTTGTTTCGTAACAAAACCATGCTGTGAAGGTGCCTGTGAATGATATTTGTGACGTAAAACCGTATGTAAATTAAAAATCAAAACTATTGTTTAATGATTTCAAATTGGACATTTACATTATATAGAGCAGATTTTAATTTATTTATATATTATTTTGCAAGGCGTTACGAATTCTAATTGGGTGGTCGTTGGTTTTGCGATAATAAAATATACTACCTAGTTTAAGTTTCTGTCAGAACATCTAAAAATATGTTAATAGACTGTCCGTATCAACTGCCCATTTATTTGAACGTCTTTGGTTTAGCTTTTAACTCTATAACTGAAAGTTAATTATTTAGTATTAGAAAACAGATAACTTGTTGTTAATCGCCAATGCAGAGGGGGGCGGCAAATGACTTCACAAATAGAAACTAAACGTTTTAACAAAACTTTTATGGTGAAAGAAATTCTCTACTACTTTACTACATAGATAGTACCATGAGATGGTGTTATGTATAATACATGCACAATATAGTTAAGAAATACTGACAGTAATTTTATAAGTTTCTACGGTGGTGTGGTGAACCCAGTATAAAAGTTTCCGTATTATATTAGTTAATAGTTTAGTAGTATAAATAATCCATGTGCTGTATATTATTACTTTTATGAAAGGTAAAGTCAATATTTACTTCTAAAGTAGTTAAATCAAATGGTTCCTGTAGCTTTTGATGAATGGGCAACAGTTGGAATTCACAAAAAGCAGGTAAAATTACCTAAAACTTACCGGTGAAAAACATATAATCATATAAGACTTTTTCTTGCACATTTCAATGCCTATTGAAAAACATTGTACTGTCGCGAGATCTCTATAACAAAAAAAAAAAATTAAAAAATTGTCAGCTCAAATAAAAATTACTTGAATTTTATCAACGAGTAAAACTAGAAGAAAAGAGGTACTAAGAGCAACTCTAATATAACTTTAAATATTGATGACCTGTATATATAGGGGCAACCCGAAGATGTTATACTTTTTCGAAAAATTCTTTGCGGATATTCCGATTCTTCACAGTCCATAAACTGCACCTACTAACAGTTGCTTTGAGTCACTATTAAAATATATTACAATAGAATGTACAGAAAATTTTTATTTACAGGCGTAAGGTACAGGAGATGTTGTAGTATTTAAGCTTTAGATATGAAAAAAACTACGACCTAGGGGATCTCTGTTATTATCATTTTAACAATATTTACCTAACCTAATGACAATATTCAGTAAGTGATATCAGAAGGGGCAGGTTTCCTGACCTAATGGAAACATATAAAATTAGCACCGATATTTAAATCAGGATGTAATACGGACCCTAATAACTTTGGACCCTACATCTCCTTTGCCTACTCCATGAAATTATTTGAAAAACTCTTATTAAACCGAACTGGTTAAACTTGTTTTGATGATCTACTAAATAACAAACAGTATGGACTCCTTGGGGTCCGGCGCTCAACAACTGAGCATCCAGGTAGTAAAAAAGCATTTGTGAGGCTTGGGAAGGATCTTGGGATGCTGAAGCTTTTCTGTGATCTCAAAAAGGCTTTTTGATGGTGGCCACCTTGAAACTCTGGTCAGGAAATTACGTCTACTATGGTATAAAAATACCGCACTCAACCTCTTCGTAGTTGAGCCAGCAAATTCATTGTTGTTGTGGTTGACTTGTACGGTAAAAGATCTCGAGGCCCCGGTAAGTATGGGGGTCCCACAGGATCCATTTTTGGGCCTTTTCTCTTCCTCATTTATTAAACAACTTCATGTGTAATAAATGGCGAGGAGATACCTCCTAGATTTTTAAGTTAAACGACATACGTGAATGAATCACGATATAAATATCCTCTCTCTCTATAGAAACGAATTGGTTTAGTGTTAATAACACTGTTAAACCAAAGGAAACAAAATTTAGATTCATGACTCTTAATATATGAAGCGTATTAATTTGAAGTGGTTATATGGATGAGGGAGGTTAGGCGTAGTTGAATCATCTATTGTTTCTAGGAATAACTATTATATGCAAAACTATTAGGGGCCCATAATATTAGGCTAGCAAATTACGAGGTGTGTTCAAAAAAGTATCTTAATTTTAAATTTTCCAGGTTACTCATTTTTGTTTTGCGAACAACCGAATTTCATTACTTGTTGCATTATATTTGGTACTCATTTCTCTGACTTATGCTAATAAGCTCGGCTATTTTGAATATTCACTTAATTGTCTTCACTTCAACCTTCATATTGTGAAGCCGTTCTTTCCTATAACAGAACTCATGATGCACCACGCCCCTGCAATCGAAAACTGTCAGAAAAACTTTCACATTCGATCGAACTTGGCGCGCTTTTTTTCGGTCTTGGTTCGTCAAACGCTTCCATTGAGATAATTGAGCTTTGGTTTCGTCATCTCTTTAAACCCCACGATTCGTCACTAGTTGCCGCCTCACAAGAGAAAATTTTTTCACTTCATTAATATTATTTTCGTCTGCTGTTGTTGAAGTGCTCGATTCGGCACCCACTTCGTCGTTCGCCTCTTCTCACTGCCTTCTGAACGCACCACCGATAAACGTTGCTTCGGTCCAGACGCCTCTTCGTATACCTGAGTGTTCTTTAACATTCGGAATGCATCCACAATTCGTTCAGTTTTAACACAAAACTTGATACAGGTTCCTTTGATCCATTCACTTTTAAATGAGTAAAATCGAAGACTATCCAAAACGCATTACCAAGCTGTCAACAATTAAGTGACATTCAAAATAGCCGGAAGCTTGTCGGTATAAATTGAAACAATTACCAACATAACGCTACAAAAAAAATTTAAACTCAGTATACGTCACCCACTGAAAATTCAAAATTCGAAAAATAAATATATTATTGTAAGTTTATATCTTTTTTATTCCTGGCTAATCCTTTCGTGTTGGATTCTTACTCTGGAGTATAATCTGTAGCAACTTGCAGAAATATTTTAACAATTTTACATTTAACTTTCATTCATATCTGTTTTTTTTTTCTTGTAATTTAATTAATATAATTCCATAAAACTCAATAATCTGACCCAATAAGAAGACGTTTTTGACAATGCAATCGTAGTCAGAACCTCAAAAATGTTTGAATATACAA
Source organism: Lamproptera curius (assembly GCA_029286875.1). Taxonomy (NCBI): domain Eukaryota; kingdom Metazoa; phylum Arthropoda; class Insecta; order Lepidoptera; family Papilionidae; genus Lamproptera; species Lamproptera curius. The sequence goes on along the minus strand of JAGSMT010000027.1, from coordinate 793,677 downwards.
TATTAGAATATTTTAGCTGTAAATTGTTTAGAATTAGCAGTAAATTTACATGGAAGTTTCGTTAAATAATTATAGCTATTGTATTTGAAAATATGATTACGATTTACTACCACAAATTTACAGGGCTGGTTTAAAAATTTTAAAGTGTTTGTTAAGCTGGCACGGAGGGCTAAAGCTAGGGCACTCTACAAGACCATCAAGAGTAGTGCTTGATCCGTCAGAGAACCAAGTCACTAACACAGCCCTCGGTTAAGGCTGAAATAACAGTGGACTAGTCACATAAATCACAGAACTGACGAAAACTGGAGTCGGACACTTCTGGAGTGGAGACCGAGTCTTGGAACGCACTATGGCACACTACGTTTATCACAGGAGTGACGAAATTCTTCAAGACTGTGTGAGATGGAGAGAGCAAAGATCGGAAGCGGTAGCGTGCATTAGGAGAGGACTATGTCCAGCCATGGACTGACACGGGCTGATAATGAATGAACTAATCAAAAAAAAACTGGATTAAAATAAGATACTGTGACAAAAAAAATTGTGTAAACTTACTTCCTCACTAACAATTTTCTAATCACCAAAACCTAATTTGATTTCACTGATATTTCCCTGTTTATCCTTTTGAAATACGTTTTGGGTTTTCTTATGTGTTAATCAATTGTTAATTTATTTAATCTTCATTAGCTAAAAAAAAAATATTTATGTTACGCCGTTATTATTTTAATTCATAACTATGTATTACCGGATCTTTAAACTTCCAGCCTTTATTGCCTGGTTGGATTCTTGTCTCTTTTAAATCTGATGCTCATAAGTTCTTCTTGGTTTCACATGTTCTGAAAAAGTCGCTTTTTTTAGTCTAAATTATTCTGTGCAGTTTGCTTCTCTTTTTTATAAAGGTTTAGAAAATATTAATAAATGATATGACCAGAGCTCACAGAGGAAAAGAAAGTTATAAGCGCCCAGATGTGTGAAAAAAATCAAAAAAGTGATATACGGACAATAATTTTGAAACGAATCTTCGATAAAAAACAAAACAGCTATACAAACTAATTGTGCTTTTAGCTTTTAGTACGGAGTCAGACTGCTGCCAAAATTGCTAATAATGGGACTTTGCTTATATGTGTACGTCAATATTACTATTTAAGCTATTCGATTTAAAACCAGATCAAGGAATAATGATAAAAGATACATCTCAACAATTTTACTTTTTTGATGTTTGAAATACATAGATGTATACAGCTACATTTTTCAACGACCTATGCTTTTTCTATCTCAGAAGTACTATAATCATCATATGATAATCTATATTAACAATTTTGATCCAAGTTGTAGTCTAGTTTTAATGAAAATTATATTTTCAATTGTCAATAAAGCAATTTGGTTTATTTATCCGCTAAAGGCTTTTATTATTACTACGCTTTTTTTACGTCATGCATATAATTAGTATTAAAATTCGGGCGATTACTCGAAATTTGGCATACTACTTATTAAGGACCGTCGTCACTGTTTAAAAAATCTGATAAATATTAAAAAATATGTCATCGTTGTTTTCTGGTTGGTTAAGACAATTTGGGCCGATCACCCAATGGTCTGAAAAGTAAGAGGATCCATGCGTCGGTTGGGCATGTAAAAAGTCGGTCGATCCTCCAACCCGCATTGGACCAGCGTGGATACGTTCCAAAACCCCTAATGGAGAAGGCGTGCATTAGGGGAGGCCTATGTGCACGTGGACTGACACAGGCTGATTATTATGATGATATGAAAAAACCTAAATTTATAAGGAATTATATTAAGACTCTTTTAACTTACGTTAATAGTTTCTCTATAAAATGATTACCAAGAAATCCGGTTCCAACTATTAGTAACAACGCACTGCCCTCGAAGAATTGTTGCATTGGTGTGGCGCCTGAAGCCGCCGCCAGCTGTCTTCACATGCTGATAATTTATAATAGCTTGTCCAATTTTGATCCAAGTTGTAGTCTAGTTTTTAATGAAAATTATATTTTCATTGTCGTAAAGCAGAAATTTGGTTTATTGTCCGCTAAAGGCTTTTATTAATACGCTTTTTTTACGTCATACGTATGTTAGTATTAAAATTCGGAATTACTCGAAATTTGGCATACTAATTATTAAGGACCGTCGTCACTTCAAAATTTAAAAAAATCCAATTAATATTAAAAAAGTATAATAGTTCAAAAAACAAAAAAATGGACTTAGTACAAAATCTAGCTAAAAAGTAAAAAATAAATATTAATAAATTTGAATTTAAAATAGTTTAAGTAAAAAATATTTTATCGCTTCTACTCATATCCGCCCATAAAATATTTATTATTATTCACACTATGGACCCCACCACTTTTTTTATTGGTTACGCAGGCACGCGAGCAGTCGGGCCACCTAATGGAAAGTGATCACCGTCGCCCATAGTTGTTGGCAATACCCACTGGTATTATATTATATCATATACATATTATATTATATCATATATACCACTCTATCACCGATACGCTGCCTACCGTGAGACATCGGATGTTAAGTCTGATTTTCCCAGTAAATACGCTGGCTACAGTGCTCTTCACACCGGAACACATTTGTGTTTTCACACTCTGGTGGTACCGGCCCAGACGATCCTCCGTAAAAAGGGGACCTATTTCTTACTTCTTTACAACAAAACATATTTTTACACTATTTTTAATTCAAGTTTATTTTCCAGTTTTTAATTGGATTTTCTAGAAATGCGTATTCTGTATTTTTTTTACGCTACTATTTAATAAATATTGATAAATTACAAATAGCGACAGAATTTACCAGCTACTCGTTTGTCGTAGGTTAAATCCAAACTTTATCATTGTTAGTACCAGATGATTCATATAAAAATGAGTATAAATGTAACAAAACTGAATTGAATCATAATTCTAATGTTCACATTTAGGTTACTGCAAATTACGCAATAAATTCTAGTTATTGCAATTTGTAGCACCGTTTTTTTGCTGAAGTTTAGAGGTCAAATTGTTTACAAATTTAGTTAAATATTTATGAGATGAAAATTTAACATACAATGTTGGTAGGTCAATCACAGAGGTCAACGTCATGAAATGGATGATATAATTTGGGTTATAGCATTTTTTTAACCTTATTATCGTAGTGATAGGTTCACTCTACGCTCAGTTTCAAGCTTCTATTCCTAGTAATGAAACTCGTCAAACAATATCGTATATATAAGTTTTTAACATAGTTGTTCATAATTATTTATATTGCTTGCGCGAATATTATACATTTTTAAATAAAATAACTTTACGGATTTTTTCGCGTTTATTTTACATTTTAAATTCCCGGCGTTTCGAACACTTTACAGCGGCCGTGGTCACGGGGTAGACTGAGATGTCATGCGTCTTGTTGCCAGTGCTGAAGCGGGGTTTCAGATCTTATTTTAATTAATTATTTTTAGTCTGTACTCCGACCTAAGCAAAACGAACTGGTTTTATCTTTACAGCCAGCAGTGGTATTATGCTTGGGTTTAAATTTTAATTTATGAATTATGGGATCCCAACAGGTGGTAGAACCCAACCATCTTCTCTATTGAAATTTGGATGTTTTCTAATCTCAATAGCCTCGAGGATCATCCTGGGTAGGAATCGGTGTTCTTTAGCGAGGTTTGTGGTCGATCAAATCTGATGTAATGGTTTAGGGTGATTTAGGTATGGTCACAAACTGCCGACTTGTTGTGTCTTTATGTTTAATGTCAGCTATATGTTCCTTCACGCGGTTCTTATTGCTCGTTTTGTTTGTCCAATATAAGAGAGGCCACAGTCACAATCTAGCTTGTACACTCCTGGATCTTGTAGAGGAATATTGCATTTGACAGGTGATAGGAATTGTACAATCTTCTTCAGCGGCTTGAAATAAGTTTTGATTGAAGCCCGCCTCAAAATGTAGCCAATCTTGTCAGTTACGCTTCTCACAAAAGGTAGAACAGCAGGTACTCGCTCCACTGTGGCTGCCTTCGCTCGGTCACCGTGACGCTGCCGTGGCGCAGCAAGCTTGTTATCTCGCAGTATTTGCTTAACATGGTGTAGCTCAGCCGCCAGGTGTTCATCATCACAGATCCCTCGTGCTCTCTGAAACAAATATTTTCCCACGGTAGCTAACTGGGATATATGGTGGTGTGGATTGCCATTTAAATATTTATTTGTATGGGTTGGTTTCCTATACACAGTATGGCTCAAGGTGTTATCAGGATTGCGAATAATTAAAACATCAAGAAAAGCTAAAGAATTATTATTTTCTAACTCCATAGTAAACTGTATTATTGGATTAATGGAGTTAAGGTGGTTTAAAAATGCATTTATTTTATCATATGGTAAGATGGTAAATGTATCATCCACATAGCGCTTCTAAAATCTTGGATGAATGGGAGCAGTGAGTAGGGCCTTCTCCTCAAAGTCTTCCATAAAAATGAAACAATAGGAGACACCGGGCAACCCATCCCTACACCATCCATCTGCATGTAGAACTCATCTTTCCACAATAAATAGCAAAATGTTAGGCAATGTTTTAGTAAAAATGCATATTCTATTGAGATGTTACTTTCCTCTAACTTTCTTGTTACAATATTGATGCAATCTTCTATAGGTAAAGATGTAAACAAAGATTGAACATCAAAACTAACCATCGTTTCATTGTCAGCAAGATGTAGATGTTTTACCTCGCTAACAAAATGGTAAGAATCCTTTGTAAACGCGCTTGTTTGTCCTCTGAGTGGTGAGAGGATTTTTACTAAATGTTGAGCCAATTTATAAGTAGGCGAGTCAATTTGGCTAACAATAGGGCGCAATGGAGCATTAAATTTGTGTATTTTAGGCAACCCATACAATTTTGGGGGCTTGGGACATGAAGGTATTATCAATTTAACGTCAAGATTAAGTGTTTCGGAGTGCTTTTTAATAAGATCGCTAGTTAATTTGAGCGTTTTCGTAGTAGGGTCAGTTTTGACCTTCCTATAAGTAGTTTCATCCGATAACAGTTGTTCTAATTTAGAATTATAATCTGACGTGTCCATGATCACCGTAGAATTACCTTTGTCTGCTCGGAGAATTGTTAGTTCTTTGTTGTTGCGTAAGTTGTTAAGTGCAATAAGTCCATCCTTAGGAAGATTAGGTTTCGGCACTTTGCATCGACGCAACATTGACGAAATATCTCGTCGGATAGCCTCCAAATCTTCCTTTTGTAATTAATTTTTGAACAAACAATCCTCCACCCTCTAACAATTTGCTCATAAGGGATTGGTTTACAAAGGATTCTTACCATTTTGTTAGCGAGGTAAATCATCTACATCTTGCTGACAATGAAACGATGGTTAGTTATGATGTTCAATCTTTTTTTACATCTTTACCTATAGAAGATTGCATCAATATTGTAACAAGAAAGTTAGAGGAAAGTAACATCTCAATAGAATATGCATTTTTACTAAAACATTGCCTAACATCTGGCTATTTATTGTGGAAAGATGAGTTCTACATGCAGATGGATGGTGTAGCGATGGGTTGCCCGGTGTCTCCTATTGTTGCTGACATTTTATGGAATACTTTGAGGAGAAAGGCCTACTCACTGCTCCCATTCATCCAAGATTTTAGAAGCGCTACGTGGATGATACATTTACCATCTTACCATATGATAAAATAAATGCATTTTAAACCACCTTAACTCCATTAATCCAATAATACAGTTTACTATGGAGTTAGAAAATAATAATTCTTTAGCTTTTCTTGATGTTTTAATTATTCGCAATCCTGATAACACCTGAGCCATACTGTGTATAGGAAACCAACCCATACAAATAAATATTTAAATGGCAATTCACCACCATCCATCCCGAGTTAGCTACCGTGGAAAAATCTTTGTTTCAAGAGCAGCGAGGATCTGTGATGATGAACACCTGGCGGCTGAGCTACACCATGTTAAGCAAAACTGCGAGACAACAAGCTTGCTGCGCCACGGCAGCGTCACAGTGACCGAGCGAAGGCAGCCACAGTGGAGCAGTACCTGCTGTTCTACCTTTGTGAGAGGCGTAACTGACAAGATTGGCTACATTTTGAGGCGGGCTTCAATCAAAACTTATTTCAAGCCGCTGAAGAGATTGGTCAATTCCTACCACCTGTCAAGTGCAATATTCTCTACAAGATCCAGGAGTATAAAGCTGATTGTGACTGCGGCTCTCTTATATTGGACAAACAAAGCGAGCAATAAGAACCCGCGTGAAGGAACATATAGCTGACATTAAACATAAAAGACCCAACAAGTCGGCAGTGTGTGACCATACCTTAAATCACCCAAACCAATTCATCAGATTTGATCGACCACAAATCCTCGCTAAGAACACCGATTCTTACCAAGGATGATCCGTGAGGCTATTGAGATTAGAAAACATCCAAATTTCAATAGAGAAGATGGTTGGGTTCTACCACTTGCTTGGGATCCCATAATTAATAAATTATAATTTAAGCCCAGGCATAATACCACTGCTGGCTGTAAAGATAAAACCAGTTCATTTTGCATAGGTCGGAGTACAGACTAAAAATAATTAATTAAAATTAAGATCTGGAAACCCAGCTTCAGCACTGGCGACAAGACGCATGACATCTCAGTCTACCCCGTGACCACGGCCGCTGGAAAGTGTTCGAAACGTCGGGAAATTAAAATGTAAAATAAACGCGATAAAATCCGTAAAGTAATTTTATTTAATAATAGTTGTTCATCACAGGCCGCCGTGGGGACTGAACGTCTGACTATAGGCCGATCGTACTTCTGGACGATGAGGGCAAAGTCTTTGAAAAGGTGGCTTTCACATCTCGAGACCGTCGGTCCAAATCTGGTGTTGTGGCAGTACGGCTTTCCCAAGGGATGATTTACGTGGTGATGCGGATAAGGTCCCTAGAACCGGATGCAGTGATTCACTGTGGGGTCGTCTTGGCGGTCTCTTTATATGTCGCCGATGCATTTAATGCCCTAGCTTAGGCTTGCATAAAAGAGGTTCTAGGTACCATCGGTTGCCTGTGCAGAGGTTCATCAGGGCCTAAATGGCGCACAGTGGTGTTGAATACCCGTGCCAAGATGGTTTCCAAACCATCGAAGTGTCGATTAGAGCACGAAAAGGTCGGTATTGAGACCGCTTCTGTTAAAGATTGGCAATAATTCTCTGGCTCTGGATCACTCCGATCACTCAACCCTGAAGCAGCAAATCCGTAAAGTAGATTTTTCAATGAAAAAAAATTCATCAGTCATTTGCGCACAAGTATCAATGATCCATGCATTGAATGAGCAATTTAAAAAATAGCAGTTCCAAAATCGATATTAATAGTGGTTATAACCCGTCAATGTAATAAGTAATAACCCAGAGTTATTGTCACAAATATTAATCAAAGTTACTTGTCGTAATTTTTTGGCAAAAAAGGGATAAGAATATAGGGATATTTCCTATTTTCTAATCCCTTTTGCCCAAAAACCACTTTAGCGTAGTTTACAATGTTAATAGTTGAGGGTTGTTAATGAAAATTCCAGTAGTTGTAGAAGGGTAAAGCATTGCGTTGCGTATTTTTAAATAATATTGGCTAACTATATACAAGATCTGTGTTGTACAATTGGTGGGTGATACACAAATGAATTATTGATAGATAGAGATCGAGATAGATTGTCGCGGAATGTTTTGCACACTCGCGAGTCTCGCTTACGCGTTAGGCGCGACTCGCCTTATGCGCCGCGCGATTCCGGGAACGATGCACCCATTATACGGAGGAAGTTGCTCTGATGCATGATTGTTTTGTAGCTGCCGCTACACTATCATCACATTGTTATTATTTAAACAAAAAGACATGTTATTCTGTTTGTGGTTGTATGAAATAAATAAAAATAAAAAAGAAGTATAATTTATCATTTTATTTGTTGGAAGGACTTCAGTTCGAAACAGGACATAATATCAACGTAGGGTGGAGTTTACAGGGTAATTAACAGGACGGCGGCTAATCTCGAAGAGCTCCCCATAGTCAGTGAGGGTAAAACCATGGGGAGACGAGTGTCGGATAGAGTGCTAGCTGAGATTTTTTATCCGGAGGACAGTGTTGAAAGCGACAGTGCCGCCCATAAGCTACAGAGAAAGTTATCTGAAAAGATGCATAGAGGAAAGCATGATGACTCATTTCACCTTTTACAGCGGAGGTTGGCATCGAGCTTCCACCCAAAAAAAGCCACTATCTGTCAGGCTGCAATTACCAAGACTTCTGGGGATCGCCTCTCTCGTATCCCTCAGAAGTGGAAGGAGGCCACGTTGGTGTTCTTGCGGAAGCCGGGGAGAGCAGACTACATGCATCCTAAATCCTAGAGACCCATCAGTCTACTGCCAGTCCTGGGTAAAATCTTAGAAAACATGCTCATATATATGCTAGATAAAGGTGTGTATCGGTTGGTAGGTCAAACCGGCCACCAGGATAAAACAGTACGGCTTTATGCCACAAAGGTTAAACGAGGATGCTCTCTGTGATCTGGTGAAACATATCAAGAGACAGTTAGCCAAAAAAAAGCAGACCGTCGTGATATCAATGGACGTAGATGGCGCCTTTGGCAATGCTTAGTGGCCGGCTATAAGAAGGAGGCTGGTGGAGACCAAATGCTCGGTAAACCTGAGGCCCCTTGTTGACAGCTATCTTCAAGATAGGAAAGTACGCGTCAGGTTCGCCGGAGAAGAGTGGGTCAGGACCACTACCAAGAGATGCGTACAAGGGTCAATTGGTGGCCCTACATTTTAAAATTTGCTGCTCAACCCCCATTTGGTGAAACTTGTTGGAAGAGTTATTTTCGGTCAAGCTTTCGCAAATGACATTGTTCTGGTGTTCTCCGGGGATCGGGCTACTAAATGAGAAGGGTGATCAAGAGAGGGCGAACGTTGTCCTCGCTTGTGTATAGATCTGTGGGAACGAATCATATTTAAATTTGCATCATGTAGGACAAAAGCGATTTTATTGGCTAGAAACTGAAATACGATACCCCAGTTCTGCGCATGAGCGAGGAATAGTTAGAAATGAGAGCAGCCAAAATTAATTGGGGGCTGAACCCGCAGATCACTAGAACGATATATATACAGCTGTAGTAGAGCCGGTCGTCTAAACCAGGGCCAATCTCTGGAAACTGCCCAGCGAAACGCGCGATACCGGAATTTGTCTGCCTGGGTAGCAGCGGGGAGGTTTCCCAACAAAATCCGGTCCTTAAGATCTTTACAGACGACAGAAAAAACAAAAGTAAAGTCGGTGCGGCACTGTCCATTTGGAAAGGTGCTGTAAAACTAAGACCCGTAAATTAAATGTGGGAGACTTCTGCACCGTCTACCAGGCGGAACTACTAGCGCTTCGCATACCAGTAGAGGTGGTTTTAAAGCACCCTGCACGAAGCCGCAGTGTATATAGTGACTTAAGGTCCACCCTTGAGACGTTATTCAGTACGCATACTGCACCACCAGGCAACTGGACCTGAGTCCACGCAGGCGCTTACAGGGCACGTGGGCTTTGCGGAAAATCTTTACCGTTTCAAGTGCCGGGATAACCCGGCATGCGAACGCGATGGGGAGGCTTCGCAAAGCACCATTCACGTTTTGGTGGATTGTCCGATTTTCATTATAATATTGCAAGCGTTGTTTATTTACACTTCCCCTTCTCCCAATTAAAATAATTAAAACAGTGTTAGGGCAATGAGTATCGTTTAACATTTTTTCAATATTTTGGGAATAAGTAGCCCCGGGCATAGAGTTATTAATTACTGATACCCCTTTACACTCGAAAGTAATAAACCCATATTTCTTCCCAATTCATCATTATATAATTTAACATTAACATGAGAAGAAACATGTTTGGTTATGTCACTATCTCGAGGACCAATGTGAGACACTACAGTCTGAAACAGGGGCATTGAATCATTATTCAACTCTGAACAATTCTGAGTGCTTTGACAATTACATATTCAACTTTTAGTCATGGAGTCAAAGCTGTCAAAATTACGTTTACTTAAATCTAATAGGTTGTTCATAGCTGAAATATGTTCTGATATTTCCCTTTAAGGTGCCTTATATTTTTTAGTGAGTAAATTTGAAGAAGTCATTAATGTTGCAATCTTAGCCTGTACCGAGCTGACATCAGACTGATGAGACATTTGAACTCTCATAGCTTTATTATAACACGCGTTAATTTTAGCTTTCAAAAGATTCCTATCTTTGTACATTTCACTATAATTTGTGTAAAAATTGTCGCAATAACGATTTCTAAATTATTGATATGAGGTTTGTTGAATGAAACATCTATTGCCATTAATTTACTTAAATGGTTATTAGTTATTTTAAAATAACCGACGGGATTGAAATAAAGTCCTGGACTTCTATTTATTAGTGGAGCTTAGTCTCCACGGATTAGGGAAGCGAGGCTGGAAAATTATAACGACTAATGTGACTATAGCTATAGCATGTGCATTTATTAAATGTTATTTTAAGTCTTAAGAATAAAGCAATAATATGTGTATATATTAAGACTAAAAAGATAAAATGATTATATACAAGAGTTTTTACGTAATCTAAGAGCTAAAAAATAGAAAACACGCTAAGAAGTTTTATTACTGTGTCTATATAATTTTGCTTCATCATCATGGTGAACAATATGTCGTCTATTAATGAGTAGGGTAAGCGTATTTCTACCATTTACTTTAAAGACTTTGTATGGACCTTTCCATACAGGTGACAAAGCTATTCTCAATCTTAAGTAAACATAGTCTCCAATTTGATAAGATTGGACGACTTCGAGAATCTTAAAACTGCTTTGAATTTTGTTTCGATTTTTCTATTCTGACTAACGTTTTTTCCCTACTTAGCTTGAGCCGGTGTTGTAAAATTTGAACATATTCAGGGTAAGTAGCATCTAGATAACAATCAAAGAAGGAATTTGGGATTTATGTTTCATGACCGAATAGTAGTTCATATGGACTAAAATTTGTGGTGGAATGGACTGTAGGTAGTAGTGTTGTAACGAATATTCGCATTTGCATTCGCATTCGCGAATATCCGCAAATTTTTTAATATTCGCATTCATATTTGCATTCGCAAAAACTATACGAATAATAATTAAAAAAGGAAATTATTATATGCATGCATATGAAATAATAATACATTAGATAACACTTAGATATTTTTACTAAATTATACTTCCACATTCTAAATTAAAGTCTCATTTATGAAAAAAGAACTTCAGAGGTCTTATTAAATCTCACATTAATCAGCCTTGTTACAACTATGTAGGGTTTGTATTCAATCTCATATTTTGTAAAATTAGTCCAAACTTCGCTGATGTGTGATTTACTCATGGTTTTATGCCACTTTGTCTCTTAAATATCAGTTAGATTTGAAAAATAACTAAAAACTAACCTCAAAACAAAACAAAACTTTTAGAATGAATTTTCTAATACTAAAATTATTCAATTAACCAATATCGGCTCGGCTATGTTCAATTTAAACATAGCTGACACGAAACGTCAAACCTGTCAAACATTTAACGCGCGCTTTTATTAAATTATCTATTTTTTAAATTTTAAAATATTCTCATTCGTATTCGCGAATGTTGAAGATAAATTTTTGCAATCGCATTCGCGTTCGCGATAGTGAAAACTCCAACATTCGTTACATTACTAGTAGGAAGGCATGGATGTGTAAACGTATTTGGGCCAGGTATCTTGATTATCATTTGTATACGACTTTAAGTATTCTTTCAGAGTGGAATGGCTTCATTCGAGGGCATTATGTTCTACTATTTTTCTATTATAATTTTATTCGATCGAAAAGAACTCATGAAATTGAAATACGTATCATCTTGGTCAAGGAATTTCGTGCGGTCGTCTCATTTGTAGTTAGGATTTTTAGGAACTGATTTAGTGTGAGGACTAGGAGCTTTGTTTTCAGGTCTGAAACTGGGATTTATTAAGGTAAGTTCGTCGGGTGAGCTGACATTGCTAGGTAAGTACGGAGATAAGTTTGATTCAGAGGTATGATTAAATAAGTAATAGGAGTAAAGTTATCTGAATTTTCAGGATCATTTGCACTAGTAGGGATGGAATCAGTATCGATCGGATTTACATGATATCGTGAGAGTGCATTTAAGTTTGCCTTCTCGATACACGTTTTCGTAATTATATTCTTGTGACAGTAATTTCCGTCGTTGCAGTTTACTGCCAGGGTTAGTATGATTAAACAGCCATTTCAATGGGCGATGATCACTTACAATTGTGAATTTTCTACCATCCATCCATCCAAAGACTATAGCCAACAGTACTTTTTCCTTTGTGCAGTAATTATTTTCATTGTTATCTAGTGATCTGGAAGCGTAGGCAATGGGTTGATCTTTACCGATTTCACCCTGAGATAGGATTGCAGATATGACATAATTGGAAGCGTCACAGCTTAGGATAAATGTCTTTGAGAAATTTGGGTAAATGAGGACAGGCAGTATAGGTTTCAGATTTTCGATGGCAAGCACAAGTGCTCCATCGAAAACAACCATCGAAGATAAACTAGTCATTGCTTCATTAAAAAGGCACTTCTTTCTTTAGAAGAGATGTAGGGGTTTTTAGATTTTGAAAAATTATAATAAAAGTAAGAATAACGATAATAAGAAATAAGTCCTAGGAAAGATATAATATCTTAGGGGTTGAGAAGATTAGGACAACAATGATTTTTATAGGATCTGGTTTGATCCCATGTTCAGTGATTATGTAACAGAGGTAACCGACTTCCTTCCTCAAGAATTCACATTTATCAGCCTGAAGTTTTAGATTATAAGAACTTAGCCTAAGAAAACGGCTTCAAGGTTTTGAATGTGGGAAGATAGATCATATAAGTAAATGACAATATCATCCAGGTAAACAAAACAGCGTTCCCCCTGTAGACCAGCAAGGACAGTGTTTATCAGCCTTTGAAAGGTAGAAGGAGCATTTTTTAGACCGAAGGGCCATACGTGTGAACTTGTAGTGTTGTATCCTGAGTTACGCCGAAGGCAGTTTTAACAGGTGAATCTTTGGGGGACATCCGGATTTGATGGAAGCCGTAGGTCAAGTCAAGGTTGAAAAAATTTTTGGTTTTTTTGTCATAATCTAGATCGGATAGGGCCATGGTGAATTGGATGGTTGGATAATGCCTTGATCGAGCATTTTTTGTATTTGTGTTTGGACTTCTTGAAACATTGTGTGTTTATCATAGTGCGTTTAAGTTTAAGCGCTAAATAGACTAGTCTTTGGCCCCTATGGTTTCTCGTTCGTTTTTTGCTACCAAGTATTCCTCTTTTTTTGATTCACCTATCTTGGCGTTAAAATCTCCAAGTTATATTTTTATCTTGTGTGAAGTTTTTAATGCTTTCTACGGTTCTGTAATTTTTTTGATATTATCCTCGCTTGCCATCTCTGTTGGGGAAGAAACTTGTATAAACGACACCGAGTAACCGTCAATAACAAGGTTTAGGATAGCAAATCGTTCAGACATAGCAATGAAGCTTTCCATATTATTTTTAAGTGATTTGTTAATAATAAAGCCCACTGACATCATAATATCCAGGCGTGCGTCCACTTTACCAGAGTATAAAGCTTTCTTGTTCCTCTATTTAAGTGCCTAGTCTTCTTAAGTCAGACCTATTTCGTCATATTTGAAATCTCTTATAGCTCCTTCTAATTGTAATAAGCGTTCGTTTGAAGTTAAGGTTCTGATATTGTATTATGCAATATCTATTTTATGTTTATTCTGGCAGTTGGTTTTTGTATACGTATTATATGTATTTGTTGCTATAATTGATTTTTTTGTAATGAGTTTTTCTCTTCAAGGGTTTAACTCGTAATCTTCTATGGAGACCGGCCGGCTGATGTTCGTTTCTAATTTTTATTTGTTTTGCTGTATGTTGTGTGTTCGAGGTTCGCTTGCTACACTTGTTTGTTCTCTGTTCTATTGGCAGATGTATTTATAGTTATATAATTGAGCATTTCTTGTTTAATGACGCCTTCAAAGAAATTACTGGATCTCTTAGTAGTCCCTTCTATTGCCTGTGTTCTTAACTCCATATTAGACTTAGAAGCATTTTCAGGCGAGTTGGCTAGACAGACAGTTATAAGTTCAAAATCACTAATAGTACTAACTGTAGTACTTTATATCAGTAAAATGTAATCTAAGGTGCATGTTACTACAAATTTTAATAACACATACTTTTAACGAAATGCTTAGCTGCATTTATTACAAAAACTCCAGGCTTTATTTGGCTATACTTGGTTAGGTTAGTAGTATAGTTATAATATATTACGAGTATAACATTCATATTGATACACAGTCAGCCAAGAATGAAACAAGCTGCGCCCATAAGTGTTTTAATCAATAAAATAAAGAAAATTTAAACATTAAGGTAATTTATTTTTCTCGATTGGAATTTTATTCAAAAATTACCAATTAGAGCACGGGCATTTTAATGGAGGCGTTAACATTAAAAAAATGCTAATTACAACTTGACAATAAAAAACTGTGGATAATTTTCAAAACGTCTAATGAATTAATAATAATAATAAATAGGGTCGCCAGTCACAGACGTGCCCTGACGTGCCCATATACAAGGCTGAAACGGTCGCGTTTTGGCGCAGCCTTTGTTCAGAGCCTGTTTCTCACAACGAAGGATCTTGGACAGAAGTCGTGGCAAATTAATGTGTAGCCATTACACCCGTGGATCCCATCGTCATAACCCCTGATGACGTAGCTTACGCAGTCCATAAAGCTCCGAACCGGGAGTAGACGGGCTGCATCACTACTGGCTTAAGCTATTTATGGCATTTCCCTCTTTACGTGCCCGACAGTTCTAGAATGCTATCGACCAGAAGTTGCTCACTTGGTTTTTGAAGAGAAGGTAACTACTGACCCAAGTAAGTACCGTCCCATTACGTGTCTTTACTTACGTTTTGTGACACACCATCTATAAACTGGGTATATCACAACGTAAGTATCGACGTGGCTGGTGTAAAACAATCAGTTCGCGAAGTGGTTTTTGAACTTTTGACAAAAGTGCTTAATAGCATTTTATCAGGCGTAAATAAAGCACATATGACGGCTCACTCTTTACATGCCCGACAGTTCTAGGATGCTATCGACCAGAAGTCGCCCCCGAGCCACTTTACTTCTGGGATCACTCACTTGGTTTTTAAAGATAAGGTAACTACTGACCCAAAGTAAGTACCATCCCACCACGTGTCTTTACTTAGGTTTTGTGACATACCATCTATAACCTGGATATATCACAAAACGTAAGTATCGACGTGACTGGTGTAAAACAATCAGTTCGCGAAGGGGTTTTTGAATGCTTGACAAAAGTGCTTAATAGCATTTTATCAGCTGAAATAAAGCACACGCGTATAATGGTTGGGTTATGCCTGTCCTCGTATATAGCTTTGACATTCTCAGGTGGTCTCAAAACGGCCTAAAGGCCCTGGACAGAAAAGTCCACACCATCTTGACGTCACATAGGGTGCACCATCTGAGATCGTCGGTGATGAGGTTGTACTTACCACGAAAGCATGGTGAATAAGCGCCCATGCTATGCATAACCGTAAAGTGTGCAGCCTCCGTGACCAGGAAGTACTTGGTGAAATCGGATGATGCTTTCTACGCAGGCGTCATTCAGAGTGATAAAGGACTCTATCCTTAGCCAACGAACAATGGCAAGACCCAGGAATACTGAGCATATCAGACCGTGAGACTGTAAGGAAATAGAAAGAGCTACACGGTCGGTTCGAAGGAAACGAAATTCAAGCGAATTTGCTAACTTTTTCCCAAAAACCCCTTTGTCCCTAAAACTTAAAAAAAACTTAACTGGAAACAGGTACGAAGACGATAACGAGGTTATGGATGCCGTGGATAGCTTTTTACAGGACCAAAACCTAGACAAATTTATTTTTTTTAATTGAAGCCATGGAAAAGCGTTGGACTCTTTGTGTAGAGAGACTCGGAGAACCGTAGAATCTCTAAAATAATCTATTGACTTATCGATATTCTGTCTTGTTTTCATTACTCTTTAATCTCTCCTCGTACATCACATTATCCGTATAGTAAATTAAATGTAAGAAATCTTTATATTAATCAAAACGTAATTGTAAATAACCTTACATTTTTTGCAATCAAGCAGATATTCATATATATTTTTAAAAACTCCTCTGAGTGGTTTTAATTCTTTGCCAAACACTCACCTACTTATCAAGTACAAAGAATAACTGAGCATTAATAGCTAAATTATGATACAAAGTAGAAACGTAATAGCATATACGCTTTTCTCCTTACAATACGCATATATTACAACTAGCCTAGTAAATATCAATAAATCATAGGTATTTATATTCTATGTGTGTAACAGTTCAATATAATAAAAAAATGTATTTTCACCATTAATGTATTCATTAAATTTATAAAAAAATACACCAATTCACCAAATTCTCAATTTCTTGCAAATTGTAAACAATTCTAATTATAAATACGATTACTAATAACCAAAGTCACAGTAAACATTACGCAACAACCAAATTATTTAAATTCACCTCAGTTCGTAATTCAACTTTAGGATCCATTGACACCGGCCACGCTACTATAATTTAATTAATCCATTAATGCGCGAGCCACAACCGTGGTGCAAAAGCAATCCGCATCTGACTAGGGCTGTGACCATCGATTATTTCTTGCAACCCGGGACGTTCATAACTCATTTGCTAAACGATCGAATCACAAAGATTCGAGCATCTAGCATGTCGTGGGTCGTGTAAGCGGCATTGAGTAACTTTGTGCTAGTCAACGATCGCGCGTGTTATTGTACGACACAGGCACGCTTCTTGACACATTTACTAGCACATCATTTTAAATACTCAATTTATAAGCTTCCAATTGATGTGTATTATGTATAATTGTTCAAAATAATAATTAAAATATTTTTTTCTATTTATGTATTTATTCAGCTAATAAATAAATAATATCAATTTACCAAATTCTCAATTTTACTCAAATTGTCAACAAGAAATTTTCAAAAATATTATTATTACAAATACTATTACTTAAGCCAACTCAGATATAACATTACGTAATAATCAAATTATTCAAAATTACCTTAGATCGCAATTATAACTGGATTATTGGTTACCAACCACGATATTAAATATTAATTCCCGCGACAAACGCGAATTATAAAACTCGCCCTCGGAAGATCCAAAAAAAACCGAAATTACTTAGTATAAATTGTAATTGTGGGGAGTTTCTGGAATAATGAGGCGTCTGATGGCGACGGCCTCTTTTAGGTTCAATAATACCATTCCCAGCGATGAAGCAAAGGTGCCTCGTGTAAACTTCCGTTGACGCAGCAAGTTTGCCTCGTGCCGAATCATTTTCATGGACTGAGTTTTTTTCGCCGGTTCTTCTCAGGTCAGAGGCGTCCTTTTCCGAACCGGTGGTAGATTTTAACAATCAATAAGTGAGGGTATCGCTCCTAAGTTGAATAAAGATATTTGAATTTGAATTTGACGATGCAAGTTCGCCTCGTGCCTCTTTATGTCGCAATATGTAATGTGATAAGGGATGATGCCGCATATTTGCAATTAGCTAAGGGGATGTACACATAACACGCGCAAAAAGTGTACGCGCCGGGTAGCGTCTGATCGCGTCTGCGGCTTACTTTACTTACCGACCGCAGACGCAAAATGCAACCCGGCGCAAGAGAAAATTGCGGGTTCTCGGTAGTTTTGGCCCAACATTAAAATATAAGGTTTATATTAACTGCTTAAGGTTACTTTTGCTTGATGTGTAGTATGGGTTATACTACCGGGTTAAAAACAATCGAATCTTTTTGAAATCCGGCACCCGCTCAATCGCATATGGTTTACGATCAAATCAGTGATTTGATCGGTCGTGACCGACACAGTCCTAACCCGACACAGTATTTTCTCTCCCTTTTATCATATGAAAGAAAGAGTAAGTTGCGGGTCTCGGCTACTAAGGCTAATAAGGGTTATTCAACTGCATTACACTACATTTATGGGTTGTATTACAATTTTTCAACAACAAGTTTTCTTTTTTGTTTTAAGTTTATTTAATCGGTTTTCAATCTGCCTCCCACGGGTAATCCTCTAATATTACATCTTTCTCAATTTCTCTAGAATCACGACACCTGACTCTAGCCCAATAAAGGTGATAAAACAGAAAATGTATAATTTAAACAATTAAAAAATCCGATCCGTTAATACTTGTTACACCTTTAATGGGAAGCAATTTTTATACCGCTAAGTTTGTGCGTATGAGGCCTATTAGTCAAATTCAAGAAATTTCAGTAAATTACAACAGCAAATATCTTAAATTGGCTTAGCATATGGATATAGCAAATTGTTTATTGGATTGGATTAAGAAAAACCAAACGAAATCAACCGGAGAATATCCTAACCCAAATTAAAGATAATCCAGCTTGAGTAGTGTAGAGTACTAGTGAGGGAAAAAATATCGATAATCAAACTTTTATTGAAGATAAACTTATTGAAAAATATAATTGACAAGAAAGTATTAAGGCTATTCTTTATTGCAAATAGTTATTCTTTTGAGTCATTTTTAAGTTCAAATAGCTTTTACTGTGCTTAAATAAAATTTATATCATTCTTTTCGTTGGAGTAACATTATGAGCATCTAATTATTACCGGTAAATCTGATTCACTTTAAGACAAAATAATAAAAAAACACCGATCTTTCGCACAGAGCGACGGAACACCTAAATAAGAGCCGTACTGGCTAAAAGTTACACAAGAGATTGTTTGGAACTCTTAAGGCAGCTAATATTTACGTAAAGTGCGAAACCGCGATCCATTGATTACGCATTTAAGAAGTTCTTCATTATACTTTTATCGGAAATTTATAGATAAGTTTAAGTGAATAAAATTATATATTTTTTTGTTTGGCATAAATACCTAACGTTTTTATTTTAAAGTTATGTATTTTTCGTTTGTTCCTCCTTATCATGTAAATATATTTTAATAAAAACATTGTATATATTTGTAGGGTATTAAGTTAAGTCTAAAGAAAACTAAAGATACAAGCTTACTCTATTTAAAATTTTGGGAACCAAATATAAAACAATGTAGGTACATTTTAAATATTATATATTATAATAATATTAAGTATAATAATATTATATATTATATAAAATAACTTTTAAATATAGTTTATGTAAATATTCTGAATTATTTTTAAATGACGTGAGATTGACTGTCAGCGGTATATCACAATCATAACAAAGAGCCATCTACTAGACCTGACTACCTGACCTGATTCAAAGGTAATAATCATATTTTAGGGCCATTTAGCATTTTTTAAAAAGCGCCATCTACTGGGAATCTCAACGACTAAAATTATCTAGCTGAATTGCCAGTTTTAGGACGATTACATTTTCTCGTATTAAATGGTGTATTTGTATATTATCTACTTGGTGATCGCAGCAGCCACACAGACAATGAACTTATTTGTCAGCAATACGTATGCAACTTCGCTAACAGTGGGCACTTAAAATCTGAAATGCTGAACTTTACCGTTAAGTTACAATGAATGGGCAAAATCGTATAATATATACGAGTAGGAATATACAAGAATCTACATTTACAATTATAATCTACATTATTATTCTTAATATTTTTCGGACTATTCATAATTATTTTATTAGTTCCATAAAATGTTAACTTCAATAAGTCTAGAAAAAATTATTCAAAAAACATTCAGACAAAAATCTAATGAATTTAACGCTAACAAAACTAAATTTATATTGATAGAATGTGCGACCAGTATCAATGTCACTAATCAAGTCGTCATTAATAAAAAAACATATTGTCAAAATTTAAGAATTAGCCTTTGCTTGCGGATGTTCTAAAATATTTTCATTTGTTGTAATACTGTCATATATACGTAGCTAAAAATTTATTAACATTAAAATATTTAGTCCATTCGGTATAAGATATTAGGTGCTTATAAAAGTGAGTGTGTCATTTCGTTGCGGTTATGATCTTAAATTATTTTTGTTGTATACTGATAATGCTGAGTAATTTTGTGTACCATCCGAGTCCCTTTATCCCGCTGTTGACACTCTGCCAAGTTTGTTGCGTGCTGGATGGCGCAGCGTTGCTCTGATTGACGTTATATCAGACTAGATTTTTCGTTGTATCATCTCCAGATAGTTTTGGCGGGTGGTCAACCAAAACATATCATTTTCTTGACCCTTAACCCTTAATTGGTTTTAGTAGGATTTGTGGTGGCAAGGATACATACTTTTGACAATAGCGGGTATACATTGTTTATGACTTCAAACGACCATGACCACGACTACGCAATATTTGATACTAAAATATCAAAGAGAGAAGTATACCTTATAAGCTTTAATAAATATAATTTTCCAGGTACATGACGTGAGGTCCCAATGATGTCATTAAAACCAAGGAATGTGGACTTCCAGGAAACATGGGCTAGCCTTAAAGAGACGGTGTGTATTTCACAAAAATAATCCGAAATGTATGTGATTTGACATTGCTAGTATTCTTTAAACATTTACATTATAGTTATCTACATAAAAAAAACTTAATGCTTATGAAATCTATCTATAGAAATTTATTGTTGAAAGAATGGCAATAAATATCTAGTGATTCAATTTATGGTATCATGAGTTATGATTGCCAGCATTTAAATTTTACATTAGACTTGTTTTCATATAATTCAGATCACAGAAATCCTTAGGTGCTATTTTTTAGGCCCCACCAAGTGTAACTTGGTGATTCTGTCAATGTCAAGGTGGGGAACAGGTAGTATGTTAAAAATATGATCAGTTGTAGCAACAATTGAACCATAGGAAGCATCATGCATCATCAGCCTTTGATAGTCCACTGCTGGACATAGGCCTCCCTAATACACCCTTTCCATTGGGGGTTTGGACCGTATCCACCACGCTGGTCCAATGCGGGTTGGTGGGTGGACCGACTTTACATGCCCATCCGACGCATGGATCATCTTACTTTTCAGACAACTGGGTGATCGCCCAAGTGCCTAACCAACTAGGAAACAACAATGAAAATTTGTTGTGTCCCGAGATTCGAACCACGACCTCCGGTTTCTAAAGCACCGTCCATACCACTAGGCTAAATTAATTTAGATCATAGGAAGAGCTAAATTCATTTGATTGTCTGAGTGACCTAAAACAAATACAAAACATAAAGTTAGTAAATATGTAATTTTATATTAAAGGTTAATAACATTTGGAACAACACAGACAAAACAACATTTACCTGAGGACGAAAAGGAGGAGGAATATTTTATAAGCTTAATATTGTTTATAGTTATTGTTATTAATTTAGACTTGGATTAAATCTAAACAAAATAACCCATAACAGCAAAACAGAGTTGTATGTATGTTTTGTTATTTGACTGTCAGCCATATCTATATGACAATACATCAATAAGAACGATAGACACATGACCCAACTACAAGTCTTAATTCTTTGAACTATAGTTTAACTTGTAAGAAATAATTCTTGAACATGTCCAATATTTGTTACTTTCAGGTTGCAGGGGTGGTGGCATTACGAGCAGTAGAGCGGGCCGTTTGGAACATGCGCTTCTCGGATGTTTACGCACTGTGTGTCGCGCATCCTGAACCGTTGGCAGATCGTCTTTATGATGAAACAAGGTATTTTTATGATATGTGCTCCTATATGATTACGAGGCATAGCATGCAAATAAATAAACTTGTATTGTCCATTTGTAACATTATCTATAACAATACAATATATTTTTTTATAATTTTGTCTGTCTGTCTTTTCGTTCTGGCTAATCTCTGAAATAGCTAGTCTGATTTTGACGGGTTGTTTATAAGTGGCAATATCTCTATGACCATGACTTGTGTATATTTGTATTAAATAGAAAATATACTAAATGCTATGTGTATTCATCTCGACTGTAGTTTTTTATCGTTGCAGAAAGTTCTTGGAGGAGCATGTAACAGGTCTCTTACAAAGAGTTCGAGGTAATTCTCCACTTGAAAGCAGCGATTTCAATGATGGATTATTGGCTAGGTAAGAATAAATTTAAATATTAGCATAAACATGTGTGTTTTAACTAATGAAATAATTGCTATGTTATAGGATTAAAGAAAAATTCTGTCTCAGTATTTTTGTGCCCATTTTAGAGCTTTAGTTTCTAAGATAGGGGAATTATTTTGTGACTGATTTGACTCATGGGATATATTTTGTTATTTCTGCCTTAAAGCTGAAAAGGCCAAAGTTCTTTGTGCCTAAAAATAATTACATAATTTACAAATATTGGTAATGTTTATGATTTAAAATGTCAACATCTGCATATTCTTACAGATATGTTGCTGCATGGAGGGAGTACAGTCAGGGTGTGGCATATCTAAACAGTTTATATTCTTATCTCAATCTGCAGCATGTTAAACGACAAAAGGTAAGCAGTAAATAAAATAACAGTACTAGTTGTGAGTTATAGCGATGATATGGTCATTTTTTAGACTAAGTAGTAATTGAAAACATAGAAAATAAAAACTTTGTAAACAACAAATATCACAATAATACATAATTATACAAAAACACACCTATTTTGTGGGACAGTAGCTTCCTGCATACTCTGTGTTAGAAAAAACTTAAAATTAGTTACATTAGATTTGAAATTTAAAATTAGTCCTATTAGTGCAACACTATGTGGTAAAAACTGCAGAAGATATCAATCAAACAAATTGACCTTTTTATCCTAATTATTTACTTAAGTTATGATGGTGTTGGCTTTTTATTAATTTAGATTTACCTATGTAACTGTTTTTTAGCAAGGAATCTATAAACAGCATTTGGTGAAATCTTTTTTTATTTTATTTTAGGTTTCTGATGCGGAGATAATTTATGGTTCATCAGCGACAGTCAGCTGTCCAGAGCATGACTCAAGGCAGTTGGAGGTAATAGATTTCGTTCATTCAATGTAATAAGTATAGTTGGTGTTTAGATACAAGATTGATGTCATGATATCCACAACAATATCAAATATAATGGCTTTCTTGCATGTTTGTGTTTGGCTTTCTTATTAAAGTATTAAGTAAACGCAAGAATTTAGCCAATGCAATTATAATTTTATTCAAATTTAATTATGTTACTTTGAAATTAATTTATTCTTTCTATATTATTATTTTTTATATTGAATGAATAAACATAAAAAAGTACTAATGTTAAATTCAATTTCACCAAAAGTTCACACACTCTAAATATGAGGCGATCAAAAAAGAGAGTGGTCCATAAATGAGGTGTTATTAAAGTGCACAAGTGTACGCTCGAGCACAGGGATACTCTATTGCTTTACTCTCATAGTCCGATATTAGGCCCATACGATGCATGGATCTTACTTAACTGGTAATGGGAAGATCAGCCCGCATTGTCCTAATTAACTAGGATACCACAAGGATAATGTATTGTTGCCAAAGTCCCCTTAGGACCCACAACCTTCAGTTTCTAAAGGGCAAGCCCGTACCACTAGACTACGGTAACTTTTATATGATAGTTGTAAGAATATCTGAAAATTAGTTTTTAATTCTAGGTTGGAGAGTTGGGCCTAGTGACCTGGGAACGTGTGTTGGTGAAACCGTTGTCGGGGGCGCTCACCTGCCGCATAGTGGCCGCTTTGTCAGTGGCCGCGAGTCTTCTTTGGAGACACCTTTGGCTGATGTACTGCATGCGCCATTCACAGCACAGTGTACACCCAGGTGTGTGTTAGGTTTGATTCTTGATCAGGAACAGGAAACTTGTATTGGTTTTATTGACAAGATTGTACCTGCAGTTGACTTAGACTAATTCTTACTAAGTTTTGTTACAACTAATTTTAGATTAAGATCAAAGTAGTTGTTCCCAATTAATATGCAACAATACAATGAAAGTAACTCTACTTATAAAAGCACCTTTTGTCAAATGCCATTTCTATACGTCAAATTTCAAAGTTTACGTAAATTATATGTCTAATTTATCCCTTATTAATATGAAAAATCAACCTTATTTTGAAACATTCATCTAATTTCACTCCATATTTTTTATATTTCGACCCCACCGGTTGTTAATAATACGCTTAGTGCATCAAAGTTCTCCTTTGCAGGCTCACCGAGTCCGTGCACCTTTGCAGCTGTACCAGCAACTTGTCCTGGAGCCCTACCTGGCGGCGGCTGCCACGCACCACGCGAGACGAGCCGCTGACTTACTTCAGGATGGGGATGTGTCTCACTATATGAAGCATGTACTTGAAGGTAACATTTCTTTTTTTTAATCTGATACATCTTTCTCCAAGCCATTATCTTAAGTTATCATAGTAGTTTTTACACAAAAACCACTGATATCTGATCTCCATAGCGCAAAAGGTTCACCATATTAAGTTAACAAATTGATGTTAGTTAATTTTATGGCATTAACATCCTGCACTGATGCAAAAGATGGTCCTGGCAGCCGAGACCTACTTTTTATGTGTCCTTCTAATGTGCTTTTTACACAATTAGTGACCGGCTTATATTGGCCTTACCAATAAAAAAACGACCATAACACAAAGTTGTTTCTCCGCAGAATTCAAGCTCACAACCTCCATAACAGTGGTTGAACCTATGTCTCCTTGTGTTTTAATTGTCATTATATTAATAACTATTTTTTATTAAGCTAGACTTGATACATCTAAGACTATATAAATATAAAAAAATACTAAATAAATAGGCATATTGGTGGACTGCTGTCTCATGTTTTTACCCAATGTTTTTATAAGAATGCTATGTTACGATACGAAGGCTTATCATGATATATGTGCAGGTCTTGGTATTTATAATAAAAGATGAGTCACAATGTAATTACTTCAGAAGAGTTATTCTTACTAACTTTGTCGTATAATTTTTGCTGTTGGCGTATCTTCCTAATAAATAAATTTTGTTTAGTTCAAGGTCAGTATAGTTGTAGTGAGAAATTATTCTTCTGGGAAAACTCTGATCCTTATTAGAATATGATGACACCCAGCTGTCAATGTCAGTAATTGAAATCGATGAGTCCCTCATTTTCGTATCGTGATATCATGATTATTATAAAACTATTGTTTAGTGTCAAATGTCATTGTATAATGTAGAGTAGTATTAGTACGGAAGTTATTTGATAGAGCTACCTCTATAGAGAGAAAAAATATCGTATTTATATAGATAAATACGATATTTTTTCTTTAAATGTATACACATATTACCTTTAAGCTTATTAAAAATATTTCCTTTGTTTTGTTATATATCTACCGAACGCACTTACCGAGTTTTCTCTAGACCACCCATCTTCCGGCTGGCAGATAATGCCTTTTGGCATTATGTTCGCCTTTGTACTTATTTGTGCATAAAGCTTTAATAAATAGATAAATTAAATACGAGCTTTTCCGAAAAATTACGAAATAAAATAATCTGTCGCACATATCTATACATTACCTATATTTTATTTGCAGGTTTGGAGCGTGAGACGACATTGGGGGCCCGTTATTTGCACTCGTCGTCGTCCGAGGCGGTGCGCGGTTGCTACGAGCGGGCGGCGGTCGCGGCGCATTTGCCCGCACTTCACGCGCACACCGAGAGGCTGTTGAGGGAGGCGTGCTCTGACGGTGATGATGCACCACAGGTCGGTTTCGTGAGTCTTCAAACGCCTTGTGGTATTGATTGCTTTACTAACCGGAGGTTGTGTGTTCGAATCCGTGGGAAACAACCTTGTACTGCTTTCTACCTAGTCCCTGCGATGTCAGCTGATCAATTAATTGAAAAAGAGCTCGGTTGATGTTAAGTGATCACCGCTGCTTATGGTGTTACTTGTACTTGTCCTAATCCATACAATTTGTAATTTTCCAGCGACGCGAAGATCTTAAACGAATGTACACCCTACTTAAGCCGTTAAGTGGTCAAGGAGCATTAAGACCGCTGATAGACGCAGCCCATGCGCAGGCTGCGAGGGACGGCATGGCTCTACTAGCTGCTGAACATAGCAAGGATGAGGTAATTTACTTTAACGAGATATTTACACTTAGTTGTACTACCTATTTATATTATCTGTATAGATATAAGCCAGAACAAACAGACAGTCACATAGACAATAATTAAAATTTAACATTGTTTGGATATATGTATTCATTCTATATTACAATGTAATTATTTCATAATGGCGATTTTTATGTTACAAACAGGCACGCCAATTTTATTTATTATTGTAGGGTACTAATAATATTGACGAAAAGTAAAAAACACTGTTTACTAAAATTAATAAATTATTTTTTTGTTTAACTTGTATAGACTTAGTAAAGTTGTTTTAATTACTTAATATTTTTTTCTGTAGGAATTATTTTTCTTGTATTAGTCATTTGACTCTTTATGTTTCAGGCTCACACACATTTCGTCAATTCTATGCTGACTCTGCATGGAAAGTATAGCAAATTATTCGCTCGAGGTATTTGATGGTGCGCAGGCCTTTATCGGTGCACTTGACAAAGTGAGTTTTACCGTTTTACATATTCTGTTTGTATATTTATCATTAAAACGATTAAATTGATATTAGTTTAATTTAGATATTCAATGGTATAAAATATATTCACAAAACTCTGCACATTATTGTTGCCTCTAAACCGAGCCAAGTTAAACATAGAGTTATGAAAACAAATTTTATTTGACTACAATATGGCGGTTCACAATCGGCTTTTTAAATTATTTTCATATTATATTTTGCTATAGCATAAAAAGTAGTATTGGCTAGTATATCTAATGTTAGTAGTTTTTTATACTAACAACAATTATTCATTTTTAGGCGTGCAGTGCGGTAGTAAATGCCCGCCAACCGGGAGAGAGCGGAGCGAGGGCACCCGAGTTACTGGCCAGGTATAATAGTCGATTGTAATCGTGTTTGAATCGATTTTCGTAATCGCGCGTAATCGATTTCACAAACATAATCATTAATGTGACCAATAAAATGTCCGTAGTAGTACAGGACTGCCTCCGTAGCCTAGTGGTATGGGCGTGTGCTTTAGAAACCGGAGGTCGTGGGTTCGAATCCTGCGGGGACTCAACAAATTTTCATTGTTGTTTCCTAGTTGGTTAGGGCAATTTGGGCAGATCACCCAATTGTCTGAAAAGTAAGATGATCCATGCGTCGGATGGGCATGTAAAAGTCGGTCCACCCACCAACCCGCACCGGACCAGCGTGGTGGGTTACGGTCCAAACCCCTAATGGATAGGTGTATTAGGGAGGCCTATGTCCAGCAGTGGACTAATAAAGGCTGATGATGTGTGTGTGTGTGATGTAAGCAGTACAGAATATTTATGATTTTTTTTTTCGATTTACATATTTTTTTAAAATGATTGCCAAAATCACGTGATGTTACAAAATTAACGGTACTAAAAATTTGAATTTATAATAAATTAAGTAGTTGAGTTTTTCTATGGTTCTCTCTCAATTTATAGAAAACACTTGCTTTGATTATCGTTTTAAATTTGTATTTTTTGTAATTATGTTAATTTTAATTTTGTTATTATAAATAATTAAAATAAATGCCAAATTCATAGATGATAAAAATACAACAAATAGAGGTAATCGCTGTTTGTTGTATTTTTTTATATTTATTTGTTAAGGTTTATTATTTTTAATGGAAAGCATATTGAAATATATAATAGATTTTTCCAAAAATTATTAAAACTTCTGTAAATCGTCATTTGCAAATCGGTTACTTAAACGTTTTTATTTACAAGAATAAATAATCGACTTATCGTTTTAGGTCGATTATCGTCAGATCGATTGTTTAATGGATTTTTTTTTAAACCAATAGCTTTTCATCAATCTTATATTCTAACTTAGGTACTGTGACGCTCTGCTCCGTCGTAAGGGCGCCGATTCCGAAGCGGATGACAAATTGACCGCGGCAATAGTCGTCTTCAAATACGTGGACGACAAGGACGTGTTCCAAAAGCACTACGCGAGGTCTCTAGCGAGAAGATTGATCCATCAGCTCTCGGCTTCCATGGAGCAGGAGGAAGCGATGATTAACCGTTTAAAGGCCGCCTGCGGTTACGAGTTTACGAACAAGCTGCATAGGATGTTCACGGACGTGGCCGTGTCGGCCGATTTGAACGCGAAGTTTCAGCAGCATCTGCGTGATAATAACTTGACTACTAATACTGGATTCTTTATACAGGTTGGTTTTGCGTTTATTGACATTGTTAGTTGGTGTAGAGCTGTAGTTTCGGTTTGCTAAATTATGTTAAATTTAGGGTTTTTCGACCATTTCCATCATCATCATCCATCTAATTGTCTGAAAAGTAAGATGATCCATGCATTGGGGAAAGGGGTGCATTAGGGGAGGCCTATGTCCGGCAGTGAACACAGACTGATGATCATAGGCACTCATAGATTATAGCAATTCAAACTCTGATTAGTTCTACACGGAGTTTTAGACTTTAGTACTAGACTATATTGACCGACATAGTGCAAAGAATTAGCTCTTTAAAGTACCATAGGACAATAACCTACGAGAGTGGAAGCCGTGTTAAAGTAGTCGGAGGACTAAAACAGGTCGATGATAACGATGAAGCAATTGCCTTTGATGAAAACCGCCCCAATTATCTATTGTTTATACATTTTATAGGTGCTACAAGCGGGTGCGTGGCCGCTAGGCGGTGCAATGGCCCCCCTAGCGCCCCCTGCCCAACTGGAGAAGCCGGCGCGGCTGTTCGAGGCCTTCTACCGCGCCTCCTTCAGCGGGAGACGGCTCGCCTGGCTGCACCACCTCTGCACGGGGGAGCTGAGGACGCGGTACACGCAGCGTGTGTACCATCTAAGTGCTACGACACCACAGGTCGGTATTTGTCTGCCGAAAGATTTATCGTATACACGTATAGGGAGTAAAGATTTTCTTTCGTAATTTTTCGGAAAAGTTCGTTCGCGCTCTCTCAAGCTTCGGTATCTGTACATCTCACTTGGACACTAAATAATAAAGTTTCATATACAGGGATATGAAAGCATGACTCATTTAATACAATAATTCATTGACAGTTCGGGTATCGGATATAGATCTGAGTTTTCCAAAGGAAAGTCATTTGTCACTACATCTATACTTAACACTGAAATTAGATGAAGAAACTGTGTTTTTTTACTCATAATTCTAGGGTAAGACTGAAGGAAATACTGATTTCTTTCTCCTAACCGCATTTATATCTCCTTTTACCATTTATACGAACTCTGTGCTATTACTTCTTATGGTTAGTGTTTGGCTAGAAAAATACGTATTTCATAATGGGCCACCACCACGACCTGGGCCAGTGTCTGACTGAAGAGAGTGTGAATTTTTCAATCCTAACATTTTTCTATGCGTTATACGCTATCATATCCCACGCTATTGTTACGCTAATAAAACTAATTTTGGTTTCACTGGCAATTTTGTCAAGCTGCGCGACTACCACTTCAGCGTCACAACTCCCAGGTGTTTGGACGAATAAAATACAATTTCGTACTCTCTTATTTTCTTATTTACTCCTCTTACTCTTATTTTCTTCGATGTCTACTTCGATGTTAATTTAAAAAAAACACTTGTTTCCTATAACCACTTTACAAAAGCGTTACACCAAAGAAAATGCGCATTTGTTTCTCTTTGCCACTTTCACAAGCTACCACTTCAGCGCTGCCACGCCCAGGGCTAGTATTTAGCTGACAAAAATGCAAAATTCTTCCTTATAGCTATTAACTTAAATCAACAACGCAACGCGTTCACCATAAATATGGCCTCCACGCGCCAGGCCAATATTAAATGAGATAGAAGCCTTAGAAAAAAAGACTTTCTTTTTCCTGACAGTTTTCCGCAGCCGCACGTCTCAGGCCCAAGAGTCGTGATTGTCACTTTGTGTTCACTGTGTTATACTAAGTAATTTTAGAGTTTAATTAAGTCAGCGAGCCTTGTTTAGTCTTTAGATTAGTTTACTAGTCCATGACATGTCAGTACACGCCCATGGCCACGATGCGGCGTATGATATTTTTTGAAATTAGTCAATTGTCATTACGTGTTTGATATCTAGGTTACAATTCTGTAATAAGCTAGCTAGATGTACGACGCCTCTCCTAGTCAGGGGTTCCTTTGTCACGTCAATTCCGAGTCTAATTATCCTAAACTGTGCCTCTGGTGACCCAAACCTAAAAGTGTGACATAAAACAACAATACAGAAGTGACATATTTCTCAAAAGACCATCTCTCACACAGTGCGCCTACTACTGATGTTCGAGTCGACGGACAACGTGAACGCGCGCGAGGCGAGGGAGGCGCTGCAGCTGAGCGGCGAGGCGTGGTCGAGGCACGTGCGGCCCCTCATCGAGGCAGGGCTGCTCCTGGCCAAGGGCGACGTGGACGCGGAGGCCGAGGCCGAGGCGGCCGAGGGAGTGCAGGCCGAGGGCGCGCAGGCCGAGGGCGCCGACGCCGAGCTGCTGCTCAACCTGGCCTTCAGCTGCAAGCGCACCAGGTTACGGCTCACTTGCGCCGCAGCGCCGACTCCGTCTGGTGAGATGATTGATTTTTGGAGGATGTATGAAGCGTTGAGAGGCCTATTCCCCCTATGCCATGTTAATCACTGAGTCTTAGTTTGATAAGGCCATAAATTGTCAAGTCAAGACAATCATACTGTTGTATTATTTTATTAATAATATTTTTTTTATTGGACTCTTAAATATCTCTAACTCAGCTGGCGATTACCATGTTTAACTGATCCTTTCGAATTGGTTTTCTCTTATGTGGTTATAGATTTCTTGACGAATAACACATCATCGTCTAATCGTAGAACTAATAATTTACCTTTATTTATGGAGTCATATAATATACATAATACCTACCAGACACGAGAAAACAACATTTTTAAGGGAAATTATTATTATATAGAACTGGTAACCCATACAAAGTAAAAGCTTTTAGTATTTACCGGTGTTTTTTAAGTTTATTACAAAATATTATTCCCGTGGTAAGAATCGAACCCGCACCAACCACTAAACTATATGTAATAAACTATATAATAATTTTAGGCGGGAACGGCGCGAGCAGCAACACTGGGGGAAGTGGCGAGGCGGCCCACTGTGATGACGACAGGAAAATGTATCTCCAAGCGGCGCTAGTTAGAATCATGAAACAGAGAAAGGTATTGTATAGAAATATGTTATCTATCTAGAGTTTTCTGTCTTTTAGTCTGCTACAATCTCTTTAATACGCGCTTATTTAAAAGCGATATAGCGTTTTTATTCATCTGCTTTTCAAGGGCCGCGTTTACCAAGACGTGTTGATTCGCCTAGATCGTTAATAGTTTTGGATACCTCTTGATACGAACCAACGTCCCCGGATTATAATAAAGCACATACCTCTATAGATGCGAGGCTATAGAAGATTTGGTTAATATCTAACCCTAATAGCGATTCTGGATAGTGTAATGCAATTCACACATGAAACGACCTAAAATTTGTTGCAAAATTCTACTAAATCCTTAAGGTCAATAAGTGACTAAAAAACTTTTCCTTTTTTTCTTTTATAGGTCCTACGCCACACAGAGCTAATTCAGGAGGTGGTCGCCCAAGCAAGAGGTTCCTTCGCGCCCTCTGTCGCAATGATCAAGAAGTGCATAGAAGCACTCATAGACAAGCAATACTTGGAACGGGCACCGGGAACATTGGACACCTACTCGTATCTAGCCTAGTTTGCCTTATTAGTCTAGGAGCGTGTTTTACGCATAACAAGTGATGTTAACTCTCGTTTAAGTTACACTGCTGGTCTATTTCCAATAATGGAACCTCGTTGATTACAGTGGTCCTATATTGCTATATATAATCTGTGTACTCGGACTCTCTGTCTAATTTTGTTTTTTCCGTCAGCTCTATTAAATCATGAATGATTTTTATGTTCTATGAAATAAGCATGCAACAAATTACAGATTTGTAGTTATTGTCTTACAAGTTGGAACTGAGAGTTAGTTTCTTGTTGCCTAACGAAAAGCCATTTATATTGGAAGTCTATTAAGATTGATGATATTGAGTAAAGTCTGAGTACACTCTGAGATATTATTCTAATGCAGTTTAAAAAGACATAAATTGGCGTCTGTTTAATATTGCGTTTACACAATTCAATTGTTAATAACCTTCAAAATCGTCGCCACGTCTACCATTGTATTGTAATGACACTGATAAAGTAACATTTCAATTTTATTAAATGTACCTCATAGAGGAAAGACAGCCTGAAACTTTAAAATTAAAATCTTGTATTGCATCGACTCACGAAATATATGACCGATGAAATGTTACTTAATATAAACTAAGTGGAATCAACACATCAGAAAACACAATGTATTTATATATATATATATATTGATATTTTCATTAATTTGCAAAATTATACAGGTGTACCACTATAAATGGAATGACCAACAGTGTAACCCTCAATTCTTCTATAACGGTGCAATTCACTCGGATAATAATTAATCTACCCCTTTTTATAGATTTTGTAACCGTTTCAATAATAACAGTGAATAAATAGTACTAATAAAGTTTTAAAACACAAGGCTTAGCGGCATAGAAATATTTGGTGGACGGCAGAATCAAGTTTGCAGTTTTATTTGAACCCCCGTCTGTTTTTGTATTTACGTTAATAATGTTATGGAGCGGGCCGAAAGGAATTGTTGTACATTATAGGCTATAATAGTTTTTAAAGTAGTAACCGGCGAGGCGAGCGAAGCATCTCAAATTATAATTTATATTGTTTAATAAATATTGTACGGAAGCCGTTCGAACGTGTTTTATTTTTTTGTGTACTCAGTATACCTAAAATTAACATTACATTAAATAAATGCATAAGACTATATGAACGGACTGTATATTCCGTTTTCTTTGGCCTATCGCAGTGTTATTGAATTTGCTTTCCGAAGCGTTGGCCGTGAATTTAATTCTATCGAGAACCCTTCTGTAAACGGTCCCCTTTTCAGAGGCCGTCTGGGGCGGTAACACCGCAGTGCCTATTTCTGCCATCAAGCAGTAGTGTGAAAACACTACTGTGTTCCGGTTTAAAGCGCACCGTAGCCAGCGTATTTACTAAGTAAACTAAACAACATCCTACGTCTCACATAGGCCGCGCATTGGTGTTACCCGGTGACCGGTCGGTGACCACTTACCATCAGGTCTGATGAAAAGCAACAGAAAAAACTTGGTTTTATCGTTGGTACCAGTTAAATTAGGGCAATATTTGCTCCCCCCGAACAGGTCCTCGGTTTGTCGTAGCAGTAGGGCTCAGTACACAGGAAGCTAAGTGGAACCTGCTCCAAGCGGGCGGAATAAGCCCGCTTTGGATGCGTATAGGAGGGTGCGGTGGACGGGAAAGAAGGCGGCAGTCGTGCTGCCATCCGTGGTGGGGTTGTAGATGAATGTAAGCACGTTCCTGTTACCCCACTATAAAAGCGTCAAGAATAACGACGTGGTGGAGTCCGACATAACCCATCTTTGCCCCCGCGAGGACGGGTATACGTAGGTATTTCTCCACGGTAAAAAAGGGCAATAAGAGCTAATCTCCTCGTCTCCTATGAATAAGATCAAGTTTATAGTCTTGTATTTATATCATCAGAAAGAATTTGTACTGTCGTTAATACTGTAGTTAATACTCTTACCATGGCTCATAAAAAACTCAATTAGTGGCAAAACGTCGGACAGTCTTATTGGATAAATTTTGTGCACTTAGCGGCAGTCCACTAATAAGAAAGCGTGATGTTTACATTAAAAGTCCTGGCTTATTAGGCCCTGTGATATTTTACACACTTACATTTTGCTTAGTTGATTGTGAAGGTTATCTTACGTTACGTTCATTTATTCTAATAAATATATTAAAGTATACAGTGATGAACCGGGAACAAATATGGGCTCATTCATACTAGACAAGTGTTCGGGGGAATCAGTATCTAACATCTGTATGCCTGGAGCTACTTACTCATTAGCTAATTTGCCATGCTATTGTATTATTAAAAACAGCCATTGGCTTGACAACC
Source organism: Lamproptera curius (assembly GCA_029286875.1). Classification (NCBI taxonomy): domain Eukaryota; kingdom Metazoa; phylum Arthropoda; class Insecta; order Lepidoptera; family Papilionidae; genus Lamproptera; species Lamproptera curius. The sequence goes on along the minus strand of JAGSMT010000027.1, from coordinate 759,508 downwards.
AGACCCCTGCTTCTATTGAGCAGGATCAAATGTCGACTCTTAATTTGGAATCCGTTCCAAGTAATTTAAATTAAATCTTAAGACAACGGAGTCTCTTGCACATTAAATCTAATTTTTTCACAATTAAGTAATTATAACAACTATTGTATAAACCTGGTACATCCAAATATTCAGGGAATTGCCAGTAAAGAGCTTAGTTGAGCTATTCTTAAAAGTTGTAAAATAGATATTTTATGTATAACTGAGCACTGGCTTTAAGAACATCAATTTATGCCTTGATGACACCAGGTTGCTAGCCTGTTCGGAGAAAAAGCTATACGCGGTGGCTCTTTAATGTTTATTAATAATACTTTAAAATATAAAAATCGTAAAGATGTTGTGAACCTCTCTTTTGAACAACCTATTGAAATAGCCTGTGCAGAGCTGGAGAATTCCTTTGTTGTATGCGTATACAGATCTCCCACTTCGTTGTGTTACAATAAATATTATTAAAGCTATCTGAATTTAAAAATATATAATGATTTGTGGTGACTTTAATATTAATTAATTCCATAATTCTACAATCAGAACTAGATTCAGATTATCGTTAAGTTCATATCATCTTATCAATTTATTTCTTGAACCTACTAGAATAACAGACTTCTGCTATGTGTATAGATAATACATTTACAAATTGTCAACCTTTAAACAAGTCAATTATTAAAAAATTAAGTTCTGACCACTGTGGCCAGCTTGCTTCTTTCAAATTAAATAAAACATTAGACAACAATACAATTAAAAAAATATATCTCGGTAAATATGGGGGTCCCACAAGGATCTATTCTTGGGCCTTTTCTCTATCTCATTTATATAAACGACTTACCTTGTTTGATAAATAATAGCGAAGATATAGTATTATTCGCAGATGATACCTCCTTGATTTTTAAAATTAAAAGACATACGTCAAAAAAGGACGATGCAAATAATACTCTCTAGAGTAGCGAATTGGTTAAATGTTAATAACTTACTATTAAACCAAAGAAAAACAAAATGTATGAGATTCATGACTCCTAATGTGAAGCATGGTAAATTTGAAGTGGTTATGGATGCGTTAGACGTAGTTGAATCAACTGTATTTCTAGGAATAACTGTAGATGCAAAACTACAATGGGGCCCCCATAATAATAGGCTAGCAAATAAACTGGGCTCTGCAAATTACGCAGTGAAAAGAATTAGATTGTTAACTGATGTGGAGACAGCTCGTTTAGTATATTTCAGCTATTTTCATAGTATTATGTCTTGTGGCATTCTATTGTAGAGAAATGCGGCAGATACTAATACGATCTTTGTCCTTCAAAACGTGCAATTCGTGCAGTCTATAATCTGGGCCCCAAAGAATCATTAAGAAAGTTGTTCACAGAAACAAAAATAATGACCGTTAGTTCTCAATACATATTTGAAAATTTAATGTATGTGCATAAAAACAGGCATGATTCCCTAAAACATTGTGGTGCTCATGACAAGGAACAAACATAATTTAATTCTTCCAGGAACAAGACTGCGAATAATAAGTTAGTCTTTTATGGGACAATGTATACCTTTTTACAACAAAATCCCAGTAAACGTTCAGAATTTAACTATTAATAAATTTAAAAAGGTAGTCAAGGAACGTTTATATGTTAAAGGTTATTACGACATCAATGTTTTTATAAATAATAACACAGCCTCGTAATGGAATGCTCGCTCCAGGTCTTGTTTCAAAATTGCACAGTATGTTATGCCTTCAATTTGTTTGTTATTTTTAAAAGATGACATAAAAAATAGCCCGCTAAGTTTCTTTCGCCGGTTCTTCTCAGGTCTGAGGCGTCCTTTTCCGAACCGGTGGTAGTGTGTAAGCAAGTGTAAACTTCTATATTGAATAAAGATATTTCAATTTGAATTTGTTAAAATATTTCTCAATCGTTGGTTGAATGACTTTAGTTCTTTGACTTCTTCGTTACTAATTTTATCCGACAAAGAAATTGCGAGGATGGCGCGCTCCATAGCCCTTTGAGTTAGGGCGAACTTGTGGACCAATCCTACAGACAGAGCCCCCTTGTTTCAAGTCACCGACGTAGTGCAAATGATTAGCTCGTTGAAGAGGTAGTAGGCCGGTGACGTGATCCGAAAAACGGATGGTCGATGGGCCAATAAGTTTCTGGAGTGGAGACCGAGTTCGAGACGGAGCCCCCAGCCAGTGCCTGGCGAGGAGCCGGCGTGGGATGCCGATCTCCGTGCAGTAGCCAGTTCAAGTAGGCAGCGAGTAGCAAGGGATCAGCCGTCTTGGCGTTCATTGAAAAAGGTCTACGTACAGCGGTGGATAGACAAAGGCCGCTGATGATGATCGCTTAGATTATAAATCGACCCAAGTAGCTAGGTAGAAGAACTCTAAAATATTTTAAACAGTATATAGATTGACTTCAATTTATGTCTGTGTACAAAAAAAATTGTAATAAGTTGTGTAATTTACTATTATCAAAGTACCTCTTATAGAATTAATTGATTTTTAACGTGTAAGGGCACAAAAACCATTTTTGTTCATCGTGAAATTGTTGTTATTTTTTCCCTGAATTTATCGTTGTACTAATTCCTAGTAACTCCTAGGCAATGCGTGTTCTAATATTCGTGTTAATTTACGTAATAATAAAAATTCTAGCAACTTACGTGTCTTAAGTACTCTTATTTCTTATAACATGTCGTTATTTTAGTACGAAATTGATCAATAAAATCACGTTTTCTGTACCGTGGCGCAAGTCAATCACGAAAAAAGTGATAGGTGTAAAGATTTATAGGGCATTAGTACATGATCTCTCCAACTTTTACTTCTCACGATGCAGACTTTGATGATCATTTGTTCTACGCTGGTGCTGTTGCAGGTAATTGTTATCTTTTATTTATCAATGACTGCGTAATTACTTCTAACGTCAATGGCATGTCATTGATAATGTGTTATCGTTTTATTCAAATATGCATTCTGTATTACTAAAATCGTTTGGAATATATTATTTTTATGTAACTTATTATCCAAATACAATTAATATTTGGCGACTAATTAAAGTTTGATTTTTTTTCTCAAGGTGATCGCATATTTTACTGCAAAGCAATAATGTGTAAGCATTTCTACATTCCGGTTTCAAGGGCGTAATGACTTGGTATAGTAGACGTAACATCCCATGTCTCAGGACTACGCACGCGCTAGTTGCGTTGTACTCCGCATTTTTAATATGCAGAGCGGTACACTTGCCGTCAGGTTATCGTCCAGGTCTTTTCACACAAAAAATTAAGACCACCGTTAATAAACTATCCAACCTACGCTTTTTTGAAAGACTCAACAAGGTTAATCATTTCAATATAATTGTTATTTCCAGCACGCGCAAGCTCAGTGCTTGCCGACCGCCTACTGCTTATCTGCAGCACCCGCACCTACCCCCGTAGTGTTGCCAGCACCTGCCGCACCAATCTGCATATCAGCCGCCCCTGCAGCGTTACCTGCACCTGCGTTAGCTGCCCTCGCCCCTGCATTGGCATCTACACTCTCTGCGTCGCTAGCTGCAACCTTACCACCGCTGTTGGAAGCGGCATTGCCTACAGTGCTGACTTCAGCGTTAGCTGCTGCCGCACCACTTTTGGCTAATCTACCAGCATGCCCCGCACCGACATGTGCAACTCCGATTATTTACTGTTGATGTATTGTAAATTTGCGGAGATAAATAAAAAATAATTAGTAACAAGTTGGTTATAATTCACTATATAGAATAATAGAAATAAGAGCTTTTTATAGATAGCAAAGTATAGTTTTAGACGGGAATGTTTGGACGTTTTTTAGACGGAATTACGTCAATTGAATTAACTAGTATATCCTTTCCAGATCTCATGTTATTTTTTCGTGTCTCTGGTTTAAGGTTATCATAAAATGAATATTATAAAGACCATATTTTAATATCGGGCCCCCATGACCTAGTGGCATTGGCCTATACTTTTTAAATCGGGCGTAGCGGATTTAAATCCTGCGGGGAACGCTATTGTTATTGGTTGTGTGTTATATTTGGCATTTAAGACTGTATGTGCTATATAAATTGATTTTGAATTTGTTGTATGTTATTTGGTTGCAGAGCTTGAATACAAGTCGTTCTGCGTAGAAATGTTGTTCAGGTAAATCTGGATGAATTTGACAAAAACCCCTGTGGAAAATAGCTAAAAGAAATAAGTACATATTTGGTTTGTTATAATATAATGTAACGAAATATTTTTCGGCGGACTAATAATTTATCCACTTATTTTAAGATATAACCTAAATTTAATTTAGAAGAAATACAATGTTAAGCAATCATTCTGTCAATGTGCTCAAATGATAAGTGTTTGTTACATATCGCCTGACTGATAAAAAACTACTCGAGGTATTTAAAAGTTTGACTGCATTTATTAATTACTGTCAAAGAATCAATGTCGGTGAATACTATCGATACAGCGACATTTTCTTGAGTACAAAATAAGTAAAACCAAAAGCCAATCAACTAAATTGTAAAGCATACATTTTTGTTAATGATATAGCAAACGCTTATCGATCGTTTTCATCAATTTCGTGCTTATTTCTAAAGGTAAATTGTCTTAAAACAGACAAGCAGTGTGTCGAAGGAACTTTTAAGCTCGTTCGACACATTGCTTGTCTTGACACATCGGCTTCAATATTTCCGGCTCTCTGATGCACAAAATGGTAGACAGATCAATGATAAGCCAAATAAAAGGACATGGATGGTCACTGATATTTTTCATTCATTGTAATACCGAAGCGCCGATGGCAGAAGAAAGACAGCAGTGTGAGACCGGTGCAGTCCCTTGGCTTTAACTTTTGTATTATTGATTGCACGGTAAACCGAATCGCAGGGACATAAGGCGCAGGATTGACTTTGTACATGTCCATCCGATGTATGGCTTATTCTACTATGCAGGTTATTTCAAATGGGTCATCGGCTACTTTTATTATTGTGTAACGAGACAACACAAAATTGTTGACTACCCGCATAACGACCTCCGATTTGCAAAGCGCGAACCCATTCTGTCTAGGTGGAGGACAAAGGCCAATAAATCATTGTTTCAGGCTATAAAACAGTGTTATTATAAATAAGACTCTGTATATAGAAGTAACAAAATATTTATTCCTTTGGTTACAGGATTTAACGCTTATTTTAAATCCCTAACAATATCAGTAGAGACATCGACCGCTCCCATATTTTTCAATAAAAAAAACAGGGGATGGTCGGATATCCCTCCCGCAACCAACTTACAATTAATAAGTTACTATGTGGACTGAATTAACAATAACTTTTGATATAATTAGAATAAATTCTAGAGTAATACCGATTAATTTGATTTTAAAACCATTGTAAACCTTTTTTTTTTTCAATATTTTATAGATATTAAACGGTTACAAAATACGTTGCTTCCACCGCTTATCTAAAACCATAAGCTACATTTCATAGACAATGTTTAATACCACAGTTTGAGAAGCACAACACTGCTACTTGTGTATGATTTATTTTTAATAATACAATAAATAAAGATATACCGAAGAGAATGAAATAACGTACGAATATTTCTTTTTTATATATTTTTCTTATTTATATTTATTACTAAAGCTTTGTTGAAGTTTTCTTGACTAGATTCTTGTTGGCTCTAAATTATTGAGGACTATTTCATTATTGAGATTCAGAATTCATGTATTTTTATTTGTAACAAAAATAAACTAAATGCAGCTGTTTAATAAAGGAGGAAAAGTTAGTGTCATTTTAATACACACGATACAAAACAACAAGTTGGAGGTAGGCCTTCAAACTGTGGCATTCCAAACAGTTTTATAATTTGAGACATTTGAACACATATTAACATCTAAACTACAGCTATTTTGGCCAAATTATTGCACTAACACATAATAAGTAAGCTAAAATGGCGTGATATGACACAATTTCTATTTCCTAAATAATTCTTTGAGTTTTTTTGAGCGTTACATTTATAACCTAAGTCGAGTCTAAATACAAGGTCATAGACAAGAAAGATAAAAAGATATTGTACGCAAAAGAAAACCAACTCAATAAAATATTGCCAAACGGCAACATATTAGAGTAAACAAAAAGGTAGAGTTAATTAGAACCTAAAGAAAATATAAAGAAATTAACATCGATTAACTGAAGAAAAAAATCGCATGCGTCGTCAACGTCATTAAAAAGAAATGTAGAGGCATGAGGGGTATTTGACAATTGAAAACTAGTCAAATTCATTACTGTCATCATCGATAAAATTGTTATGTAATAATTTCCAACGCATTGACGTTTCTACTACATTCAAGGTCAAGGTTGAATAAGAATGTCGTGACAAAATCTAAAACAAAATGTAGTGTGTATGCTCATTACAAATCGTGCTATCTATTTTATCTACGAATGCTCATAGCAATTGAAATAGCAATTGTCAACCATGGACTGGCACGCATTGCCAAATTACGCGGGAAACTATGATGCAGCATTCCATAGGCATTTAATCTAGTTTTTATTTAAGTTACACTGGATATAGATAACACTGGTTTCTAACGATAGAGCGCAAGCTAACAAAAAAAACACGCGGGAATCTGGATTGCAAAGCAAATACCTTCAAGCTTTTTAATAATTTAAAGACACTAGCATCCGTCAAATGCGTAATAAAAAGTCACGAGCTATCAAAATGGGCGGGAAACTTGATAACCTTCAAATTACAGTTACCCGATTAATGAGGCACGAACTGTCAAAAAAAGCGCGAAACTGAACTACGGGTCTTCCCCGGCCTCTCATTTCTACATTCGCTCAGTTCAGGATTAGCCTGGAGGCCAGCCCATTTGCCGACCGCCAGGACGTGCAGGTGAAGATGGTAAACTGATTGTGCGCCGTGTCGGCCGTTGTTCACCACCAAACGCCAGCCTGCCGGTGCTCTAGCGGCTCCGAGAGAACGAGCCACCAGCATCAGGTGTCCCAGGATCTGGAAGATATGCCAAAATCAGATAACAGAAGTTACTTTTAGCCATATTCTTAACTTTCGTGGGTTAGACAAGATAGAAAAGGACAACTGTAATTTCATACATGCATTAATTGATAGTAGATTAGAAGACATTGACGTCCGTTAACGGGTACCAAAGGTAATTGGCGTAGTGCCAAGGGGGTCGTCCATATTATCTTCGATTCCTACCACGGGAAAAATATTGTGTGATGAAGTGTTTTTCTCGTGTCTCCGTGTTTGTATCTATATATTATGTATTTATTTACAAAAAAAAGTAAGCCTATGTATTTATCAGTAATTCAGTGTCCATAGTAGCTTAGTTCAGAACTAGATGATGCTGAGTAATAGGTCAAAAAAATATCGGGACCGATTTTTACAAGCTTATCCACCGTACGGATCGCTTAAAAATACAGGCAATAAGGTTAACTCATGTAACTCTTCACCAGAGAACAACGTTAACACAAAGTTGTTTCTTAGCATGTATCGAACCAAAGACCTCCGGTTCATAAAGGAAGACCCAATATAACTAGGTCATTGAAGCTATCAATCTGTATAAGAGCACATGACATGACACGCGAAAGTTCAAGCTGACAAAATAGACATGTTTATGTCAAATTCTAAGATGGTGATGACAGCTATTCATTATCTTGTTACAGAAATTCTTTGGAACACTATCAGAAGCTGGAAGATGACGTAAGATAAGAACAAACATCTAAGAACAAACGCCTGGTTTATGCTGAGATTCTTATGTTTTAGATTCCTTTCTTTTTTGCTTTTATGACGCGATTCCTACAACGAATTTTTTCACATGTCGGTTTCTCTGTAGAGTGTATTAATAATTGTTTTTTAAGCGGTCTTCAATCGCCATGAAGAAGATATTTTGTATAATATCAAATCATCGAGAACTAATGATATGAACAGTAGATAAAGCAAATGAGGAAACGTATTCCGCATATCCGCATTCTGACACGAAAATATCGTAATAAATCTCATATTGGTTGCTACATTCAATCAATATAAGTATTTCACGGTCATAGTTAATTAGGAAAAAGTGTTTAGGTATTTCTAATATAGGATAGAGTACAAAATAAAGATTTAAAGAAATATATTACTAAAAAGCATGTAAATTTTTTTAGTACTAAGTTCTATGAGAAATTTTCAACTTATATGACTATAATGATCGATCGAAACCCACCGAATAAAATCGAATCGCAGTAAACAATTGAGCAGGACGTATGATTAAAAAATAACACCTGTACCTGATGAGAAATGCTGAATTTTTTGTAAATTCAACTTTAAGTGTATAACGAAAAGGTACGTATTAGCTTTCAAAGATGCGCGTTATCAGAATATCATGCTATGATGGAAGTTGTACGAATAATGAAGCGATCAAGCAAGTTATCGCATACGACATTCCAGGCGGATTAGTCACGCGGTTTGAATTGCGTACTATCTGATGTCTGAGCAGTTGTCTCAAGACGCTTATTTCGAGATTATTTTTCCATTAACGTACGTGTAAAACAAACGGAAATCGGCTTTATAAGAAAAATACAAATAATAAACCAAACAGCGTTATGTAAATATTATTAAATTACGAGTACCCTTACAAACACAAACATCTTCTTATAGAAAGAAACCAGCAAAGAATTAAGCACATATGATCACCACACCCTGCAAGAAAAAAAATATATGTACATATATCCTAAATTTCTAAATGCTATTTATCACTTATCATCATCATCATCAGCCTGTGACAATCCACTGCGGGTCATAGGCCTCCCCTAATACACCCGTATCCATTAGGGGGTTTTGGACCATATCCCACCACACTAAATGTAAACTACATATTTCAGACATATAGTCTGTTGATTAAAATAGTCATTGTATTCTTCTGACAACTTCACAACGCCTCATATTTGAAATGTACACTTAATTTATATAATTCCCAAACATATGGAGTTAAAATATAAATCAATGTGGATCTAATTTGCTTAAGTCAAATCATCATCATCATATCAGCCTATAAATTTCCACAGATGGACATAAGCTGTTCTATTACTCTATTAAAAAAAAAAGATAAGACATAGATGGAATGTTTCTCCCTATGTGCAGAAAAACACAATTATTAATTCAAACTAATTTACAAAAAAGTCATTACAAATGTTTAATAAAATTTAAGTTTAATTAGAACATTTACAATTTACCAATTGTAAACAATGATATGCGTCACTACACATGATTTATATCACACTCGATTTAGTCATGATAAAATTAAGCCTATCACAATGATAAGGCAAGCTGTTTGTACATTCTTTCATGATAAGAGGTAATTAAAGAATAATTTTATAAAACAACATTGCACATAAAAAAACCCAGTCATCAAATTCAAAACAGACAATAATATATACAATATTAATTATTCAACTGCACATTGTTTAAAGGCTCAAAGAATTAGAAATTCTTGAAATATACACTAACAATGGTTGCATATAAAATGATTGATAAGATATATTTGTAATAGTAGTACACTAAATATAAATTTTTAAAGCTTGTAGTGAACATTGGACATGTAAAATATATTACAATGAAGAATGCAGCACACCTAGAACATTTATTTGTCTCTTGTAAAAATCTTAATTTTTTTCTCTATGACATCCTCTCTCCCCTCTTTCCCAGTGCTGTTAATATTTCTTGTGTTTTAAACTTCTCTGACATCTACATTATAAAAACCCAATGCAAATTGATTCATATAAATAACATTAAGATTTGAAAATATTTCCTCTACCTTCCTTACCCGCTTCTTCCTATCATTATGTCTGTACTGTAACAATCCTGGTCATATTTATATTTAAACTAAACATCTACTAACATTTTGTTTTATATCTGTCTACCTGGACAAAATGTTGACACTTAAATGGTCTAGTTACCTAACTCAACCATTGGCAGAAACACTAAGATTCTTAACGTGGAGCCATTGTGACATAAAAGAAGATGTAAAAGGCTGTTTCAATGCGATGGGTTATTTCATTTATATTTATTCAAAGGCTAATTTAATGAAACTGTAGATATGTATTCAATTTTATGTTTTGCTTACCAGTTGGTATGATTTTAGGTTTACTAAATGATCTGGTAAATGTTATTATTCCAGAGTTGCAGTTTTAAATACTATATTCAATTAACATTTGTTAAAAATAATTATAGCCTTTCTCTGTACATTTAAATTTTTATAATAAAAAAATTAAAGAGCAGAAGTCTGATATAACGAGTTAATATGATAACAAGTACAAGCAAGTCGTTGACACCCCAAGCAAAGTAAAGGTTAAGATCACAATTAGCGGAATATATTATAAAATAAATTCAACCATTACATTTTTTTTTGAAACCAAGGTAAATCGACGAATTACGCTATATGCGTGTACAATTGTTTGTCATCGTGTATCGAAAAACATTTTAATTTAGGAAAAATAATCTCTTCTTGGTTTGAAAGAAAATAATTACTACAGCTTTATGTCCCAGGTTAGCCTGACACCAAATGAAACACTTATGCCCTAAAAATATAACTTTAAGTACCTCTTTATCCGTTTCCACAGCATCTTGGAGCCGAGCAATACGCCTTTTGGGTATGACAAGGAAATGAACTGGCGCTTGGGGGCTGATGTCGTTGAAAGCGAGGCAGAGATCATCCTCATAAATTATATCTGCTTTAATTTCCTTGGATATTATTTTATCAAAGATCGTAGGGCCTGGGGCGGCTACACTCTGAGCTTGAGCGCGATGCACTTCATCACTATACGGCCGCCGGACGGCGATGGCCGCCCCGCGCGTCAGGTCATAAATATTCGTTGGATAAGTTTTCTTAAGGCGGAACTTCAAAGCCCGTTGGAAAACCTTGTCGAACATTTTTTTCGTAATTCTATGTTTGCCGGGACTAATCACATTCTCCGCGTTAAGAATTCAAGTTTGACATTTAACTTTTGACAATTAAATCATTTAAAATTTTGACGTTGACATTTAGACAACCTTTATTCTATAGCAATGGATTCAAAGTTTTTTAGTAATGAAATAAATTACCTACATCTGTAGGTATATGTCGCCTGTTTGAAAAATTATTTATATTGAAAATTTAGATCTTTTAGTGCCATGAATATCATTAAACAATAAGTAATAAGAGTCAAAATTTATTGAACAGTGGTTTTTACTTTTGCCTGCGTCACTAACTAACAATGTTCATAGCTCTAAATGAAAAATATTATGTAATTTTCATCCCCGCTACGACACCTTAAGGACCGAAATTTCTAAAATACATTTTGGAATTAATGTACTATATGTTTAAATTTCACTATATATTCATTCTTTGCTCGTAAAGTCGGTCAGTTTTATATTACATTTAAAAATTCTTAATTGCATTTAGAGTATCAATTTGATTTTTGTCAGAAGAGAGAGTCAAAATATAACCATTGTTATAACACGTTACCAGTATGATTATACGCTTACTACTGCTCATTACCAAGGTGTCTCTGTATCTTGTTCTTTCAGTAAGTATAGGAGTTAAGATTTTTTTAACACGTTTTATAAAATTATTAAATAGTACTGTTGACTATTGGACTTAACGTTCAGATGTAACTCATAGATAAATGCATCGGGCCAAATACAAAATAAAAATGTCACCAGCTACATTCTAACGTCTAAAACGAAGTGAAATTAGTTGGACAAGTTCTCTTTTGTTTTGTCTGGGGATACAGCTGTTCCCAACAGAGGATGTTAACGCTATGGCATATGTTTCAAAGGCTCTTCTAAGCACACGCTACAAGGATGCCTTTTAATTCCCTGTGCATTAAAAGATTAAACAGAGCCGAGAGCTGCCGAGAGTTGTTGGGCATAATCTTTCGCTACCAGTTGCTCGTTAAAATATGGTGGACAGCGTGTTGCTCTGTTCTGCAACGAAATTATGGACCGGAAGACTGCCGGGGAAAGAGTCAAGGAGGGTACTGCTTATGCATAGTCTGCATGAAATGGTGAGATATTGAATATACTATATATTAAAATAAATAAGGTGTATTAATATTATATGTCTATAATTAGATACAAAGATTAATGGGTTTATCTTTAACAATGACAAATTTCCGTGTAAGCTTTTTATATTTTTTGCAACCCTTTCAAGAATTTTTATCGCTATAATTAAAAGACTTCGTCCTTTATTGGAATCTATTCTACTTTTGTATCAAATTTCAACGTAATCGGCAAAGACTGAAGGACAGACAGATTATTAGAAAGAGTTACTCTCGTATTTAAAATATAACTATGAAAGTATGTAAAGCAATTATTTTCGCCAAGAAAAAAAACGCTAATGATGTAGAAACGCAAGCGACTTCTATGTAACTTACCACTAAGCAACTATTATGACGCCATAAGCTTATTCGTTTACTAAGATTAAAGTATTATTTAGCGCAGAAACAGTTAGTACCTACAGCTTATTATTCGTAAGAGAAGTCATTTGATTACCATTTGCTATTCAAGAGCCATTTAAACACGCTTTCTTTGTAACTGTCCAAAGGCAGAAATTTAAAACCATAATTCACTGCAATAATAATCAATAAGCTATAACATAATTTTAATTACATAACTTTACATATTTTCACAGTCGGTACTTAATGATGGTAACTAATTTAGTTACACTCAATAAGGATTCAAAAATAAAACGCAATAGTACAAGCTGTCAATATCCAGTCCAGAATCAAATGAAACATCATAATAATAGAAAAATTTATTTATTCAAAATAACATACATTTCATGTTCATTTAAATACAATCCAAAATACTTTGTACGCACATTATCATATAGGCACATGTCTTTAGCACCAAAATTATTATATCACCGAATGTATCACAACAATATGTATAATATAAGATTCGATTGTACATATATAAAAAATATATTTGTTTTTCAATGTAAGCACTGAACAAGGTTTTATTCAATAAGTTTATATTAGTGCCAATAAGAATATTGAATTTAATTAAAGCATTAAAATTAATACAAACATTGTAACTCAAGGCAAAGAAGTGCCATCATAAATGTTATCTTATTGATGAATTTTCAACAAGATGACAATCACTGCATGACAGCCGACGCCGTTGCTAAGGGTTAATAGTTCCATCAAATTTGAGTCTAATTTGGCTAAATTTATAGTAAGTGTAGATGATATAGTAATTTAACAATCATACATATAAAGCCTATACTATCATCATACAATAAAAAGTTATTTCCTACGTTTGTCTGGTACACATTTTGACAATCCGAAACTTAAAATATTGGCTATTTTCTAAAGAAGAATTAGGATCATTGCTGTAATAAAATTATTGACGGCTCTCTGTTACAATCATCTTAATGTTAAGAAATGTTTACTGACTTATTTCAACTTACTGTCTGAATTACTGTCTACAACTAAGCTGTATTTATGCTGTGTGTAGTCGTTAATCACGTTATATCCACGGCGAAGAAAATATTAAGTTGTAAATGTAAATTTTTGTTAGGCACAACATTTACCCATGAAATTATAATTATTAAAGTCACCAGTAAAATATTTTTCGATCTTCTATTAACAAGTCTGTTAAATAATACTTAAACTTAAAAATAGTAAAAAAATACAGTAAATCTTTATTTTATATTTTATTTCGATATTTTAAAGCATAATTATAGTAATTTTTTTTAATTTTTGGTTCCAAATGAACTAAAATGTTTTATGTTAAAAATTTATTTCTGTATCACTTGCGTATAACGTAACTTTTTTTTAAACTTCATCCGATGTAAATCTAAGAATCGGAATTGGCGCGAAAACGTTGAGCGATATCATTTATTAAATTTTATAATAAAGACTAATATTTTTGTCGCCATTATAGGTTAAATAAGGGTTGGTTTAAACATTTTACAGTTCCAAATAAAATTTTAGGAGAAACGCCTTAACTTTTCTATACATGTGCGGTAACACGGGAGTACGTTGTGCTAACAATGTACATAAGAAGTCTGACCGCTCCATACACTAGGTCGCGCATGTATCTATTCTGCAATAATAATCTGAAGACCAATAGAAATGTAAACATAATTGCGCCCTTGTGTAGATAATACATTCTGAAAATAAAAAAAATAGAAACGTTTAATAAAAAAAAAAATAAACCAAAAAGTAAAATTGACTCGAGCTTTAACGTAGAATTATAAGACCCTAAATAAATATTTTTAAATACATGCATATTTAATAGCTTTTGTATGGAACTAACGTATAGAACAAAATAAATTCGAATAAATCATCAATCAACATCAATTGAATCAAGAAACAACTCAATTATACAAATCACAGATAATATAATCCTTTTTTTAAAGAGTTTATTAAGTTACCTGCGTAAATGCCGCTTAGCTTCGTCCAAATCTTGATCTTTTTCTTTGAGAATATATTTTCTTGTTCCTTTTACAAAATTTCTGTATAAATCCTCCCATCTGAAAAACCATATAGAGAGATAACGAAAATTAAAAAAATATATCACACATACATCATCAGCCTATAATAGTTCACTGGTGGACATAGGCCTCCCCTAACACACCCCTATCCATTAAGGGGTATTTTGACCGTATCCCACCACGCTGGTCCAAATGCGGGTTGGTGGGTGGATCAACTTTTTACATACCCATCCGACGTATGGATCATCTTACTTTTCAGAAAAATGGGTGATCGGCCCAAATTGCCTAACCAACTAGAAACAACAATGAAATTTGTTGCGTCCCGCAGGATTCGAACCCGACCTCCGGTTTCTAAAGCACACGACCATACACTAGGGCTACAGGCAAAAAAAATATATAAAATAAAAACATATGAAAAAGGATTTTGATTTTTGATTATTTTTAGTACTAGGACTTCAAAATAATTAAAAATTATGATCGGACCATTAAAGGTTATCGTTAGCCCCTGTAAAGGGAATTATTTTGACAAGTGCTTCCGTGCCTGTTTCTATCGCAAAATAGTTGAGATCTGTTCCATATTTATTACTTGCAAATATAAGATGGTAACAGAGACAGGGTTTGAGATATATATATATATGTATAAATGGGGTTATGTAGTCGCTTCATTAAATTAAAGAAAAAGTTTGAACGAGCAATACTGACTGTATAGTTTTCGGATCCAAATTATAGATGGCGCGGTCTTCAGGAGTTAATCTTGCGCAGAGATGTTTCACATTATCTGTCTTAAAGTGCCACTCGTTGAGCGCGAAAAAACGGAGAACATCATTCATCGCGCGCATTTTCTGACAGGCAGTGATGAGGCTTATTCTGAAAAAATTATAAATAATTACGTAATGTTATTCCGACATGGTTTTATAGTTGGGTTTTATTCTAATTCATTCATTATGGGGTCCCCAGCGTATGGTAAAACTGAAACTAAAGTAAATGCCTGTAACATAAGTCGGAGCTTATATTCAAGATCTAGCAGTCCCGTTTCAACAATGGCATCAAACCTCTGTCTGACATCTTAATGTGTACCGTGAGATGTGTACCTATATGTGTTGGACCGTCCAACGTTGCCCCATTTTTTTAATTCTTAATACTATTATCGGCCACTATCGCCAAGTTTTCAAACAAACAATTAAACAAAAGCAAGAAAGAGAATCCGTACCTTGACCACGACCGAAACATTATATAATAAACGCGTCATTAATAAATTATTTTTTACTATTTTGTTTAAAGCAATGAATTAAAATATATCTTACTGTCTTTTCACTCCGAACAGTCGCATTAGGTAATCCGCAGCGTGCAACGGTATAGTCTGAAGAGTGAACTCCAAGATTCTATGCGCGTATCTGAAATAAACCACATGTATAAATATATAAAACAAGATTAAAGACATTTTCAATAAAAACAGTAGTCTATATATGTATATAGGAGATACCGTTTCTGAGCTCTCTGATATCTCTGAAGTTATAAGGCCAATTTACTTAAAATTTGTACGATTTTAAGTTAGTAATCAGTTAAGAAAGGTTTTTACGAAATCCAGCCACAGTAACGCGAGCAGTCTGCTAGAATAGGACAAAACTAATTTATACATAATCTATATTTGTAGCATATTGCACGGTCAGTTCTGAAATACTTGAAGTTACACAAATGCCTATATTGGCTATTTTCATCTATTTTTTTTTATTGCCAACGAAGGCAGACAAGCAGTCGGGCCACCTGATGGGAAGGGGTCACCGACACCCATGGACATCAGCAATACCAGGGGTATCACTAAGGCGCTGCCTACCGTAAAGGACTCTCTTTATATTAAAAACCCACGACCCTGATGATGATGATGATGAGTTAGTTAGGGCAATGACGATTGATCATCCGATTGTGAGTTAATAAGTCATAATAAGATGATCCGTGCGTCGGATGGGCGCGTAAAAGTCGGTCCTGTGCCTGATCTCTCTCCGTTCGTGTCGTCTATCCGTCCCACCAGGTTTTGAGAGTATAAAGGGATAGCGACTGCACCTGTGTACGCGCGTACACTTCTCCACTTTAATATCGTCACCCCCACGGAATAATCCCGTAAAGCGCTCACACGGGGTTTTTGCCTTTATGTCAAATTCTGTATCTATGGGTCCTAATTTATTTTATCGGATAATTCCTTTATTTTGTGCAACAATTTTATAACACAAAAATACGTTATTATACTAATACTTTAAAAAATAGAGTCATTTGGAACAGTAAATTGAAAAAAAACTTTTATCATTGTATATAAACGATCTCAGTATCTTTAATAAAAAATTATAAACGAAAAAGCGTTTTGGCTTTCCCTGTAAAATTAGATTTTTGCTAGTACGGGATTATTCGGTGGCGGCGCAATATTAACTGCGCAGTTGATTTGTCTCTAATATAGATCGGCCGCCATAGTAGTAGTAGCATAATAAAATGAGGTGCTTACGTTAGCATAAAAGTAGAAGCAAAAAGACTCATTTGAACCTTACATGTTTTCAACTCCAGTGCCCGATGGATACCAGATAGCGCCATCTAGCGGGTGCTCCCTCAAATTAGACCGGAGGGCATCCTGAAACTGACCCCACGTAGTGGGATTCTCGAATGTGCTGCAGTTGTATATGCGTACATCGTTGGACCTGAAAATGTTGCGTGGATTTAACTACAAACGGTGTATTAAAGTTGTTACCTAAATTCCTTAGAAAAAGAAAGTCCCTACTCATGGCGTAATGTTATCAGCGCAAGATTTACAAACCAGAGACCGTGGATTCAAATCGTGTGATCAACTATGTTTTATTGTGGTTACTTGACGAGGACGAAAAAAATTTTCCCTTTGTAATTATTAAACAGAGCGTATTTATTTGCTAGTTGTTTGACGATAGCCGAAGCTACTTTTGTTAATAGTTATCTATACAAATAAATAAAATAGGAGAGTCTCTTCGTGACAAAAATAACCGACACATAACCAGTACATATAGTATTGGTTATATATCTCAATGCAATCAAGTCAAAAAATCTTTTTAACTTTTTGTCTGTCTGTATGTCTGTTTGTTCTCAAATTTCTGGAATAGCTGCTCAAATTTTGGACGAGATAACAGCTAATATAACCAAGATTGAGTTAAGCTACTTTTTTTGGAAAAAAAAATTTCTTAAATATTACAAGGCGGATAAAGTCGAGGGCCATAGCTAATAGATAAAAAAAAAACAGAATCGCTTACTTTTCAATGGCGGTTTCCCATGCGGCTGCAATGAGTGTCTCTATTGCAATATCGACGGGCAACATGTCCGCCCTAGCGGAGTCCTTTGCAGAGAATACGTGCAGCAAGCCCTTCCCCGCGGCCGCTATGACCCCACTCGGACCGTTCAGATTCTCAATCCATCCCGGGAAGGGATGCCGGAGTGAGGATACGACTGGGAAGAGGGAAGGAACAACATTGATGTTAAAAATGCTTGTAAAATGAGGATGAATAAGCCACAAAAACTGACAAAACACCATAGTAACTGGCAATAGACTCCACTAAATATGCTTAACTGCCTCCGTAGCCTAGTGGTATGGGCGTGTTTTTTAGAAACCGGAGGTCGTGGGTTCGATTCCTACGGGGACTGAACAAATTTTCATTGTTGTTTCCTAGTTGGTTAGGGCAATTTGGGCCGATCACCCAACTGTCTGAAAAGTAAGATGATCCATGCGTCGGATGGACATGTAAAAAATCATTCCACCCACCAACCCGCATTGGAACAGCGTGGTGGGATACTGTCCAAAAACCCCCCTAATGGATAGGGGTGTATTAGGGGAGGCCTATGTCTAGCAGTGGATACTCCACTGATGGCTGATGGTGAAATATGCTGAATAAAGATTATAATTGTTAGAGTGACTGATACTTTTCAACATCTCAAATTCATATACATAACATACGATTTCCATACTTAGAAACTGGTTTACGTTTCTAAAAGTATTATTATATTTATATTGAAGATTAGATTTTAAGGAAGTCTTAAGCTTTGGCCTAAGTGAATGCAGGGTTGCAGCGTTAAAAGAAAATGTCTGATACCAACAATGAAACTGCATTACAGAGGTAAGAGATCGTAATATTATTAATCTTAATACGCCCTTTACAACTACTACTGCTTCCTATAAATTGGGGTGTACATAAACTTCTTCGGCCTTATATATATTATTAATATTCCAGTTGGCACCAGTTAAAGTTACAGACAACTTGAACATACGCTAACGACATTATATATGATAGCAAGCGGAGCTTTAAAAGTTTTTATTTAAATAAGCATCGGTAGAAACGATTACCTATGGTAGGACGAAAAATGCCGATTGGATACCGTTGATTTCCGTGTGCTCGAACTGCCTCCTCGGCCATTGCTTTGGTGAAAGTATATGTGTTGGTTTTCGGATATATATACCTGAAAAATTGACGATTATTGTTTACTGTATACTCGTATAAAGTAAATACTTTCTTTGTGAAAAGTCCTATTTTACGGACCAGATTACGGAGACACATTTATGGATATCGGCGTATTCCTATTAGAAAGTCTAGCACTACTGTATCAAGTGTTATTATTAGGTAAAATAAACGCTTTTCACCAGACCACGAGTCCAAAAGCATTTTGAGCGTCGAGTGGCCTTGTAGAGTTTAGAGTTTGCTAGACTTCTTATGTTTACTATAAGATTTGTCTAATTCGTAGTATTTATTTTTATTAGCAGTATTTGTATTCGAAAACTTATTAACGAAGAATTAGAAAGTTTAGATCTTCTACTAAGAACATGTAATTTAAAAATATTGACTAAATTAAAAACTAAGCAGTATTTCGACCTTACACTTAACAATGTGACTCACGGCTCAGCCAGATAGAATTGCTGACTTTTCATTATTTTTTTAAATAAAAAAGGGGAAAATATGACTGGTACAAATATATGAACAAAAAATATCATTGAAATCGGTTCACGAAGACCATAGCAACAAGAGAAAATATATAAATCATTACGCTTACGGGAAGTCCAGAAAAATTGATGATTCACAAGACACATCATAGATACGCGTTAAAGCGATTGAAAAATGTGTTTATAGTTTATTATACCATTATATATTAAACTGCCTCCGTAGCCTAGTGGTATGGGCGAACGCTTTAGAAACCGGAGGTCGTGGGTTCGAATCCTGCGGGACTCAACAAATATTCATTGTTGTTTTCTAGTTGGTTAGGACAATTTGGGCCGATCACCCAGTTTTGTTGGACCAGCGTGGTGAAATACGGTCCAAAACCCCCTAATGGATAGGGGTGTATTAGGGGAGGCCTATGTCCAGCAGTGGACTACCACAGGCTGATGATGATGATGATGACGATGATGATGTTTATATATTTACTTACTGTGATGTAATATTAGGCAACAGAGATGGAGGGACAACATCAAGCATGGAAATCAGGTGTTGCAATTCAGTAGGCGGATCGTATACTTTTTCTTCAACATGTGACAACTCAGAGTTGCTGTAAGCCGTGGATACGTGCATAAAAACCTGAAAATTATTAAAGTGTTCTTAATATTTTTCTAAATATTCAAACAACCTATTCGACATGTTCCCATACGATTTTCATGCTTAGACACTGGTGTCAGATGTTTTTAACCAATATTTATACTAATATTACGAAGAAGTAATATCTAAAAATAAAACAGGAACCAGAGTCAGGAACCGTGGACGAACTTCTATTTATTTACATAGTTATTGCGTTATTAGTACGACAAACTTAATATTAGGACGTTATGAGAGAGGAGTATACAAAAACCAAAACAGCCCTGAAATGTAATAAAAACTAAGTGTTAAGTTCTATTCGCCGAAAAACGTGTGATCCTTCCATTGTTCGTCAAATACACGCGTCTATGGATGATGAAAACCAATCAAAGAGCTGTACGTAAAATCAAATTTCGGACCTCACTGGCCATTGTACATCGGACCCCAGCTTCTATACAATAGCTATTAATATTTTAATTTTAAAGCCTCTCCTTTTTTCTCTTCCCGTTTGTCCAGAAAATAATAAGTTAAATAGATAGTACAAAATATTTTTTTTGGTTTGTTGTTTACAAATGTATTTAATTTGATAAAAGAACAGCGTTTTGCAAAGAAAGTAAGGTGCTCGTGCTGTTAATTTAAGAATTTATATATTTTTTAAACGAACTGTGCTGTTAATTTAAAAAAAATAATTTTTTTTGATTTAAAAGAGTAACGAAACTGTATGCTTTTTCTCTCTCCCAAGTATTTAATAATAACCATTGAAGCCATTAAAACAAACAATACTTTATGTATAATATTTGAGGGTTACAAACTTGAGGAATTAATTTAAAAACCAGACATACTTCGACATGGGGCAATTGGTCACAGAGCTCCATGGCTCGAATGGCCGACAGCACATTTTGTCGGACAGCCATTGGTAGAGGTTCGTCAAACTTCAAAGTTGCCGCGGAGTGAAACACAACCGACACCTGAAAGAGATAAAGCGATCAGTTTATCTGTTAACATAGTGATAGACAGATATTGTTCAACTAAGATGTTATTCTGAATTAAATATAGATACTCGCTCTAGATTTAATATCCTGCGGCAAGATGGAGTGACGACATTCGCAAAGATGCCGGTGTGGGCTAGATGAGAATAGCCTAAGATTGGTAGCGGTGGCGTGCATTAAGGGTGGCCTATGTCCAGCAGTGCACTGGCACAGGCTGATGATTTTATAAATTAAACTTAAAACCCTAAAGTGCGCTATAGTGACCCTTTCGCTAGAGTACTTTAGTAATAATAGTAACTTTATAATACTCTATTTTGTCAAACGAGATAAAAATAATAATAATCCGCAGATGTTATATACATAATTAATTATTAATTGATTATGTCCAGCTGTGGACTGACACAGGCCGATGATGATGATGATGACAATTAGTGTGGAACGACCTGCCTCGTCACGTAAAATGACGAGGCAGGTCGTTCCACATTCGTATAGTAGTATAGCTTTAGAGGAAATTACTATATTCTCGACGTAGTATTTATCTTTGGCCAGTACTCTGATAATGTAAATACTAGACTACAAAACATAGCCTAACACTAATGAAAACAATAGTCTAATGTCAAACTGTTCTGGTGGCCAAATAAGGTTTGTATATGTCTGACGTTTATCAAATGAAGACAATAACTTTCGCGCCATTATTATTTGGAATTGGACTTCGTTTACAAAAATTCCCAGCCTAGTTTTCTCGGAATTAACTAGTACAATTGCTTCTCTTCGAAATAGTAAAGCTAAGTATAATAATAGTAATCAACAACGCATCA
The DNA here is from genome assembly GCA_029286875.1 of Lamproptera curius. NCBI lineage: Eukaryota > Metazoa > Arthropoda > Insecta > Lepidoptera > Papilionidae > Lamproptera > Lamproptera curius. The sequence goes on along the minus strand of JAGSMT010000027.1, from coordinate 737,649 downwards.
TAGAAATAAATTACATTTTGTTTCGTCTAATAAACGATAGATACATAATTTTAATATCTTAGTCAGTAGGTAAAGAATTGTTACGATTGACGCAGATGCATTATAATGACATTGTAATGATTTTGATCGTCATACATTATTTAAATTAACTTCCGCCATAAAAAGTTATTAGACGATCAATCAAAATGACCAAGACATATATAATTGATGCGTAAAGGTTATGAGGGCAACATAAATGTATAATTAATTATCTCTTATCATTATTCGTGACATATGAATATATTGTGACAGCGATTGCATTTGCTAATAACCACAATCATTACAGGATTAACTATATATCATTCAGATATATAATCCATAATACTATATAAGTTTTATATATGTTATAAGGTAAGACACAAGCAAAATGATTATTTACAATGTAAGAGGTATTAAATCATTTAGGTACCTGGCAGTTATAAAAGCAATTTAGGATTAGTATACAAAAATAATTTATTTTTAATTCTGAGAGTAAGGTCATTTAGATACATTTATTACATACACAAATTAAATGAAACAACATAATTTCATTTAATTTGTGTTTGTGTTAGACTATATGAATACTTTAATTGGTAATCACTGGGCGAACATAAACTGAATTGAACAATAAATCAATCGCTCGGATATATCACTTTATGTCATAACAAAAAATTACCATATGAAAATAAATAGTTATTTTTACGTCAACATTTATTCATCATCATTATCATCAGCCTTTGATAGTCCACTGCTGGACATAGGCCTCCCCTATCCATTAGGGGGTTTTTGGACCGTATCCCACCACGCTGGTCCAATACGGGTTGGTGGATGGACCGACTTTTTACATGCCCATCCGACGAATAGATAGTCTTACTTTTCAGACAACTGGGTAATCATCCCAAACAGTCCTAACCAACCAGGAAACAACAATGAAAATTTGTTGAGTCCCCGCAGCATTTGAACTCACGACCTCCGGTTTCTAAAGCAAACGCCTATACCACTAGGCTACGAAGGCAGTTTATTCATCAATGGAGACTATTTTAGTATATTATTTAGCCTTCCGAATAACATAGCGAGGCAAAGACCAATGTGGCCATTTTGTATGTGATATTCATAATTCTTATTAATTATAGCAGCTTACCTACATTTTCTACAAATGAATACAGTTTTAAATACCTCTCGTAGTTGAAGTATCGTCGATGGTGCCATACCCAAACCGGATTCCGATATGTCCCCCGCGACCATCCTCAGCTTGTCCAACTGCTCCGGTTTATTTTGTCGGAGCACATCAAACACCTGAGATAAACAAAATATATAAAAGTCAAGGAGACACAAACAAAACCTTACCGGTGGTAGGACCCCTTTTTACAGGGGACCGTCTGGGTAGATACCACCGCGGTGCCTATTTCAACCGCAAAGCAGTACTATGAAAACACTACTGTGTTCCGGTTTGAAGGGCACCGTAGTCAGTATATTTACTGGGTAAACGAGACTTAACATAATATGTCTCACGGTAGGCAGCGCGTTGGTGATACCAATATTGCCGATGTCTATGGGCGTCGGTGATCACTTTCAAGCAAATGGCCCGACTGTTCATCTGCCTGCGTAGGCAATAAAAAAAAACTAACGAACCTAAAAAGAGTACCTAATAATCATTTAAATGCGATAGTAAACATTTTTAAGTCCTTCGTACAATTAACTCTGTCCTGAAGCATTAACAAAACCCAAATAAACAAAGCTTTTTAGCATCTGATTCATTATTTTCTTCAAAAAAAACGTTGATATATTGGTCAAGCACATGTCAAAATGCAAATTTAACAATTCGGATATTGACCATTCGAACTTAAGGTATTAAAATATCTTATTTTGTTAGAAGAGGTTCAAAACTTTCACTGTTTCGTTATTTTGACGTTTATTGTTTCGCTGTTCATCAATAAGAATAAAAATACACACCTTTGTCTATGCATATCTAGTATAAGATTAAAACATTTATAATTGCAAAACACGTTAGAGCAAATTAACATAATTTTTGTATCAATGACATTGTATAAAAAGATCATTGTTTTATAGCACTGACATTTTATAAATCCTTGGCCCCTAATATTCTTTATCTTTTTCACTTATTTGTCATATAGCTTGATGTCGGGTATATCTCTTAAATTGAGATATTTATCAATGCATATTTTATTTGATTTCCCTGAACAAGTTTGTTTAATTTGTGTCATTATAAGTATATGTGTGATATTTAAAATATTTTTTACATCTCCCCTAACTCTGTCAAAGCTTGGGATGAAGTCTAGGTGGTGCAATAATATTAGCACGGCCTTGAAGCTTGGTCTAAATTAGTAACTTACTTAACATTTTTTACGCGGGAAGACCGACAAATGCTACATATACCGTCCTTGTTCCGGCAAAGCAGTTATGCGTAGGCATTTCCCTCGTATAAAAAAGGTAAATTTCTCTCGAATAGATTCTTACCTCGTCGTTATGGTACTCAATGCCTGCGGCCTGGTCCAGCCGTGGTTAAGGTATATATAGTGCTAAGATGTTTTTGTATTTCCCGATTTACATACTAATAAAATAATGGCTATTTGACGAGTGCAAGTTCATTTAACTGTTGTAATTAACATTTTAACATACCTGAGATTGTTTAAGCACTTGTAGTCGCTTCTCTGGTGCCACTCCCTTCTTGGGTCGAAGTAAAAGATAAAGGAATCCGATATCCGGGCAAGTTGATAGCAACCTTTCCACTAGAACCTGTAAATAAAGAAACATATCAGTCCATGTATTATATAAAATACATTGCAGTATTAAAAAATGTGTGTAAACTTTTATGTAGGTACACGCGTTAGAAGTTAAGTAACAACAATGTTTCGTAACTAATCAACAGCCGTAACAAGCTAATTTTTTTTTAAATCTTTATCTTACGGTTAATTCTACATTTGTAGAAAAAAACGACACTAATTATAAAAAAAAGGTATTTGATACATTGAAAATTATATTAAGCTATATAGTTATATGATCTAGATATCATAATAGACTAAAATTTTGACTTGAGTTATATAAAAGTATCATTGGTAATGTAGTGTAGGACGCCCTGCGACAAGATAGAGTGACGACAATCGCAAAGTGGCCGGTGTGGGCTGGATGAGAATAGCCGAAGATAGGAAGCGGTGGCGTGCATTAGAGGAGACTTTTGTCCAGCAGTGGGCTGACACAGGCCGATGATGATGATTATAGGTCTATACTGTATAAGACAACAGTTTTTATCAAATCCGTAAATTAGTGGATTTGATATGTATAATAAACGCGTAAATAAAAGAAATAATTATGTACAACAGTTTCTTTTTTATTATATACTAAATGACGTTCTTTTTAAAACTTTAAATTATGTATACTTATTAAACAATTAGCACATACATAAGTAATAGCGGAAGTTAAATAAATTATGCATGGGAATAAGATTAACGATAAAAGTCAAGTAGTCAAGGTTAACCAATAGCAGGGAAATTGTTTTTTCTACATATCCACTTTTCTCAACACATTTTTGACCAATTTGGTATTCAATATCTTTGCCTAGTTATAACGTAATAATTTAAATTAAGTTTTATGATACTAGCAGGTAGTATATATATTTAAGATAATGAACAAACAAAGATATATTTAAGATAATGAAAAACAAATAATGAATGAACAAAGCGAAAATGCAGAACAAGGCAATAGACCCAAAGCCTGATTGGTAGACCATGTTAACACATCAATTCTCTAGTGGTTCTTAACTAATTAATAATAAATTGTTATAGCTCATAAATTGTTTAAAATTTCTGATTATCTTTATTTTCAATTTTCCTTTTATTATTTCAAAGACAACGCTTTACATATACGTATAGTCAAACGTCAAAGCGCGACAAAATGTTATAATTAGTATTCAATATCTATTTTAGCGTATTAATAATTGCATTCGTTGAGTATGAATTCTGTGATATTCATTGTATATCATCTTGTTTTTATTCATTAACATATGACAAGATTGTTGCGCCAATTGATTAAGTTTTTTTAACGATTTTAATATTGTTTTTTCACGGACCGAGCCTAGACATATTTAATACGAATATAATATGTGAAATAACGATTGCTAATTTATGGCATATCATTCATTATTGACATTAAAATCTAGGCGTGTCTATTGGAGGAAAAAATTAACATACTTTATAACTAATAATATATTCACATAAAGCGTAAACTTAAAGAATATTATAAGGTACAGCATATAAAACCAGTTTGAGTTACTGGTCATGATAAATTATCAGGAAAAATATTTGACGAACAATTAATATTTCCTAATTTTAATATAATAATAATTTATAATGACCAGCATTTGACATACACTACGGTTAATGTTACATTGATAATGTTAGATTATAAGTTGTGTCTATATTAATTAGTTTCATAATTAAAGTTCATTTTATTAGAAATCATTTACGAAAATCTAGTGTCAACGCATTTACAACATCATAATAACCGTTTTAAAATTACATACACACATTGTTATATACTTATAGTTCACACATGTAACGTTTTTTTTTATGTTTGTCTGTCTTTCTGTTCCGGAATGGCTGGACTGATTTTGACGGGACTCACTAGAAGATAGCGAATGGCGGTTACATTTTTCTTACAAGAAAGCTACAAAAGCTCATGTCTAAAAACTGGGGACCGCGCGGGGGTCGCGACCAACGGCTAGTCCATAATATAAATGTAATGTTCCATAAATGGTACGAAAATATTAAGTAAAAGTACTCATCCGGGCCTATATTACCAACCAACTAGACTACCGGTATAAATTTATACAGAATGACGAGTTGATGTTCTATTTAAGATTTATGGGTCTGAAGTCGCAAGATCACGAACGTCACCTACACGGGCTGAAGTTAACTCGAATGTTTAATGTAAAATAAACAAAAATGTGTCCTATTCGTAATGTTAATATTCGGCAAACATAAATAATTAGATACAGAATCTATATCAAATAGACGTAACTTTTAAGATTAGTTAAGTCAAATAGAAATGGTTAACTATGTTCTTGCTACTTAAAACACAATTTACATGTTTCTAAGTTAGTAAACTTACAAATTACTGTACTAGGAACTTTATAGGTTTAGATGTATATTTTGTTCTTATAAACACATTAATTTAATGAACTACAATAAGAGGATGGTGATTATTTAAAAATTTATGGATATAAGATAATTTTAAAAATAAAATGGTTGCCTGTAAAAACGTGTTAAAGTGGTAGAATGATTTAAATGTGAATATTCATTCGAATAGCAGGAAGAAGGAACAAATCTCTTTCTCTTTCTCTCTATCTCTCTTTCATTCGAGCAGGCAACTGCGCACGAGTAAAGAGACGCGTGACACTTTCGCTTATGTTTGCTTATGGAGAGCGTTACGTGAGCGGCGCTGTTGACTCAGTTTTCGAGGGTGCCTCCCTATCTCGAACCAATTTATAAGACGTTGTCAGGTCAATGGTCATGTATACACAAACACATCTCGTTTTCTATAAGCACCGCAAAAACTTTTGGGCTTTTACACGTATATAATCGAAAACTATGAACACCGCAGATAAAACTTGAGGCTGATATGTAAGTTAGTATATAAATATTGTCTAAAGAACTTAAATAGTATTAATGCAATGCTTTTGTTAAGAGGGTACGCTACATGGGAGAAACTTTAACATCTTACATACATATTACAGCAAAAATAACTTGTATCAAAAGTATTTAGGCTTAAACTTGAATAGAGGCAAAAGTTGTTAGTAAACAAAAAATGTTATATCGACATCTTTGACCGTTGTACCATCGTCAAAACAATGGAACATGGAAATTAAATGCTGCATCATTAACGTAACGTAAAACCTCGATATTTTACTTGGCATAGGACATTAATCGTTTTGAATTAAAAGAATGAAGGTCAGACTAAGACAAGGTATATAAAAAGACAATGGTTTCGAACTTAAATACATATTAATAATAGATTATTTAAAAAAAGATAATAAATGACTTCACAGATGATGTTGACGAAATAAAATAAATATTATTATAATTATTCACACCAATTTTAAGTGTGTATTTAGATTTTTAATCCACCTCCGTGGTCTATGCGGTATGACATACGTATTTGGCATTGACCTTACATATCAGAGGTCGTGGGTTCGAAACTGTGGGGAAAAATACACTGCAGTATCGTCTTTTCTGGTTACGGTTTCATAGGCTGTTTACCGAATTGCCCGAAATGTAGGATCTCTGCGTCGGATGGGTATGTAAAAAGTCTGTCCCGGTCGGCATGGGAGTTATAGGATATCAGTGCCTACAAATTTACTGACCACTAATTCATCCATAGAATGTAGTATTACCCTTTGGAAGTATCGGGACAAATTCAGCCAATCAAATCAATCAATCAACAGCCTGTAATAGTCCACTACTGGACATAGGACTCCCCTAATCCATTAGAGGGGTTTGGACCCTATCCCACCAGATGATCCATGCGTCAGATGGACATGTAAAAGTCGGTCCATCCACCAACCCGCACTGGACCAGCTTGGTGGATACGGTCCAAAACCCTTGTATGTTCTCGATTATTATTATTCTGATTTTGATGGAACTATTACTGTAAGATAGCAAGCTCCCAGTTAGGCAGTAACTAAAGTTTTTTAATAAATTCAAATTCAATGCCGTCCTTCACAGTTCTGTGAGCAAAGACATCGTTAAATTCCTGGCTTTTGGCGACGTAAATAATATAAAAAAGAGTATTTTAAAGTATCATGTCCGCGAAACATATATTACGCACTTTTAATACGAGACCCGTATACGAACTATATGTTAACTATTTTTGTCCTGAAAAATGTATGCCACGCTGGCTGCGTTTACGCTTAATTAGTAAAATTTATAGCTTTTTTATTCAATTCGTTTTTTAGTCGGGGTAGATTGGATATCATGAAATCAAATATTTAAACAACAAGAATCAATATTAAATCCACCTATTTACGGATTATTCGCGATAATTATTTATATTGAATTCTGACGTTTCGGACTCGTTTCATCATCATCATCATCATCATCAGCCTCTGATAGTCCACTGCTGGACATAGGCCTCCCCTAATACACCCCTATCCATTAGGGGGTTTGGACCGTACCCCACCACGCTGGTCCAATGCGGGTTGGCGGGTGGACCGACTTTTTACATGCCCATCCGACGCATGGATCATCTTACATTTCAGACGATTGGGTGATCGGCCCAAATTGTCCTAACCAACTATGAAACAACAATGAAAATTTGTTGAGTCCCCGCAGGATTCAAACCCACGACCTCCGGTTTCTAAGCCACACGCCTATACCACTAGGCTACGGAGGCAGTCATATCATGAAATCAGAGGCAGATTGGATATCATGAAATCAAATATTTGAACAACAAGAATCAATATTAAATCCACCTATTTACGGATTATTCGCGATTATTATTTATATTGACTCCTGACGTTTCCGACTCGTTTAAAGGAATAATTATAAACAAGAATCAAGACAACAGTCCAATTAATGGTGGAAATAATATTATATATTCATGTTATATGTATTGTATACTTTTACACTATTAGCAGGCTTTTCTCTTAGAGTACTAATATGACCTTGATACTTTAACTAGCCATACCAGTTAAAAAATATGTTTTTATCAACACCTGCCTTTTTCAATTACCATTCCTCGAGCTTTTTTCATTATTATTATTTATTGAAATCTTCAACATAAAATTAAGCGTTTTATAGTCTTCTTCTTATTCTTTAGCCCTCTGAAGAGCGACTACTTTAGGTCTAAATATTTTCAGGCCTGATCAAAGTATCTAACTAGCAGAATAAGACACACAGACAGTTTTGTTTTTATAAAATTGGTAGTTTTTTCAAGGGAAATACAGATCAGTTATAACTCATGCAAAAGAAGTAATGAAAAAGGTACAACAACATTAGGATCTAAATTATATATATACAATGAATGCAAACAGATTCTTCTGATGTCTTATGATAAATACTTAGATGAGTGTAAAAATATTTTAAGAGAATATAAAATTTATATTTACGAATATTTATTAAACAACTTTGGCAAGAGATGTTAGATGAATTACGAAGTCAAAATAATTAATGTTAAGGAAATTATTGATGTAAAGGACTGGTAAATTATTTTTTTAAATAATACTGCAATATTATTTACAATATGTTTTGGTATTAAAACGGTTTGTTTCAAATTAAGTCTTGAAGGAGAAAGGAAAAAAGCCGAATAAGAGTTGAAAAAGTAAATAAAGTGTAATTGAAAAGGAAACATAATTGGACGATTGTGATTAAAATGTTTGGGATTGTAAATGGTGGCAGTCCGTAAATAAGAAATTGCGTTTATTAATATAATTTACTTTTAATTAAATTTTATTTAATAATTCATAGTGTTCGCATTAATGAACGTAACGAATTTATTTCTATGAGTTCGTCTAACTAGTAAAAAGAAAATTTCCTTTTACTACTTAGAGGAACTTTTTTACGTTATGTTAACTCAATGTAGATACGTTTGTACAAAATAACAAAGTAAAACTTATTTTGTGTATATTCCTTTAATATTAATTAAAAGGATTGTACCCAATTACTGTTATAATAGTTATATCAAATAACAAATTAGCTTAATTAAAGGATTTGCGATAAAAAAGGCATCATAAATATAATTATGATTAGCTAACTATTTTGTAAGCTTAAATCATAATAAGCAAGGTTAAGAGTTGCATAACACACTAACGAAGTAAACAACAGCGTTACAATTACTTTTTAATTATATAAAATAGTAAAAACTTAAGTAAACACAGAAGTAAACTGATGTTTAGTGTTTACAGATTCTTGTATCGGTAGAAATCAATATTGCCACTAAACGAGAAATATAAATTCAAAACAAGTAGATATAGCTCTATAGAGAACGGTAAACGGACACTGAAAACTTAACTAACGAAACAGTAAAAGATGTAGTTATAACCAATTTTCGTCTCGACATTGTTCACTTCCAATTATTTGATTAAAATTATTTTTTTATTTTTCTCTTTGAACTCATAAAAATAAAACTTCTTACGTTCATTTATGCGAACACTATAAATTATTAAATATAATTACTTTACAAGATTTTATGAGTTTATTAACACATTAAAATAATAAAACTTTATTTTTAAATTAATGCTATTAAATTTGATATAATTCAATATCCGTCAAAGGACTTTATTTCCAAAATAAGTATCTCTATACCCTAAATTTATATGTATTCTATTATATTCCATTCATGGGTTTACAATAATTAAGTAATTGTAATATTCACCTTACTATCTCCGTAGACTAGTAGTAAAGGCGTAAAAAAACCCTCAGTAACTAGAGGTCGTGTGTTCTAACTCTGCGGGGACGCAACAAAGTTTCATTACCGATCACTTAATTGTCTTAAAAGTAAGATGATCGGATGGGCATGTAAATAATCGGCCCCCGCCAACCCGCATTGGACCAGGGTGGTGGGATACGGTCCAAAATCTCCCTAATGGCCTTGCCTCCCCTAATGCACGCCGCATTAGGGGAGGCAAGGCAAGTCCAGCAGTGAACTTACACATGCTGATGATAATGATAATGAACATTCACCTACAGCAATGGCAAATAATATTAAAAATTTATGCTAAGTTTACGCAATATATGTCTGTAGATGTAAACACATATCGAGTTCGGTACGGAAAAAACCAATCTAGTCAAGTCTTTAGAAATTTTTACGTTTTAACGTTATTATACATTCGGATTAAACTTGGTTTTCATTTATTCCGGTTTCTGTTTGTCTTTAGTATAGATACAATGGTTTATGTTTACAATGTTTGTGCCTAGATGGCGCTGTGCTTATGCTGAAGTAATTATGTATCTTTCCAGTTATTGATTTCGCGTTTTTCTCGATTACAAATCATTATAAACTATTAAAATTACGATAACTTTTAAATGTAGACAATACTTAGTAGTCTTTTCAGTTATTATACAAAGGTTAGGCAACAAAAATAAATAGCAACTATAAATTTGATATATCTTTTAAATCGGATTCAATTTATCAAACAATATACTGACCTATTATAACTTTCTGTTAACTAATAATACTGAATATTTATTTAGTTAACTTTGACACGCCGTTTGAGAACTGTCATGTAAAATGAACGGCTATATGTATATTTATTATAGCAGCATATTTTTAAACAGCCGATCATCTATCTTAGTGATCTGTTTATATCCGTTATGTTGATTTGATTAATCGTGGCTTCGTCGCCTATACCGTTCTTTTTAAAGGCAATAAACTTTCTTAACAAGCGACATTAATTTTTTTCAGGTTACCAGTCTGTCATGGCCGCAGAGCAGAATAGTGTTTATAGGAAATGGCAGCATATCACGTAGTCACAAGAGACAGTCAAGGTCGGAAAAGGTACTAACACATTAGGTATCTAAATTATATATAAACAATGAATGCAAACAGATCCTTCGATGTCTTATGTGATATATATAAATACTTAGATGAGAGTATAAATAAATATTTACAGAGTACATATAAATATTTATATGTTACGACAATATTTATTAAACTAACTTTGAGCAAGAGATGTTAGATGTATTACGAAGTCAAAATAATTAATGTTATTTTTATTAGTACATATTATTGATGTAACAGGGACTGGTAAATTACATTAATATTTCATTAAATAATATCTGCAATATTATACAATTACAATATGTTTTTGGTATTAAAAACGGTTTGTTTCTTAAGATTAAGTCTTGAAGGAGAATAGTATGTATAAATAAGCCGAATAAGAGTTGAAATTAACGTAAATAAAGTGTAATTGAAATAATGTGAAACATAATTGGACGATTGTAGATTAAATATCGCTTGGTGATTGTAAATGGTGGCAGTCCGTAAATAAGAATGCATTCGCTGTTTACGTTTAATATAATTTACTTTTAATTAAATTTTATTTAATAATTCATAGTGTTCGCATTAATGAACGTAACGAATTTATTTCTATGAGTTCGTCTAACTAGTAAAAAGAAAATTTCTATTACTTACAGGAACTTTTTCGTTATGTTAACTCATTGTAGATACGTTTGTACAAAATAACAAGTAAACTTATTTTGTGTATATTTTTAATACTAATTAAACGGATTTACCCAATTACTGTTATAATAGTTATATCAAGCAACAAATTAGCTTAATTAAAGATTTTGCGATAAAAAAGGCATCATAAATATAATTATGATTAGCTTAACTATTTTGTAAGCTTAGTCATAATCAGCAAGGTTAAGAGTTGCATAACGTACTAACGAAGTAAACAACAACGTTACAGTTACTTTTAATTATATACAATAGTAAAACTTAACAAACACAGAAGTAAATTGGTGTTTAGTGTTTATAGATTCTTGTATCGGTGGAAATCAATATTGCCACTATACGAGAAATATAAATTCAAAACAAGTAGATATAGCTTTATAGAGAACGGTAAACGGACACTGAAAACTTAACTAACGAAACAGTAAAAGATGTAGTTAAAACCAATTTTCGTCTCGACATTGTTCACTTCCAATTAATTGATTAAAATTATTTTTTTATTTTTCTCTTTGAACTCATAGAAATAAAACTCGTTACGTTCATTTATGCGAACACTATAAATTATTAAATCAAATTACTTTACAAGATTTTATGAGCTTATTAACATATTAAAATAATAAAACTTTATTTTTAAATTATTGCTATTAATTTTGATATAATTCAATATCCGTCATAGGACTTTATTTCCAATATAAGTATCTCTATACCCTAAATTTATATGTATTCTATTATATCCCATTCATGGGTAAACAATAATTAAGTTATTGTAACATTCACCTTACTATCTCCGTAGACTAGTAGTAAAGGCGTAAAAAAACCCTCAGTAACTGGAGTTCGTGTGTTCTAACTCTGCGGGGACGCAACAAAGTTTCATTACCGATCACTTAATTGTCTTAAAAGTAAGATGATCGGATGGGCATGTAAATAATCGGCCCCCGCCAACCCGCATTGGACCAGGGTGGTAGGATACGGTCCAAAATCTCCCTAATGGAGAGGGCGTGCATTAGGGAGGCAAGGCAACTCCAACAGAGAACTTACACAGGCTGATAATGATGATAATATACATTCACCTACAGCAATGGCAAATAATATTAAAATTTAAGCTAAGTTTACGCAATATATGTCTGTAGATGTAAACACATATCGGGTTCGGTAAGAAAAACCAATCTAGTCAAATCTTTAGAAATTTTTACGTTTTAATGTTATTAAAGATTCGCATTAAACTTGGTTTTCATTTATTCCGGTTTCTGTTTGTCTTTAGTACAGATACAATGGTTTATGCTTACAATGTTAGGTGCCTAGATGGCGCTGTGCTTATGCTGAAGTAATTATGTATCTTTCCAGTTATTGATTTCGCGTTTTCCGATTACAAATCATTATAAATTATTAAAATTACTTTAATTTTTAAATGTAGACCATACTTGGTAGTCTATTCAGTTATATTACAAAGGTTAGGCAACAAATTGATATATCTTTTAAATCGGATTTAATTTATCAAACAATTGATACTGACCTATTATAACTTTCTGTTAACTAATAATACTGAATATTTATTAAGTTAACTTTGACACGCCGTTTGAGAACTGTCATGTAAAATGAACAGCTATGTGTATATTTATTATAGCAGCATATTTTTAAACAGCCGATCATCTATCTTAGTGATCTGTTTATATCCGTTATGTTGATTTGATTAATCGTGGCTTCATCGCCTATACCGTTCTTTTTAAAGGCAATAAACTTTCTTAACAAGCGACATTAATTTTTTTCAGGTTACCAGTCTGTCATGGCCGCAGAGCAGAATAGTGTTTATAGGAAATGGCAGCATCGGTATTACCGCCATGATTATTGCAACCGGATTGTGACAAGCAGATAAAAACTCAACGAACGAATAATAAATATGATAACTAATGAAGCAGTTGAACAGCCGAGCAAAAGAAATGAGAAGCCATAACAGTTAATAAAAAAATAAGAAGTCAGATTAAAAACGATTGAAAAAAAATATTTTATGTATAGTATATACAAAATCTTAATAATATTTCTTCGCTTTTTAAACAAATATTGAAGCATAAATTCGTCTTTCTATGCAACACAATAGTGTTGTCTATAAAGAATTTAAATTTGTCCTCTTCTGTTTTTATCAATTCATTTTTTTTATGGAATGCACTGCAGTTAAAAGTTGTTTGGATGAAAATTTTTTTTTGAGTAGAGATATAAATATAGAGTTAAAATGTCTTACTTTGTAAAAATCATGACACGTTCCGATTATACTAAATATCTGTTTTTTAGCGTATTTGAGTAGTCTTTTAATTATTTCCTCTTTGCGCATATACGTTTATCTTTTTAAAACGAACGGTAAATAATGCCCGAGGCATTACTTTTATTTTTGTAATACCTATAAGTTATGCAAATAAGTTTGAATAAATATAGTTATGTTATAGTTGTGTTATATACTTATGTTAAACTTTAATGTAACAATATAAACCTCATATTTGCCAGTTTCAAAATATAAACAATATTCTAAAACAATTCCATATTCTAACGAAGCTTTTCCACATTTTTTTTCCTAATAAATTGTCGCTGCGCATGTTTTTCGGCTTTATAAATTAACACTAAATAGTTAAATGTATGTATTACAGTTTGTAATACAAAAATGTTACATCTACCTATTATTTAATTTTTAATTATCTACTTGTAACAAAACTTGTTATTTTATTTACATACACACTTAAAACTGAATCGACCACAGACGTTTCACTACATAATAATATTGTAATACATTACTAGTATTGTGTATAAAAATATATAATTTTGTTACTTCTATAACTGTAATTTTAAGGGTAATTTAAATGCCTATAACCTACCTTTCCCATGAAGCCCGTAGCACCAGTTATAAAAACATGGCGTCCGGCATAGAAACGGGGTATAAGGGCGCCCGCAGGAGAACGCGGTCGCGCCACCATCTTGAGACTATTAAAATGTCTGAAACAATATAAAAAATATATAAAGTACATAGCATTTTCATAAAAAACAACCTTAATTCTATCTACTTTCATCTCTTCACCATTGACTACAAAGATCTCTGAGGGTAGTGGTAATAACTTTACGACTTAGAGATCGGGAGGCTTGAATCCTGCGGGTAAATTGTTTTAAATATTACTGTTACAATTGTTTACATATATCTAAGACAAATCGAACTGATTACACAATACAAAAATAAGGTTATCAAAAATAAGGAGATAATGTATCGTAAAAAGTTAAGCCCGGGTTAAGACCACTGTTGAAACTTTAACACACAATATAAGAATTAAAATTTCTTCTCCTTCTTATAATATATACATATAATTTCTACAGTTGTTTAACTTCTCCTTTCACTTAGCCATTTTACCAAACTATCATGGGGTCGGCTTCTAATCCATCCAGAGTTTACCTGAATAACAGTTTTTACGCAGAGCGACTGGCATCTGATTTCCGCAACCTAAAGGGTTAACTGCATTCTAAGGATGGATTAGTTGTCAGTATATTTAAAGGATCTGACTTTCGATGATGACTACCAAAGATGGTCTTGAAAACCAGGACCGACTTTTTACATGCCCATGCATGCATGCCCATCTTACTTTTCAGACAATTAGGTGACCAGCCGATGTTGTCCTAACCAACTAGGAAACAACGATATCAGTAAATATTTTATAATTATAATTATTAAATAATTCAAACGATTATACCGTAGTTTCCCCGCGCTATTCGAACCCACGACCCCGGTAAGCAATGAGCGGCACCGCTAGGTCACTGAGACGGTTGTTTATACCAGAATTATATCAAAGATAAATCGAGAAGAGAAATTGTTGTTAAGACCAACTTAAGATTATAAAAGCTCTCGTACTTATGGCGTCAATAGCGGTTCTTGCTTAGCGATTGTTATCTAACTGACTAATTCATCAATAAAAACGTTATAGTTTAGCCGATTAGGCAAGGCTTTACTTTCTTATATTAACGAGAATACTTACACAATTTAATAAATGACTTTAGGCATTTTATTGCGTTTAGGTTGCTTTTCATTTCTTCCGACGTATCTGAGATTTTACAGGATCCATGCTAACGGGCAGACTGCCCGAGATAAAATCCGTAAAGTCTTTTATTAAATCAAGGAATAAATAATAACTCTAATGTACTACTATATATATAACTCTAATAATAATAACTTTAGTATATTCTAAATCGCATGTTAAAAAGTAAAGGCGCCGAAGCGAGCGCTTCTGAGTTATTAATATTGTGACGATGATGTTGATCTACCAGTCTCTACAGGGACTTTTATAGCGTTATTGAACATAAACAAATAATAACTACTCTACAGTACCCTTTGAACAAAAACGCAGCGTTTACACGCAATTTTGATGCAAGAGCGGGTACCGCGATGGGTAATCAATTACATAAATCATTTCATTTTGGTATAACATTTTTTTACAATAATTAAAGTTACAGAATTAAACTTTTTTAAAACATTAAAATTGCGACATTTATCTAAAACGCAGCAAATAATATACATTTTACAATTTTTAAACAGCTTTTAACTGTCTTGATGCAGTCGTAAAATTATTACAAAAAAATAAAAACATTTGATATCGGCAATTTTAAGAATTCAGTTTTTGTATGTTTCTACATAGAGTACCATTTATTTTAGCAGCAAAAGAATATGTATTAAGTTTAAATTTTGCACAAGAGATTTTGATGTTGTAGAAGAAAAAATTAACCCCACCCATAATATGGTTGGGGTTAATTTTTTCTAAACACTAATCTATCTTTATAAAATAATCTAATTTTTTCAACACCACTGCGAGAATAAAACAAAAACAAAACAATAAAACAAGAACAAAGCACAGAATCGGCTATTAACTAGTGATTTACTATGACAGGACAAAAATAAGAATCATATGTGATAGAGTTTGACAAATCACATATAAACTGTTTAAAAACAACTGTCAAATCACATATTAACTGCATTATCACATTATGTTATTAAAATTAAACTTACGATTGTTATTCATTTAGCAAATACACGCTACATTACACATTCACAGCTTTGATTTAAAACTAAAACTCATTTCAATATAACAAATACCAAATACGAGTTCTAACACATCGATAAATATTGATTTATGGTTTATACTAAGGTTTATTTATAAACTGCACTGGGAATTTATAAAGATTTACATATTTATGAAATAAAATAAACAATGCATTCACAACCTACGAATATAATCTGTTGGCAAGTGTAATTGCAGAAATCTCTATAAGCGTCGAAGGTCATCTGCCGCGAAAGATAATGCCAAAATCTATTTCTGAATAGATATTAGGGCTGAATGTGTTTGTTTAATAAGTACCGCTTTTATACTACAGCTAAATAAAACCTGGAATTTATTTAATAAAAGACTAATGTATGTATGACTAGTACATTGAAAAAGTATATTAATGCTGTGTAATAAAAACGACCTATACAATAAAGTCGATAATATTTTTAATCGATATTTACATTGCGATATAATTATATCTTAGTCTGCCCAAGATCATAGATGCTGAAAAGAGTCCGTAACGTCGAATATAAAATATAAAAGACCAACGCGAAATATCCGTAGAAAGTAGATTTAATATGTAAAGCAATCGCGTAATTAAAGTAACTGACAATGATCGTTAAGTAGTTGTAGTGTAGCCAAGTAAACTCAATAAACTCAATTCGCCCATGGCAACACAGTAACCTTATCGATTAATCCATACATATTTACATACATTATTCCGACCCCAAATTGACAAAACTTTTATCACCAAAAGAAATTGTTGTTTAATATTATCTCTTCGTTGTATAAGCCTAAAAACTATTTATTTTGATTATATTGTCTATTATAATCGTTGAATCCTATAAAGGTTACACTATGAGTACGGAACTACCAAAATAGCTTCATATATTTAATTAAAAGTCATACGAACGCTCAACATAGCGCACTTGTGCTAATTTCTTGTGTAAACATTGTCAGCGAAAACATTGATTTTATAAAGTTTTTTGCATACACAAGACAAATACGGAAGGCAATCTATAATATCACTAAATTATTTATAATAAAAACCGATTAACACGCGGTTTCAATGATATAGTTTCTAACTTATCATTTAGTTCGTTCATAACGCTTCTAAGTCCATTGTATGATACTCCGTGAAAATAGAAAAGTGAGCCTTCAAATAATTTGACTTTAATAACAGACTTCGACAGAAATAAATACTTTAAGCAAAAGAAGAGTCAGTACGTTAAAAGTCGGTCCACTCTTCTTTCACTCTTCTTCTGTCATAGAATATTCTCGTAACACAGAAATGTTTTTAATATTGATTTGATTAAAAGCGGACATGGGAAAGTGCTAAAGAGGAAGAAAATCCATATTTTTACTAAAATTTCGAACCATTAATTCATGATTAGTAATACAAACTGCCTCCGTAGCCTAGTGGTTTAGGCGTGTGCTTTAGAAACCGGAGGTCGTGAGTTCGAATCCTGCGGGGACTCAGCAAATTTTCATTGTTGTTTCCTAGTTGGTTAGGGCAATTTGGGCCGATCACCCAATTGTCTGAAAAGTAAGATGATCCATGCGTCGAATGTAAAAAGTCGGTCCACCCACCAACCCGCATTGGACCAGCGTTGTAGGGTACTGTCCAAAGCCCCCTAATGGATAGGAGTGCGTTAGGGGAGGCCTATGTCCAGCAGTGGACTTTCACAGGCTGATGATGATGATGAATACAATTTTTTACAAACGCCACTTCGCCTATAGGCCCTTACTTTGCAGACCGTGAGTTTTAATCCCTCGGGGTTTGTATTATTCAATAATAATCATCTAGTAATTGTTATTGTTGTTTTCTGGTTTGTAAGAACAATGTGGGTCGATCACCCAATTGTTTAAAAAGGTTCCGCTTGTCTTTTGCTGTCGTTAAAGCAGAGTCAGTGCGTTTAAGTTTAACTGACATTTATTTCATCCTTGGAATGCAGTTTATCCTTTAGGTTGTGGAGGTCAGATGCCAGTCGCTCTGTGTAAAACCGTCATTCAGGTAAATCTAGGTGGATTAGAAGCCTACCCCATGATAACTTGGGCTAATGTCTAGGTGAAAGAAAGAAGTAATACAATTTTATATGATAGATCTTTTGCAGTCATAATCAAAGGACAGATATCCTGATTAAACCGCAAAAGAAAACGGTAATGTATAATTTTAAAATAATCAAAAAGCAATAAATCTCGACATAATCCTTAAAACTATAACTTATAAGAAGCGTAAGCAAAAAAAAACGTTATCATTAGTTAATTTAGAATCGAAATTTAAGGATACATTACGGGTCGCCACAAAATATGAAGCAACGATTACAATTCGCATAAAATCAAGGGTCCGTCCAGACGAAAAAATGAACCGTTCATGGCTACGGCCCTCATTGTCAGGCCAAATATCGCGGTCACGTACCGTACGTGATGCACTCGGCGAAATGTTACGAAACGCTTCGACACTGACATCAGTTAATTGCGAGGGCCGGCACGGTTATAATACGATAAAAATATCATTAAAACCACTCATGACAAGCGCGCGAAATTGCTCTGTACCAGACTAGATCATATGCAAATCGATAAGATGTTACATTCGTCCGTTCATGTTACAAATTCGTGCAGACTAGTGTAAGAGTAGCCTAGAAACATCTTCCCATAATTCGATTACACCTTGTACATATTAATAACTAAACTGTAAAATAAGTTACTGCTTTTATTTGTAAAACCTTTGGGATACAGGACCCAACGAATCGTTAGAATAATTCTTTGTAGAGAAAAGAGATACATTCATAAGTAACACAGGAACCATCAATTAGTTGTACAGATAGTTAAAACTACGTGTATTGTCTAAAATACCATCAGTACTTTTCCGAAACAACTGGTTGTTACGAGTAACAACCGATCTATCACTCAGAAAGAATAATTGATGTGATATATAGGTCATACATGGTTAAGAAGTTTTCGTATGACCATAAACACGACAGCCATTCAAGTCACTTTGCGTCCACGTCGGAGATTTAAAAACTCAAATTAACGCTGCCGCGTAATACCTATATGATACCTTGTAAATAATACATATAAAAGGTTGTTTTATAAAAATCGTGAGTTCAAGGTTCAATAGAAAAGATAACATTCTTATATATATTCAAAGGGGTAGGTCTGTTTCGATGGGTAACCGTCTGCGTTGCATATTTTTTCCGCATAGAAGTAGTATATAAACACAATAATCTTCCCCTTTTAAGAGACAGCGTACTTACTCGGTGAACGAGTAACATCTTCGTCTTAAAGTGTCGTGCATTGGTGGATTCTTACGCTGTATTTCTTTCACTTGCCATCAGCTGTACGTCCAGCTTGATTTGTCACTTTGATCGTTAAAAATATATAGAAATAATAATAGCTTGAATTGCAATGCGCAAGCAAAACATGGATAATATGGAAGAGAACGTAGGTAGCGTAAGTTATGAGCTACCTAATGTCATAGTAAAAATACTCATCACCAAATTCCTCGTATAATAAGCACTTAGCGATTGTGAACTGCCACGACTATCAGCGTCCACTAAGCGTTGGACAAATATTGCAACGTCAATAATAAAGACACGTTCTGCCAAATGCCATTTGACTAATGTCTCTGATGTCAGTCTAATTCCAATGCGTTTGAGAAGAACGCTAAATCTAATTACTGAATCATTAAATCGTTTGGTTAGATTACTTTGCCGCAGGATAATTTCTTCTGTATAGGCCAATACCTTTTTGAAGTTTTAGACCGTGTCTTATAATCATGGTGACTGAAGATGGTCTGAGGCATCTTTTTCTTAATCTTCTGTTTCTTATGATCTATTAAGGGCTCATTGGAAGATCTAATTCGATTACAAATTTCCAAAATATAATTTACACACCAGAGCATAATTGTACCTATTTAAAATCTGATATTTCTCAAAAGTGTAAACCGACGTCTCTCGGTCTAGGCAACTGTAACCGCGAGCTGGTCAGGTGATCAGATGATCAGCCCTTCCCCTCCCTAACTTTTTGAACCCCTCAAATTTAACTTACCAATCCGAACATAATAAAGAAAACATTATTATTATCATTAACATTTATATTTTAAGATTTAAATTACTGACCTTCACATGACAAACCTACATTCAGAACTGGTATTTAAAGTTACTGCATCCGTGGCCCAGCGTATTGGCCATTGCTTTATAAAAAGGAGGTCGTGGGTTCGAATCCCGTGGTAAAACAACGTTAAAATGTTTAAATTTGTAATAAAAAATTAAATAAATATTTAAAACAATTGTTGTTTTCTGAATTCAATTTGCGTTGTTTTCTGGTTGCTTAGGACAATTTGGGCCAACTACCCTATTGTCTGAAAAGTAAGATGACCTATGCGACGGATGGGTACGTTAAAAGTCGATCCACTGACCAACTGGCATTGGACCAGCGTAGTCGAATACGGTCCAAAACCCCCAATAGATAAGGCATGAATTAAGAGAAGCCTATGTCCAGCAGTGACTTAACACGGGCTGATGATGATGATGAATTAAAGTTGTGAGTGATTTGAGATATTATATTTGTCAGCTATCACTCTAGAGTCGTTATTATCTATCTTACCTACGTTAAAATTAATTTATTAATTTAATGTGCAATAACAATTTTAAAACCATGGCGCTCTCTTCCGTTTTACGGCAAATTATTGTTTAAAAAGATATAAGATAAAACGAACTAAATAGAACACAAGTTGTTTAACTTATTACGAAAAAGAGTTATAATTAAGAAATTTATGAGGAGTAAAAAAATAATAAGTGAAGTAATCTATTAAATTATATCACTAACATCTTTTAGTAGAAAATATTGTGGGTTCATAAAATAGTAGTCCTACTAATGTAATAAACATAAAAAATTATAAGTATTTACGGATGTATGCCCGTGTGTTTACTTTATGTTATCACTCAAACTATTTAAAAAAAAACTATTTAAAACTATTTAACGGATTTTATTGGAACTATACAATGACATAGCTTATCTATCTGTATAATTTACAGGTTATTTTTAAGTTTATTAATTAAGATAACGAGTGAATTATTCGAAATGCAACAGAAAAACTCAGGTTTACTAATATTTAAAAGATAGCATAATAATCATATTTAAGTTAAAGTTATTTCTCGCACACAATTAGCGTAAATAAATGGATTTTTACATTAAAGTAAATATTTTTATATCATATGGTTAAGTAACTAAGTGCGCAATGTCAATGTGTGCATTTATAAATTGTAAAATGTCTTGACTTATTCAACTTGAAATACTGAATATAATTAAAACTTTCTATCGTTGTCACAAATTTCTATCACTTTAAGAGCAAAACCGCAAATCGAAACTAGCATTAAACTAATCGAGAGCTGCATATTCTCTTGGTACTTATATTGCTACTATATTATGAATTCATCATTGAATCATCATCATAATCAGCTCGCGTCAGTCCTCTACTGGACATAGGCCTTATGCACGCAACCACTACCGATCCTCTTATCGTGCTATTCTCATCCTGCCCACACTGAATAGTTACTCTGTCCTAAATAACACTACAAATATACTAACCTTCTTTACTCTGCCAGTGAACTAGAAAAGAGTCCAAAACGTCCGGAAAGAATTAACGTGAAATATCCGTGTAAAATGAAATTAATAACAATAACCTTGTATATATTCAATATTTAACACTGAACACCGATAGAAACAGCACTGATTTAATTGAAAATCAACTAAAAATCAATTATTCGCATATAAAACTCCGAACAATCAATCAACTACAATACTTAAACAGATCAAGGCGATCGGAATCAGTGTTTGCTGAAACGGCGCAATGTAGAGCTGACTTTACAAATATACACATATACAGTACAGAAACACTGTTTGTGCACGTACAACTCGACTAAGTTGTTTACATTTTCAAACACACTTCACAGATTTACTTCAACGACGAAATACTTAAGCGCTATTTATTTTACTTACTTGTAAGTATTATGTTTCATCATCATCATCATCAGCCTGTGATATTCCACTGCTGGACATAGGCCTCCCCTAATACACCCCTATCCATTAGGGGGTTTTGGACCGGATCCCACCACGCTGGTCCAATGCGGGTTGGTGGGTGGACCGACTTTTTACATGCCCATCCGACGCATGGATCATCTTACTTTTCAGTGATCGGCCCAAATTGCCCTAACCAACTATGAAACAACTGTTGTGAAGTCCCCGCAGGATTCGAACCCACGACCTCCGCTTTCTAAAGCACACGCCCATACCACTAAGCTACGGAGGCAGTTAGTATTATGTTTTGCAAACTATAAATGATTAAACCTTTGACCAATGCGTGGAAACCAATGTTGTTCTGTAATAAATAAGTAACAGTAAAAGTGTAAACTCAACATCTAAGTAGTTTTAACATTGGAGCGCATTAACAAAAACTTCATCGCAAAAGAATTAATAATTATAATACGTTTAAATTTTTTTTATACAATGCATATCTGCATTGCATAACTGCAGAAAAAAAATGCAGATAAGAAACACAATGCATAACTGCAGAAATAAAATGCAGATAAGAAAACCTATTATAATATAAAGTAATTAAAATATGTTTTTGTATATGTTGTTATTGCGCTATCTGAGGCATAAAAAGTACTATTAACTCTAATTCGACGATAGAAGAATTAATAATTAGAATTAATACTACTTAGTTAAATATGATGAAGGACCATTATAATTATTTTAGCTATCATAAATAGATACTCTGTGTATCCTTACAGAAACGTGTTTATTTTAAAATATTATATCAAATCCACTTATTTACGGATTTTTTGCGTTACTTAAATATATTTATTCCCGACGTTTCGGATTCTTTTCAGCATCCATGATCAAGAGACTAAGTTGGATATATAGATATACCAACTTAGTCTATGAAGCATATAATGTTTGATATGTATAATCGCGTAAATAAAAGAAATAATTATTTAAAATATTAGTTTTTACCGCTACCTAAGAACCCTGCTAAGAACACCGATTCCTACCATCCGATCCGTGAGGCTATGGAGATAAGAATACATCCAAATTACAATAGAGAAGATGGTTGGTTTCTACCACCTGCTTGAGACCCCGTAATTAAGAAATTAAAATTTAAACCCAAGCATAATACCACTGCTGGCTCTAATGATAAAACCAGTTAATTTTGCATAGGTCGGAGTATAGACTAAAAATAATTAATTACAATTAAGATCTGGAAACCCCGCTTCAGCACTGGCAACAAGACGCATGACATCTCAGTCTACCCCGTGACACGGCCGCTGGAATGTGTTCAAAACGTCGGGAATTTAAAAATGTAAAAGAAACGCAATAAAATCCGTAAATCCGTTTTATTTAATAATTATGTCTATAATAAATATGCAAGACTTACTTATAACCAAGTAAATCATTGGCAAGCAAGGATAAAAGATAACATGTGATTATTGTAAAACATAATCATCAATTTATCTTTTATCCAAATATTACAAATATCTTTTTTTAAATAAAATTGGTTCTTTTCAACTATAGGCCTTAAAGGCACGAGTCGAGCAAGATGACCGCCTGATAGTGATACATAGTGCTTAAAGTAAAATGCAATCTAAGTCGCCTTAAATGCGCTCGCCGTCTCGTTTATATATTGATAACATTAACTACGGTGCCCTACAAACCGGAACACGATAGTTATTATATTTTTTGGCACTGTTTTTGTAATCTTAGACGCGCCGGAGTGCTTCACATACATGCTTTATAAACCTAAATGTCGTAGGTTCAAACCTGTTTTAGGCTAATATAATACTGTCATTGATTCTAATTAGTTTGATCAATACACGTCCATTACCCTATGGTCAGAAAAGGTTAGTAAAACACGTTGATACTTGTTTGACACATAGCCTAGAACAGCTTTAAAAGTAGTATTATAAATTAAGCGGTCAAATTAATTAAATGTAATAAAGTATAATATCAGTGCTGCGAAACAGGTTGATATTTGATTGATTCATTCAAATGATCAGAAGCTAGTCGTTCTAGGTAAAAAACAGGAATACATTCATTCAGATTAGACGTTAATCCTACTTTTTATGTGGTGAAATGCATACGTATCGTCCGCTTGAAGCTGTCTCTAGGGTCAGCCTTATTTATCAGTCGGCCAGGTTCCTCTTAGCTTCCCCGCAGCGAAGCTAGATCACAGGAACTGCCTACCATCACGACTGGGGATCAGTAGGGAATAGACTAATTCTTTTTTTCCGTTACGCACCGGTCTAATAATAATCTCAAGTAATTTTAGGTACAATATGTTTCAGACATGCTAGGAATAACAATTGCTTATAACCTAATTTGTTTAAACAAGAAATATATTTAGCTGCCCATTCTGCATGTTAATGACAAAAAAATGGGGTCATAAACTCAACCTCGCAATGAATTTAGATGCTTCTTTGAAGTTATGCTCCTTGAATACAACATTTTTTTTGCTAACATAGAGGTGAGGGTTCAAGATATAATTTATCTTGAGTAAAATACATTACACATCATCACCAGCCTGTGTTAGTCCACCGCTGGACATAGGCCTCCCCTCACGCACGCCTCCTCCGTTAAGGTGATTTTGATCCGTACCACCACGGTGGTCCAATGTGGGTTGGTGGGTGGATCGACTTTTTACATTCCCATCCGACGCATGGATCATCTTACTTTTCGAGACAATTGGGTGATCGGCCCAAATTGCCCTAACCAACTAGGAAAAAACTAAGAAAGGTTGTTAAGTCCCCGCAGGATTTGAACCCACGACCTTCGGTTTCTAAAGCACACGCCCATACTACGATAAGGAGGCAGTCATACATTAATTTATTGTACAAATACATTAATTGTTTCTAAAGGAATTGTCCCTAAACATTGGCATTGATAAGATATAGGTTTCATAACCGAATACAGTAGACACTTCGCCACTTTCCTCTTACTTGAAGGTTTGGACTATAGGTTAACATATTTATTACTTATTGTTCCTTCACAATCTGTTCCTAATATATATGCTGGCTAAATATTGACGTAACATACGTCACTAACTTCATAGAACGAAAAACAAAAAAAATGTTATATGCAATTAGCAATATTCTAGGTAATATAAAATGAAAATTATTTTTCGTAATTATCAAGTCAAAGGGCAACATTGTTATAACCGTACATTATTTTTACGTTGTTATCTCTCTACATTGTTGGAGCTATCGAGCCATGGCTGTAATGGTAGTTATTAACAAGATAATTATAACATTTGAAGACTCCTTTAAGCTAGTAGGTACTAATTTATTCTAATCAACGATAATTATTATACGCCAGCTATAATCCGATGAGAGAGATAAGGCGCACAGACTTTTTACATCTGAAGCATAGATCATCAAGGGAGTAACACCAATGAAAGACTTTACAATTTGTTGCCCCTAGTTGATGATTAGAAAACTATTCTAAGATTCCAGATTTCCAACCACCCACCAATCAAATCAACAATTAATAAAAATCGTGTTCATATCTATGAAATGGCTGCTTAAAATATTTGGTTTCAATTCCTACGATACCTGTTTGTCGTTCCAGGAATATTTTGTATCGTATACAATAATGCTACTTTAAAATTAACATGGATTATAAAAACATTTTTTTTAATAATAAATATTGACTCTTTTAGAAGGTTTTAAAAAAATGCTATTCCTAGTCAAATAAAAGATAGACTTTAAGTAAAGATTGTCATAATCAATGTAATACAAAAGTCGTTAACGCAAATTCTTGCATAGTTGGTTAAATATCGACTTATAAACCTTATCTCCATCCTTTATTTGCCTCTAGTTTAATTGTTATACGTACTTAATGCTTGTTATAAAAAAAACTACAACAATTATTAGTAACATTACTTTACGTTCCCCACAGTATTTGAACCCACGACCACCTGTTTGTAAAGCGAGGATCGATACCACTGCCACAGAGGCAATATAACGAGGGCAATGGCTACCTGGGAGCCGTAAATAAGGACAGTGCCCCGGGGGACAGTGTGCTCCCTGCGTTGCAACTCGGGTATGGGGATGATTTCTGATACCTTATTTTCCTGATTTTTGATACATACACAGTACGCATATTTTTTGTCACCGTAATTCATTTAGCAAATCGATTACGATGCCATTAAACAATATTCAAATTTGGTTTCACAGTTTCTCATAGCATTAGTTGGACAATTTACATTGTGAATTATCACATTAAATGCCTGACTTTATCGTCGAATTTACGTACTTATGCCTATTAACAAAACTTTGAGTCACGTAACTCTGACTCAATTAGCACTATCTTAAACTGTTTACGATATATTTGCACGGTCATGATACGTTTTTAAATTGATAATTTTGAAGTAGTGGTAGAGACAATCTTTTAGGTCATCAGGCTGTGTTAGCCCACTGCTGGAAACACACCTCCCCTGATTCATGACTTCTCCATTAGGGCGTTTTTGGACCAAATCCCACCGCGCTGGTTCAATGCGGGTTGGTGGGTGGACCGACTTTTTACATACCCATCCGACGCATGGATCATCTTACTTTTCAGACAATTCGATGATCGGCCCAAATTGCCCTTACTAACTAGGAAACAACAATGAAAATTTGTTGAGTGCACGCTGGATTCGAACACACGACCTCCGGTTTCTAAAGCACACGACCTTACCACTGAGCTACGGAGGCAGTTTCTAAAATATTATGCCATGTTAATGGCAATTTTCGTCATAATTGGTTTGAAAGAACAAGCTTTAGGTCTAGCTTATTAAAAAATAAACATTAAAAAAAAAACACTTTTTTATATTTGTTTCCATATGCATTCTTTAACTACTTTTAAGTAGAAACATATTATTTATTATTATAAGACCTTGGCGTTGTATACAATAAATAAATAATGTTACACATAATCTTTGACGTAACACTATTTGACATAAAACGTGTTTAACGATATGATACACGTAGGTGGTGAAAAACACGCCAGTTATAGTTTCCAGTTTTTAACAAAGTGGCTTTACAAGATCTACGATACCTGCGACTTAAGACAAGTTGACGAAATAGCAAGGAATCCTAAGAATATACAAATAGGTTATTAAATCGGTAATGACCGCTTCAAAGAAATTTGACTCAAGGAACATCGAAAAAAGCTCTTTAAGTCTAAAACGTATGAGTCAAGAATAGTTTACAAGATCAACAATAATATAAATCGAATTACAACATCTTTGTTGTATACAGAAATGTTACAATTGGTTATTGATTGACAAAAACGCTACCACCATTTCGGAATCAAGAAATATGTTACTAATTTGAGGATCATACGTTTTGGAGCTAACATGACTTTATACAAGATGTCGTTCACGTATTCCGTCATTGTATTGGTCAATAAACCAAGACGATAAAGACATAAAAGAATTTAAGGATAAAAAACCGACTCTAAACATATTCAAGGATACCGTAAACAATAACGGTTTAGTAATTCGCATGTTATGTATAATTCAATAGCAATGTCGACATATCTCTGGCCAAAAACGGAATTATTATCCATTTACTAAAATCACGAAGGAAACAAACAAATAAAAGCGCCCGATGACAAGATGTTTACAATAAAACATCAAATTTGATGCAAACACTTTTAAACAAACAAAACGGGGACACCGCAAATCAAAAGTGTCATTTTATAATGTTAATATAAATATTAGTTCCGCGTTCGCTAATTCCAATGTTGAAGCCTTGTGAATTCGTCCCACAGTATATATATACATCTTATTTGGACATCTAGACGGCCGAGCGGCGTCGCCATTTTGATATTTTCAACAAACATTGACCGTGAAAACGTTTTAATCTGAATCATTTTGGTGGCAACATTGATTTGTAAGGATAAATAGCAAGGCTTTATGTATTCTTAAAACGAGTTTCTTTAATAGCAATAGAATTACATTACCGCATTTCTTTTGCATTTCGGCTTCCTGTTGTTTTAATAACAATATTCCAATATAGATAAAGAAATATATATATTTTAACATTGATACCTAGTGTTAGTCCTCGTAAATATAATTGGAGAAATTTCCTATTTTGTTGATGTTAGATTCAATTTTCTCTCTCTTTATAGTAAAAATGAATATTTGTAGGAATGAAAAATATTACAATCGACTAAAGCTTGATAACTGTTGTAAAACCTAAGTTGAAAATAAAAAAATTTTAACGAAACTTTAAGAAAATGAGACAGGTAGAGTTTCTTGCCGATTCTACTTTAGCCAAGTCTAATTAATGTACGTTCGTGCATAAGTGCCCAGGAGAGGATAAACTAAATAATTTATTTTCAAACTTGACTTTGAAAAGAGTTAACCTGAGCTAAGTTTATCATTGCCGTTGACCTGTCGGTTTGTACCACAAATATTATCCTTGTACCTTTCAATTAGTATTCAAGGAAAATTCCAAAGGGTTGAATCTAATAATTTCATATTAAATATGATAAAACACATTTGGGTTTGTTTATAAAAATCCTATAAACCTACATCGAGAAACCTCGTTAAGTATTTTGTAAAGCTTTGCTAAAGAATTGCGTGGCATTAGGCTGCAATCCATAAAGACGCTCGTAAGCAGACGCTTATTTTTAGCTTTACCTCCTTTTTTTTTTGTAAAAAAATGTTCTAGAATGTTAAAAAAAGGAAAATAATCATTGTAAAAAGCTTCCCGTTTACAGAAAACCGATTGGAGTAGTAGTGCCACGATACCAATCTCTGCTGCGAAAGCAACAGAGTGCAAACACTATTGTGTTCCAGTCTGAAGGGCGCCTGTAGTTTCAGGTAAACGAGACGTAACGTATCATTACTATTGATGACATACGTTTTCATGGTGACTTATGAGTTATATAGTGTGATTGAAGCCGTTAGCTGCTAAATGTCAAAAGTAAAATATATATTTTGACGAATATTAAACTTTCATTCCGGTGTAGTCAAACAAAAATATTTTTTTTAAAATGTTGCAGTTTCGCGGTATAAAGGTATAAATAAAGATAACTAATAAAAAATGTTTTAAAGTTGCAGATCATCATCACTGTAACGATTAAACATGTTGTTCGCCTTAAAAGCTAACTAAAAATTGCCTCATTCGGTTTTGCCCTGAAATCTGATATCTACCTTTTAAATTAATAATAAGTGTTATAATTACTAGATAAATTTTAGTTACAGTTAAACACTACATACTTTTATAACAAATGCTAGGACGCATATTAAACTTAAGAAGGGATCAAAATTCAAAAACTCTTCCGGTTTCGTGAAAGAAGAAAGAATAACGATTACAGTTTAACCAAATTAGTATCGTAATTGATGTGGTGTTTTTTTTTAAATCGGATGTTAGGCTTCCAAACTCTTGTCTTTGATAAGCTTCATCTAACACAGAGTTCGCGGGAAGCCCCCGTTCCCACGAACTAGGTGGCCAACATTTTCTGCTAAACATGAGGACCACACGTACAGAAGGTACGTGGGTTAGGCATTCGTTTATGTCTCCTACGGATCGTGGTTTACGAACCGGGAAGCTGACGGTCTGGCGACTGTATTCATTGGTAGCTGGGACGGTGAGAACCGCCTTGGAACGCAGGTGTGTCTAGCGTTTGTTCTGGTGTTGTTAGTCGACCGTTGTTTAGTGATGTACATATCGGTGACAAATCATCAATAGGCACGTTCAATGTATGTCGCCCCTTCGTTTCCAAATAAGATAATGTTTACATCAATTCCAAATTTAAATTAAACCATGTATAACTATCATAATTTTATATGTATTTACATATAAGCGCTAACGTTAATAGCGCGTAAAATTGTTTTTTTTTTATATCTTTGTCCAACCAACACAGGCCTCAAAATTATCGTGTGGGCATTACATCGTATGGAATTATGCGTACATATTTGACATACTCGCTATGTAAAGATACTTACATCAGCTAAGTCGTTCAAGGCATCACGTTACACGGTTTATAGTACTATTCATTAGTCATATTTGTAGTCACTCAAAGGTTCGTTAGAAGCCTCTCGGCTTGCTTAAACCGTACTTATTTATCTTAGGCATCTTAAGTCGCATATATTATTATTAATAATAGTACAGTGACAACAAAATGTATTTACCAACGAAGGACAGCCTCCGTAGCCTAGTGGTATAGGCGTGTGCCTTAGAAACCGTAGGTCGTGGGTTCGAATCCTGCGGGGACTCAGCAAATTTTCATTGTTGTTTCCTTGTTGGTTAGGGCAATTTGGGTCGATCACCCAATTGTCTGAAAAGTAAGATGATCCATGCGTGGATGGTCATGTAAAAGTCGGTCCACCACTCAACCCATTGGACCAGCGTGGTGGGATACGGTCCGAAACTCCCTAATGGAAGGTGGTGTATTAGGGGAGGGAGCAGTGACTATCACAGGCTGATGATGAACGAAGAACAGAGCTTAATAATATCAGTTTCTGCAATATTATAAGAACAAAAAGCACTCATAAAAAGTAATATACTGAGGCTGATTGAGAGAAGTAATATACTGAGATGATGAAGATGTTTTGATATCGTTTACTTTACATTCGCATGGCCTTACCTATTTGATATTTAAAAAATCGCAGAGTTACTTTTCATTTCTTTGAAGGAGTCAAAATTTTAGAACCAGCGGAGGATTTAACGTTTATATGAACTTGAAATTTAAATTGCAAAAAAATATAACTTTGACTTTAGACAGATAAAGTTTAATTCGGCAAAAAGACAAACGTTTACATACAGTTCGCAATGGGTAGGGATACCTTAGCCGGGAATATCGAACGAATTATTTAAACAAATCGATAATTATCTGCAAGTAAAAATCGACACATCATTATGTTAATATTATAGCAAACCAAACCTTTTACACCTCGGGTGCGAGACACGTAAGAAAGGCGTGTCTAATAAATGCTGAGATCTTTTGGTATTCTACAATATTATTATTGATGATGATTATTCTCCATTTTAAATTTGAAACATTATTAAAACCCGAAACCGTATAACCTATTAATTTTACCAATTGAAACCAATGTTATTTAATATAGAAATCACTTACCTCACTATTGTCACACATTAAGTTTACTCTTAAAAGGGAAATCACTAAATAGAAGGTAATTGAGATGTTACCGTTTTTTTTGTATAACGCTACATTTCTTATGGGCAATGTTTGCGGCGCGTGGGAGTTTGGGAGAGCAGGTTTAAACCTAATCGTTTCCATACTGCATACATTAAAACTCTGTATTCCTAATCTATTCATCAATACTGCCCCCGTGGCCTAGTGGTATGGGCGTGTGCTTACAAACCGGAGGTCGTGGGTTCGAATCCTGCGGGGACTCAACAAATTTTCATTGTTGTTTCCTAGTTGGTTAGGGCAAGTTGGGCCGATCAACCAATTGTCTGAAACTTAAGATGATTCATGCGTCGGATGGGCATGTAAAAAGTCGGTCCACCACCAACCCGCATTGGACCAGCGTGGTGGGATACGGTCCCCTAATGAATAGAGGGGTGTATTAGGGGAGGCCTATGTCCAGCAGTGGACTATCACAGGCCGATAATGATGATGATGATGATTCATCAATACGCTTCGATCAGAGACTTAAAAGAGTGTACAATTAATATTGTAATAATGTCCTTCCAGTCGATTCCGACTTTGGTCGATATTATATAGGAATTAGCCAACAGGTGAGAGATCGGGAGATTATATGCTCATCCTACTCATAAATCGTCTAACTGTGATGTAAAAACCCGGGTGAGGCCGCATAGTATTGAAAATAAATTAGGCCGCATAATATTTATAGTATTATAAATAATTTTCTTTCATTATTTCAATTTACTTCTGTGTGTGCTGAGCAATTAATAGTCTGTGTTAATATGTTTCACACGTAATTGTTCAATGTCGACATAATTAAAATGCATCGAACGAATTGCTTGATATTAAAATGTTGTTAGACCCTATATGATCATGTAGTGCCCTTAAAATGTATGCAATGCAAATGTATGCATTCAATAATGGGAAATGAAAGATAGCAAAATACAATGATGTTAAAACAAATCTGAAACCAATGATATTTGATGAACAATTGTTATTTACGATAGGAAACGAATACTAAAGTGTTTTAATATTCTAGTTCATTTAATTTCCAGCTAAAACTAATTTCTATTATCGTAAAGAATAGAATAATCGAAACAGTTGATTTACACTCTTTGTCAATAAATAGTTTATTTAACCTAAATCATTATGCCGATATATTTTGAAATGAAAGATGTTTAACGCAAATCGGTAGTATAAAACACTATACGTGTTCCGGTTTTAATGGCGGCGTATTGGAAGTTATTGTGGTAAAGAGAAGGAACATTCCACAGTATGTGTATCCTTCTTATCGTTTTGCTAAATACAATTAAAAAAAAACTAACACAGTTGTCTGCGTTAATGAAATCAAATTTATACTGTTTAATCCAATCAATTAATATTTAATCTACAATTCAAATCTGTCATTGTCATTACTGAATTTCTGTTTATTGATTAGCTGTAAACATTTTACCAAGGCAAATTAGTTCCGCGTTTATTGATGTGTGACATTATTTTTTTTTAAATGCAAAAACCATTTTAATTTTTAAATAGAACAAAAATTTACATTCGGAATTCAATTCGAATTCCAGGATATAATTTTGCAGTATACATATATTATTTACTAGCTACCCCCCAACCCTTCTTGTGGTTGTAATTTCGTAAAATCCGTTCATGGCTGACCTCTACTCGGCGAAAGGAATATTCCTACCAAATTTCAAGTCGCTACGCCTTATGGCTCTAGAGATATCAGGATGAGTCAATCTATTAGTGGGAACCTCTTTTATATATATAGATAATTTATAACTACTTGTAATTGTGAATCGTAATTTAAAAAGATACGCGTTAAAATTTTAACAAATTATTTACTTAAAATGCAAAAGAAAAATTTATCAAAATGGACAATTTTAAAAATTATTTTCATGCTTAATATCAATAAGACTGAAAGATACCTTTAAAACATAAGATAGTAAATAACCTTTTCTTGTGAAATACCGTTTCTAGTTTAGAAAAATTAGATAAATATTGACGTACATAAACAAAAATCTAACGCATTCTTATTTGTGAACCGCGACTATTTTTGAGCCTAACGCGTAATTTGACTTTAGACTTTCCTTGCTTAAATTCTATCTCTAGATTGGATAAAGTGTAGCTGAACATTGAAATTTCTATACGCATTGTAGCCTTCAAACCAGACAGCAATAAAGTTTGCGCTGTACTTAATTTCTATAGTACATCTAATAGGAACATTTATGTAAATCAGATTTGAAGTCACGTACTTTTTTGTTAACCGTTAACATTAAGGGTGTACCATGTAACGTTCAAAATATTTTAACATTTTAAATAAAAAATACGGAGGCAAATTAATACACCATAAAGCCTGTGATAGTCCACTGCTGGACATAGACCTCCCCTAATACACCCCTATCCATTAGAGGGTGATATTAATACAGAATCCCTCTAATATTTAATATACGCACGATTCAATCAAACAAAAATTGTGATTTTCGATGATAGTAGTGCCTTATACACTATTGATTTAATTTTTATAATACCAGATTAACCTTATCAAGAAGTTCGTCAAGGTTAAACACATAAATTAATCCCTAGAAACTGTAAAATAAAGAAAGTCTCGAGTTGGCCTTGAAACATCTTAAACACGACGTAGCTCAAACTAAACCTAATATAAAATATAATGAAATAGTGAATTCATTTCATACCCGTCTATGTTAAAATTGTATCTCCAAACACATGAAAGTAGTAACATAGTAAACAGCGAATCATAAATCAGGTAAATGTACAAAATGAAGTTTACAAAACTAAAGTCTGATCATATTCAACTCAAACTTCAAGAATTAAAGAAAAATTATCTAAACTCAATAGTAGAATGATTGAATTTGAAACTGAACAACTGAGAGAATATCAAATATTAAATACGCAATAAAACCAAGCTCATATTACTCAGGAAATCTTACGGTGTAAAGTACGTTTCTTATGACTGAACAGAATAAGACAATATTCGATTGCAAACATCAACTCACCGTTTACCGAAGTGTAGGATTGCTTTTTTATTTTGATTTATATATATTATATTAAGAATTTCTGCGTCAAAAAAGGCTTTACGTCTATACTTAAAAAAATCGTAACACTGCTTGGAACTGTTCTATGCCGACCTCATGCCGACGAATGTGCCGCAATTAAAAATAATAACAATATTAAAGCCAAATATATAACACAATAATTATCACCGAACGGGCGTCTCGAATAACTTTAACTTTAACGTGGTTAAATTTAACGGATTTCATAGAATGAAAACTCAATTAATATTAAACTTATTCTATAACAAATCACCGATTTGAATTTTTGAAAACAGACAAGAAGACAATGCTCTCTAAAGATCCATACAACTGCAAATGGCGGAGTTTCTTTCGCCGGTTCTTCTCAGATCTGACGCGTCATTTTCCGAACCATGTTTGACAATCAATAAGCAGGTGTAAATTTTTATATTGAATAAAGATATTTGATTTTGAATTTGATGTAGCTTCGAACACCGTGAAACTATATGAATTCTTAGCAACATTTCCTAAACGCGGAAATAATAAATGCGAATTCGCGACTTGTGTTATGTATGCGTCTATCATTGAAACCGGTGGTAGATTTGACTTTCAAATGATTTTGAAAGAAAGATCCTAAACTAAATAAAAATCATTTTGTTTTTTTTTTATCGGAAATAATGGAGTCACTCGCGGCACTATTTGCGTATATTTTATTTTATTTCTATTTTTAACATCAATTTATTCAGTAAAATGTTTTACTTTTAATTATTAAAAGTAAAACCTTTTACTTTTTATAATTGAAATTAGTTTAATTTAATTAAAATTAATACTTAATTAAATCGTAGTTTTAATAGCAATATATTACAAATCTAAATTTATGTCTACTTTGTTTTCTTTTCCATTCGTCCGATTAAATTTAAATTTGATTTGATTGAAATTGAAATAATTATATTTTTATTATCAAATACTTTATCACAATTTTAGCTTATTTTGTTAATTAAATTATTTTCATGTTTTAAGAATAGTTATTGGAGTAGAACAATTTCTTGAAAAATAAACTCAATGAAAAGAGATCAGATGTTATTACGTATTTTAAATACCTATATTAACACTAGATTTACCAAACCAGTAATTTTGACTGGTTTCACTAGGAAATTTACGTATGAAAAAAACGCTGGTATATCCAGTGTTAAAACATTTAAAGAAAATTTAATTTTAATCGAAAATCCCCAAAATAGTTAAATCAAACGTATTATCTTCTTTAGCTGGTCGTTTACATTTATGATGATAAAAAAACTTACCGTTCCTTTCAAAATTGGAACACGTTCCGTTTATTCACGCGTTTGTCACCGGCACAGTCGTACGTGTTGTCCGAGAGGCGGTTGGATACTGTATGGTCGAACCTTTTCTGCAAATATATCATCAGAAACTGACAGAGGCCCATCGCGGCCGCACCCTGAACTTGACAACAAACCAGTGGCTTGACGTAATATTATTTAAAGTAACGTTTTGTAATATCTAGTCATCAATTCTGAAAAGACGTATATATTCTTATAAAAAAGGAAATTTGTTTTTAATTTTATTTCATAAAGTGTAGTTTATGTATACGAATAAATAATGATACTTAATTATTGATATTTTTAATTTAAGAAGCATACCTTTGACCTAAGTATTTTATACATTTTTATGACTTTCTAATCACAAATTGTTTCAAATAACTGTTTCATAGATTCCGAATAAAATGTGTTCTGTTTTTGAAGCCTTGGTCTTGTGGTACTACTAGGCTGAAGTTGCCAACGGTATCCATTTACTAGTCTGGTCAACCTTGAAAGATTGACAAGCAATGAGAGAACTGCTATCCTCTCTCCCTGCCTTTTGTTAAAACATAGTCATTGTGAAGATATATTCCAATCCTGCATGCATTATGATACTGCCTCCGTAGCCAAGTGGGCGTTTGCTTTAGAAACCGGAGGTCGTGAGTTCGAATCCTGCGGGGACTCAACAAATTTTCGTTGTTGTTTCCTAGTTGGTTAGGACAATTTGGGCCGATCACCCAATTGTCTGAAAAGTAAGATGATCCATGCGTCGGATGGGAATGTAAAAAGGCGGTCCACGCACCAACCCGCATTGGACCAGCGTGGTGGGATACGGTCCAAAACCCTCTAATGGATAGGGGTGTATTAGGGGAGGCCTATGTCCAGCAGTGGACTATCAAATGCTGATGATGATGATGATGATAATGCATTATGAATGATATAGTTTAAAATATATTTTGTCGTTACTCTATTAGACATAAATTGTTAAAAATATTTTAATTAAAGCAATAATAGCTTTCGTAACCGTTACTTATAGCGTTCGTTCTTATCAAATATGTAACAAAATGGGTAAATAATAAAAAACCAATTACGCTTACATGTATATTATGAATATTGAAAATATTTATGTTAAATAGGCCTACAAATAAAACTGCGACAATAATTAACCGCAAGAGCCGTACGTCGTAGGCGGAAGTAATCGTAGTGCAAATTTTCGAAGCAAGCAAGCAATTTGTTTCGTTTTGTTTTTCATCCTTACACGGGACTAAACGTAAGGTGTAGTTTTTAGGGAATAATGAAATATATGGAACTAAAAATAAACAGAAAGAGAAATACAACAGGGCGGGGGGAGATGGTTGAAACGTTTGTTTTTGATAAAAAGACGGAAGAAATTTGATAAAATTCAGGACAAAAATTTAGTGTATCACTAGTATTACTTTTTAACAAACTACTCGATAACCCCTTCCGCCTGGGACGTGTGTCATCTCGCTCTCTAATACTATTTGTAGACTATTCGCCATTTTACATGACAAGCAATCTAACTAATCTAGATAATCAGCCCGCATTGGCCTTACCGACTAGGAAACAACATAGTTAAGTTGTTGAGCTGCAGGATTAGTACCCACGACCATTGGATCTCTCTCCGGTCGTGTCGGTCTTCCGTCCCATCGGACTATGAGAGTAAGGGAAGAGGGAGTGCACCTGTGTTTGTGCGTCCATTTGTACATTTAATATCTCCTGAGTAATTGGCTGATGTCTAATATAGATCGGCCGCTTTATTCAAAAATTGGCTCGGAGGACTACAACAATAATCATATAGTCTATTCGCAAGATATAACGTGTTCTGTTGTGTAATTTTATTTTTATTGTTTACGTAAGCAGATTAGTTGGGCGTATTGATGAAAAATAATCACCGACGCCCATGTACATCAACCTACCAAGGGTTACCATCAACGCGATGCCTTTCGTGAGACATAGGACCTAGGTATATTGTACGAACAGCCCCGACTACATTAAATGGTCTAAGACTTTTTCTGGGTTAAATGAAATGTGAAAACCTTGTATTTATATAAACCAACTGTGTTGTTAACATACTATTTTTGTAGACCAAAGGACTACCACTATGCAATGGGTCAGTTTTAATTTGTAACACTCCTATGACGTTTTATGGTCATGCTTTGCTATGCTTTAAGTGTAATAACTAAATTTTCTTTTATACTAAGTGAACTTAAAATTAAAATATTCTTGAATATTAATGTATACATCATCATCATCAGCCTCTAATAGTCCACTGCTGCACATAGGCCTACCCTAATAAACCCCTATTTTTTAGGGGGGTTTTAGACCGTACCCCACCACGCCGCGCTTGAGGACATTTTCAGGACGCTCAACTGGGAAGAACACGGGATAAATGTGAACGAGGAGTGAGATAAATGAATACCTCACATTTGCGATTTGCGGATGATATCGTCATCATGGCTGAGACCGCAAAGGACCTGCAGAAAATAGTGCAAAGCCTGGCTGAGTCTTCTGCACGCATCGGTCTCCCGATGATCTTGGGTAAAACCAAGGTCATGTTCAACGAGCACGTTGATCCGGGGCCTATCACAGTTGGTTAGTTTACCTAGGGCAAACGCGTTAACTACGTAGAAACAACTTTGAGGGGGAGGCCAACAGAAGGATTCGGCTGTGCTGGGAAGCTTTTTATAAGCTTCGTCGAGTTTTCTCTCACCCATCCCACAGTGCCTCAAATCGAAAGTCTTCGATCAGTGCGTCCTACCCGTTATGACCTACGGTGCCAAGACTTGGTCACTTACGCTTCGAATGGTCCATAAATTTAAAGTCGCTCAACGAGCTATGGAGAGGGCTATGCTCGGAGTATCTCTGAAGTACCGCATCAGAAATGATGTAATCCGTCAGAACACCAGAGTCAACGATATAGCCCACCGGATTAGTAAGCTGAAGTGGCAGTGGTCATAAAAGCCGCAGAACTGACGATCGCTAGAGTCGGAAAGTTCTGGAGTAGAGACCGAGGCTCGGCAATCGTAGTGTAGGACGCCCTGCGGCAAGATGGAGTGACGACGAAAGTGGCCGGTGTTGGCTGTATGAGAGTAGCGGAAGATCGAAAACGGTGGCGTGCATTAGGGGAGGCCTATGTCCAGCAGTGGACTGACACAGGCTGATGGCGATGATGATGATGATGATCCCACCACGCTGATCCAATGCGGGTTGGTAGGCTGACCAACTTTTTACTTGCCCATTCGACGCATACATCATCTTACTTTTCAGACAATTGGGTGATCGGCCTAAATTGCCCTAACCAACTAGGAAACAACAATGAAAATTTGTTGAGGCCCTGTAGGATGCAAACCCAAGACCTCCGGTTTCTAAAGCATACGCCCAATGCACTAAGCTACGGAGGCAGTTGCAATGTATACATATAACGTAACTAATTATTAATCACTTATTAACACTAATTATTAGTGGAATAACACTTTTAAAAACAGTTGAAGTTTGAACCCTGCCAACTTTTAAAACCGATTTTTACCTAAACTTTGATTGTCTAATCTAAAAAGAAACTATTATACAATTTTTTGAAAAATCACAACGGTTAACGTAGCATTAAATTAGCATAAAACTTGACAAAAGATCATTACACTGTAGTGTAAATAATACTGAAAGCGCGTTGATAAGTAACGGATATATTCGAAGCAGTTTTGTTTATTCTTGCACGTATATGATATGTTAACGGTGATACATTGTTTAGCAAGCTCATACCGATTGTTTTTACCTGCTTTGAAACCGCTTTTTCTTCGAAGGCACAAGATTTACAATTATCCTATTATTTACAAATCATTAAAATGTCGTCTTCAAAACACGAATTACTATTGATGTATAATATCTGCCATCGGATAAGTTAATTGTAATAACAATAAAGAAATAAATATATCAATACATTTCGCAAAGGAATCTTGAACACTACTAAGAGAAGCTTGAATTGAACTTCGCCTTAGACATGCCTCCTTGGCCGAAGCGTAGTACACATGTATATATATATACCGCAGTATCAGAGCTACATAAAGACAAGAAAGATCACGAATCTATTTAAGATATAAATTATTAGCGCCAAAACATAAAGCTTTATTTTAAGTAAACCTCGATCTGAATGTCAATTATAACGTGGTGTTAAATACACAGATTATTTTTGTCATGTTTTATTTTATTGCGATCAACTTAAAATGTATTATAAAGGCAATACTGGAGAATCAGGCTGAATTGCTGATTTTAAGACTGACGAGCAGTCGGGCCACCTGATTGTAAGTGGTCACCAACGCTCATTGACATCGGCAATACCAGGGGTATCACCAACGCGCTGCCTACCGTAGCATAATACATCTCGAATAGACATAGCATAATACATCTCGTTTACCCAGTAAATACGCTGGCTACGGTATCAATACCCAAGTAAATACAAAAAACGGGGACGTACCAAATGACGCTGAAATTCTTTCTTCGGTTCTTCTCAGGTCGGAGCATCCTGTTGGGGGCTAGTGATCGAGTCCTTGACAATCAATAACCGAGTGTAAACTTTTATATTGAAAGTCAATTTGAAAATTCGTCATCGTCGAAGCAAAAGCCATACAATTGAGTCTAATAAGTGTAAGTAATAAAGCCATCTAATAAAAATATAATGTCTTGTGCGGTTTTTACAACAATGGCCACTTTTCCTTCTTCCTGATTCACCCTTGGCTGTAGTGGATAGAACTGAAGGAAAGTCTACTACCATCCAGGTATCTTCGAATACGCATCTAAAATATGCTTCTACTTCATATTCAGGTAAAGCCTAGTTTTTCACAGATTCCTCAAGGGTGGTGGACAGGCAAGTACTGAGCCCCACCGCTACAATATACTGAAAACCGTAGGAGGTATTGTGTTATATATTTTATTGCTGCAACTAGCAAATTGAACACGCGGATACTATTCTATTTACTGACTAATAGTAAATTATTGACACAATTTATATATATATAAATCAATTGCTGTTCGTTAGTCTCGGTAAAAAAATCTTGGGAGCGATTTGGCTAATTTTGGTCCTAAATTATTTGTGGAAGTCCAGGGAAGATTTAAAAGGTATAAAAAAATATAAAATTGCCGTGTCAACTAGTATATTATATAAAGCAAGTACGCATTTTATAGAAGAGTGTCACCAAAAGCATTTTATTATGCAAATTAACTTAGTTAAAGTAAATTACTTATAATGTGTTGACTGTATCTAAAGATAATTGAGATTCACGCTGAATACCATTATAATAGTATAAGTAATGCATAATAAACCATCTAAGCTTCACCGAATATTTTGTTTTCCTAGTTAAAGATGGTAAATCTGATATCAAATCCACTAATTTACGGATTTTCCGCGTTACTTAAATATATTTTGATGGACGAAATATATTTTTACGGGCAGACTAAGTTGGTATATGTCTGTATCTTAATCATCATGATCACCGTGATCATGGATGCTGGAAAGAATCCGAAACGGCGGGAATAAATATATTTACGTAACGCGAAACATCCGTAAATTTTAGGATTTGATATGTATAATAATCTCGTAAATAAAAGAGGTAAATCTAATCTTTATAAACAGAACATAGATATCATAAGAATGTGAAATAATTTTTAAATATCTACTTTATAAGTATAAAGGTGTACCTTAATTATTTTAAAATTATTTATGCACGACATATGTTTTCCGCAGTAATGAGAATTCTTATTTACGTTAATTATTTTGTTTGTCACGGTACGATGGGGCTTTGCTTTAAAAGGGTGTGGGCAATTTGGGGGACCAAAAATTTTCTTGGGGTTGGTTGGACAATTTGGGCCGTCCCAATTGGAAGAAAACGGCAATTTAAAAAAACCCGCATTGGCCATTTGGATCGGTCCAAACCATCAATGGATAGGGTTATTAGGAAGGCCTAAGTCCAGCAGTGGACTGGCTGATGATAATGGATGATGATTTTATTTTTTTTTTTAAACATGCAAAATAAGGTGGGGGAACTTAACCAAAAAGGTTATCTACCAGTCAACCTTTGGGTGGTACAGAGAAAAATTGGAATTTGGGAATATTTAAAAAACAAAGGAAAAATTTTAAAGCTTAAAGTTTATGTGTTATACATTAAAACCAAAAACTTATATATATTAATAAATTGATAGGAATATTAATACATATTCTATAATTTAATTTATTTATTAATACAAATAATAAACATAAATAAATATATATATAAATATATACATAATATTGTAAATATAAATATATTTTATTTTATAAAGTTTAAGAAAAATACATTGTTCATACTATTTTGAACTTTTCCGAAAAAAAATAAAGCAGACCTTATATAGGTGACAGTTTTTTTTGAGCAAGTGTTTGTTTTTTTAAAAATGGGGGTTTCCAGATCCAGGGTACCCATTCCACACAAGAACAGATTGAACAAAAAGGGGAGGGAATCTGGGCGATTGAAGGACAAGAAAGAGAGGTTATTTGTAGAGGAAGATTTTTCGTTAAGCGAAAAGATATTGAAAATGGGGGTTAAATAAGAAGGGGGTAGCAGAAAAGAAAAAGCGTCTCAACGTTTTCTGACGCCTCTGTATAGGTAACCGAATTTTGGAAGTATGGCAAATGGTTATATTTAAGATTAAAAATTAATGAAGGTTTTTGGGTCGGTCTAATTTTTGAACTGATTGATCGTTGAAATAGCAAAACGTCACCATGGATTATAGGAAAATTAGGGATTGTTAAAAGCTTACCTTGGTTTGATTGGCAAAAAGGTTTTTTAACCGACAAAAAGTCGGGTTTGTTCTTTTTTCTTACTTGTTTGACCATTCCAACAGGGTTTTCAAAATTACCGCCCAAATTTGTGACAAGTTTTCCTTGAGGTATAGTAAGTTTATATAAATGATATGATCATTATGAATGATGATATAGTTTAAAATATACTTTCATCTATTACATAAATTGTTAAAATATTTAATTAGGCAATAATAGCTTTTAACTGTTAATAATTGGTTCGTTCTATCAAATATGTAATAAAATGGGAAAAACAAAACCAATTGCTTACATGAATAGTAGAATTGAAAATATTTTATGTAAATAGGCCTACAAATAAAACTGCGACAATATAACCGCAGGTCTACTCGTGGCGGAAGTAATCGTAATGCAAATTTCAAGCAAGGAGCAATTTGTATCGTTTAGCTTTTCATCCCACACGGGACTAAACGTAAGGTGTAGTTTTTAGGAATTATTAAATATATAGAACTAAAAATAAACAGAAAGATAAATACAACAAGGTGGGGAGATGGTCGAAACGTTTGTTTTGATAAAAGACGGAAGAAATATGATAAAATTCAGGACAAAAATTTAGTGTATCACTATGTATTACTTTTTATCAAACTACTCGATAACCCTTCCGCCTGACCTAGTCATCTCTGCTCTTTAATACTATTTGTAGACTATTGCCATTTTAATGACAAGCAATCTAACTAATCTAGGTAATCAGCCGCATATGTGCCTTACTGACCAGGAAAAACATAGTTAAGGTTGTTGAGCTGCAGGATTGGTACCCACGACTATTGGACCTCCCTCCGAGTCGTCGGTCTTCCGTCCCATCAGACTATGAGAGGAGGGAAGAGGAGTGCACCCGTGTTTGTGCGTCCATTTGTACATTTAATATCTCCTGAGTAATTGGCTGATATCTAATATAGATCGGCCGCTTTATTCAAAATTGGCTCGGAGGACTACAAACTAATAATCATATAGTCTATTCGCCTAGATATTAGTGTTCTGTTGCGTAATTTGATTTTTTTTGCCTACGTAGGCAGATTAGTTGGGCGTATTGATGAAAAATAATCACCGACGCCCATGTACATCAATCAACTACCAAGGTTACCATCAACGCGATGCCTTTCGTGAGACATAGGAGCTAGGTAGTATATTGTACGAACAGCCCCTGACTACATCTAAGTGGTCTCAAGACTTTTCTGAGTTAAACGAAATGTAAAAACCTTGATTTATATAAACCAACCGCATTAGCAACAGCTAATATACTATTTTTGTAGACCAAAGGACTACCACTATGCAAATGGGTCAGGTTTAATTCGTAACACTCCATGACGTTTTATGGTCATTTCCTAAGTAGTAATAAAAATTCTTGAATATTAATGTATACATCATCATCATCAGCCTCTAATAGTCCACTGCTGCACATAGGCCTACCCTAATAAACCCCTATTTTTTAGGGGGGTTTTAGACCGTACCCCACCACGCCGCGCTTGAGGACATTTTCAGGACGCTCAACTGGGAAGAACACGGGATAAATGTGAACGAGGAGTGAGATAAATGAATACCTCACATTTGCGATTTGCGGATGATATCGTCATCATGGCTGAGACCGCAAAGGACCTGCAGAAAATAGTGCAAAGCCTGGCTGAGTCTTTCACGAATCGGTCTCGATTAACTTTGGAAAAACCAAGGTCATGTTTAACGAGCAAGTTGAGCTGGGACCGATTACAGTTGATGGCACCTCCTCGAAGTGGTTTCAGAGTACGTTTACCTAGGGCAAATGCGTTAACCAGGGTATCAAACAACTTTGAGGGGAGGCCAACAGAAGGATCTGGCTGTGCTCGGCAGCTTTTATAAGCTTCGTCGAGTTTCTCTCACCCATCCCACAGTGCCTCAAATCGAAAGTCTTCTGATCAGTCGTCCTACCAGTTAAGGACCTAGGTGCCAACACTTGGTCACTTACCTTCGAATGTCCCACAAATTTAAAGTCGCTCAACGAGCTAGTGGAGAGGGCTATGCTGGGAGTATCTCTGAATATACCGCATCAGAAATGATGTAATCCGTCA
This sequence comes from Lamproptera curius, assembly GCA_029286875.1. Taxonomy (NCBI): domain Eukaryota; kingdom Metazoa; phylum Arthropoda; class Insecta; order Lepidoptera; family Papilionidae; genus Lamproptera; species Lamproptera curius. Next base: position 692,964 of record JAGSMT010000027.1, on the reverse strand, counting down.
GAGAACAGCCAACGATATAGCCCACCAACTATATAGTTAGTAAGCTGAAGTGGCAGTGGCTGGTTATAAAAGCCGCAGAACTGACGATCGCTGGAGTCGGAAAGTTCTGGAGTGAGACCGAGGCTCGGCAAACGTAGTGTAGGACGCCCCTGCGGCAAGATGGAGGACGACATTCGCAAAGTGGCCGTCTGGGCTGGATGAGAGTAGCCAGATCAGAAACGGTGGCGTGCATTAGGAGGCCTAGTCCAGCAGTGGACTGACACAGGCTGATGGCGATGATGAATGATGATCCCACCACGCTGATCCAATGCGGGCTGGTGAGAGATCAACGTTTTAATTGCCCATTCGACGCATACATCATCTTACTTTTCAGACAATTGGATGATCGGCCAAATTGCCCTAACCAACTAGGAAACAACAATGAAAATTTGTTGAGTCCCTGCAGGATTCGAACCCACCACCTCCGGCATACGCCCATACCACTAGAGCTACGGAGGCAGTTGTAATGTATACATAAATAACTAATTATTAACCACTTATTAACACTAGTTATTAGTGGAATAACACTATTAAAAACAGTTGAAGTTGGAACTGCCAACTTTTAAAACCGATTTTACCTTAAACTTTGATTGTCTAGTTCAGAAAGAAACTACTATACAATTTTTGAAAAATCACAACGTTAACGTAGCATTAAATTAGCATAAAACTTGACAAAAGGTCATTAGACTGAAGTGTAAATAATACTGAAGGCGCGTTGATAAGTAACGGATATATTCGAAGCGTTTTGTTTATTCTTGCACGTTTATGATATTTTAACGGTGATAAATTGTTTAGCAAGCTCATACCGATTGTTTTACCTCCTTTGAAATCCTTTTTTCGAAGGCACAAGATTTACAATTATCCTAATTATTTACAAATCATTTAAATGTCGTCTTCAAAACACGAATTACTATTGATGTATAATATCTGCCATCGGATAAGTTAATTGTAATAACAATAAAGAAATAAATATATCAACACATTTGCAAAAGGAATCTTGAATACTACTAAGAGAAGCTTGACTTGAACTTCGCTTTGACATGCCCTTGGCTGAAGGTAGAACATGTAATGCTATATACCGAGTATCAGAGCTACATATGACAAGAAAGATCACGAATCTATTTAAGATATAAATTAATAGCGCCAAAAGATAAGTTTTATTTTAAGTAAGCCTCGATCTGAATGTCAATCATAACGTGATGTTAACCACACAGATTATTTTTAATATGTTATTTTATTGCTGATCAACTTAAAATGTATTATAAAGACAATACTGGAGAATCAGGCTGAATTGTTGATTTTGAAGACATGACAGGTCAGCCACCTGATTGATGTGGTCACCAACGCTCATTGACATCGGCAATACCAGGGCTATCACAAACGCCTGCCTCACCGTAGCATAATACATCTCGAATAACATAGCATAGCAGCACATACATCTCGTTTACCCAGTAAATACCGCTACGGTATTAATACCCAAGTAAATACAAAAACGGGGACGTACCAAATGACGCTGAAATTTTTCTTTCGGTTCTTTCAGGTCGGAGGCGTCCTTGGGAACTACTGATCGAGTCCTTGACAATCAATAACCGAGTGTAAATCATTTATATTGAAAGACAATGGAAAATTTTATCGTCGAAGCAAAAGCCATACTAATTGAGTCTAATAAATGTAAGTAAAAAGCCATATAATAAAAATATAATGTCTAGTGCGGTTTTTACAACAATGGCCACATTTTCTTCTCCCTGATTCACCCTTGGCTGTAGTGGATAGAACTGAAGGAAAGTCTACCACCATCCAGGTATCTTCGAATACGCATGTAAAATATGCTTCAACTTGATATTCAGGTAACGCCAAGTTTTTCACTGATTCCTCAAGGGTGGTACAGGCAAGTACTGAGCCCCACCGCTACAATGTACTGAAAACCGTAGTAGGTATTGTGTTATATATTTTACTGCTGCAACTAGCAAATTGAACACTCGAATACTATTTTATTTACTGACTAATAGTAAATTATTAACACAATTTATATATATATATATATATATATAAATCAATTGCTGTTCGTTAGTCTCGGTAAAAAAAATCTCGAGAGCGTTGAAGTCCAGGGAAGGTTTAAAAGGTAAAAAAATATAAAAATTGCCATGTCAACTAATATATTATATAAAGCAAGTACGCATTTTATAGAAGAGTGTCACCAAAAGCATTTTATATGCATAATTAACTTAGGTAAAGTAAATTACTTATAATGTGTTGACTGTATCTAAAGATAATTGAGATTTACGCTGAATAATATTATAATAGTATAAGTAATGCATAACAAACCATCTAATCTTCACAGAATATTTTGTTTTCCTAGTTAAAGATGGTAAATCTGATATCAAATCTACTAATTTACGGATTTTCCGCGTTACTTAAATATATTTATTCCCGACGTTTCAGATTCTTTCCAGCATCCATGATCACGGGCAGACTAAGTTGGTATATTTCTGTATCTTCATCATCATGATCACCGTGATCATGGATGCTGGAAGGAATCTGAAACGTCGGGAATAAATATATTTAAGTAACGCGGAAAATCCGTAAATTAGTGGATTTGATATGAATAATAATCGCGTAAATAAAAGTGGTAAATCTGATCTTTATGAACAGAACATAGATTTCATAAGAATGTGAAATAATTTTTAAATATCTACTTTATAAGTATAAAGGTGTACCTTAATTATTTTAAAATTATTTATGCACGACATATGTTTTCCGCAGTAATGAGAATTCTTATTTACGTTAATTATTTTGTTTGTCACGGTACGATTAAAAACTAAGGATATATACATTATTCATTCAATACGGTGAATGTTTATGTTAATTAATGAGAAAACATGTAAACGGCAAGGAAGTTGTCGACGATCAAATTGTGAGTAGTTGTAAAAAATAAGATTTTTATGTTGGTGCGTATAATTAAGAAATAGGTGCAGTCGGATTTATAGGGTTGCTATAAATCCGAAAATGTGAATTCTTATAATTAAACACCGACTTTGATATATTTTTTTATTATTTCACTTACCTAAATAAGCAATGTTATAAACAAGAACGCCTATGGCATCGTAGTGACATTGCAGTTATCACTGTTTAGAAATACACTAGCTGTTACCCACGATTTTGTCTGCGTGGATTAGGAGAAATGTCCGTGGGGTGCTTAAAAATATTATTTATAGTATAATTTAAATAAGGTTATATAGTTTTATATAGTATTGTATGTGCCTATCATTAGACACAAAGTTTTATGGATATTGCTTCAACGATGTCTGATTTCTATTTAAACTTTTATCCCCTATTTCATCCGTATTATCACAGTAATGATCAGTCTATTTGGAATCTGTTCTCAATATGTACTAAATTTCATCGGTAAAGACGGACAGACGAACAGACAAATAGAGAGACAGACAGAGTTATTTTCGCATTTATTATCTTAGTATGGATTGAATGATGTCTGCCTGACAATCTATACAAGTAACAAATTAAGTATTTGTTGGCACTAAAAAACTGTTTTTAAAACGATTGTGTATTAAACTCTTTATAACATAATATAATAAAACAACAGTCATTAAACTTTTTGTCTGTCTGCCTGTTAGTCTGCCTGTGGTCTGATTTTGATGGGACTGGAAGATAGCTGATGTAATTTGGAGTAACTTAGGCTAATTTTTATTATTTTTTGTTTTATATTTTACATAACGCGAGATGAACGTTCTTAGGTTTACATTTCTTAGTGCAATCCTTTTTCATGTTTCGTCCTGGTTACCTTCAACAATAACGATTTTCTTCGAGCATAGAATAAAATTTATAATCAAAAGTCTTTGTCTATCCTTTTATTACGTAGCCCCATAATGGGAAAACTGTGAAAGATGGATAATAGTTATAAGATGACTTTGCCTTTTGCTTTTTTAAAACATTTTTATACATGATCCTAAGGTGATTTGTGTGTGATCCACAAACATTTATACATGTATACATGTTATCTGTATGTATGACACTAATCACTAAACGCTTTCTAAACGGCTACAACGATTTTAATGATTTTTTTATGCGCTTGGGTAGTGCCTTGGACAGTCTGGTTTCGTAAATCAGCCCGGTAGATGGCGCTGCAGTCATCATCTAAGCTATTATTCGTAGATCTGTAATACAATTTAACGGCTCGAGTAATAAAATTATTATATTATTAGTCTACCATTTCATAATTTTTTAGGATCCTAATTACTTGAAACGTCATGATAATATAGCTGTTGATATAACTTGTACGGTGGTAGGCCCCTTTTTACAGGGGACCATCTAGGTGGGCACCACCCCGGTGCCTATTTCTACTGCAAAGCAGTAGTGTGAAAACACTACTTTGTTCCGGTTTGAAGTACACCGTAGCCAGCGTATTTACTGGGTAAACGAGACTTAACATCATACGTTTCACGGTAGGCAGCGCGTTGGTGATATCTGTATTGCCAATGTCTGTGGGCGTCGGTGACCACTTTCCATCTGGTGGCCCCGACTGCTCGTCTGCCTGCGTATGCAATAAAAAAATGATTATACTTGAAACTATATTAAATCAAGTCAAGATTGCGCAAATTAATGTTATCATATAAAAGTTTTTTTAATTGCTTGATATTTATCAAATCCACTAATTTACGGATTTTTCGCGTTAATTAAATATATTTATTCCCGACGTTTCGGATTCTTTTCAGCATCCATGATCGCGGGCAGACTAAGTTGGTATATGAAAAGAAAAGAAATGAAATGAATCCGAAACGTGGGGAATAAATATATTTACGTAACGCGAAAAATCCGTAAATTTGTGGATTTGATATGTATAATAATCGCGTAAATAAAAGAAATAATTATGCTTGATATTTATCAAATCCACAAATTTACGGATTTTTCGCGTTACTTGAATATATTTATTTACTTTTGGGAATAAATATATTTAAGTAAAAAAAAGTATTTGATATGTATAATAATCGCGTAAATAAAAGAAATAATTATGCTTGATATTTATCGAAATCGTGTTATGGAAACAATATAAAAAACTTAATAAAAAAGTATTATAATTATTTCTTTTGCTTGCGCGAATATTATACATTATTAAATAAAATGACTTTACGGATTTTATCGCGCTTATCTTACCGTTTTTTATTTTTGTAATTTTTTTTGGCCGTGGCCGTGGCCGCTGGAAAGTGTTCGAAACGTCGGGAATTTAAAATGTAAAATAAACGCGATAAAATCCGTAAAGTTATTTAAAAAAGTATTAATTAAGTTTCGTAATGCGAAGTTCACAATTAAGCATAAAAAAATTGACGTTCGAACGCAAATCACAATTTTGTGCTTAAACTCCTACGTCTTTTTACTTTTTTTATTTTTAATTGCAACATGGATCGTGCAGGAATATAACACATTATCTTACAAATATTTCATACTACCCAAAAGTAAAAATACGACATAGAAATACACACGGCAAAATATTTTTTTTGTTTTATCTGCTGTATTCGGATTTTCATGTAATATAATAGGGTATCTTCATTATTGTAATCATATTTCTGTTAACATATTATTAATTACAAAGATTAGTGTGTAAAGAAGAATAAGTTATGCATCAGCTAAAAAACATTATCTACTTTACAAAAATTACGCTTTAAGTAACAGTTTTTTTACTATTGTAATTTTTAAACACACGTTTATGAAGACTAGTACTGCAAAATAAAACAAATCGATGAAAATTGTTCATGTATAACGTAATCCATATTTATAAAACATATATCAAATCATAACAATTCAAATTTTCAAGTATAATTAAAATTAAAGGTTGTGATACATTAAATAATAATAAAAATAACTGTTTCGTAGTATTTTTATACGTTTAAGTTATGTTTTGGCATATCTATTGGGGCACGGTATCGAATAAAAAGTATCGATACTACACTTGTAAAAATAACGTACTCTAAAATTTATCGATACTTTAAGGTATCAAGTACGATCCTTAATACGCATAGAGTATAAATTAACAGGCAGTAAATAAATTCAGTTTACTCTTAGTACGGCAAGAGGTCAAAAAACTCATAGTATTAGTACAAAATTACTTACAATAATACAAAACGACAACAATAACAAAAAAATATAGAAATTAATTATTTCATGGAGGTAAAATAGAAGTTTATTAACCCGTTTGAAGGTTATTAAGGGTTTCGGATTTTTTTGATTTTATTTTTTGCTTTGAACTTAATCGTTTTAGGAGAGACTACTAAACATCCTCGTCCTATATTGTATTTTTTATACTGCCTCCTTAGAGGTCGTGTGTTCAAATTCTGTGGGGAAACAACAACTTTTCATTCTTGTTTCCTAGTTGGTTTGAACAAATTGGGCCGATCACGCAATTGACATGATCCATGCTTCGTATGTGCATGTAAAAAGTGCGTGCGTTTAGTTATTACTCGTTTGATTTTTGTTCTGTATGGATTAGATGCAAAATAAGTTGACATCACTAATGCATTTTTTTTATGATATTATCAGATTATATTTAAATGTAATCTGTTTAATACACTCTGTTAATACAAACCTGTTTCGATCATCGTAAATATAGATTAAAAGTCACCAAAAATATATAGTTTTAAACGATATCATCATCATCATCAGCCTGTGATATCGGTCATCGGTCCACTGCTGGACATAGGCCTCCCCTAATACAGCTCTATCCATTGGGTGGTTTTGGAAGGTATCCCACCACGCTGGTCCAGTGCAGGTTTGTGAGTGGACCGACTTTTTACATGCCCCTCCGATGCATGGATCATCTTACTTTTCAGACAATTGGGTGATCGGCCCAAATTGCCCTAACCAACTAGGAAACAACAATGAAAATTTGTTGAGTCCCCACAGGATTCGAACCTACATCCCCGGTTTCTAAAGCACACGCTCATACCACTAGACTACGGAGGCAGTTTCAACTATATACTTCATAGAAACTAACAACAGAAAAATATGTATGGTAAGAAGTCCGAATAGGGTCGTCGGACGTAACGTTTCACTTTAAGCAATGGTGATGCTAAGTTTAAACTTCTGACCATTTTTTATGACTTAAAAATACGTTTTCGTACAAATGTCCTTTATGTACTTAAATTTTGAAGCATGTACTCTTTTGTGTTAAATCCTTTTACGTTTTATTATTAAATAACGACGCAAAAAAAATTATGATAATGATTAACACCTTATGTGTGGAACTAGATCCAAAACACCTTATCCACGCTTCACATGCAGTGTGGCTGAAAAAAGTATTGACTTCTTTGTGGTGCGAAATTATATTGGATTCGGTGCTGAAAAATTATGAAGCTTAAGCTTCATACTTAGATGTATGTCAATTATTTCAAAACGTTCAATGTCCAACGCACAGGAGTTGTATAAATTTATGCAAGTTGCCAAAAAAATGTTTTCTATATGTTATCTATTAATAATTACAGGTTATAATAGAACCTGTACAGCTATCACAAGACATTGCGTCCAGGTGGCCAAACACCTTGTAAAACAGGAATGGAAATAATGAAATAATCACTGCCGCGTCAAACGTTTTAAACGAGGGAAATAATGAATACACGAAATTTTAATAAGAAACGTGACCGATTTCAAACAGCATATAACAATTTTATGCAACATAACCAGGTAAGAACGTGCTCTCTGTACGAAATTGCGGTACGATTTCTGCCACCGTATTTTTAAAACTCTGATATCTTGATATTAATTTAATCAAAATGTCACCTTTGACTCGTTATGTATGAACATAGAATGAAGATTTTTTTCAATGCAATAACTTTTATGTGAACTTAAACTGTATCTGTCTCTGTTTTCAGTGTTCCTTAAATGAGCTTTTAATATGCCTGATTGCAATTTTTAAAAATGTTTACATTAAAATGCTTATGGTGGATTATTTCTAAAAACATAGGTAGATATATGCTATCGCAGACTTTATTATATATATTCAAGTAGTACAATAATGTAAAACATAGTTTGGTTTAATATATATATTAAAAAGAATAAACATACGCTTGAATTGAGACCGTCTTTTAGGAAGTCGGTCCAAAATATACTGATTATATATACCGACTGATTTTCTTTAATTTCGTTGACAATCCTATGAATTAATTGAATGAAAATTTTGCATTTTTATCGTGGCCAAAAAGCCAATATTTAGAATAGAACTAATCGTCTGGGCATATTCTATTCCTTTAAACGACTTCCCTTAAAAAGGAGATACTTGATTAGGAGCGTATGTAATTTTTTTTACCGACTTGCTAAAACAGTTTTTTTATTAAAGTTAGCTTGTGAATACCCGCGTTCCGATTTCAATTATTCTTTTTTTTTATTTGGTGGGAAGAAGTCGTCATTTTTAAAAATATATACAACAAGCTGTTACCCTCGACTTCAAGCGCGTTAAATAATGAGGTGTAATAAAAAATACTGCATAGTCATATAAATAACGTATTATATTTGTATATATCTGTAATTACACAAAAAATTTCATATCTTTATCTTCGACAATGACGAACTTCCGTATTACCTTTCATTCTCATTTTAACCTAGTACATCCCAGTACAGTTTGAAATTACTAAAATTGCTAGAACACAAAATCGCTTCCATTTATGCTGAACAATGACAAATTTTCGTATAAACTTTAATCCCTTATTTTAACCCTTTCAACAACTTTTATCGCGATAATTAACAACCTATGTGCTTTCTTGGATTCTAATATACGTATGTACCAAATTTCATTGAAATCGGTTAAATGGTTTAGACGGTTAAAATGGACAGACAGACAGACAGAGTTTTCGTAATTATAATATTAGTAAGGATAAGTAGTTTCCGAGATATTTATAAAGCAAAAGCAATACTACGTACTACTACATCTTACAGCATCCATTCATCTGATTATCTTTTAGATCATTCTATGAATATGGTGCCTATTTCTGCTGCGAAGCATAGTGTGATAACACTGCTGTGTTCCGGTTTGAAAGGCACCGTAGCCAGCGTATTTACTGGCGTAAACGTGACTTAACACCCTAAGTCTCACGGTAGGCAGCGTTGGCGATATCACTGGTATTGCCAATGTCTATGGGTGTCGGTGACCACTTTCACCAGGTGGCCGACTGTCGTCTGTCGCGTAAGTCATAAAAAAAAAAAAAATGAATGATGGCCCATATTGCTCTAAGCCACCAGAAATCCAAAGAACTTAATATTTTCCCCGAAAGATTAAAACCACATAGCACAAATAATATGCCTGCATATATTAACCTTATTTAATTAATAAAATGTTCTAACATTACATTATAATTTTATTACCGTTTCCGACGGCAATAATTTTATAATCATATGAAAATTATAAAAAACACCACTAATTATATACAAAAACTGACCTCGATTAATAATGAGGTCATTAACGTTGACATAATACACGTTAATAAATAATAAAACGATTGTAAACATTAAATCTATGGAATAAAAAACAGTTTAATATTACAAGCATATATAAAAAATGTCAATGTAATAGAGCGGGAAAATTTTCTAAAACGGTAACTGATTTTACTGCAAATTATGACGTTAACCATGTCTGGGCCCGAGTAATTTATGCTTTTTTTAACACAATTACATTACGTAAGTTAATAGAAAGCAAGGCAAAGTTTAATAGATCGCCTTTGGTGCACAGAGTATATAATAATAACTGCTTCCGTTAAACACTGGCTTATGCTTTACAAAAAATACCGCCGAGTTTCCTAGCCGGTTCTCCTCCGGAGGTGTCTTGGGGACTAGTGATCGAGTCCTTGACAATCAATAAGCGAGTGTAATACTTTTATATTAAATTTGAACTTGAAAACAAGGGTTCTAATTCTTTGGGGTCTCGACAACTAATAGAACCTAGGGAGTTCGGAAAATGCGGGCTGGTCGCCAGATTGCCTGTAACATAAGATGTTACGTGGGTAGGTTGGGCATGTAAAAGTCGGTCCTGCGCCTGATTTCCCAGTCGTGTCGGTTATCTATCTCTTCACTTGCTAAGAGTGAATGATACACTCGTATTCGTGCATCCACTCTTGAATTATAAAATCTCCTGCGTAGGCAGCTTTTTAATAACAATCGGCCTCCGTGATCACCAGTCAGTCCACTCGGAGGACGCTATTTTGATTATAATAATAGACACGAGGCTTCTTGCGATTTGACACAATTCTTGTTTTTGGGTGTCTTAATAACCCAATGGATCTCGAGTATCGAGTGTAATAAACGCTTTATAACTATTTCATCGACGTTAACAATCCGTTCCTATTTTTTTCATCACAAGTGTATTTAAATAAATTCAAGATTGATTCCGTGAAGACCTTTCTGCTTAAAATAGTTGCATGAAGTTCACAGGATTAGGCAAATTAAATTGAACGTAGGTTGGTTGGTTGGTCATCGTCATTATAAACAGCATTTAGCAGTCCACTGCTGGACCTGGCCTTTTTTTAATGAACGCCAACACGGCCGATCTTGTTGGCGTCCATGAAAAGAGTTGCTTATAATTGCCGCGCTAAGCAGGCGGATTGGCAATTGACTAATTGCACTTGTACTGCTGATCGCTCTTACTGGCATTTTATATATATTAGTCAAAATTCCTATAACTATAGACTGTTGAGATAAAATATATTGCATGTATTCTACATGTTAGCCACGGTGGTAAAGCAACATTTGACAGTCGTTATAGGACGTTAGCGTCTAACAATATATCATCTTAACCATCCGCCAAATGCCGTTCATCCTTGTGATTTTAGATCATATTTCCGTTGATCTGCGTGAAAACTGTAATTCAAGTGAATCTGGTACTATTCCAAAGACAATTTTGAAAGAAGGCTCGAGGAAAGATTCTCTGATCTCTGAGAAGAGATCTAGTTTAATCTATTCATAGGTTTTCCCAAAAACATTTAAAAAACCCAGTTATTAAATAATAACTCCTAGATGTCATGTGGTTTTTAAAGATCTGTTAGTGTGTAATAGCGAAGGTTGCGTTGGTGATTATTATATCTATATTTGTTAACGTCCGCAAGTCAATGACTTACGCGCCTCGGACGCCATATAACGGAGGTCGAATTTAACCTCATTCGGTTTTATTTGAGAAGGTCAATTTGCTCGAGTATTATCCAAGGTCTATACAAAAGATCAGGATTATGTAATAGTAGATGACTCGTGCAACTTTATTTGTAGAATGATATATATTTTCACCATTTTTGAAATGTTTTATTAATAGTAAACTATATTGTTTAAAGCGCGAAGGAAAGGCTAACAGTGTGTTTAAATATAAACCAGAGATTTCCACTATTATGAGATGCCTTACACCGAACAAACAAATACTTAAATTTTATTATTATATATTTTTATTTATGTTAATGTGTATTTTAACTCGCGATTTTGTAAAAGTAAAATGTTAGAACATTTTAACTAAATCTAAGAAAAAAGAGTTCGAAGCTTTTATCATTTTCCGGTTAGACGATCCGCTCCTATTAGTCTTTTTTATTTAAACAAGTAGTACCTAATATATTAGGTTATAGATAACAAACAAACTCTCTCGCTTTATAATATCAATGTTAAAGATTTGACATTATTTAATGTTAAATAGCTTTTTCCTGAAGATTTGATAAATAGATCCTTATTTTGGAAACCGTTATAAGAAAGTGATGTTTAAAAATATAACTTATTAATTATAAGAACGGTACTATTGCTTAACCGTTATGAAATATACATTCGTAAAAATTCTTTAATATGATAAAATACTTCATATTATATTAATTTGATGTAGCGTTTTTTGTATATTTTGTCTTTTATTATATACCAATGCCATTGTTCTTAAGTTTTGAAATAATAATTTAATGCACCACGTTGGATAAAAAACGCAACCTCTTATTTCAATTTTATGATGCATTCTTTATGTGAGAAAATTTATAACAAACCTTTCAAGTCAAGTGACATTTAAGACAATGATTACTATATTTTTTAATTATGTTCTTGTCCGTTATAATTGTCGGTTGTTTTTCACGATCTGTAGCATATTTTAAAATACTCAAAGTTTTTTTGTTATAATGTAAATACCTTAAAAATTTATCGGGGGCCCTTGATAAATATTGTCGAAAGGTACAAAACTAGTCGGCACTAGTACCGATATCACATAAGTTTAGCCGTTTATAATATATGTTTTTATTAAGTACAGATAAATAATACTTAGCTTAATATAACTTCCGTTACTTGTAGACACACTGCGTTTTAAAACAGCTTTTGGGTTCTAGTTTTGCAAGGATTAACAATCCTATGTTATTTTGTAATTTGGACGATGGATCATTCGTTAAGTAAGCGTATAATAAAGATTGTAGACATATGATGTTAAGTCAACTCAGTTATTTAATTCAACCTAGTTCTTGGGGACGGGAGCTTCCCGCTAACTCTGTGTTAGATGAAGCTTACCAAAGACATGAGTCAGTGTCAAAAAAAAGTTATTTAATGTCAAGGGTTTAATATCCATTAGCTATTAAACAAACTAGACAGTTTTATTCGTATTAACGTGGCTAATAAACCGATTCGTAACTCATCGTACAAGTATTTTAACATTAGAATTTTGTTGAATCTTATATAGAAGTTAGGCCCTGTGTCTGGCATATACTTATTTTTGCATAAACAATGCAATGACTACAGTGGTTTTAAGAGTTTTTGAAAATTTAAATTTATAATTTATTTTATAAAGAATTTAAAATTATTTTTACCGCTTCCTAGTAGTATTGTAGTATTACAAAGTCACAAACCTAATCTACGAGCTAGGTGTTATTGTTTATTATCGATATGATTTAAAGAAAAATACATATTTTTCAAATTGTGTTAATAATATTTAAATTTTATATCAAACGGAATCAAACACTTAAATAATCATGTTAACCTTAAGTGTACGAAAAAGGACAACTGAGAAGACAAGGTTTTTATAATCATAAGAGCTGTTAATGCTGCTAATGTTCATTTTAATTATGATTTGTTACACCGTAAAACTAATTTAGAAGTTTATTTTTATCTGTTATTAAGGCTGTACCACATAAATCGCTTCCACTTTTTGCATATATTTTTTTCTATAAAAATATACGTAAAAAAGTTTCTACTTTAACTACCGTCTTTTAACCTCTTAGCTTCGCATGTACGTGTTATATGTGTGTGAATCTTTATAAATTTTAATCTATTTATTATTCTAGATATTAAAAATAACTATATAACTATACAGTTTCATTAAAATCCGATAAATAATTTAATCATTAAATAATACAAAACAGCTAAACATATTGATGTCAAGAGGACATTGTCCTTACATTATAACACTCTGTATTAAATGTGTAAATAATTATAACTTAGAATCAACACAGGTGTCACTTTTATGTTTTATGCAATCTATCATATCTTAAGTGGTTCTCAATTTAAACAACCGGTTCGCGGTTATGATTAATGACGAATGGAAATTGAAATAACAAGCTCGGTTTTACATTATTTTTTCACTTAAAATAACAGTATTATCTATTTAATATTATTATAAACTTGCGTAACAAATTTCTCGCATATTCTGTTACTATTTCGTACATGTAGAGATTCCACTTATAAGGTTTAAACTTATAATAGGAGCCGCTTATACTGGGACCAAAAGTCTATTTATAAAAAATAACTACCAAAAAACTATGACCGACTTCTAACAGCGCATAACTATTTTACGCAATATAAGCAATGTGATTTACCCACCAACCCGCATTGGACCAGCGTGGTGGGATACGGTCCAAAAACCGCCTAATGGATAGGGGTGTATTTGGGGAGGCCTATGTCCAGCAGTGGACTATCACAGGCTGATGATGATGAAGCAATGTGAACTTAAACTGTATTATCTTAAATCAGCTTTGAATATGCCTGATTGCAATTTATTTAAACGTTTACATCGAAATGCTTCTTGTGAAATATTCGTGAAACATAGATATATGCTATTGCGGACTTTATTGTGGACCAAAAAACCAAGTAGTACGATTATGTAAAACATAGTTTATATCTATCTTTTACAGTTTTGGCAGCGTTTGTGATTTTCGTGCCACATTTTTTAATTTCTTAAATATCTATTAAACAACATATTATAAATTATTTAATAAAAATGAGAACAATTTTAATATCTATCATTTAAAAAGAATGAAGTAAATCGGTCCACTAGGGCCGGAGCAACGAGGTAAGCTCCAAATTGCGTACCTCCTTCTTATGGGAAGTCGGTCAAAAAGTTTCCTTCTCTTGTACCAGGGAGAAGCGTCATTAGGTGCCTAATAACGCCTCATAATATTTAGGTACTACCAATACGATGGTATTGTAAGTACCTAGTTAAAATTTCAATCGGCTAGTTTAAATCGTCACGCTGATGTTTAACCAATACGAGTGCCCGACTTTTTGGCGCCAAAAGTGTGACGTTAATTTTTTAATGTTAATTCTATCTCTACATTGGTTCAGCTATAACTTATCACGCAGTTTTTTGGAATAATGTAATAATAGTAATCAAATTTTATTTCATTATTGATAATAATCAGGTACAATATAGTCCTGACAGGATATTTGCTAGTCCTGGTAATTCTTCTTGTAAGGAATGTTTTAAGTATTTAGGACTCCTTGACCTAAATAAATGAATACGAATATATTTAGTGTGATACTAAATTTACATCGAACCCAAAGAAAGCAAAGCTTGTACTACAAAAACTAGATAACTAATAAATACATTACCCTATTTTCTTTCGTAAATAAATAATACATAGATAAAACACGTGGCACGAAGAAAACATTATTATAATGGGATTCGAAACCACAACTAATGATAGACCTATCGAGCACTTGCTATGAGAACCACTGGGCTATTAGCCCACATAATCACTTATTTATTTTACCTTTTTCTTAAGATTCCGGTAACACTTAAAAAGTAACAAATTTTTCCCTATAGCCTCGAAGATAATATTTCTTACAAAAACATGACAATTAAAAGGAATGAAATCATTATCACATTTATGTCATAATTTTATTGCCTGATCATCATAAATATAAAATAATGTTAAACTGTAATGTTTTATGATTAATATTAGAGTTACCTCAGTAGAGTTTCCTCAGGAAATCAGAGTGGCTTAAATCCGTTTAAACTCATTACGACTTTTGTAATGAGTTTAAACGGAAAATTAGCAAGAAGCTCTTAAGTCAATGACAACAATGAAACAGATCCTTTTATTTTATTTAATCTGATATTTACAACTATATATTAAATAAGTATGTATGTTTATGTACTTATGAACCTAAGTTTATGAAATTATCCATATATATCTATTATATTTATGTATAGCATGTATTACGTATATATATTGGTATAGTGTACATATTTATGTACGTGTATTACTTTTTATTATATTTTGATATTTAATACATTTCAAACGACCCAAGTCTTATGTATTAAACCTTGTTTTTTTTTTAATCATTGCACCTACTTAACATTCTCTTAACCACCCAATGGTTGACTGGCAGAGAATGCCTTTGGCATTAAGTCCGCCATTGTATCTACTGATTTTGTACAAGAAGTGTAAAAATTAAATAAATAATAGTTTTAACCATCAGTACCTTTAAAACCACAAAATCAGGTATTGTTTTGTCTTTTTGAGTTTTAGAACAATATATTTTTTTCTTATGTCCAAACTAAGAAGTCGGAGAAAATCGCTAAAATAACAAATACGTGGAAAGATATAAAATTAACATCATCATCATCATCTGCCAGTGTCAGTCTACTTCTGTACATAGGCCTCTGCAAATGCACACCTTCTCCATTGGAGGGTTATTGAACCGTATCCCACAACGCTGGTCCAATGCGGGTTGGTGCCTGGGCTGACTTTTTATTTGCCAATCCGACGCATGAATCATCTTACTTTTTAGGCAATTTGGTGATCGGCCCAAATTGTCCTAACCAACCGGAAAACCATGATAGCACAAAGTTGTTTTCCCGTAGGATTCGAACCCACGTCCTCCGGTTTATAAAGTAAATGCCAACATCGCTAGACCACAGAGGCGGTTCACACAACAAATGTGAAAATGTATAAAAAAAACAAAATAGTTTATTCAACTTCACCACATCAATTTTATTTCGAATCGAATAGACAGATATACAAAGAAATAGAAATTCGCTATACGACACGACTCATTTCACCAATTATTTTCTTACATTTGTTACACAACTTTTATTATTATATTACGACACGTTTTCAGCATGCACTCATAAGTTACACAATAATTAAATCTGCAACCATTTTTACCACGTACACTTAATACGGATTTTGCATTGAAGCTTCTAGGAATACACGGGTTTTTCGTGTATTATTAATTCGATATGACTAATTTGTTATGAGTTATAAAATCTCTTTTACAAATAAAGTTCATACATAGCAAGGGATAATTATCCATATATTCTTGTGTTAAAGTAATAACTTAATAGTTTAAACCGTCCTGATTAGTAGACAGCGGTAATAGTCATCACAATCCTTGTATACCAATTAGGTATTGTTATAGAAATATTTTATATGGTTTTGGGTATAAAACGCGAAAGAAATTACAACACGTATGACGTTTGTTTAGTTTAGTGATTATGTAAAATATATCTCAATACATATTAATATAATTATCATAATAAAAAAGAGAAATTTTTATTTTGACGGCTTTATATACATAGAAATCGGGGAAAAATCAGTGCAATATAGTGCAACACCAATTTTCACAATTTAATTTTTAAATGTCCGTACGTCATTTAATGAATGTACGAGACATGAATAATAAAGAAAACAATATTCAAACCGTTTCAGTTCTGAATTATATCAAATATATATTATTTTTGAGCAGTTTATTAAAATTAGGTACGGCAAATAAAATCATAGTAGAATTCACCGTATAATACAAACTTTCACGCAAAATTACTTAGGATGTATTTATCTGTTGCTTTTACGCCAACAACAAAAAAAGTTATAAAATACGAAATTATGCAGTTGGTGAATACAACTAAAATCGCTCTCAAATTCACTTTACATGTTATGTACGATAGGCAATAGTTACGATTTTTTACACGCAAAAAACATTACCTCTAAACACTTATATGAATCTTATTCAATTATCTTAATTCAGATAAACATCCAGGACATCACACATCGCACAACAACACTTTACAAATTCAACAGCCACATACACGCATATCAGCAAAATATTTAAAATACGATAAATTTTACACCTTAAATATTGTTTTGGTGTTCTTGTTTCGACTATATCTAAGTATATTTACTAATATTTTGTTTTATTCACACAATGAGCAGTACCTTCAAAGATATTTATACAACTTTGAAGGTACTGCTTACAGGACTTAGTATATTTATTTTACGTTAAAAATGCATTATAAATATTGTACTTATAATCCGTTGTTCACCACGAAGTCCTTAAGCCTTCCTCCGAAGGCATAACATCATAAAGCATTCTGAGAATGCAGTTATTGAAAAGTTTATAAGGGAATTGTATTATTTAACATAAATATTTATAAAAAACACATACGTGAATTGTTTACAAAATAAATAACATTTACTTTATAGCAACACAGTAATTTGTCACCGAGCTAAATAGGATTTACTTTAAAAAGTATTTAAAAAAAAATTATAGAATATAGAAATTACATGTTTTGGATCTTTTTTAATTAAACATAACAAACCCATTTCATATAAATGTATTAACCGTGTTAAATTGTCGTGTCAGTGTGTGGAGCTCCAGCGATTAAAATTTGGCTATATAATACATACATCGAAATAGAATAGCTAGTATTAAAAGTAAGGATCACTAAGGTGTTGTGCGAATCCTAGAGAAAAATAATGTTGTCTTTAGCCACAGACAACACCTATTTGCTTGAAAGCATAGACGATACACGCGTTGGCTGGGTATGCAATTAAGTTCCGTAAAACCGTTCCGTTTAAGTAAATCAACAAACTTTTTACAATGGTAATACATGAAACCATATCGAATCTTACTTAAGACCATGTCTTAATAGATTATCTTTGGAACAAACTTTATTATTAATTATCAAGAGTATTTAAGGCAGGTTTATCCTATTATAGACTGAAAACAAATAAGTGAACTAAAAAACCGAAAGAAAAAAACAAAAAATTTGTACCATAAATATGTATATTTCATAAAGAAATAGAAAAACAATATATAGACACACACTATTTACAACAATTTTTACCTTTAATAATATTATACTCGAATCAATGACCAAAATCGTGAAATATTTTTATGCGATGGCTGATGTGCAAATAAACAATAAAATTGTTTTGGCCATTACGAAATCTTTGAATTAAAAAAATACTAAAAGTAACCATAAACTATCATATAAATAAATAAACGATAAGTTTTAATTGTATTAAAAAGTAATATTCTCATTGACTTGTGCGAATATTAAAAAAAAACATTTTCAACAATACGCAATGCCCATTTATTTTTCCCACTTTTACGTTACACATTATTAATTTTTGTTAGAACCTTCAAATAAAATACTAAAACAGAGTATATTACAGTAGTTAATAACACATTTTTTTTGTTAAAGTGAACATAAACACTACGACAAAAAAAAGAAACAAAAATAAAAAAATATATTTGGCAACACTGACTATAATGGGAGTTGCCAGAGAACGAATACACACAAGATTATTTTATTTCCGTTATGGCATCACACGATTTCCAGTCGTATAAACAATTTAATATCCCGCTTTCATCTAATGATCTAAAAATATTAAGTCAATGATTAACATCTCATGGTTTTTCCCCCATTACAGGGTGACATAACTGAGTTCGATACAAAATAAAACAGACCAGACTACTACGAGACATTACAAAATTATGAAAAAAGTATATAATAAGTCTTAGATGACATAGATATTAAATACATAAAAAAAAAACATACTAAAACTCAATGTCAAAATCTTATGGCGCCAAAAAGTGATATATAAATACATTTCTCTAACATATGTTTTTAATGTAAATCTCGATATATTGTACCAAATTTAAATGTGCATAGCATTAAATTCTTTCCCGACCGAGCAGGCTGTGTTAGTCCACTGGGGGCCACATAAGAGGGTTTTCGGACCAAGAATGTATACGGCCCCAGTAAAACTCGCCCATAAATCAACCAAGTATTCAAAGATTTAAAATATTAAAAAATTAGAAAAAAAACATGCATTTTTTTAAGTATTAAATTGAGCAGTTTATTGCAATAAAAAGAAACAACAACACAAAGACATGTAGCGTTCACTTATTTAAATAACGTGTACGTACACATCGCGTGACCTTTTTTTGCGTTCGCGCGACACCATCGCAAACACGTCAAACGTATAATAAAGTTTACAATCTTAAACGTCAATAGAAGAAGCAAACCTAAAAATTTTAATATTAAGATGTCTAATAGCTCAATAATTTATCTGGGTTCCGCCTAGCATGATCTAGACAATAAGACAAAAAGTTTTTCATAATATATCAAAGTTACGTGGATATAAAAGACATAAATATGACAATTTTAACATGAGCTTAAGTTCAGCCAATTAAGATATATAATTTACGTAGACGTACTAACGTTAAATTAAACTGGCGCCATAATCAGGCAATCTAATTGGTTAAAAATGGCGCGGAAATTAAACATGGCCGCGGTAAACCAATAAAATCGTGTTTGCATCCATCGCCATTAGCGTTTAACATTACACTTTTTTTTGTAAATTTTTCTTCAAATTGACCCCGGCCGAAGACAAAAAGATTATGATCTATTTTATTACAAATTCCGTTATACATTGCTCGGGAACAAGAGACCTATAAAAATATATTATAACAAACTAGAGGCTGTTAAATAAGCAATTTTATTTAATATTCAGGAAAATACAACCAAGTAGCTAGTAATACGATAAAGTGCTTCGTAAAGTACACACCTCTTTAAAACGGATCTAACACAACATATGCTTCGGTAACCAAGCCATTTGTGCGAAAATTAGCAATAGCATGTCAATCGTGCGTATGACATCTTACCACTGCGTCATTTACTATTCCGAAAAAAAAACTAAAATAGATGATACATTACATTGTTAAACGGTTTTTTCCGCCAGCTGGTATATAAGGACTTGTTTCATATCTTCAAGTTGTTGTTAAACATTCAGTCAACAAACAAATATTGAATATCAACCCTTTCGGTGCATTTGATTAGTTCGTGCCGTCATCGATATAAAAAATATGTTACACAGTGTTCATAATTATTAAAATTTTAAATTAAACTAATGTTGTAATTGATTTACTCGAGTTCTTAATAATTTTTTTTTTGTGTTAAAAGAATTTCAAGTTAATAACTTAGTGTGAAATAACAGTTAAAAACATTTGTCAAGCAATAACATTATTTGAATGTTAACATTGATGTTTATGAAAAAAATGCAAGTGCGAGCCGCTTAAATGTTGATTCGTTTCATAATGTAAAGGTAAAACAATACGCAATTTTTGACGTCAATTTGAAGATTATGTTTGTGTTTGTATTACTATGAATTTATAGCCCGTAAGTTAATTGATCGTACAATTGTTCGGTCACAATCAATTACTTTGTTTTGGTCATTACCTAATGGAAAATAACTTGGGAGAATGCCGACGTTGGACAATTGTTTAAAATAATTTGATAAATTAATTTTATAAACCAGTTTATAGAATCATTCCAATATAAGAGTAATTTAACCATAATATTAATTAAGAACCTAAAATTCTCCTTTGCCTTGCCTTTAAGACAAATTTCTTGTTTATAATATTTTTTTAATTGTTTTGTCAGTTTTGTCATATCAACATAAAATCAATAGGAACACAGTACTATTACTCAAAATAAGCACATTACAGCTTCACATTAGTTAAATTAAGGTAGCAACATAAACTCTATAGCTATAGCTTATTAAAATCTTTACTGAGCCAGTACCAGTTGCATTTGTAATAACCGATTAAAATTTATTGTGCTTTTTTAAATAAAATTTTATTGAACATAGTCAAGTATTTTGAATTGAATTACCATAGTGGGCTCTAAATAATATATCACTCTACGTAGAATTTAAAATCGATAAAGAAGCCTTTACAAGATTGAATTTCAAACCTCAATGTTATATGTACTGAACATAAAAAAAGAACATTCAATACTACATATTATTATAAACTACTATATATATTGAAATTTACTCAATCCATTTCATGATGTAAAGATGTGCGATTAAAATATATTCTTTACTCACAAGTATACAACAGCGAGAATATTAAAATATTTATGGCTTATAATTTAAAAACTATGATTAGTACCACATAAGATTAAAAAACAATTAGTTTCCCGCTGCAAGATACTCTCAACATAGAATTATAACTTTGCAGGTGGAAAAATCAATAGAAAATATTTACAAATAACAATAACTTACAGCGAGGAAAAAATATAAGCTTAATGTTACTTTTTCTGTATAGGACAAATTACCAGCAAATTTAGAATATCGCTTTGTTTATCACAGAATATTGTCTATAATGAAACCGTTCCTGGATAATGCCAAGGCATTTCTTTTGTATCAACCAAGGTAAAATACAAATATTATAGCTGTACAATACCCATCAATGTATATAAAATTTCCCAAAAGTATAAAAAACTTTAAAATATACATTTTATTGAGATAGATGGTAGACTAGGAACTAAGGGAAGTGTCAGTCAAAACTTAATCAACCGTTTCTAAATATATTCTATCAATCTTGAAAAATTCAACAAGGATGAAATCAATATATCAAAAATTTTATCTAAACACGATCTCCAACTTTCCCTTACACTATCTCTGACAATAGAAAAATTAATTTGGATTCAAAATTTTATTTATAGGAAATACCCAAATATTTATCTAACAAATATACACATTATTTCGTGAATAAATTAATCATAACCACATAAATAATATAGTAATCAACCTTAACTATACAGATTTATATTTATATATTAGCAATTCAATCTAGTCTAGCTATAAAACTGGCAAACATGCCTGTTCGAACAGACATAAAACCTTATGAATCAGTTCATACTGTTCAGAATTTTGTACCATGCCGCCTCTATTCAACCTCATGTTACAAACTATTCCTAGGACATCAACCTTTTGCTCGATACTTAATTGTTTTATACCATTTAGAATAGCTATAAGACAACCAGTTCTGCCGATTCCAGCAGAGCAATGAACAATAGTTGGGGGTGACTTAGTCTCTACTGACATATCCAGTGGTGAAGATACTTTCACCGTTACCGGACAAGGAACACTCTCTGCCTCCAATGGAGGGAATACAAACTTAGAATCGAACTTTGGACTATCATTGCAGTGGCACTGTTCCTCTTTCTCATTGTCACTTTCACTAAAATTATAACTTTGGTCTTTTAACACGTCCAAACTTAGATTTAACAAAGCATTCACATCTTTCGGGCACTTATGGTCCGCCCAGTTATGGAACCAGTAATGGTATACCGTCAATGCACAGTCACTGTCTTCGTCACTTCCGGCCGCTGTTATATGTCTAACACTTAATTTTCGAATAGTATAACCGGCTTTCTTAACAAGTCCTATATTTTTAATTAGAAAACTATTTTTAACTTCTTCAGTTTCACTAAAAAAACCAGTTTCAGGTTCAAGTTCAGGACTCCTTATTACTAGCTCTTCATTCAATTCTAATGGGAAATATTTCTCGCATTTCTGTCGATTGTTCTCGATGAAGTTCGTTAGCATCACAATTTTCTGTATTATGACTCGGGGTTCCGTCCCGTCGCACTTTTGGCTTAAAAAGTCATAGACGTTCTGTTGCACCATCATCCAAAAGTCGTACATTGTGTTTTGTAATGGACCCTGTGTCGCTATATAGCTGTTCTTGGTGTATTCATGCCCCTGAAAAATAAAGATAAAAATAAGAACACAATAAGGATTTTATCATGAATTGATAATTACAGATCTAATGAAGACATTCTTTTAAGAAAATCTAAAGAGAAGTAACTATTACAAAAAGAGCAATACAAAAAAAATATGCATTATTGACAATAATAACAAGCAATAAGCAAACTTGTATGATTAAGCGCGAGTGATCTGTTTTTCACTTAATTGAATGTGAATTTGGAAATACTCTAATTAAGAAAACGTTATAACTACCTTAATAAAATTGGCATTAATGTATCCTTCGCCTACAGTACCAGGATCCGAGCGTAATATGAATCGAGAATGTTCATTGGGAAGTATAGTTTTATATCGATTCTTTGGATGGGAACCAGAAACGATAGGTTTCTCCTGAAAGTTGGTTGGCATATCCCAAAATTCCTGGTGCAAGTTTCTGAACAAGGTTTTCTGGTATTCGGAACACGGCTGAGAAACAACTGGTTCAGGAATGACCATCTGAGGATTTTCGTTCGCAATGTCACAATCGACACGACCCGAACAACAGTGTTGACCCTCGTTAGTACTATGGCATTTGACCTTAGAGTAGCCATTCTGAAACACGTCGTTTAAGTCTTTGAGTTGCTGTCTAGTCAGCACGCTAGATGCGTTTTGTAAGTGCTGCATATTCGCCAAATACAGTCTAAAATCTTCCGATGTACTTTGTGGACTTAATGGTTTCGTCGTAATGTTTTTAACGAAACCCTGCTGGAAATTAGGATCGTCCTGTCTCCCAAACGCATATATTATCTCGTTCTCTTGGTCGCCGCAGACAAATGTTAAATTCTGTGTATACTCTTGCTCCGTCGTGTAAGACGTCGACCATAAATTGTCGTGCGAACCGAAGCCTATGCTCTTATCTGCGTTTCGTAACTTCGTTCGATTTTTATAGGATTTAGGAATCAGATTCTCCGTGCTTAAAGACTTTCTGTGCCTATCTCGATGTGGGAAATCCTTTAGATTGCTATCAATTAGTGTTTCGTCAATTTCAAGGTCCCTAGGCTCCTGAGGTTGAATGTTGAGGGTGAGGGAAGTATTCGAACTGCGTCTCTCCAAGATCCCTTTACGAGGTTCGGTAGCAACATTGTCAATACTATGGTTACTATTGTATCTGCTCAAGTTACACGTGGATCCATTTAGATTATAATTTGAAACGCTAAGCGCTCTATTGCTTGCTAACTGTGGGTTAGAAGTGTTAATGTTGAGAGTCAGAGACGTATTTGAACTCCTTCGTTCCAGTAAACCCTTTTTCTGTCCAAGCTTCACCTCTTTATTTAAGGAAGTATTACTTGAATGTCTACTTAGGGTATTTGTCGTTAAAATGTTTAATGTTAGGCTATTATTTGAACCGCGTCTTTGCAATAGGCAATTTTTCGATCCTTCTCCGGACAGATTGGTGTTAGAAGAACATATGACGCGCGTTGTTGGTGTTAAATGTTCAGCGTTTATAAGCGAAGCATTAGAGTCTCTCCTATCTAACGACAGTTTCTTTTGCCTTCCATCGGAATTCAAGCTAAAGTTGGAAATACTCGTTCTAACAGTTGTTAAATTAT